>CM055204.1:10716116-11316116 GCA_029224185.1 Karalla daura | reverse complement strand
CCAGGGTGTGATACTGTAAATTGATAATCAAAAGTCAAACCTCTGTTGCATGAATGGCGGGGTAAACACTTTCAAATTAAAACATTTTTGATGTCTACTTTGATTTCTCTACCGATTTCTACTTTCACTGCTGAATCTGTATGTTAATATTATGATCATATGATTATTCATACATTTTTCACAGAAAAAAACCCTACAAACTTCAAAACAAAATCTGGTTAATTGTTTAAAAGGTTCTTCATCTGTGCCACCGCCTTGAAACCTAATTATAGAGTGGTGATGAGCTTATAGTGACATGGTGTTGTAGTTTAACAGATGTTCATTATTGTTTCAGACATGACATTACGATGCTCTCTAAAGCTTCTGACTTCCAAAGATGCAGTGTCGTATTCATCTAAAGTTCATGCATCCAGGAAGTGCTGAACTCAGCAGCAGGCGCGGCCCAAATTGCTTTGTGTCTAGAGGGACCTTCAGTAGAGTAGCCTAAGTGAGGACAAATAAGACTGGTGGGAAAAATTAGGTTTACAGGATGGAACATATTAGACAAAGTGCAATTCTGGCCTCATGATGGCATTAAAGAAAAGGTTAAGGGATCACAAAAGTTATTGCACTTCATTCTTTGGAGGCATGAATGTCTGCACCAAATTCTATAGTAATCCGTCTGTTGAGACATTTCACTTTCTCCAGAAATGTCAACCTGCTAGTTGCATTAGAGCAAAATTGAAAGAAAATCCAATTCACCCAATTTGTTGCCGTATTTCAGGTTGGGCAGACTGACATCGCCGTCACTGGAGACACAAGAATTTAAAGCAACGTGTGCTGATTGTTCACATTCTGAAAATATATTGAAAGTGTTGAATGAGGACACACAGTGTCTATATGAATTTCTCCTCCTCCATTTTACCTTTGCTGTGCAACATGGTTCAAGCTGTTGAGATTGCGTCCTGGATTGGTATCAATACTTCACTTTGCCTGGTTCTCCTTTGTGTCGGCGTTCAATGAAGGTCCATCTTTTGCTCATTGGTGGTTGATAAAAGACACACGGACCCACATGAGCCCCTCTCCATCAGAGGGTAAAGAGACATAAAAGGTGTGTGTGTGCATGACTGCTCTATTCCACCTCCATCACTAAGCCCTGATAGCGCGCTGCCAACTACTCTGCCTTCATCGGGGCCAAGATGCTGCTGTAATGACACTATATTGCTGGTGACTTTGTTTACCAGAGATAGAGCGAGATGTTCTTTGCACCATAGGGTGCCGTGATAAAGCATCATCGCTCATGAGCCCCAGGCTGAAATCTTCAAATTTGCCTACGCATTACACGATTGCAGTTTTGCCACGCTCGGACCAGAAAAAAAGTGGGCGAGGCAGAAGGGGATTTACGCCTTTATGCTTGCAGTCTCTGACAGCGTCATTTCTCTTAACTTTGGTAATTGCTACTTTTCATGGTTTGTGTGCGCTCAGATTGCTAACCACTGTGTGAGAAGACAATCTCCACCATGGCAGGTTCACTGGCCTGATTTCCCCCTCCGGGAATGGAGAAAGTGGGAAATCAATCTAAAAATTTAAAAGCAAATTTCAGAAAAATAGCTGGCAGTAATGTAAAGCATGCACAATTTTACGGGCCAAAACTACCAGCGAGGTCCTTTCAGGTTGAGAGGAAGATGTTAAAAGAACTGGAAACTAAGCTATTTGCTCGGAAACCTTGAGGTGATCCTGATCACCCTTTATTAGATTCTGCTCAGCTTAGTTGAGGCTGATAAGTCTCCACAAGTTTGTAATAACTGCAACTGCCATAAAGCCACCTGTGCAAGGTCAATAAAAAAACACCCTTTCCTAGCCAAAATCCTGCATGTGATGTGTGGAATGTCGCATGTCAACAAACAATAAACACATCCCATGGATCCCATGCCGATGATTACATAACCCTGTGCATGCAGTCCTACACGATATCACAAAAAAACCCCAAGTTAAATAACAGTGCTCCCTCTGTCTTTTTAAAAGCCGCCAGAGACAGCAAATGGGACGTCAAAGACGATTACACATTAGACATCTCAGTGTTACAAAGCAAGATCTGTGTCTGACTCCTCTACCCACATCAAGTCTGCTTATGCAACTACCACTGTTCTCAGTCAGGCAAACAGCCAGTTAGTTTGCTTGTAAAGAACAGCAGCAACAGCAGTCCCAGCATCCACACACTGAGAGATAGCAGGGGCATGGTATGCGCATCCTGACGCCCAGCTGGCTCGGCTGCCTGCTCCTTTTGAACTCCAGGCTCGGTGCCAATGCAGCATACGGACAACAGGAAACTGTATTCACGCATAGAAGTGAAAGAATGTGCGAAAAAATACCAACTTAGAGGGTGGTTTAATGTCAGGCCTGTCTCTCTGTCCTCCTCTCTCTCTCTCCCCCTTTGCCTTGATTCAAAAGACGAGGGAATGTTTCAAGGTTGCTTCCACTCCCTAATTATCTGCCCCCTCGCTTCTTGTATTTACAGAACAAGATGATGGCCTAAGCAAAGGGATGTTTGCTGCACACATGGAACTTTCATCAAATGATGAAAGCGCGGCGTGCAGTTCTCCCCAACGCGGTTTTCCTCCCACCACAGAGACTGGAGGAGTCGCTGTGCGTAAACTATGTGTACGTTGTGCTGACAAGCAAGCTCTCACGGCCATGCAAAACCTGTCCAAGACGGGTCATTTTCACTTAAGGATTAAAATGTTAGGAGGAAGATGGGATAGTTTTGTCACATATGTGCTGGGAAGTAGGAGAAGCTGGCAAAATAAGTAGCAAATAGTAAGGGGGAACCCATAAAAGTGTCTCAGCAGCAAAAAAGTGAGAAAACAAACACATGGCAACTCCTGAAAATATTCTCGAAAACAATTTTCATTTTTCTCTTCATGACAGTAAAAATATGGCATCAGAACCGCATGGTCTATTTTTTTTTTAATAAAGCGTATGGAAATTCCAAATTATTCACCCAGCCACCTCTCTGTTGACACCACTCTGACACACTTGCCACATTAATGTGGCTTTCCCTTCACTCAGAGCACATAGCAGCTGCACCGCCACATACTGTATAGGATAGTCGCAATTTATAGGAGACAGGTTGATTTCTAAATATATTCCTATCCATCCTGTAATCCAGCATTCAGTCCAAAGCGACTGACTGCGTAGCATCACGTTGACCCACACGAAGAGAAGCCTTTCCTTTACGTTATCGAGCTGCAGCCGCTGCGGAGACTTTGTAATGTTGCAGTTGAATTTTAGGGGGGGGTTTTGTGCTCCTGGAAGCATTATGTGACAAGTCTTATTGTGACAGCAGCTTGCTGTTGCACTGCGGTCCCAAATGCACTCAGTGATGCTATTCCACAAGGGCATGATCCAGCTGTCCCCCTCAATGAAGCACTGCACTAACCGCGTGCTACACAACGAGTCTTAATGAACTCTGGAGCCGGGATGATTGTTGATCTGCTTCTCGCGGCTCTGTTCCTCTTTGTAGTTCCTCCGCGACTGTGTTTTTTTGTTGTTGTTGTTGCCGTAGCGGCTCGACTTCGTTCCCGAACAGAAAACCATTTTCAGCTCCGTGTACTTCACTTCTCATGTACGCGAGATTTGATTATACCCTTACCTTGTTTGCCTCTTCTTTGCACAGAGGTGCCTCTCTCTTATTCTTCGTGAAAACACACTCACACTCTTTATTACCTTCATTCGTGTTCTTATTCTACTCCCTTTCTGCTGATCGCATGAATACTGGAAGACACAAACTCAGTTTGACATTTTAGGAGGCTGTGTCTGCGCATCGGATTCATTCAGAGGTTCGGGAACTGATGCCTTCTAAAATATAACAGCTGCCAATTACTGCAGACAAACAGCACTACCTTGCAAGTGTATTTGATTTTTCCCAGGGCATCTCTGACATCTTCGAGCTCTTAACTACCAATTTATGGATATTACTGAGAGTGCAATAAATAAACACAATTAGCCAGCCCTCATAACAAGCTATGAGGCAGCTTCAAATGGAGGTGGAGAGTGAGGACCACCTCCAGCTCATCAGTGCAGCCCACTTTTCTCTCCGCTGCCTCTCTTACAGTGATGACATCTGGTCTTTTATGGGCTGTAAGGTGTGAAAACACATCACAGTCACTGTTTCGTGCCCCGAGTGCTCCACGTCATAAGCTGTGGATGTTAGCGCGGCCTGATTGATGAAGAAGCATATATCTAATGCAGTTAAATCACAGGTCAATACTCCTGGCGTGCGTGTGCAACTCATGCACAGGGCAGCCAGTTATGCAATGCGGACTCAGCGACAGAGTTCAGATGAGGAGTCACCACTTTGGGAAAACAAAGAGAAAGATTGGATCCAGTGGGGAGCAGCTGTACACTGGCATCGGCAGTAAAAATGATAAAGTCCTCATCGATTGCACAGTTCTTAACTTTCTTGTTAGAAACAGAATGATAAGCAGTTTGGCGACGGGCCAGTTTTCCCTGGTTTATGCTGTTATAAATCCACCAGGAGCCTCGGCGCATTAGCGGAGGTTAGTTGATGTTCAGTGTCACTGTGACCCTCGCACAGATCAGAGGCTGAGCGATGACGCCCCTCCCGCTGTTCTCAACCTTTCTCTCTCTTGTTTTTTCTTTTTTTTTTCGCTCCCCGGATGAAATGTTTTTGCCACAATCTATTTCATCCCAAATTCTCTCCCGCAATCCTCCTTCTTAAATTGCTCACTCGCATACACCTGTCTGTTCGGCAGCTCAGATGTCACGAAAAGAAACTTCTCACGTAGTTATGCTGCAATATTTTGTCTTGTGAAAGATGTTTCACCGTTAGGTATAATTTTTATACTGAATTGCTTAACTGCCTGGCTGACAGAGGTGAGGAAACAGTGACAGAATATTATACCAAAGTGTAGTGAGTGAAATACAAGCGAGCCAGACAGACACATAAACCAGGAGCTTTGATATGGTCCAACACACGCATCTCTTTTACTTGTTCAAAGGCCCCTCTCTCTCCCACTTCACTTGATCAACCCAATCTCCTCATCCTCTATTTCCATCATTGTGAATGCGACATGGCACACAGTGTTGGACTCGATCCACAAGTCATTCATTCTAATTAGATTCCACAGTTAAACTGGCAAAATGTTTTAAATGCAGTATGTGGTCTTTAGGAGGCGGCCAGAATTTAATCAGGGTTCTTAATTACAGACTTTGGTTTAAACACAGACACAGAATGACATTTTCAAGACTTGTCACTTTTAATTAAGTTGCAAATGCCCCTCCCCCCTCCTTTTCATGTTTGTGTATTTCTGCAGACCTTTTATCTCAGGCTCTTCTCCCCTGCAAACGCCCTGATCAGGTACGGGCTGAGCAGCGCCTGAGTGGCCACTGAAGAATCAGAGCTGCTCACAGCTGCTGCGGGATCATCATTTGTTTTGGTACCAGACCTTGGTGGAGGGCGCGCACGGCCACCCAAGTGACAACGCAGGTGTGAGCGCATGCAACGGAGCTAAGCGCCCTTCTGTATGCATCCGTTTCTAATTCTGTAACCCGTGCCGCTCAACATTTGCTCCGAGTTTTGCTGTGGAATAATTGCCTGCAGTTGTTTGGCCATTATCTAGCAGAACAGAGAACTTAATGCGTGAAGGAAAACACAGAGGCTGACAGAGGCAGCCATGGGTGAGGAATGAGAGGCTGCTCCTGCTCCACCCTAATTACAGTTGTAAATGTCCATCGTTTCAGAGGATGTAATGCTATTTCATGAAGAGAAAATTCTGTTCATATCTGACTGCATCTTTAGGAATATAGTAAAGATGCACATTAGGATTCTGTGCATAGTCTATGTCCGCTGTAAATTTCCTGGGAATCTGGGGATTAGGTTTTCAATATCGCGCATGAAAAATGGACCATTTGATTACTGAGCCTCCCAAATGCGTTTATTCAGATTTCATGCCCATTATATATTGATAATTCACCTCCACAGGAGGAAAGTTTGTCCAGATAGGACCACAAAAACCCCAGCGTCAGCCAAAAGCAGCAGGATTCACCCTCTGGAGGCTACCAAAACCAAATCTGCCCCCTGGATGATGCCTTTTTTTTCTCCCATGTCAGATGATATGAATATGAATATAATGCATTTGATAGAATTAACTCAGGAGGTAATCACTCTGGTTTTCAATTAGCGCCCCACGGGAGGGTCAACACATAGGTCTTTGTCTTTAAGGAAGTGGCTCTACCGAGAGAATACTTTGCATTTAATCGAGCAGAGAGAGAAAATGTATCATCTCTTTGAAGTCGGAGCTGAATAATGGCGACAATAACATCATAACAAGGTGCGTTCATGTGCCCTGGTTTTGTCTCCTTTGTCTCTCTGTACATTTATGTAAGCACGATTATGTCATACGCACGTATGAGTTTCCCCCCGTGGCTGCTATATGTCGGTCTAATACAGCTCCATGGCTAATTGTGATTCATGCCATATGAGGTGCTGTATTTTTTTTTTTTTTAAGATAGTGTACTCACAAACATATGTAGGACATGTTCTGTTGCACAATAACAGTGGGAAGCGTCAGACGTACACATACAGCTCGGCAGTCAGGCGCGAGCAGGAGGTTTAATATTGCCGGTTCTTTCATCACCATCTCCTCATAACATAGGTATAGGGATGACAAGATAAACACCACAAACAACCCATTACAAAACACCCAGACTACTTCATACGTAAATTAAAGGGGGACTTTTGCACAGGAAAACTGGTCTTCAAATATACAAATAACTGGGAGCAGTAGGAGTCAGAAACAATAATAAAAACAAATGCATCGTTAAAAAACCTGAAAAGTATGATATTCTTAATGTTTATTATCACATTCTCTTAGGGGCTGTAATAGATAAGGATTGGCACCAGCTGCATGCACCACATCTCAGTTCCACCACCCCATGGATACCCCTGAGGGCAGTTTATCCCCTTCCTCCACTGGAAGTGCACCTGAGAGGACACTTTTATTATACCCTCAGCCAAGGTGATAAAGACTCTTTATCATGTTTTTATCTACCACAGGCATTGAGAGGGCACTCTTTTCGGCACCATTTGAAGTCTGCATCTGCACAAACTAATCTATTCATTGATATTGAGCTAAATTAATTACTGTTTTTGTAAGGCCTCTCAAATGGTGTCCAAAAAAAAAAAATTGACAAAGTCTACCAGAGGAGCAAAGTAAGAGGGAAGCGAGGGGCCTCTTTCAGGCTCAGGAGCGAGAGTTTTAAATAAGTAAAGAACAATAATATTAAATCATCCTCACCGACTTCGCTCTCCAGACAGTCAGATTTGGATGCAATTAACTTTGAGTTGTCATGGTCTCAAGATAATGAGCGAGCTCCCAACACATGTTCCACTCGCAGACAACAGAATCAAAAATCAAAACCTATGGTAATTGCAGTGCAGTAGTTCAATATTTTCTGAGAAATTTCCTCTGGAGCCCGGGGAAGTAATGCATTTTACATTTTCAGGAGCAGTAACAGCTGTCTGGTTCAAAGAAACTGGAGACTGGTTGTTCGGTCAGACACTGTATCACTGTTTAAGGTCAGAGAAACACCTTTGGAATACATTTGACTGAACACTTTCTTTTCTTTTCTGTATTTTTCTCCCACATACCTGCTCATAAGGGTCATTTAGTCATGGGAAAACAATCGAGTAGAACCACCTCTTAACCTTGTGCAATGTTCATGGGGCTTGAGCTCTCACGACTGAGGGTCAGAGGATAAATTCATGTGCATTACACTCTGAATTAGCCAAATAATGCAGATGGCACCAGTTTTAAAACATATTTGTTGAGCAATGATCGCTCTAGTTATAACAATCTTAACATTAAAGCACCGTATGAGATAAAAAGGAGAGACGCTGGGGCAGATGTGTACTGATGTATGATTTAATGAGTGTGATTTTTTTCTAATGCAATCCATCCTTTCATTTCGTAGCTCGCACTCAGCGGCCGGGGAAGTGAAGTGTCACAGTTAAACACTGATGGATACATACCAAATGATGTACGGCTTCTGAGATTAATCACTGAGTAACCTTGCTTCAAGGCTTAATCTGGGATTAAGGTATGATGCCTGCTGCCAGTATGTGACAGTATATGCATGAGTTTCGGAGGCAATTTGAGGCTCCGAGACATTTTCTAAATGCGCCAAGGAGAAACAGCACTCTCTAGGAACTTGCGTCTGAGAATTTGTGGACCTAATAAACATAATAAGATACATAAAGTAGGAATTTATGTTCTTCCATGGCTGGTCTAATCAGAAAAAAAACAGCTGTATAGTCAAGCAGGCAACTGTGCAAGCAGGCTGTTACGACCCATATTTACGTTTGTTTATAGTTGGGAATGACCCCCCGCGTGCAACATGAGGTCAACATTTTTTAACAGACATCACATACGTAACAGTAACACACTTCTTGTAACCCAGATTTCCCCCCAACCAGGTCATTTTGATGCTTGAACAGAAACAAACCGTCGCCACTCCGGTCTGTGACGCAGCCCGTGCAGATCCACATCAGACGCCTGCTGGGCTCCTGCTCCGCTCCTCGTCTGTAATGAGATGATGTGGCGAAGGCTGCAGCAGTGTGTTCGAGGCAGCGTGTAGCTGGATTCCTCCCTCCTCCCTGTTTCTGCTGTTTCTACCTCCCTAATGTGTCCTCTTTGTCCCCTACTCGATTCTCGACGCGCCTGTTTCAATTAGGGCGTGGTGACCTACTTTCCTCCCCCTGCCTACTCACCTGCTGCCAATCCGCTCATCACCTGCACCTGAAGTATCAAAACAATGGTGTTTCACTCTGTTCCTCAGAAGATTGTGTCACGATTGTGTCATCTCTTGAAGAGTTTTGCGATTTTCTTTCTGCTATTTTACCTGTGCCTCAGGTCGACTGTTGCCTTGTGCCCTGATCCCAGCTGTTTCTGGATTCTATTTGCACTACAGTAGTTACTAATTACTGTATTTTTATTTTCATTTTTTTACCCTGAAAGCAACACCAGATTGTACTCATCAACTGAACTGCATGAAAAATGACAGCGGTACGGGTGGGGAAACAAATGACAGCCAGAAAGAAAATAACTGCATGCGCTGCAGCTGATCTGCTGTTTACAAAGTATAATTTGTCTTGTTAAAGTAGCCCCCATGCTGGCACCACTGAGGACTGGGGCTTTTGTCCCCAGCTTCTCCAGTCTGCATGTTGAAGTGTCCTTCATACTGAAGATACCAAAATCCAATTAGCTCCCAACTGAGACTGTGGTGGGTGTGTGTGAGTGTGTGTGTGAGTGTGTGTGTGTGTGTGTGTGTGTGTGTGTGTGTGTGTTTGTGTGTGCTGTTCAGGCTTCCCTTCAGAGGTGCTAATTGATTAAGAATTTGGCAGATTCTTTTACACAAGATGGATGAGTGATTTGCACTGTTGCCTCACAGGAAGAAGGTCCTGGTTTTGACTCTCCCAGTCATATGGATGGATGGATGGATGAGAGGATGGATGGATGGATATATATATACGCACACACACACATACATGTGTGTGTGTGTGTGTAAGCTTGCTGTGATGTGTGAGGCAACTACAACTTGTTACAAACCTCAGAGCAAAGTGATAAAAGCCATTTAACGACTGTGGACAGTGTTTGGAGCCACTCATATAAAGGACATCACGATCAAAAGAAGGACAGCTGATGCCAATTGTGCGAAGGAGAAACAGAATGAGGGGTTAGCGTCACAACAAAAGGTCCTGGGTTTGGCTCCTTGTTGGACCCCTATGGGTCTTTTTGTGTGGTGTTGTGTGCTTATTTTCCCCGTGTCTGCGTGGGTTTTCTATGGACACTTCAGTTCCTTCCTATAGTCCAATACATGCATTGTCGAAAGACTCAGCACTAGGGTGAGCTCACACCATTGAGTGAGTGTGAGAGTGAATGGCAAAGGTACAAAGCGGTCTATATAATAAATGGATGAATGGAGGTCTCCTTTGTATCGCTGATGTCAATACGTTTCATATGGGCTGCTTTTATTTCATAGTATATTACATATTTCAGTGCGTTGCACATCACAAGGTTTCGGCTGGTCTCCCCGTGAGTCTTTGGTGCTCCTTCACTTGTTTATGTACCTTGGCCATACACAGCAGAACAAGACAAAAGACAGCCTCACTTTAAATTTACAGGTTATCTCTCACTCCCATTTTCTCACAATCCCAGCCACATCGGCATTCGAGTGTATCCTTTCTCCAGTGGTAATGTGCCACCATTTGGTCCTCCTAACGGGGTCCCACCCCCACAACTCTTGACAAGTAATGTGCTTAGTGAGTGGGATCCCCATAGCTATTTCACTGTCCCTTTCACTATTGTGGCGGTAGTTCAGAATGTATTGATAGTATAATATTGCTGCAATCTGGAGAAATGTGTCTTGGAGGATCCACTGAAATGTGATTTCAGGTTTCAGACGATAATAATAATAACAATAATAACTACCTGCACCTGTTGGTGGATGGTGTTACTATTGAGGTTTCTTAATAAACAGCCTATCCAAACTGTGCCAGAACAAACATTAGACACATGAAGAAATATGATTCTGTAGTGTGCTGCAGGCGCCTCACAATAGTTTATGAGAGACTATGTTTTTTTTTTTTCTTCTGAAGGAAGCGCCATCTCATGGCAACACCCTGCGAGTGAATAAATGAGCGTATTTGCAGTGGAATCAACACACGTAATGGAAAATGGATCCCGGCTGGCTGGCAGCCACGGAGCCTCCGGCAGGGGGGCTGCGGCTCTGAGAAGCAGGGATCGCAAGTTGTTTTGGGAGTCACTTGCAATCAAGCTATTGAATCATTTAGGTGTGAGCTGTAGTTGATGTACTCTCATTTGCACTTAGCGGTGTATGTCCAGCATGTACATAGTGGTGTGCACTGGAGCACCTGGCAGACTGTGGCATAGTTTAGGTTGAAAACTCAAATCTACAATCGAACTTTAACTCTGAACTCAGGTCGCCACAGGTTGGGTGTCGGGTGGATTAGACCTTCCTCAGAGTTGAGGGTGTGTCTGGACCCTGCCCGATTGATGAATCCCTGGTTCTACTGTTTGTTTGTCGCACCTGTTCTCCTGTACCACTCGCACCTTTTTTTCATTTTAATGCAGTTCGGTGAGGACCCAATGTCAAGCCACAAAGATGTCTAATCAGCCAGAATGATTGAAGCAACATCGCCATGGTTACCTTTACATTTATATTCAGCACCCCACATATGACAGTCGTCTCAGTGCTGTTTCACCCATAGTTTCCAAACACAAAGTGCTATAAGTGAATCTCTTGTAAAAGAATAGCAATTACTTTCCCCTTTTTTAAAGGAATACGCACATGGAGGTGTATTATTAAAGGATAAAAATCACAAAGGCAGCAAATTTTCACAGATCAAAGCTGTTTTTCAGCTGAATTAAATCAATTTTCAAACTGGTTGCTATGCTGAAAGTACCTGAAAAATTGCTGTTTGTCCTTAAGGGCAAGAAGTGAAGCTTTGGTGATTTAACAAGCAAAAACACAATATAAGTCTCCACAGGGGATATTAGAAGACACTTAGAAGTCGTATTAATCTTTTGTTTATTTATTTTCACTCCTCTCAAGAGGAAATTTTTGCATTGTAAATCAGCCAGGCACCCTGAGATTCACACCTAAATGAATAACTCTGTACTTTTTTTATTTATCCTTCACCTCTGATTTCTGAGTGGAATAAATCTCCATAAATGACCTGGTAATGTTTTTACCTTTGCTTAAATAATTGTTGAAATCTGTCTTTTCCCAAAATGAACATGCAAAATTATTCACGTTTACTAAAGAAATGGCAAACAAATAAACAATGACAGATAAAAATAACACAGTTAGAAAGAAAAAAAAAGACACTCATGGGATCGGGACTGGGAATAGACGAGAGTCGACTATGAAATGTGTTTTAAGGAATTGCAGTCTCTGTTTTCTGGCTTGTATGTCTATATATATATATATATTTCAAACCACTCTGATAATACGTTCCACCTCATGTTTGATGTTACATGAAAGGATAGGATGCACCGTAGGAAATGTATTCTTCCAGGAACAAATAAATATTAATAGAGCAAGTGCATGCATCGGTGAAAGGTTGTGTGCTTAATGTAAAACAAGTCATTTTCTGTGTTTAATACGTCCAGTTCAATTTTTACCGGGGGCGACTATTTATCCAAAATACATCTTATCTGCGTGTCTTTCCATATTCTATTTGTGCCTCTGCTGTTCAGGGTCACGGGGTCACAAGGCTGTTGGACAGGTTGCCAGTCTATCTCGGTGTTCAGTATATGCAGTATATGTATGTTTCAAACAATGGAAATATATGGTAATAAGCCAGGGAGAACTAGTGTGAGGATAAGTGAGGATCTCTCATTTTTCACCATCTCTCTTTTTTTTTCATAATAACATTTCTTGCCTATGAAATCACACATTTTTACCATCTGTAGTAAATAATCAGTTATTTCTCAGAATTCACTTATGATACACAGCACTGTATTGACTTTAATCCAAAGCACATTACCTGTTGTAGCTGACAGTCAAAGCAGCAGGGATACGCTTTGCTACGACGTGTTTGGAGCTGTTCATATGTTGTTTGATGTTGATGTTCATGCACTTGACTAGTGAATCGTGACATCAGAAAGACAATATGGGAAGAAATAAGAAATATGTTTGGCTTAAAGAGTCTCAATGCCACTGGGGTACATTTTCGTCCATGTATACTTTTTGTGTTGAGATGTATCTATTTTACAACACTGGAATCACTGGATTTCACCAGGACCTGTCAGCGTTACAGAGGTTTGTAAATAGCTTCACAGAAAACTGTGCAATGTGCTTCGTGTGTGTGTGTGTGTGGCTTTTCATGTGGATTGAACTTAACTGGCCGGAGGGAATTCTGACTTTGTCAAATCTCACATGGTCCACATGTTAATATTAGCCAGAGGTGGAGCAGCTCCTGATAAAGTGTGACTTGGGGAACTTCTGGCACTTATGGGATTTATATTATGTCGAATACATTTTGCATGCATGCTGTATATATTCCCTTATATGCTCACAAAGATATTCATGTGCTTCCGTAAGAGTTGCGTAATAATGATTTCTATCCAAGGGAAGGACAAGATGGTTAAGAAACTTTTAACAGACAAGAAGTGACAATAATTACAGGACAGTAAATACAGGAACTGTAATTATGTGTGTGTGTGTGTGTGTGTGTGTGTATGTACAAATTTTAAAAACAACTGCAACAAGTATATGTAAGATTACCTTTTTACTTGCCATTTCAGATCAGATGATTTCGTGACCTGAGGGCCATTTTCCAAACTGACCTTTTGCTTAGACATTTTGACCTGTCAATGCCTTGTCCACACGTACACTTGTATTTTCTTAATTGGGGTTTTTAACGCCTTCATTTCGACAAAACAAAAACTAACAAAGTGGCATGGCTTCGCTGCCCAAATCCATAACACCAGTTATACGTCCTCCATAGTTTTCATAGTACTCAGCAATACCAAACCTGTCATTACCAACCAGTGCTTGAAGTGGGCTGAAAAAAAAAAGCTGGTAAATGCAAATCATCATCACAAAAAGTGCCAGTACATTAAAGGCGAGAATAAGGAAGAGCTCCCCATTTTACACCACCAGGGTGCTGCTCATGCAAAATGTATTATTAACAATATCCATTCATCCATTATCTTACCTGCCTTGTATCTTAAGATTGTTGTAGGGGGTCTGACGGTGCCTTTCATAGTCCACGTAGGACAAAAGCAGAGAAAACACCCCGAGCAGGTCACTAGTCAATATCAAAGGCCACACAATCATTCGCCCTCAAAGTCACACCAAGGGGCAATTCCTAGTCTCAAGCTGCATGTTTTGGACTGGAGCAACCACAGAGAACCCATGCAGGCTCAGTGAGAACATGCAAATCCTCATATTGTGCCAGGCAGCAGTGCTAACCATCCAGTTCACCATGTCTTGAATAAATATGGTCTGTTTTGCAATTATCTGAGTTGGAGCTCAAGAACGCACCCTCACAAACTAAAAAGTTGCTTGTAATCATTGCACAGTTTCTTTTTTTCACCTGGAGATACATCGCTGTGCCTTACTTTGTCTCCTTTAAAAGCAAAAAGTGCTGAGGCTATAATTCACATTCACACTTGTTGGCTGGCTTTAATGATGCAAACACCCACCTAACCAACCAGCAGGCAAACTAATTCCGTGCTTTCGAACAGACTGTGCAAATACAGTTGTTGCCTGTGCTGGAGAGACAATTGTGAGGCAGGTGGCATCGGGATTGACCACAGACAGCTAAAAAAATCTCATTGCAATGCACTGCTGTGGCTCGAGAGAGTCAGCAACAACCGCTGCTGCTGACTCTGCGAACAGAACGGATACAAATAAAAGTGTTCTGATGTGAAATGTACAAATTGTTTTGCAGCAGTTGCACCAAGGCTGGCATACGTGATTAAACCCAACCACTGTAGCATCGATCCGAATCATGTCAAAGTCTGCACCTCTGCAACCTCAAAAAAGGCAGGCGTGCACAGTTGTTAAGAGCATATATCACACATATTATTCTAGTAGTAGTAGTATATCAGTTATTCTAATGATACATCTAAATCTCATCTTTTCTTCATATAATTTCCTCCCATCAGAGCTAAAATCCAACTGAACGTAATGTCTATTGTAACTTTGTGGAAGGATCATGAAATGCTTCTTTAATGATACTTAGTAGTAACACTAATATCACCATCCCAACACAACACTGTTTGGAGTCCCTTTTCAGATCCGTCTGACGCACAGCAGCAGATACTGACTGTCTGATAATATGTGATTTTGTCCAAACTGTGTCAATTTCTGATTAGCTTCAGCGCTGGCCTATTTCAGCAGTGGTTTGAAAAATTGGGGTAAAGAAATAACCTTAATAACCCTAAGTGGTGGGGATGTAATCAAGGTTATTCGTGTGCTCTGCGAGAAGTGGCCATAGGACAGATGTAGCTCTGCTGGGCATCTTGTAGCTTCGGGGCCTGATGCCTGGAAAGGGTGTGATGCCTGCGGGGCAAAGAGCACGTCAAGGTTTCTGTGAATATGAAACACAGCCCCGGGTTAAGTTCAGCACAGGCCCCTGATGAGAACCTGTGCAGCCGAGGTGCTGCAGAGAGAGGAGCTGCGCTTGATGTCGCTGGTATTCTGCAGACATATCGCAGCCTGGCGTGGTTGGCATGATCAACTCTCCTCTACCAAGCAGAGTGTAACCGCTGAGTCTATAATCGAAACGTCGAGGCAGTGAAATGTGGAATATCTGGAGGAGACCAGGGGAATGATCAGGTGGGATCTGAGCAGGGACAGCTCTGGTTTGGCAGCCAAGAAATGTGCAGCATTTAAAAGAAAACATTGGAAAGCATGAAACCAAATGTGGGAAACGTGCTGCAATTAATCCATCCTGTATTTCTCATCTGTTAGGGACCTTTTCTAAACCATCATGGCCATACGTGTGCGCCTTCTATGTGTCCAGCTATCAGGGTTACTGTAGACCATGCATGTAAATCTCCATAGAGCAGCTACTGCACTGCAGCTTGACGCCGCGGATCAAAGTGCAGAGTGCGGAATAGCAGCAGTCATGACACAGCAGCCCAGTATCCCTTAGAGTTACACACATCTTTCTACACCGACAATACCACGGCGCACAGTTTGGACCCAGCGCCAGTGATGAGTTCCCCTGCGGGATGTGGCGAGCAATGTATAGAGAGACACAGAGAGGAAGAGCAAGTCATGCCGTTTTCATGGAGCTTTGAAAGACTTTCTCTGCATCTGAAAATGTTTCTGAGCAACTGTTGAGATGGAGGAGTGGAACATTAATCCTGGTCTGAGTTGAACGTGGGAAGCAAGCTATTGTTGGATGATAAGCAAAACAAATTGGGACATTTCTGAAAAACCCCTGGAAAGTTATTTTTCAGTCTGACTGTACTGTAAGCACCATAAATTACGCTGCCTATTAGGTATTATGTCATAGTCAAAACAACCATTAAGTAGGTTTACTGTTTTAGTGCTTCTTGTACACACAATTACAATATTTTTTTTAGACCACTGAACTAATGTCCTGTCATGGGGCAATGTAGTTAAATGTTGTCTGTGGGATTTAGCTTCTCCCAGTGTTGACACAGGACACAGGACACACACGCCATTTACTCTCATGCTAGTTGTGTTTCCATTAAAAAGTACAATCAGTACTTGCAGGATTTCCCATTGTAGGATTTTTATTGTATATGAGCTGTACTGCTTGTCTAGTCTTGCCACAACCAGTACAATCATTTTTCTAGCTCTGTGAAACAAAAATGTTTTTGTAATAGAGGTTTTCCCAGATGTAGTGGTTTCCACGACCTGTACTTTATTGCAATATGTAGTTTTTTGTGCATTTCTAGGGATAATGGAAACTTATCTATTCACACGAGGAGCATTTTAATCTCCAATCGACCTTAATGCATGGTTTTAGACTGTGAAAGGAAACTCCAGAACTTGGAGTTCTCCACATCTATGTGGAAAACTCCACACAGAAACTTGTTATGGTCTTGGTGTACAGCACTCACCACTCAGTTACCATGCTGCTCAGGAAATCTCACAACGACTGCAAAAATGTGAAAAATGTGAGCAGTGCTCCTAGTGCTTATTTATTTTAATTTCTCTTTGGTTTCTGTAGAAACAGAGCTCATTTTGAGGTAACTTCTTTTATTTTCAGGTAATTATACACCGAAATGAATACATCATTACGTTTAATATCCTCTGCCAATTGATCCCCTGAAATCTGACACAATGCGGCTTGAGGATTCAACACATCTAATCTAATGATTATGCCTTTATTTTTGTAAATGGGACAACTCTCCCATGTCCTGCAAAACTCTGTGAAAAGTGAATATGCCGAGGAATAAACAGAGCTGAATCCATTTTCCATTTCCATTCTGCGCGCCGAAGGGAGCTCAAGCCGCTCCCTCTGTTCGATCCGTGATGACGAGTGGTCTGAAATGAAACTTCTGTTTGTTTGAACAGGAGGGCGCTGGCATCAATTTCAAGTTTTTTTTCCTCCTTTCATATACAGTTCTACTGTGCACCCTGCTGCAAATACCGGTTCTGATGCTTTTAATGTCTATTTGACATGCTCGTCACTATCTTCACACTGAATCCACTCCTTATGGACCCCCCGCTAGCATTCGCTGGAGGCACTTTTCCTCCCTACACGATCACATCCGTCTTTGACGTAAATGAATGTATTAGCATTTTTATACTGACTTTGGATATCTCTTCAACGCTTTTGAATATTTGATGTCGGAGTGCCGCTGTTTCGGTACAATATGTAATCCTGGACTTCATGCTGTCGCGGCTAATGCCGGGTTTAGTCCGTACGCACATTTCACATAGTTATTATCGATCCAACAGAAGAACTCAAGATCAAGGCAATTAAATTAGTCTACTTCATTAAAAAAAACACCAAACAAGCAGTCGGCTGAAGGAAAAGTGGAAAAATTTAATCAATTGGCCTCAGCAGTCTCCAGCCAATACCATCCATCCGGCGAGTCTTACGTGTGATGTCTGTTGACGCATGTTTAATGTCTGACAAATTGTTTAATTGCATTAGGTGAACAGGATACATGAAGAGCAGATAGGATCACACACAGAGACATTCACAACAGAATCAAAGGTGATGTTATTCTCCAGGCACGATGTGGGGAAATAAAGTTCCCTTGTCTAACCTCAAAGACGCCGTGTCTGGTGAAAGGGTCCATGCAGCATCCTCCCCGTTTCACAGAGTCATTGCTCCATTGTTTTTGTTGTTGTTGTTGTTGTTGCCGTTCCTTTGCTTTCGCCAAACCCATCCTAAAAACAAATCCACATGATGGAAAAGCCGGGGCGCCGCACTTCACACCTGGGTTTCCCGTTATCCATCACCTCCGGGTGTTTTCCACTTTATTGGAAAATTAAGAGTGGCCTTAATTTATCAGTGGAGCTTTTTTCTTTGAAGACATGAGAGAGGCGGCTCTGCTCGGAGATGGAGTCTGGGTAGCGCGTGGGCGGTTTCACATGGAAACTCTTTATCTGTGAGCGCAGGTGGAGCCTTTGTTCTTGCACCAGTTGAGGCACACGCTCCCATAATCACAGCTAAAGAGAACAAAACAAAAGAGATCATCCTGTGTAAACTATTAATCCCTTTTAAACTATTCTACCTGTTAACTACTGCAGAGTTTTAGCTCCAACTGTGAATCTAAATTATTAGTTCACAATTTAGTGTTTATATAATTACTCATTTCTATCATTTCCATATTAGCTGATTTACTTGACCTGACCTGTTTCTGCCGTGAGGGTTATCTATATTTGCAAAAAAAACAAAAAGTATATTTTGTGAAACAAGGGTCCTTGTTTCAGTCAACCCAGACATTATTTTTTATTATCTAATATATCAATTTTTCAATTTCTAATTGAATTGGAATAATAAGCTGAAGTAGAATCAAATAATGCTGGTTAGTGGTCACGAATCAAATATTATTTGGAGTGCACAGAAATGATGCCATCTGGCTCTGTTTCCTGTGCAGGTTGAATGGACCTCAGCAAATAACAAATGGATGTAATATAGAGCGAGCAGCCAAGCTAGGCCAAAGAATAACTGAATTAATATGCATTATGCCGATATGATGGGAGAACCTAGTTTTACCTTTATCTTCAATGTACCCTCCCATCAGTGAGTAAAGTATAAGAGCTTGTGAGTTGTGGCAGTGGTATCCTTAATGCATTATGAAGAGCACAAAGCACAGCATATGATCTGTCCCCAGTGACTTCGAGGATACAATGCACTTATAGAGGAAGTGGTAATCCCTGAGAGGCGATGTGACATGGAGGATCTAAGGGGATGAGTCTATTCAGCACAACGTGAGACAATAAAGCCCAGACTGTTTGCGTGGCAAACATAAAGAAAAGGCGGCTGAGGACACGATGCTGACAGCTCCTCCAAGACATGAGCGACTTATGTGACGCCACTTTCGGGTGCAGATACCCTGAGCAGCAATTAAGGGCCGGCGTGGCGCATCGATCAATTGCTCGCGGCTCTGCGAGGAGACCTTTAGGAGAAGCAACTGAACGGCCGAGGGACATAAAACAGAATTTTCCGTCGTTTTATTTTGGTTCATTCGGTCATTAGAGTGCAGAGTGTGCTCCCATCAGATTGATTGTGTGCTGTTTTCTGTTTTGGTAATTGGCTGCTGCTCACTTGTGATTTAGCGCGACCAGGTGTGATCTCTGCCCAGGCCGTACATTACTGCCGGACTCCGGTGTCTAATCAGACAGCTGGCCTGACCCGCTCCCCGCAACAGTTACCCAGTCAAATGGCCTTCTCTGGCTAACTGGTTAAGCAGCTTGTCCCGCCTCCTCTTGGGCCCGGTCAACCCAAACCTGAGGGTCTAAGTCTTTTCTGATAGGAAAGCCAATTAGGCAGCGGAGCGCACCTCGTTTTTTTTGACAGGCCAGCTGGACCGGCATCCTTTCTGCCCGAGCACACCAGCGAGGAAGCCGAGTCAATGTGATTACTGAGCTGGAACTCCATCGCGTGGCCACCGGCTCCTCGGTGAAATTGCACTCTCTCATATGGCAATCAGAGAGCATGGCTCCGATTACTCTGCAGCCAATCAACATATGGCGTTAACACGTGGCCAGAAAAATATCTCAGATCAACACTTTGCAATCAACGCAGCTTCAGGCAAATTCACTCCGCATATAATTAGCAGGAAAACGAGGTCCGCCATTGTCCGACAAGGCCATTGTTTGGCCACCCCACCCCCCCACTCACACACGCACACACACCCAGACTCCATGAGGCCCTTTCGTTCTCCTCTCCTCTTTCATCAATCACGTGAATGCGAGATTGTGAAAATGGCCCCAGGCCAGCGGGAGAGGTCAGCAGAGGTCGGAGACTCATACGACATGAATGTTTGAGTACAGTTTGGATCACGTAGAGTCTGTGGCTCATACAGAGACATGCGCTGGATTTAAACCCACTGACCTGAGGCAGGAGCAGAACTATGGTATTACTAATCTATCTTTCATTATCAGAGCGAGACAATGAAGGCACACCTGTAATGGCAGTGTACGTATTGTACACCACAATGTAATTAGTCTTTTATGAAAACGTTTACTCAGACGAATGCTCGATGTTGATGGGATTTGCATAACAATGTTTGAAACGGTGAATCGTGTATTATAAAACCCGGTGCCCCCTGAGAGATTTAATCAAATGTTAATAGATGCTGAAGACTGAGCTGCTGTTTGAGGAGACTGTGCGATGAAAACAACAGAGTGTAAAAAGCCTCGTGTGTTGTCGATAGTTATCACATAGAAATACTTTTTCTTTATTCCTGCCCTGGCTCTCTTTTTGTTTTACAAAAGCAGATGTTGCAGCGATAGGATTGCATCCAATTTCATTCTGTAGAGTGAAAGTGCAACGGCAATAAAGGTTTTCTGCTCCATGAGAACAAAAAGCTGTGAAAAAGTGAAAAATACAGCTCAGTGTTGTCACCAGTGCATGGCTATTATCCGAAATAAGTGTCCTTGAGCTGAAGCCTGTAAAGCATCTATATTATAAAGTGAATGACTGATGGAGCTTTAACTATGCGAGACACTAAACATGTGATTAAGACTTGAATTCCCACTGCTAAAATAAATCTGATGGCGTGCATGAAAAAATATGTTGTGGAGTAGAGTCCTAAATTTGTGAAGTGCACGGGAGGTGAGATGGGGTAAAACGAAACTTGTTCCAAGTTTTCACTTACTATGCAGATGACTGTAATGAAGGCGATGATTTGTGGATGGGTTTGCAGAGAGAGCGTGAAAGGGAGAGAGAGAGTCAATAACTGACAGCTTTTGTCAGCCGAATGGATTTTTCAGCATGTGCACTGAACTGACCATAAAAACCATGAAACTAAATTGTTTTGACGGGCGAGTCATGTCGCTATAAACTGTTCGGATTGTCTTGTAATCAAAAGTTTAACTGCTCCGTGGAAGAAATACGATTGTTTGATCAAGTTGTTTGTTTACCCGAGGCCGCGATCGGTTTACGATTCAGGTGATTCAATGCAATTCAATGACTCTCATTGTGTCTGCGCCATTAAATGACATCAACAGTTTTCAGACACTCTCTCCCCCCACTGTTCGACTTGCGTAACTCACCATCCATATTTCCATTTTATCAGAGGAGCTGTAATGAACAGATCTCAGATTACTGTTTGATGTCGTCTTTAATCCTTCCAGTCAGGCAACTGAGACACCTTCTGGACTTCCACTGCTGAGCAGATTTGGATCAGGAGAGCTGGGACTGCCTGCCAATCAGCTCTGCAAGTGTTCGGCATGTGAAAACCGACTGAAACCCATTCAGGAAATGGCCTATTAACCAAACTGGATTTATCTGTAAAGCACAGTAAAAGCCAGGTTTGTTACTCTGAGATTATATGCCATTTAGGGAAAAAAGTAAAAAAAAAAAAAAAAAGAAAACACACACACATACACACAAGCACACGCACACAAAGAGAGAGAGAACCATTTTGGAGCGTCAGTCTTGTTTGAAATTGAAATGCATGGAGAGTCTCACAGTTCATCTGTGACACAGGCCGAATGAAACGAAATCCATTATCTGTTTCACATGTATTTTCTTGCAGACGTCAGGATCGCCTCACAGATCTGCTGACATCCCGCTGGCTCCCAGCACGCCTGCGTGCTGAATGGGAAAATAAAGATGGCATAATTGCGAACCACTTTGTTCATACTTAGTGGGGACCTGGCATGAATAGGCGAGATGAAGCAGTGGCAGTGGCGGCGGAGGCAATCATTCCAAGACTGTAATTATTAGCAGCAACAATAGCAGAAAAAGTAAAATATGAAACAAAAGTGGGGAAGAAATCACACGGTTGTTTCCCCAACACAACTCAAAAATGAGCATCAACAAGTTGCCGTCTGCCAGCCTTAATTAAAACTGTGTATCATTTACTTTGCGACTTGGTAGCGATTACTGCAGAAAATCGAGACATTTCACAGCCTTCTTTAACAATCTTTGAAAGGTGTGTGCTATAAATATAATATCTGTGACATGGTGGATCATAGGGGAAAGATTTCATAATTATATATGATGTTACATAACTGTCAGGTTATTGAGGGAAGGAAAAACTTGTTTTGCTCATGGTTGTTTCTCTGTCACTGTCTCGTATTTTTACTCTCAGCATCCCTTCCTACCTCGCAGTCGGTTGATTTATTGACCATTAAACCAACCACTGCTTCAGCACTAACATTATCACTACAGCTAAATTATGCCCGAACGCTGGGTCACGTCACATATAAATCCTGCTTTTTATGTCCGTCGAGAGAATGGGCACCAACAAGCAAGAGAAAGAGGCAACGATGTAAAAGAGACAAAGACCGGTAAGAAGAGAAGATTCTGTGAATTCCTCTTTCAAACGTGCCAACTGAAATTAAAGCAATCCAGGTCTTTGTTGACATTTCGACATGATGGCGAATTTTAAAAGAATCCTCTGGAAGATTTCTGCACTTCAGTGTGACCAGAGTAAGCTGCTGAAAGGAGCCAAGTCATGTGCATCAGATCTGAAGAGCCTCGTGAAAATACTAAATGCCCTTCAGACTTACTGCTTCAAAAACTTCATCTTGGTGTTCAATCTGAAAAGGGCACGAAGGACAAAAGGGCACAGTTTAAATTAAAGCCTGCGCAACCAATTACGTGCTCACTGCCTATTTCCATTTAAGATAACGTTGATCATCCGGGCTTAAAACAGAGAAACCCTCAGTGTTGAGTTCACTGTTGCCTAACAACACATTCTAATAACTCCTCAAAGAGGACCCTTATTAACCCTTATATTGTGTTTGGGTCAAAAATTGACCCGTTTAGTTAAGTTTAGGTATGTAAAAAGTATCATTTGCTTTTTTTGTACTGGAATGAGGCTTCATCTGATCCTCAGACACAACTATTTTAACACAACAAAATTAATTTTTACCATTTAATAAATTCTAAAGGTCTCAACAAAAAAATAAATAAAGCATTTGTGGAGTTATGGGTCAAATATAACCCAGAAGAGAATAATGGCTGTTTTATGCATCAGTTAAAAGCTGTGGATCTAATATGACTCATTTTGCCCCACAACACACACACACCACACACTGACACACACAGATACTGTTTATGAGGCGCTAGATCATATATTTGGTCATGACAGTGCAGGAAGAGAGGAAAGCAAAGCTGGGGAGGATGTGTCTGTCTGATGTCTGATGTTGTATTTATTTTACAAAATAAAACAGTGATTCCATTGATATGAATACATACTATGTTAGCTATGAGGTGAAAGACAATATTGAAGATAAATAGTGTTTTTAAGCATTTTCAGGCAGAGTTAAATCATGGGTGCCGCTAACAATAAAGAGGTAGGCAGCTTTCTAACATATTACAAGGGTTTCTCAAGTTTGGTATTGGCTTATCACTACTTCTATTTTTGGGGTGCTTAAGATTATGTCTAGTCTGTCTGTTTCAATCAGTTTCAATGTGCGGATTCACAGTCCCCGCTTTTAGCCAAACACCGGGTCAATAAAAGGGCTTTTTAGCTGTTAATTCTAATCCAAATGCGATGATACAAGGCCCCTGCGTAGGAGCCATAGCTCTATCTGACGATCAACGGAACAAAAAAACTTCCTGTGACCTTCGACTGAATCAAGCGCACTGCAAAAATTGTTATAATATGGAGATCAAAACAAGAGGAGACAGGCAGAAATGACTTTCTTTACTTCAGGGACAATGCATATTAGATGTCAAAGAGCCGCAAAGAGGAGGAAGATTCAAGGGGAGAGTAGTTCTTGAAGAGGCAAATTTTCATCTTACAGACGATAAAAAATGTAAAGTAGAAGCACTGATGCGGGAAATCCCAGAAAAATAGTGTGTGTGTGTGTGTGGCCAGAGAGGAGCTGAATTTTGGGGTATAATATTTGAGTGAGTCACAAAGTTGAACACCTAATTGTTTAAAATGGGCACTGCGTCGCGGACATACAAAGAATGATCTCACTGCCGATGTCTGGACAATAAATTTCCCTCGGATAAAAAAACCGACAGTGATTGGAGGCAGTGTTCTGCTTTCATGCACAAGGCCCATTCAGCCGCTCTGGAAACCACTCGTCCTCCTCCTGTTCAGGGCCACACGGCACTGGGAGCCGGGCCGGGATTGGCCGAGGAGGTGTGCGGCGTTTTGCGGCCCGTCCCTGACGAGCACGTCGGCGCTCCTTGGCTCGCTGCTACCTGCGTGCCAGGCGTCTAATGGCAAGTATAATACGGCTGAGAGACGAACCGCCCGCTTCGTGAATGGATATCCCGACTCCCACAGAGACAAGACGGATGAGTCAGCGCCCGGGTGTAATTTTTATGAGGAGGCGTCGTGGGCACTGTGTTTTTTTTAATCATGCGCCGGGGTCTGACACGCAGGTGGAGGGCTGTGAGATACAGACTGATGAAGCCACGGCGTGCCAATCCTCCAGCCTCATCACCCAGACAAAGGGTCCTGCTCCTCTACGGGGGGGAAGGGAGGGGGATGCGCTCCTGAGTCGCTGTGCTGGACCATTAAGTGACATTTTTATGTATATCTTTCCATCGCATTTCAGCAAGAAAGTGCTCCGACTCCGCTGCAAGTTCAGCGGTTAAAACCACACTGAAGCCACACTCATCACTCAGGGCTGGTCGCCTATTGGTGGTTTGGATCCACTCCCAGCCCCGTAGCAGCCCACGCAAGTGTCCTTGTGCAAGATACCAAATCCCAATCTGCTTGTGAAGTGTAGCATCTGCCGCCAGCGTACTGTATGAAAGGCAATGGACAGGGTGAATGTGCACTTTGATGGATCATGAGGACTAGAAGAGCGGCATATGAGGACCAGTCCATTTACCATCCATCCTACTATTACTTGCTTGGTTCCTTGACAGGGCACACCAATCATATGAACATGCATGCTCAAAAAAAACATGCACGCACAGGCAGAACATGCAGACAGTGCCCAGGAGCTGAACCCAGGACCTTGTAGCTGTGAGGTGACAGTGGCAACCACTGACTGTGTAGCGCCTTGTTTGTCCAGAAACCTTGTTATAATCACCATAGGGCACAGCACAGGCTCAAGACTTTGCTGCATTTTTATTCACGTGGAAGGAAGCAGAAAAACATGACAGCAGTGCTCGGCATCGATGTCTCCTCAGCTGTTAATTGTATACCGCCCCACATCCGTGCACATAGGCAGCTGTCAGAGTTTAACTTGGCTTTCAACTGTTTGCAAGCGAGCTGATTTTTCTGACAAACAGAAAGTTTCAGTAAATGCCCCTCAGTCCGTCTCAAACTCCCCTTTCCCCCGTCTCATCAGGCCTCGCGTCCTCGTACAGAAAATGTCTGTCGGGCTCGATATGAAGACAGATACGCTATTACATCTGTGTCTTTTTGCACAATGACGAGCGTGAGTCATGGTTCGGAGGTGGACGAATTTGTCTTGCTTACGGCGGAAAGTGTCAAAGTCCAAGCAAGATTTTCAGAGGCGCTTTCAAAGGAGATGCAGCTGCTGCTTTCTGACCACTGTGAAAGCAGCAGCCCAGATACCTGAGATAACGCTGGCGCATGATGAGCTCGACTTTGACGCCAACACTGATTTTATTCATGAAACGGCAAACCGCAGGCTGTTTTCCTCAAGGAAGCTAACAGGCTTTCATGTTGACAACTCTCCCGTGAAACTTTTCTATACTTCTTTTATTTAACGTTTGCTGTGATCTGCCAGTTCGGCAGCCTCCGCGTGGGAAAACAAAAAACTTGCAGAGACAAATTGTGAATGCGTGTGTACAGTTACCGCTGTAAAACCCCACGATCTTTGCCACCAATATCGCAGTCGGAGCTGCGGAGAAAAGCTCGGGTCACCCTGCAGGACTGTCTGTATCCTTTATATCTAGATTTTTATTTGCTTCCATCCGCCAAGGTTCTCGCTCTGTGGATATATGAGCCATTTTATTCCCTCAGATTTGAACTCTTTAAATAAATGTGATTTGGCCCGCGAGTAGTGAGGGAACTGATACGGACTCTCTTTTCCTTTTTTTTCTCCTCTCATCGTTTCTTTATCTGTTCGGTCTGTAGCTTTTCTTCCTCGGCTGACTTCTGTGATGGATTTTGAGACAGATGACAGCTGATATTGAGTCTTTCATCAACCTGCACACTTGTTGTTATTGTGTAGGCATGTATACAGTTTGCCCACCACCACTTTATCTTATTTTTATTATTACGTTTTTCTGTTTCGACTGACTGCTGTCTGCAAGTTGCCAAATTGCCCCTTGGGAATGTTAAAACTTTAATCTACTCCACTCTATTAAGTGACAACGTGGGGAAGGATACTTCAGTGGTTCATAAGGCAAACATGACTGTACTAGTAGATAAGCCACCAAAAAAAAAAAAAAAAATCTTAAAGTTTGATCAACCTAGATTTCCACTCAATCCACAGAGGCAGCAGTTTTGAGGATGGCACCGGACGGCAGCTCAGACCGCTGACTTCGACTTTTATGCTGCGATAAAAGAAAATGGGGAGGAATGAAAAATTAAAATTGGAAACACCCACTGCTGAACACTCAAGCCAGATGCTCGGGAGCTGGGCAGCCTGGCCGCGTTACAGCTCGGGTTTGTTTGGGGCTGTTGATACCGGGGGGCGGGAAATGGAGCTGGTGTCTGCAGCATCTGTTGTCATGGCAACTGAGTGGGCAACACCAGAGGTGTCGGCCGCTATCGACGGTCCTCAGGCTCCTCTTGGTCCCCGGCGATGAGCAGACAAGCCGAGTCCCAGTCGGTGCACTTGCAGCAGCTGCAAAGTACAGTAATTGAGAGTGTTTAAAGTGGAGCGCTGACGCGGCCGTGATTGAGCAGCAGAAGACGAGCTTGTTGGCAGCAGGACAAGTGCTGTAATGTGGATGAGCCAGATCAAAGTCAACAGTTTGGGTGTGCTCTTTTTCTTTTTTTTTTTTTCTTTTGGCCCTGCTAGTGAATCAAGTCTGGTGGAAAATATTATAACTCTGCCAGACAAGGAATGTCTGAAAGGCAGCTCTCAGGAAAGGAAAAAAACAAAAAACAAAAAACGACATTAATTATAGTTGTCTTGCTGGTGTAGAGAAAAGATCGTCTCTTTTAAACTGTATTTGAACTTTGCAGTGCACTTTTTTTTTCCTGCTGTAAGAGCTATTAAACCCTCAACAAGCTGTGACCCTCTGGTGGGCTCTTTCCAAAAGAGACTGTGTCGGAGTGAAATTTTCAGGAGGAAACGTATGTAATTTCATCTGGTGGGAGGCTGCAGCTATGCAGAACTCTGGGGCTTGAATATTTCACCCGGCACAGCGCTGCGCATCGCTTCACTGAAGGGCCTGGAACGAGCTGTACGCGCTGCCAGACGGCGTGGAATAAGATGATTTCTCCAAACTTAAGATAATATTGAATATTATGGGATTAAGAACGTTGAGTTGCATCGATTCCAGCAGATCAAGATCTCCCTCGGGGCGTCCTGCAACACTTGTACGAGCAATTCCAACCATTTTGCTTTAACTTAATCATGGAAAATACGAATTCGTGGTGGGATACAGTTCTCTGGCATGCAGGAAATAAGAAAATAGGATGAGCGCTTTGATCCCACTCTCCTGAGCCCAGCTCAGCAGTGAGCTATCTGGGATGTCGTCTCTGTTTTAAATGTGAGAGGGTCCATGTGTCGCAAGGCCACAGGGGCTTAGATACACTCCTCCTTAGGTGCAAAACCTGTCAGTTTTCTGTCTTTCTATCGATTACACCCTGGGCGGGACCATTCTCTCTCACACTCACTCTTACCAGCAGTTCAGGGTTTCCAATCAGCCTAAACAGGCATGTTTTTGGACTGGGGGAGGACAAAGGCCCTCGAATCTGTAAGGGTTTGGAACACTCTTGCTGTGAGGTGACTATGCTATCCACCGTCACACTGTCACCTCTTTACCAGGATTTCTGACCCAACCAATTCCTTCAGAAGTCTTCTCAGTAATGATCCAGACTAACAATGTCTCTGACCCACAAAGCAAAGTCTCCTCCTGAAAGATTCCCGTCCAATCACGGAAATGAAATACTATAATATTGTTTTCTGAGTGAAATGAATACATGGATTAACACTGTGAATCTAATGTATGGATTATCTCCATTAATCCATGCATCCGTGTGAAATGAAAGTCCCCCTCCTGCTCATTAAAAGTCATTAAGTAAAAACTCAACCGGCCACTCACTGATTGCCTTGCTGTGAATAAGGGCGAGACAGGAGTGTGGGCGTCAGCTGCGTGTTTGAACTTGCGACATCTCCGTCCGCCCGGTGGCCACTTATTGCTCCCCGATCCCAGCGCGGACCTCTTTTTCATATGAGGTGTAATTACAGTTTGATATATAAGAGATTTATTTAAGTGAAGAACGGGGACTCGCCATAATGAATAGCAGAGCAGAATTATTACACTCAGACCAGACTTATTAATCACCTTGATATTAGCTGACCTCCTCGCATGTGCCAGCGGAGTATCGTGCGCCCGGAGATGACGCGTTTTAATAAGAACGACACAGATTGCACGTATGAGAGGCCACAAGGGTTATATTGGATGGTACCCTTTGTCAGATTTCTGAAATGCGCCAACGCACGGTGTGTCTCTGGTTGAAGCGACTCTCGAAATGACTCATTACCCATTGTCTCTAACATCTCATTACGATGGTGATTGGGTTTGTCCGCGGGGATGAGTCAAGACCACCGTCTGGCTCTCACCCCTCGCAATTATTCACCGGGAGCCAGCGTTTATTTCTCTTAACCACATCCCTCCTTTCTTAATCATAATCTTTGCCTCTGGCACTGGATCACCTCCAGCGACTTGTCCATGTCCTGCCGTCTGGTGAAATCTAATCCGCATTTACTTTTCCAAATGCCTCATTGCTGTCTCTCTCACACTCTCCGGGGAGTGATGGAAAAACACGCTGAGATGTTTAATGTCACGACTCCCGTATAATTTAATTTAAAGCCCACATTGGGATCTATTAAAAACAATATCGCAGACCGTTAATGTGTTGAGGTACTTCATATATCTTTATACATCGCTGGCTGAAGATGAGTATAAAATTTCAGCAAAGGAGCCCATAGTGACCCGACTTATGCCCCCTCAAACTCTGAGAGTTGTTTACCACGTCCCCATCCCCGGACTTCTCCCCAAACGGAGGGCAGCACTACGCTTCCACCATCCTTCTCTCCCAAAAAAAGAAGCTATGGGAGTGACTCTGCAAATGCACGGCTGCATAAGGGAGTTCAAAGTACGCACCGCTCGCTGAGCAAAAAGCTCTATAGCCCCAATTCAGCCTAATTCGGGGCCTTCAGAGGGTACGTCATCCACAGGAAGCTTTCGTTTAGAATGCCCTTAAGAAGTCTCCCGGTCTACAATGAGACGTGCTGCTGGTGGTGAATTAGGGCTTTTAAGAAATCTTTTAACTACTCGAAATATGAAACTCCAAAAAGTGCTGGGAGAGAGAGCGACAAAGGTTAATCCTTTCCACCGATGCATTAGGGAGCAAATATCAAAGAGGCAAGTTCTATATATTTCTCCGATTTATTTTCCATAACATCGTGTTCCAGTAGAACTGTACACATAATGCATATCTTTTTACACACAGTACATTTCGATGAGGCTCGGTATCACAACCGAGCCTTTATATGAGTGTTGAAAATTTTTCCATTACATTCCACAGATTTCCCTTTGGTTCGTGTCACTCAGATGTCCTCCGGGGCATCGCGGCCTGCACCTTTTGGCGAAGTCTTCTCCATGATCGTCAGTCATAAATAACATCAGACAGGCATGCACACTCACACAGCCTCTGGAACAGAAGACATTTATCAAGACACAAGAAGTCGGTAGGCTTGGCGCCCGAGATGCGAGTTCGGTCGCCGGTTTTCCCAACCTTGACAATGTTCGTTTTTTCGGGTTAACCCGGTGCCTCGTCACACCAAAAGTAAGAACAATAACAATAAGAATAATTGTTATAACAAAACATTACAGCATAAACAGGAAATCGTTTTCGACGTAGGATTCAAGGTGGCACCTCGGAGAAGCCAAACAGGCCGTGACACACGGTTCCTATCTGCGTCTAATGAGCTGCAGCCAATTAGAGAGCTGCTACATGAGGGCAAGTAGGTATCTACCGAATGATTTGTGCTTTGCAAGCATCTCAATAGCTCTTAATGTCCTTGTTGTTCACAGTCACAGTTGGATTGCTGTAGATTGGCTTCCTGCCTTCCTAAACATGGTGCCTATGTACTCCACTGCATGTCGCTCCCCGTGGCTGTACGTCACACATTCAATTAAGCGCTCGAGGTTTGTCATTTTATTCTGTCTCGGGCGCAGGTACATTGCACGTAATTTGATCAGCGTTGCATCCTCCTCTGTCTTTAAGCTGTGAGCTGATGTTGTCATGCGGTTACATAACCCATTAATGCCACGAAGAAAAAAAGCCGGGCTGTGCGCAGTGAGTCTGTCCAGATGAAAATAAAAGCAGGGAACAGCGAGGCTTCAACTGGAGCATGTAAATCATGTGCCGGGCCTATAAAAACTATATGAGGCAAGATAAGAGGAATATTTAAATGGGCTGCCAGATCCCTACTTCACTGATCAAAATCTTATATTGTGTCTTGAATCAATACGGCCTTAATTAGCATGCCACTCTCTTTCACTTGGATCTGATTAAAAAACGGATGAAAATATGACTTCTCAGAGTTCCTACAATGTGGAAGTACGCGGAGATCCCCAGGCCTGCGAGGACAAACCACGAAGCCACTGGGGTTACTGTCGCTATCGAATACAAGCCTTTTCAAATGCAAAGCGGCTGCTTCCTCTCCTGCCACTCTGGCTCCAAAACACAGATCACGCGGTAGAGAGAAGAAAAAAGAGGGAAGGCCTGTTTTAGGGAAATGTCAACCCTGGATGAATATTGTGCAAAGACGATGGGGAGAGTGCAAGAGGGACTCGCACGGCATAATGCAGAAATTTGTGAGTGTGTCGCCTCATTGAGTACAGCACTCAAAAGGATTAGTAACACACAGAGACCTTAGCTTTCATCTTCAAAAGAGAAAAAAAAACATTGTGATAATCTCCACCACTTGTTTCCCCTTGTTTTTTTTATTTTAAAGGCAGAATTGTATTTACACCATTAATATATATGTTGCGTTTTCAATATACACTTAATGATGAAAGTAAACATAGGCTCACTGTTTTGTTTCGTTTTTACTTTACACCTGTGGTGCTTCGCTCTGCTGCTGCGGAGGCGTCTCACCTGGTGTGAGCACTCGACGCCGGGATGATTTCCCATTTTTTGAAAATGGAAGCCCCTTCCTAAGACGAATATATTGTTTTGTGACCCTCAGAAAAGTTTTGATACTGCCACCTTTCCAATTTTGAGAGCTCGATTCGGCTCAGGATTAAGGGAACTAAATAATTACCTCACCGGACTGTTCTAAAGCCCAGTGAGTAATTGCAGCAGAGCGATAGGCTTTAAAAAATTAAAGCTGTGAGGCGGCGCCGTGTGTGACGGGAAACTGTAATTTCGCGTAGGCTGGAAAACAGTGAACCTATCCTTTAAGCTGGCAAGCAAGGTGTCGCGTTTGTTTACATGGAGAAAAGGCCTAAATTAAGGGCGCAGACAGCGGGAATGGGGAACATAAATGAACCATTTCACTGTAGGGCATATAGAAAGAAAACACAAAGGAGAATAAGATAATATTTCTTCTTCTGCTTTGGCAGTTGAGAGTCCTGCCTGAGGCCTGTGTGTGAGCTTCTACGCGATGCTGCAGCGAGAACTTTCTATAGACGGCTGTCCTGAATACATAAAAAGAAGCAGTGTGGAGGCAAATCGAATGGGCTCCTGTTTCGTAGAAAACATAGCACTTGCCATCGTATTTAAAATTTGACACTACTGTATTAACTGTAAGGCAGTACTTCTGAATGAAAAGAAGACCATAAAGGACCCAAAGGTATTTCAAAGATTTCCCGCAGCAGTGACTCGACAAAGTGTATGTACACCAAACCGCCTTCAGCTATGTCCGTTTCTTTGGTTTAGATTGAAGTCTTTGCCTCCCCTCGCAGTGCATCTAAAACACTCTCCAGATGTTTCAGCATTCGTTTTCTCCGCGCCATAACAACATCACTTTCTCTTAGCTTTTGTTGCTGTTCGCCCTCTCCTCTTCCCTGCGGCGACCCGAGCAGCACTCCTGCTTCCCCAGTGGTGGAATAACCTTCTCACCTCTGTTGTCAGGCCGGAAGAGTCACTCCCTATATTCATCTAAATCCCATCTCCCCCCACCCCCCAAAAAAAACCTAATACAGCCCTGTTTCCAACCCTACTCTGCACCACAAATGTCATTGTTTGCCTCCAAATGTTCCTCCTCTGCATGAAATACTCCCGCATCTGTCTCATCCAATAAATATTTATCAGGCGTCTTCCAAGCTTTGCATCTGTTACCGTTCTTCATCTATGGCTTTGCACAGTTTTACCCTGTATAATAACACACAAATGTGCCACAATGTGATTTTAATGCAGAGGTGGGGAGGGGGGCCATTGGAATCATCATGAGGAACTTGTTTTGCTTTTCTTAGATATTTGATTTGTGCAAATGGTCGTTTCCATCACTTCACAGCGGAAAAAAACAAACGTATTAGTAGTGATGCAATGTACATGCCAATCAAGCAAGAGGTTGTTTTAGATGCACTGTAGCACAGTTAATAGAAAGATAAGTTAAGCGTCATCCGATAATAAACTGTTAATCGTGTGGAGTTATTGAGCTTCAGATATTTAAAAAAAAAACACATTTTGAATACATCTCCAATAACAATATACCACAGTTAAAAACCACACTGACACTAATTTACAAAATATCCCTTTGAAATGTCTTCAGACTCCCTTATGTGGCAGCGAATCAACTGCACGTTACGGACAACAACAACATGTTCGGTAGGCACCCTGAGATGGGAATACAGATATGAGCTGTACCTTCTCAACAATCCACATCTTTAAAACAAAACCAAAAAATCAACAAAAAACAAAACACAGTCCCGCTAAGAGGCAACAAGTGCCGCTCTTCTGTCAAACAAAATCAAATATGTCCGAGTGGCAGTTTTCAGTTCCCGACACCTCCCCTAATGTGCTCTTTTTGTTGATGTTTCTTTTATATTTCCACAGTGAATGCACCAAGATCTGTCCCTGGTGGATTGAGTTGTATTTTCTTTTTCTTCTCAGTATAAAATAAATGAACAACGTTACCTAACAAAAGGAACATTACCTTTGAAACAAAACAGCAAAATTTTGCATAAGTATTTCAGACTGAAAGTATAAGAATTGTCACTGAATAAAACTTCTCGTGCTGCGTGTGATGTGGGAGGCAGAGGAGCCTGTGCCCGTCCTCTATTGCTGGCTGCACATTCAGGAAATGTATTTTTTTCCCCAAAAACATTCTCGAGGTTGCTGGAAGTCCCCCCCCCCCCCCCAACACAAAAGGCAGGAGCGCTTCCTGAACTCGCTGTGCGTCTTTTGAGTCCTTTTGTTATTTTTGAGGCCTGGAGAGCAACATCGTTTACAGTAAACCGGTTCGACATCTTCTTTAAATATGGATGCACACTGAGGTGAGCGACTATCTCGGTTTTAACTGGTTATGATTTTTAGATGCGGCTGATGTCGGATGTCCTGAATCGTGACAACCTCCCGTGTTTCAACTTGCATAGCAAAGTGTTTGTGTGCATAACGAACGAATCATCCATGCTGTTGCACTCGGCTATTTGGCGAACAGAGCAACTTATTGCATTGTGATTTCCTTTAATACGCTGACATCAGTGTGTAATCAAAATCTAGGTGTGTGTGTGTGTGTGTGTTACCTTAATGTCACAGCTGTCATTTTAACCTTTCTATATACCTTGTAGCATGCATTAGAAGTGGAAAATGGAGATAGTGAAGTACATTGTTCTAAGAGCCGTATACTATATTTACAATTATGATTAGGCCCCTGCAGGGAAAGATGCAGGAGATTGTACTTCTGTGATTGTTTTTAAATAATCAGCACTGGCGCATTATCCTCAGCCTCGCTGGATGTAGGTGATTTTTTTTCTCCCATTACTCATAATAGTATTCCTTTTTTTCTATTGGTTTAAAGTACTGCACTAAAGCAACACACTGGTCCAACTGCAGCAGCTGAAGAGTGACGGTGACGATGCAGAGTGATGAAGGCAGCAGCAATAACAGACTCACAGGTGTCCTCCACCTGCCACATCACAGCCTAGGTTTTTTTTTGTTTTTTTTTGGAGGGGGTTTGGGGTACGGGGGATGGGGGGGGTCTTCTGTAATCTGAAGCAGCCATGGTAATTGGCACGTCTAACACTGTCTGGTGCCAGTTCTGCTCATGACTTGCTTCAGTGACTTAATTTCCTGAATAAACTTTTATTACTAAGTTGTTGTCTCCTGTTCTCCGCAGAGCAGGATGGTCAGACCAGGCTTACATAGAGTGTGCAATTCTGTTCCTGTCAAAAAGAAACCCATCAGACTGATATTTTACATTATAGACAGACTGACATTTTTCTCTTCGTTTTTTTTTTTGTTTGTTCTTACTAATGTATCATTCGGTTGAGGCGAGTTGAACAACATTTGAGGCTTTTTGAAGTTACTAAAGAGAGGTGTGTGGACACCCAGTTTTGTGAAACATGTCTTAAGAGCCTACAGCAGCAGACTTTAAAGGATACTACATTTTTTTATGAAATATTAACGTACCATTCAGATTGTTTTAAGAGTAAGAGCAAAATGAAACCGCAGTACACGACTCAGTTCTCCCAGCGCGCAACATCATCGAAAAACGTATTTGCTGATGCTCGGTGGTTGCAGATCACGCAGTAAACTCCGGCGTGTTTGCAAAGTTGTTGCAAAGCGCCAAGCTTTGAGAGAAGTCCTTATGTTGATTATGTAAGTCTTCACAACTTTAAATCAGGGTTATGAAAAAAAAAAAAAAAAACTTTAACAGACGTGTCCAAACCGCGCCAGAGATGGAAAACCGAGCCATGTACTCCGGTTTCATCTGTCGGTGGTTACTCTTTAGCTGCACAACCATCTGAACATCACATAAAAACAGGAATTACCATTGGATAGACAGTAGGGTGCGGGCTCATTCTTTGTTTGTGCGATCTCTGACCGACTCGTTGTTGTTGAGCGGCGGCGGCGGCGACTGCTTGCTCCTCATGCTCCGGCCGTCCGTGGCGGCGCGCGACGTCTCTGTCACAAAGAGCCGGGTCACCCACACGGAGGTGACAATGCGTTTGTACTCGTTCCTGAAATTCCTGTTGAGCAAGCCATAGATGATGGCGTTCAGACAGCTGTTGAAGTAGGCCATGAAGTAGCTGACCACGAAGAGCCACTCGGGGATGCGGGGAGCCACGCGCGACGGATCGATGGCCACCGCCAGCCCGATCAGGTTGAGCGGCGCCCAGCAGATGGCGAACAGCACAAAGACCACGAACATGGTGATGAAATTCCGCAGGTCACTTGGTCGGAGGCGGGGGCTCTCCTCCGTCTTGACTTTGCGTCGCACCTGGGTGATTAGAAACACGTCGAAGAGGGGTTAGTCGGCAAACGGCGCCAGGATGCCGCCGTCTCTCTCCGCCTCGCTGTCTCACTCACATCAAGACTAAACCAAACAGACGCCCACGCACACGGACACACACAGAGCCCGGTCACATCCTGCGTGTTCACACGCGCACACACACACACACACACACACACACACACACACACACGGAAATCCACACATGCAGCCACTCCAGGGATCCTGTCCACCTATCCGCCTGTCAAACATGATATCTCAGGTGAAATCACAGCCTCCGACTTTGCCAGATCTTTCCAGCGTTCCAGAGTCTGTTTTAAATCCGCTCTCGCAATTAAAGCCCAGAAAGCTCGGCTCAAATGTTACATGGCAGAAGGGATTACAATGATGGGATGATGTATTTTGTCAGTGTATTCTGGCATTTAAAAGCATCACACTGACTCACCCACTAAAGGGCAGAATTTCAAAAGTTGGACTGACCATATTTTCTACATCACAGGTCCAATTTGGGTGAACCCTGATGGATCTTGTTATTGCTCGAGCCCAGAGGGCTTTCTCTACAGCGTGTTTACGGGTTGACTTGCTTGTTTGATGCTGTTGGAGAAGTGTCCTCATTAATCCCTCCGATGTGCCTATAAAGACATAAATAGCTGCGCGGGGAGGCAGGAGACTGACCTGAATCACAAGCACCCAGATGCGCAGATAGCAGAAAGTCACCACGGCGATGGGAACCAGGAAGTGGACCACCACCACCGCCACGGTGTAGGAGCTGCTCACGTTCTGGGCGAAGGTGCAGGAGTAGACGCGCGGGTCGTAGCGCAGGGAGCCGACGAAGAAATTGGGGATGATGGCCACCACCGTGAGCACCCAGATTAAGGCAACAAACAGCAGAGTGTTGCGATAGCTGTACAGCCGACTGTAGGAGAAGGAGTGGCAGATGTAGCAGTATCGGTTCACCGCGATCCCGGTGATGTTGAAGATGGAGCCGATGACGCTCAGGCCCATCAGGAAACCGCTGACCTGAAGAGAGGGAGGCGAGGCAGAGTGTGTTTGTCAGCCTGGAGTGGGTTTCACCGGTATGCGTGTGTAGCGTAAGTGTAACGAGCACCGGAGACCTCTTACCATGCATTGCGTGTTCCCCAGCGCCCATCCGTCATGGAAGAGGGCGTAGAGGACCAAGGGGTAGGGATAGAAGGCGACCACGAGGTCGGCAAACGCCAAGCTGACCACAAACACATTACCTGGGGAGGAAAACACAGAGATACGGTCCTTTAGGGTGTTTTCAGGCTCTGACCTAATAAGGTCCAATTGCTTGCATTTTTCTTTTTCCTCGTTTGTGTCCCAAGCGCTCAAAGTTATCAGCAAATCCCAACAGGTCTACCACGAGTTAGAAATACTGCATTTCTCTGTTCACTAAATGAACAAAACAAGTTCATATCTCACACACACACACACACATCGGTAGCTGTGATTTACAGTTCCTTGTCACACACGCCCCTCTGGATCACATATGAACTCACTTCCAGCTGTGACTGGTCGTGAGTGATTGATTAGACGTGGCACGCTTTAATGCAATTACGCCTATCTAGTTAGCTGTGCATAGCAGTTGTGTCAGAGTCAAACCGCTCCGGGCTGAAATGGAAACGAGCTATTGGAGACCCAACCCTACCTGGCCGTCTTGGCATGAGCCCAAGATTGCCCAAAACGGACTGATCTCTGGGGTTAAGCACTCTGAAACTGCCAGGTCTGAATACGCCCTCATACCTATTTACAACAACTGCGGGAGGCGTTGTCGGCTTTATGATGCTGGACACGCTGTAATTGTGCCGTTCTGTTGATGCAGCTTGTCTGATAGCTTGGCCCCTCATCTTCTCATCGCAACACAATGAATTTGCTTACATCAGCCACTCGGGATAAGTACACCCCGGCAAGAGTGGCGTTTACCCACTTTTGATGGTATTATATTTTAAGTGCTTGCGCGTTTTGCATGTAAATCAGCTGCATTGATATTCCGCGTTACATACTTCTTTAAGGCTGGCATTATGTTGCAGTGCCACACGAGTATTCACCTTTGTCAGGAGGTTACAGTGCTGTGGTATACGTAGACTTGCTGCATACACAGTGGCACAAATGCACATTGCCTCATTCTATTACTCTTTTGCAGACAAACCCGTGGCGCGAGTGAACGTAATCAGCAAGGCCAGTTCATATTGTGGTGTTTTCTATTGAGTATTGTCCTAATTGAGCAAATGCTGGACCTGGCAATTTTCAGTTTACCAGCGGCCTATCTCCAAGTCCAGCTTGGCGAGATTGTTGGCAGAGAGGCCTGAGATTGCAGACCAAAGGTTTCCAGCCTGTGTCCCACAAACCGTCGCCTCACCCTGGATAAAGTTTTATCAGGGTTTGCAGAGTCGCTGTGTTTTGACAGCGAAGAGGGACAAAGCTGGTGGACGCAGCTCTTGAGCTTCTCCGAGCCCGGGGGCATGCAGGTCTTTTTTCATCAAGCTGATCCCCCAGCCTAATCCAGACGCCGTCTCTGGTTATCGAAATCTATTCGGTACGTCAAATAAACAAAGCAGTGAAATGAATGTACGGCGTGCTGGTGTGAAAAAACAACAGCAGCGCCGCGCTCGCAGACGTGACCACGCACTCACACTGCCGGCCAAAGTGTCGAAAAAGGCAAAAAAAGATTTCTCCTTTTTTTTCATGACAGTCTGAACAAAACAGATCAGATTTTTTTCCAACAGCTGTCTGACTCAGGCCACTTTCACATGTGGTCCTTTCAAAGTGGCCTCAGTCTGAATGAATAGTTGTGTCATATCACTCAACTTTTACGTCAGCCAAAGGTGCCAGAGAAGGCGAGACAAGGAAAGATCAAATGTAAACACTGAGTGAAACAATCTTTTTCACGGTTTTCTCCTGCCATTCAGATAGAATGGCAGGAGCGTGGGTTTTCTCCAAGCACTCCGGTTTCCTCCCAAAGTCCAAAAAACATTCGGTAAGGTCAACTGGAGACTCTAAAATGTCCGTAGGTGTGAATGAGAGAGTGAACGATGTGTGTACCCTGTGACAGACCGGTGACCTATGTGAGCTGGAGATAGGCACCGGTAGACCCCTGCCACACCGGTGGGTATGAAGATGAATGATCCCTCTGGGAGGTTCCTGTCAGGAAATTCACTCAATCATAATATTGTCTGCTCAGACTGCTGCACAACAGCTTCAGATTGATGCCGTGTGTGAGGTACTTCTGCACACGTGATCCGATGAGCCTGATGGCGGCTGCATTTAAATTATAGCATAAATAACCATTAAAAAAGGAAAAACGGATCACCCATCACTCATCCGTCACCTCGACACCCACTTAATGTCCTAAGCTTCTGTTATGGATTGCTTTACTGGAATTCAATAGATGACGATAAGTGTATTTAACATCAGAGTTGGAGGCATGGGATTGAATTGTTGGAGACGGCGCCTCTTTTCATTGTAAAAGTCATTCCAAACAGCAAAGGCGGATTGTCTGTGTTGCATTGTACCTTTCAGGTCTAATCTTTGCAGCCAGACAACAATCGATTATTCCGGCGTTACGTCAGCAGGAAGCGGGCGTAGCGTGTTGGTGCGGGCCGTGGAGGGAGCGGCGCCTCCTGCGTTCTCAGGCGTCTCTCAGCGGGACCGGGGGAAAGTTGCAGCCTCTTGTGTAATCCATCGGCCCGACACAAGTCAAAAGTGCAAAGTGTTGCAAAGCGCTCGGCAGCTTTATTTATAGCCGTAGCCGACTAGCGGCTTCTGCGCCTGTTTCTCTCTTTGTAACTACAGTATGTGCACATGTGGCTTTGGTATGTGTCTGTCAACCTAGAACTGTCACCGCGCACTGCGATGCACAAAGTGGAGACAGCGATTCAGCACCTCCTGTACAAGGACATCAGTTCCCTCCGTTTGTGGAGAGATCACTTTAGACTCCTCTCCCCCATCGCTCAGCTGTCAGAGTGCCGTGGCACAGAACGCTCTGCTCCTGATAGATAGGAGGAGCAGGGATCTGACTGGTCATCACCGAACCTAGGGGCCCGCATCAAACCAGAGGCCGCTCCTCGGAAAAATGTCAGATAATATTAAAAACAATACATCGCAGGAATCGTGCCACTGTACTTTCATCCCACATGTGATCCCGATCCTGAGGGTCTGTCTCTGTCAGTGGTTTATGTGTGTGTGTGTGTGTGTGTGTGTGTGTGTGTGTGTGTGTGTGTCTGTGTGTGTGTGAGCGTGACAACAGATTGATACAAACTGATACGGACCAGGTAATTCCAGGATCACTGTCAACATCCTTTACGAGCTTCAGCTCCGTATCTGTCTCTCATGGCAAATATCTTCAAAAAGCTCCTGACATCAAGTGGGAGAAATGATTCAGAGAGAGTCAGTCGCAAACCAACAAAATGCATAAGTTGAAAAAGAAAAAATGCCCCAGTGCGGACAATTACATAATTGCGGGGTTACAGCAAACGCACCGTGGCATCGTCAGTTACAGTCTGACGAGACTTCATAACCCGACGCTGTTCTTTCTTTCCAGTGTATTTGAATGAAAATTGAACAAATGGAGCGGGGAGAAGGAACAAGCTGTAAAATGAAAAGGAGCTGATGTTCTGTACCTTTAAAAGAAAAAAAAAGAAACCTAACATGAGTCTTTTCGCGACAGCGCTCGTCAGACGTGATAAAGCTGGAATGATCTTTATGGGTTTAGAAAGATTAACGTTCATTATTTACTGCCGTCTGAGTGACTGCATGTGTGTGTGTGTGTGTGTGTGTAGGGAGGGGGACATGCGTGTCCCACTTCAGTAAATAAATTAGGGAGTGAGGAAAGACGTAGATATAAAGCATGGAGGCGGAGGCGCACATAAAAACCTGTGCAGCGAAGTCTCCGACAGGCAGGCAGAGAGCAGGGGATGAGACAGCGTGCTACAATCTCACCTCCAGGCTACTGCCGTCTCTTCAGAGGAGGCTGGAGATCCAGCGCCAGTCGAGATCCAAACTTTATCTTTGCACGAGGAGAGACGCGTTTGCGAGCTATTTGAAAACGCTCGCTGCCTTCCTTCATCGGCGCAGATGAAATATTCAGGTTTGTGCAATCAACCCTCCTGTACACACTCCATCGTTATTTCATTCCCACGCTAATGATCGCATAAATCGTTACGCTTTATCCAAACGCACCGTCTCGTGCTGTCGGGACAATGTCGATGCGGATACACAGATAATGAACCTCATTAAGATTACTGCTTGAAGTTTTGGATCATTAACTATTAATCTTTTCATGGGCTTCTTAAAATGAATGTTCCAACAATTGCACTTGGTAATCAAGGCCTCCTTTGAATGATTCTGTGCGTCGTGCCGCCTGCCAAGACAATAAAATCATTTTAATCTTGGTTTTTGTGTCGCCAAGTTGGAACTTTCGGTCGACAAGAAGCAGTCAGCCATCGTGCGAAGTTCATGTAGCATACAAAAGGAAGTCTTTTTTGTGAAGTATTTTCTCGAGATGAGACAGTTTTGTTTGAATTGACTTCTAATTAACTCAGAAGTTGACTCTCCCACTCGACTCAAAACCTGGAAACATTTTTTCCTTTTTTCTTTCCTCGCGCTTGCGGTTTCTCTGCATGGAAAATCGATGGCGACCGGAGCAGCGGAGGCTGCGGGCGCCGCGGCCGCGTGTGCTCCAGCTTTAAAGCATTCGGACAATTACCACGCAGCTGTCAGGACCGCTTTCCCTCCTCTTAAAAGGTATTCACGACGCTAACGCAGCTAAACTGTGAAAATGCCTGACCTATAAAACAACCCGCTGTGCCGCCATGTCATCTCGCCACACGGGGAACAGCGAGCGTTACATAAACTCCTGTGGAGCTGTGCAGCTGTGACGAGGCTCTCGCCCGCGCCCTGACTGTGAACTGAAATCATCTTTCAGCTACTTTTGGCCAAATTCGTTTGCTCTGCCGTTTACGTCGCGTTGTTTAACAGAGAGACACATGGAAGAGCACACATGTTTATTCATGAACGCGGAGCACTTTGAGAGGTAATGAGCGGGAAAATAGATGTGATGTTAAATTTGTGGAGAGCCTATGGTGAAATGGTGAAAAGGCGAGGGAGAGATAAAGGAGTTATTTGCGTTTTTGTTTTTTTAGTTTTTACCAGGGCTGCACAGCTTGTGGCTGTGCATCAGCACCGTCATAAAGCTGGACCAAAACAAAAAAAAGAAAAAGCAAAAGCAGATGGTTGTAATTATCAACAGAAATGAAAAAAAAAGAAAAAAGAAACCCCTCCATCGATCCTGCAGCTGTTTATGACTTCTCTGACCACGCAGTGCTGTTAATGCATGAGGGCTGGATAAGCAGCTAGGGCTGCATGTGCACTGGCTCTGGCGAGGACCCAGCAAATCTGGGTCTGACTGAGCTGGTGTGTGCTTGTGTGTCTGTCTGTGCTTATATGTGTGTGTGTGTGTGTGTGTGTGTGTGTGCGTGCGTGTGCGAGGGAGAGAGACTGTGCAGAAGCTGGCCCGCTTCAATTTCTCTGCCATCAGCCTGACAGGGAGCAGCACGCGTACTACAACGCAGCAAACAAGTGTTTCACATGTGGACAGCGCACGTCGGCTCCGGCTGACACACCTGCGAGGATTTCTCAACCATCTGTTCGCCAAAGCCACGGATCATGATGATAATGATGATGATGATGATGATGACGGCGGCGGCGGCGATGATGGCGACGGCGGTGACGATGATCATCCCATTTCATAATTATTCATCCTGCAGATGAGTGAGAGTCTAAGCCTTCATGCAGTAATCTGGTTTCCAGGCTTTGGCTCCAGCTGTGTGTGTGTATATACATATATACACATACATACATATATATGCTACAACTTCATTTACAGCCGCTGGGTGGGGTTGTAATTTGGACTACCAACTGTTTGGAGACCTTGAATTTTTTTTAATTTTCAGATGAAAGCGTACGCACAGTCTGAAGAGTTTGGGCTTTAATTTGCACTAGCTAACTATTTGGCTCTTCCAATCAAAGAGGAAATGAACAAATGTGCCCAGTAAACAGTCCTTTATTATTTATTTTCCTTTGCAGCAGAATATTTTCCCCTTCCTTTTTTTCGTCTTTCCCCCGTCGTTCAGCTCTTCACAAGGTTATTCACATGTACACAATTACATGCGGAAATATTAACCGAAACCTAATCTTCTTTGTCAGACGAAAGTGTGAATGATTATTGTAATACACAATATTAAAACCCCCCAAAATGATTTTGCGCATATTCCCTCCATGTCTGTAAGCAATGCCCTCGGGTAAGAGATTGCAATGATTTTCCTCTCATTTGCCGTTTTTTTTTTTTTTTTTTAATGTATTTCCTGTGGGAGGACATGCAAGGCAGATTTGCCTTGTTTGCATTTAAATTTGTTTTCAGTGCAGGAACGGGGGCAAAAAATAGATGGCAGGGGAGTGATGACAGGAGTGGGGACTGAATCCAGAGAGGGCTGATGCTGAGGGAAAAGTGGTCAGGCATGATAAAAGCTGCACTTTCATGTGGAATGGCTGCGGCTGAAGCGGGCAGCCGATCTCGCTCGAGGGGAGTAAATGATACTATACCCACAAGCAGTGATCTGGACAATTAACAGCCCTGTTATTTTGTAATGAAGCTGTCGCCTCTGCTCATTTCGTCAATCTGTTGAATGGAAGAGGATGACACGAAAGCAAGGGAAGGAGCCGACGTCTGACCCAATTTGTGGAGACGGAATAGAACACAGTTGTCAACAGGAAATAGAAAATTAGGAGGAGGGTGAACAATAGGTGCTGGTGGAGGGGGGGGGGGGGGGGGGGGGGGGAGTTAACGGTCAGCCAGGGAAGGGATTGTTAACGGCGGCTGAGGAGAAAGGGAGAATAAGCTGATGTCAGAGGCAGATAGGGATAAAGGAGTAATACAATTTCTTATAGTTTTGTAGGCAAGACAATAAGCGATCTTGTCTTCACCACTATACGTCAGAGCTTGGCTCGGCGTGCCAGCTGCTTCCTCACTTCACTGCCCTGCCGACTGCCCAGTCGTACAAGTCAGTCTCACTTTGGCCCAGATAACCCCCGCGAGGGAGAGCCAGCCAGAGCCTTCACTTTTTGCAACACTGTCTGCTCTTCATTTTTGCCTATCCACTTAGCCACTCTTCACATTCCTCCTCGAATTCTCTCTCCCATGGAACGTTAGTTTTGAACAATATGACCCAATAACCCTCCATCCCTCGCCACGGTTGAATGTGTTTCGCACAGGCAGATGATCGGGTTTTGTTGGCAGCCCGAAATGGAAATGGAAGCATGTCTGGCTGTGTGAAGAAAATGACCTCAAAAGTGCACCGCATCTCTTTTTTTGACTCCCCAAATTAAAAGGAGTTCACAGGCGAGAAGAAATAGCAGCGAGAGTTTGAGTCTGTTTGCTGTAACCCCCATAGCCTCAGGCGGCCACTGTACAGTGAGCTAAGATTTACAGTTTCTGCAGGATGAGAAACCAACCAACTAACCAGTGTTCATCCAAATATTTCCTCAAGTTACGGCTTTTGGAGTTTCCTGCACGCCTCATAAACACCATATTCACATTTCTCGTTAGCGGGCAGTTTAGCATTAGCGCCACGTCTCTTGTTGGGAAATCAGGTTTTGTAGCAAAAAGGAGAAGAAAACCAAAACACAAAAACAAGCCTGCAAATGCTGTTTTTTGGAGGAACGGTCGTTAATTCTGAGGGTCTGTCGATGCTGTTCCGATATTTCTGTCTGACACGTTATTTATCTGACCCCTCAGCACTCTCTGTCTGAAGTACGGAGGAGAACATCATCCTGGTCGGGTTTATTGGTATAAATATCCCCGAGGTAACATTTTAATTAGAGATGTGTAGCAATTTATCCACTAAGAGTCCTCTCATTTTGACTGTGATAATTTACCTGGAAGTTTGTGCTCCACTCTGAGCCACTTCAATTACACCAATTCGTCAAAACATGCACTTCTGGACGGGCTGTAGATCAACTAAAGAAATTGGCTTAAAAATGTGCGCTGCATTTCAGCTAACTTTATTAAAAATAAATATCTGAAAAAAAATTAAATTAAACATCCCCTCCCTCTCAGCTTTTAGTCTAACAACGCGTTTTGTTATATTTATGCGGCTTGCATTGCTCGAGGTCAAACTTGCAGTTGAGGGGAACAAACGTGAACTGTCGGATGAGGACAGGGAGAGCAAAGCACGGGCACCTTTGTCAAAGTCAGACAACTTACACAACCGAACAGCCGACCCACTGCTGAGCAGACTTAGCAGAGCCCTTACAATCCGCCTGTGCCTCTGCCAGAAACAACTACACAAAGGGGTTTTTTTTCCTTTTTTTTTGGGCGGTGGGTGTGTGTAGCTTCAGATGACGGCACAACAATGAAATCTCATCCAGAACATTCCACAGCGCCGCACGGAGCTCTAAGATCCGGCTTTTACAAATCTCTGGTCGCAGATGCAGCCGGGTAAACAACAGGAATACCTGCACTTTCAAGCACACGTATGCTATCGCGTCACGTTTGCGGTTCACGCAAACTTCTGCGCTTTGCATCCAACTCCGCACGGTCACCTCACCCGGGATGAGGAGCCAGATGCACCGAGCTCCTCTGGTGGAAAGTCGGGCCGCGCCTCCGATCAGCCGCCGGCGTCACGTCACGCGTGCTCCGTCACCCTCTGCCTACACGACCACTCCACCGCAGTGCTTCGAGCACCGCGCACTACTGTTAATTTACTCCGCCTGAGAGCTGCAGGGGGGGGGAAACGAAGGACTCGATGGAGTGTCGCTGAATATTTTACAAAATGCGAACCAGTTGTTGTTGGGCTACTTCGCAGAGAGCTACTTGTTTTATTTGCTTCCTCCGGGGCTCTCTGTCACATGCTGTTTACTGTGTGGATAATGTGAAGCACCCCAATAAGATGCTTCTGTTTTAAATCACATTAGCTATATGATTACTTTGTTAACAGTGGTGAGCAACTGGCTCCGAGATATCTAAGGCAACATGATGAAATCAGTAACAAACTGTTTTCACAGCACACCCATAAATAATTCTAAATAACTTGTGTAAATACTGAAACAACTCTCCCCCTCTTTGCATTACAAGAACAATAATGCTTTTACTGCCGCAGAATCTTTTAGAGAGTTGCTGCTTTTCTCTTTATTGAAGTTTTAATAGCTCTTTATGCATCTTTTCGCTCTTGGAATAAAGCCAATTGAAATGCTGTCATATTATTTCCCTATTACACTTGAAAGGATTTAAAGCTTACACAACACACTGACCACAAAAACAAAGACAACCCTCACGCTGTGCACTCTACGCTAATTAACTGAGAGCCCAGTAAGGAAGTGCCGTGCAGGATAATCTTAGTTTCAGGCAAATGTGCAAACCAACCGTAACTGCTAAATCACCTCAATAATGATGAAGAACAACTTAAAGCATGTTCGGCCCAGACACAAAGAAAGAAAAAGAGGGAGACGGCAAGGCTGGAGCACTCAAGGAAATTAACAAAGACATAAAAGATCTCATCCGAGGCTTTCCACCAGTCCGGGGCATAATAGCAGCAGCTGGCGCTGCTAATAGCGTTATTCCATCAAGATGCTTAAATGTTTGCAGACAAATTTACACATATCTTAACAGTCAAATAAATGCACAATTTAGCTCTGGCGCGGCGACAAACCGCTTATTACACCATGGCCAGGTCCAGCGAGCCGGGACAAAAGTTCCCTCACATCCCCGTCCTCTAGGCTGTCACGCCCAGAGAGAGCGGCAATGTCACGTATCAAAGTCGTATCATCTGGCCGAGTGAGAACGCCTGTGCTAATGTTTGTCTTCCTGATCCCACATGTGTCTGGATACCAGTTTATGCTAAACACGCCGTCCCAGTTTCACGCGCATCTGCATGCGGCGCTCTGTGCAGCCGGGCCGCGTTGCCCGCACATGTGCAAATTCCGCCTCAAAACGCGGCCGTGCATGAATTAAATTATTCAAAGTGTTATCTGTTCTGTGTGGGATGGGGAAGAGAGACTTTTTTTTCTCTTTTTGTTGGCAAAGACAGTCATTTGTTCTGGATCCTTCAAATGCATCTGCATGATTTCTTCTTTTTTTTTGTCATGCAAAGGAGGCGCAAAGAACTTATTTTTAAAATGACAAAACTTGAACTCAATTATCACACGAAAAGATAATGATAATCACAGTACGATGCATGTGACGCTTCGCTTCCAGAATACTTCCGAAGTTAAGGGCAGAACTGCCTTGGGTATCGAAGCAGTGGAGCAATAACATACTTTGTGTCGCAGCAATTGGGAGAACAGTTAATGGCAGTAAACACCCGTAGCAGACAGAACCATATTAGGTCACAAGTAATTATCAGAAGGTCTGATTGACATGCAAAATTCGGTGTGTTTTGTGTACATAATGATTTGAGGGATGACTGAGTGAATATCGCTGTCGTCTCACAACAAAGAGGTCCCCGATTACTTTGCATGTTCTTCCTGTGTGTTTGTGTGTGTGTGTGTGTGTGTGTGTGTGTGTGTGTGTGTGTGTGCATTCATTCCAGGTACAAAACATGAGGTCTGTTAGGAGACTCTGAATTGGGTCAGTGTGAGACTGAATGGTAAACAACAATCATTTTCATAGTCGGTGATCTTGATCCGTGTGGATGATTTGCCTTGACGAACTGAGCTGTTTGGTTAGTAAGATATTGCAAAAATGGTGAACATTGTTCATGACTGTCTCACAAAGGCCAAGCTGAAGTCTTCAAATGTTTTTGTTTTTTTTGTCTTCACCTCAGTGACATTCAGTTTTCTTCCCCAGAGACGACAGAAACCAGAAAACATTCGCATTTAAGAAGCTGAGAATGTTGATTTAGTTTCTTAAAACTGTTCTCAAAAACATTTTTGATGCTTAAATTGACTTAAATTGACAAGTTGATTAACAGCTGCAGATGGAACAAGCCCTTGCAATACTATGAACATGCAAAACAGGTTAGATAACGCATGTTATTTGAATTGTCGCCCCATGTTGTTTATTCATGCTCTTCATCTTGCTCGTTTTGGCTCTAAAACCAAAACCACTTCCTCGCAGCTGTACGACCGTATGTAAGGTGTAGAAATACATGGCAGTGAGCGCAATTCTCCCTCTAAAGTGAAAGATTCAGAGCACAATGAAACAAACCCAGAGAACCTGGGGAAAGCAAAAAGGCAGAGGTAGCCCACTGAGGCGCGTAGCAGGCAGATGGTTCTGGATCATACGATGGCTGGATAACATGACCCTATTACCATATACATGAGGGCCCGCAGAGCTGGAGTTACTTCAGAGGGAAAGTCTGGAAGGAAAAATCCTCCACTTTAAAGCTCTGCAGTATATTTGCTTTATCAAATCAAAATATCTCTTATTTGTTACTGCACTTGGGATGAATTGGTCGCCGGTCTGAAAGCTACTTAGTTTCAAAGCACAATGTGAGGAGACAGTTTGCTTATTGTGTAATTAGTCCTGCCGGGGCATATGGTGGTTTTGTGTTCGGGGGACATGCTTTGGGGCTGGTCTTGGACTGGCGCTGCACAGGGGAGTCAGCATATGGACGGCACTGGTGGAGATACAACACGGCCGCTGTGATGTGATGAGAAAGACGTCTGTCAGGTGAAGGGATGAGTGAGGGATTTATTTTATTCCACACGAGCCCTCAGGAGCTGTCGGGGAAAATATTTTTCTGTGTCACGCCGGCGCTCCATGCTGCCAAACTGGTGCTGAACACAAACCATTTAGCTTGGCCCTGTGTTTCTCTTTTTCATCTTCTTTTGTTGGATTGCTTTTGTCGTCTTTTGCTGCAGTAGAGGTAAAGGGAGATATCACTAATTTATGCAGACTCAGCCCTCGCATTTTAAGTGTCCATTCAACTTCTGTCATTCAGGAGGAATTATCAAGAAAACTCACTTTACAGTCGCTTCAATGGAAAACACTAGAATCCACAAAGTCTTTCTTGATTCAGTGGGTGTAGGTTTGACGGGAAGTCATCACTCAAACTGTTCAGGACAACTCACATCTGATGTGCTGAGCATAAGCTGCGGTTTTACAGATTTACTGTATGGGATATGCAGATCATATAACTATCCCAGTTATACTTTAAGATTAACAACAGAACAATCAGGCTGCAGACTAGATAGAACATGGTGTTTGAGTGGTTAGCACTGTCACCTCAGAGCATGAAGATCCCCAGTTTAAATCCTGATTTTATCAAGAATTTTCCTGTGTGGAGTTTCCTCCCACAGTCCTAAAAATATGCATGTTGAGCTCGAGTGGAGACTCTAAATTACCTATAGGTGTGAGTGTGAGTGTGTGTGTGTCCTGTGATGGACACTGGAGATAGGCACCAGCAGACCTCTGTGACAGTGTTCAGCTACCAAACAGACAGTAAGATTATGGATGAATGGACTGTCAAGAGCTGAGATGCAATTTATCATGAATAAAGAAACAGTATTTTTCCCTGATGGTCTCGTTTCCAGTATATATAGAGTAAACAATCTATGTTCAGAAGAAGCGTAGACTGCTGTGTGCTGAATAACATAAAGTTATAGAAGGGATGAGAACCCCCACAGTGTTACCGAATGTGCTATGGAGCACGCATCTTTAATCTGACAGCATTTATCAAAGACGATACAAATTGGGAGGAATTGGTTTGATAGGGAGGGCATCAGCATCTTATGAAACAGCGAAGCACTGACGGCAAATTCCAGAACTTGTAAGTCGAAAAGTTTGTGAAGTCGGACATAGGAGGGACAAGAGGCAGAGGGCAGGGGCAGCGCTCTCTGGAGCCTCGCTACAGAGCACGCCACGAGGTGAGGCCAGTTGATTCCAACAAGGAAACTCGATTAATAATAAATGAACCGGCATGACATGCATTTCTGCCACTCGCTAGATCGTGCTTTTGAAAGACAAAAATTATCATTTTTTGGGAAGATGGTTATGAAAAAAGCTTCAATAACTAAATCTAAAAACTCAGTTTATTCTAGTTGACAAAAACATTTAAAGAAAGGAAAAGTGTTGACGAAACTCCAGGGAGAGTTGACAGATGTGTCAAGAGGTTTATGGTATAATTAGGACACTGTGGGAAGGGATGATTTTTCACTACTGTGGCAACCATGAAATGTGAATAGAAAAAAAAACGTGGTAGCCGAAGTTGTGGCTGAACACCCTGGGCAAATGAAGAAGATAAGGACCTGCTCGGTGATCGTTAAGTAAGAAAACAGTGAGGGGAGAAGCATCGAGTTTTGTTTCAGGTTCTGGACCTGTCACAGGAGCTGGCAGCGAGCGCCTGTTGTTGAACTTAATGTGGCCTCTGTTTAAGACAGCGGGAGAAAGTTCACAAGATAACTAGAAAACATCTGTGAGATCCAGCAGTGCGGTGAAGTGAGAGGGAGAGAGAGAGAGAGAGAGCGGGATCGATCGGAGCGATCGCTACAGAGGCAGTGAGAAGTTTCAAGGACTCCCGAGTTGGAAAGTTCAAGTTGGCCCGACGCGGCAGCCGTGGACATTGACATGCACGAGCCGGGGAGGAAGCTTAAGTTCATCTCCAGCCCTCTGTATCATCTCTGCGCTGCCGGTACCTCGGTGATGGAGGACTGCGCTGAGATAATATCAAAGAGGCCGAGATTAAAGCAGGTCTTTGGGGCACACCAGGCAGGCGAAGAGAGGAGCTGGTGATACAATGACTGCATCATATTTCATTTTAATTGGGAGGGTGAGAAAGTGCTTCCTCCTGCTTAGGACTCGAATTAAAAGATTCCACATGCACTCCTCGTATCTAAATAACAAAATACATCGCTGCGCACTGCAGCGCGTCTAAGCTAAGCAGTTCCTGGAGGTTTTTTTTTTGTTTTTTTTAGCAGAAGATACGGAAACCATTGCGCTTGCAGTGCTGACAGTCTCCAAGATAGTGAGAGACAAAAAAAACCCATCCCCAAACTGAACTGTGGTCGCGAGGAGGCGCCCATAACGTCCAGTTACTCAATCCCATCACAACTCTGCGAGGACTGTAATCACTCTGATGACCGAAACGAGTTGTTTGTCGAGTGTAATCACTGGTCGATTTTATGTTTGAACAGGCTGCCAATTAAAAAAAAAAAAAAGAAAGAAAGAAAAAAAAAAGACATTTTGGCAGCGCTGGAACAGAAAAAGTCTGGCCCCGCTACTGGGACTGTGCACAGTCTCTCCAGATCCTCTGCTGCATCCGAGAACAAAAGAACACCCTAATCACGCCGCGCAGCACTGTTAATACCTCTCATTATTCAATGCCGCTCGTGCTATTCATGATGTAGGAAAAAATATGGAGGTACGTTTCGCAATCAGTCCCGCGGATGCCCGCTCTGCCCTGACAGCCCGTTTTATTGCTTTCATTCTCACACAATTTCGTGCACTGTCTGTAGAAAGAATTTAATGACACGATCCTATGTTCTCCCGGCTCCAGCTGCACACTTGAAACTTTTCAACAGATTTCATCCTCTCAGCAGTTTTTTTTTTCCTTTTTTTCTCCCCCAAGGTCAAATGTTCATAGCATGTCTCTGCTCTCCTCAAAGCCTACATTTCTGAACTTAAGAGACTGATATCTCCACAGCAGCTGAGTGGACTTTGTAGCATTAAAATTGCATGCCAAACCATATCCTTTCAGCGCTTTGAAATTTGAGCCGCAAAGATAACCTGACCGATCTCTTACAATGCTAGTTGTAGCACCACTGGGAGTCCCACGCTTGCGGCGGAGCTTCCAAACTTTCACTTCTGCGGACTCCCCTTACTTTTGGAAGACTTGCAGCTTGTGCTATACGGCGTTTCTTTTGGTCCTGGACCCGCGGCCCGGACCACCACGCCTGAGGAGGGGAGGTTTCTGTCTACTTTCTGAACGCCGATGCTTTCAGTTTATCCGTTTCAACCCCCCCGTCGTTACAGATGTAGCGCGCTTTGCTCCGTGTGCTGACTTCAGCAGCCGCGGCCCGCTGCAAAATAACAAACCGCAGTGAAAACTCACAGCGGCGTAGTCAATTACTGTGGCTTTCACCGGGAGAGGTGGGCAGCTGCAGCGCAAATGCTGCCAGTCAGCTCTGCCTGTTGGTTCCCAGCAGTTCAGTCTTCATCAAGTTGGCTCGAGGTGTTGATAGCGCCGCCGCCGGGGGCCCGGCAGGGCCCGCTTCCCATCCGTAGACTGCGGCAGCATCATCATCGGCTCGGAACAAAATTATAAAATTCATCCTCTGTTTTGCATTTCTATGGCGAGCTCCGGTGAAGCTTCAGACAACATAAAATCTGAAGTGCTCTCCAGCTGGAAAAAAAAAGAGGACAGACAGAGGCCGGCCTGTTGTTCTCCCACCGTTTTTCACTGGTGTCGGAATAATGTAATCACGACATAATTACAGTAAAATGGGGCAAAGCAGATGGTTGCATATGAAAGAGCGGGTCGATTTTGTGAGTAGGTTTACGGGTCCCTGAATGGAAAAGTCTGACATGATTGCCATTGCACTGCTCGGCACGTCCGAGCATACAGAGCAGAAACAGAGTTAATCCATCCATTATCGTACTTTAACTGTGGCGCAGAGGTCTGCTGACGCCTTTCACACACACACACACACACACACACACACACACACACACACACACACACACACACACAGTCTGTCCCCGCACACACACATAGGGTGTAGGGAGGGAATACGCCCTGGACAGGCCAGCATTCACTTTCACACTCACACCTGGGGACAGTCTGTGTCTCTAGTCAACCTAAAGATGCATGTTTTTTGGACTATGAAAAGCTATCGGAGTACCTGGAGAAAACCCACACAGACACAGGGAGAACATTTGCTCCCAAAACACCCAAAAATGCTCTCAGACTTACCGGGACTTGAACCCAGGAACCTTCTTGCTGTGGGGCGACAGTGCTAACCTCACCCATTTTGCGCCAAAATAAAAACATGTTTTTTTACTTGAACTGAATTGAAATGAAAGATAATGAGCCTGCTTAAAGGCTTTTTATATATGCTATTTACTTGAAATGTGAAAGAACAGAAGACAGAATGAAAGACTTTGAACCCGTTATCGCCTATTTCATTCCAAATGAAAAACCGCCGTGAAGACAATCTGACTTTTACACCTCTTTGAGTTGTTATGGCAAAGGTGACAGCGAGCGCTTGCCTATTTAGACATCCGGCACTTACGCAGCAACATCAGTATTCATGTGGCACTGCGTTTAAGTCACCTGGTGAATCGAATTCCAATATTCTCCGTTCACTCCTGAGGGAAATATTTGGCTCTTTAGCTGCTAAATGCTCCACTACGCTCACCTTCTGGAGTCACTAAGTCCGTGAACGATAGTATGCGAGCGACAAAAGTGAGTCAGAGCAATAAAGTTATGTACCGGGAAATAAAAACAAGGAAGTTTGTCACTTCTCATTTCACACACAAGCAATCAGGGAATCGAATGTAAAACGCACGGTGTCGAGGCGTAAATTACAATAAACACAAAGACGTGTTCTTTTTTAAATCTGCGGCATAAAGCAGAATATTGTTGACAAGGTGACAAGACGAGTCGCCTCTCTTTCTTTTTAATGGTTGCTGAGGCGCCGAGAGCGACTGCTAGCCTGGGGCCGCGTGCGACTGTGGACTTGTCACTCCACATGTCATCGGTTTGATTAAATCCATGGAAACAAGGCGGAGAGGATTGAAGGTTCGGTTCCTCTTTCGAGCAGCTCACGGAAAAGCGTGATTCTCCCGGGCCTGAAAGGTGCTATGCTTCTCCACGGTGTGTGACTGAAGGTATAATCAGCGATAGATTCATCAGCTAATCATATCTACATTTCCTCCCCCCCGGTCTGACACGTCGTCAGGTGCCAGAGCCTGTGCGTCCGGCCGTGGCTGACTTCCCATCTATTTCTTTAACTTATGGCACGTTAGTGATGCTTCTCTGGCACGGCGTCTCGCAGCCCGACCTCGGACGTAGCGCGCCCGATCGACGCGGCCCAGAAATATCGCTCGGCTCCGTCGGGGGGTTTTGCCGCCAGATTTCTGGGTACAGATTTGTTTTTCCATCAGGTGTGATTACACTTCCCGTCTCCCCCAACATGCACAGGTGCCACATAGAATGTGTGTGTGTGTGTGTCTGGCAGCAGCCGACCCCGTGCTGTCGTAATTGAAGTGTTTTCAAATAGTACTGCAGGGCTGCTTTCACGCCTGTGAGGTGGGCGTTCGTCAGAAGAATTAACTCGTCTTTTCTTGACCTTGTTTTTGCCGGTTTCCTGCCGCCAAGGAAGCAGCCTGTCCCGCGGCACGTGGAGGAGCTTTATTTCACCTGACAAACAGGCCTCACGTGTAGACCTCTCCGAGGAAGCCGGCTCTGTGCGGCACCGTGATTAAATGGGGGAAAGTGGTGTTGACTCGATTCAGGAGACAATAAAGCCTCCTGTGAATGAACCAGGGCTGCAACAAACTAGTATTTGTGTAGTCGATGACTTCTGTTTGGTCTATGAAAGGTCAGAGAAACGGTAAATATCGCTGGTCTGTGTCAGACATGGATGTCTGTGGACGGAGGGAGGAAGCTGAAGGAACCGGGGGTTTACTATTTAATATTCACTTTAGTTTTAAAAAACAGAAAAACTATGGGTGCACTGATTGCATTTTCAGTGTTGATAACAATATTTTTTCATTCCTATTTATTATTCCTCCTTTTTATATATTCCTCTCTTGTGTAAAGGAGGCCAAGAAATCTTGATTATGAAATATTACTGGACTGTTTACACTAAGTCTTTCAGCCATTCGTTATAATGACATTGAGCACAAATTCATTTATGCACTGATTAAAGAACATTTAATAAATTAAATAAACAGCCATTTCTTTCTGTTTTTTTTTATATTCTTCAAATGTCCAATTGAGTTTGATGTGTTGTGAGTAGGGCTGGGTAATATATCAAGTTTTGCATTTACATCAATATATTTTGAAACGTATAGCGTTTATATTGATATTGTTTAATTTGCCAGAAAATAAGTATTTGTTTGTTCCACTGAGCCATTGCAGTTTCAGTGGCTTTTCTGTTCTTTGGGAAACTTTTTGACAGATATGAAGTCCATGACCCAAAAATGTATAATTCAAAGATTAGTAATTAGCTGATTTTATAGCTGGAGGCATCCTGTCAACGTCTTTATAGCCGTCTGTTTTATGATTGCTGAATATGGGGAGAATGCTATTTGGGCAACATGGAGGATTCTTTGCAGTACCATTGGCGGCCACTGGGTGAAATGAGTTTGTAGTCTCCTTCTGCCCACAGCAGCAGCAGAATAGGTGTGTGAAGTCACACTTTAAAGTTCAGAAATGTCCGGAAAAATGTAGTTCCAGTGGACACTATTGTGTTTTTGTGTAACTTTGCTGTAACTGATAACTTCGGGAAAACTGAGTACTTGTCCTCGAAGCATCTCCTCCTGAAATATCACTTAAAACGTGTTGAAACAGTATAAAGCAGATTCTCCTCTCAGATGGTGAAACGCTCCCACACAACCATTATTTTCACTCATTTGATTTTAGCAACTCGAGCGTGTGTCTTGGCAGTCACGTCCCCCCAAAAAATAGAGAAAAAAGAAAAAAACCCTTCTTCACCCAGTTGGCACAATATGCCACTTAACAGATAAACATTGGCCACTGCCATCTGTGAATGTCATCATCATTTCCATGGCGGTCAAGGAGGCAAATACCAGCTGATGCATCCGTGCCTCCATAGAAAGGACTCGCATTTGAAGCTGTTATCAGAGAATTTTGACATCTTAAAAGCAATGAAAAACATTTTTATATGCCTAAATGACAAAATAATGCTAACTCATTATTAAAAATGGCAGTTATTTCATTAGTCTAGTAATTTGATGATTGCTGCAGCACTAATAGGACCTCACGCAGTGCCTGTTTGCAGCGGGCTGATTGCTGTTTGCAGCTTCAACAAGTCTCCACAGACAGACAGACAGACAGACAGAGCGCAGGCCCGTCGCTCTTGTGGGGCGATTTCCTGGAACAAAGGCAGCAAGTGCAGCTTTACATTGCAGATGCTAAAAAATGTTCGAGTCTGGCGGCGCAAACACAGTGAGGGAACTTTAGGGGACTGTGTGTGTGTGTGTGTGTGTGTGTGTGTGGGGGGGGGGGGGGGGCGTCGCTGCTATCTAAGATCTCTCACTCTTCCTTCATCTCATCCTTGGAACGCGGCGTAGCGAGTGAGTGACAGCGCACTGTGCCCGGCGTGCCTCTCAGCGGTGTCACAGCCGATGCCAGCAACCTCTCAAAAGCGCTACACGCTGTAGTAGCGCGATGCGCTAACAAACACGTCCCGCCGTTCCCAGGAGCTCGCACCCCGTCCCGCACTCCGCTCGTCACCGAGTGTCACCGCAGCCGTCGAGTGTGAAGCGCGGAGCAGGCCAGCGAGCGGTTGTCGAGGAAATCAAAGGAGGCGATGTGCAAACAAGCGGCGAAAGGGGACGGCAGAGCTCGCTCACATTTCGTCAGATATTTCGAGGGTACCCGTGCTCACTCGCAGACGGGCGACTGCGGGGAGTTTCAGTTAGTGTAGGTGGCTCCAGAGAGTCGTAGAGGTCTGGAGAGCGTCTGGTTGTTTGCTAAGTCACTGAAGCGAGTTATTGGTCCGTCTTTCAGAGGCTACAGGGGAAATATATAATGTGGCCAACTGTTATTATTTTGCAAGGGAGTTAATATGGCTCTCGCCGCCCCCTCGAGCCGGATCGAACCGCTGGATGTGTTTTTGCGCGGAGCTCGCGAGGACGCCGCAGCACGGATGACGCCTGAACTCGACGAACATGTCCTCTAAGCTTGTGTTCGACTGTGCGGATGAACTCAGGTTAGGACAATTCACATTCTAAATGCACTTTGTGGACGCGTTGCCTCAGGCAAACCAAACCTTCCGTATCACCGCCCCACACCCCCACCCCATCCCCTTTTCCCCTCCTCATTTAGGAAGCACAAAACCGGCCCTCGCCCGTTTTCCCCCTCTCTTCCTTCCAGGCAGTGAGCTTTACCATCTGTCTCAGAGGGTATTTGCAGTGGTTCGCCTAGTTAGGAATTCTGAGACAGAAGCTGGTGTGAAGCGCAAATTCCTCCAAATTCCAGGCATTGTAATGACCTATTAAAAATATATATATCTCCAATTTATGCTGGGGGGGAAAAGGTCGCTTTTGTTTCGCTGCGAGATTTCCCACGTGTGCAGAGACTCCATGTGATTTGTTTCTCTATCTGTGATTCCGGGAATTTACACGTTGGACCCGCATGATCCTGTGATGCCGTGGCTTACTGGCTTTTCTACTGAGTGCAGCAGGCAGACATTAAGTCTGGTTAGTCCTGGGAGATTGACCTTTGAAGTGCACACTGAACTGTAAAGCAAAGCAGATGATTAAACCAGAAAGCTGTCTAAGCTCATCATTATAACAGTGAACATCGGAAAAATACGAGTCTAGATTAAAGCCGCGCTGCACAAAGGGAGAAATGACTATTGATGTTATCGATTATGACCCCTTCCACACCCCAAATAAGCAACCTTTTAGGCACAACATCTGTTTATTACGTAAAATGTTTGTGTTTTCGTGGCTTAACTTAAAGAATTACGTCCGGCTGACCGACCGCAGCTTTTGAAGGGCTTTCATTTCTTTGGGCATTCAGTGTTTGATCAGAAAACTTGGCATTTTAAAAGCGCCGCAATTAACCGTTTGTGCGCCATGTCCAAGTTAGAGCCGGTGTGCTAACGCGTTCAGATCAGGAGCTGTGAAGCTGATGAGCACACACCCAAAGGACAGGCAGCGCCTCAGGAGAGAAGAGGGAATTTATTCGTATGTATTTTTGTCCTTGTGTTCACTCTGAAAACACCGTATAGGGATTTCTGTGAAATGAACATCCTGGGAGCCTTTCCAAAATCCTAAGTTTAACTCGTTTTAACTGACATGGAATAAAAATTGCCACCGTCTCATTTGCTCAGACTTCTGAACCCAATTAAATGCAAAAAAAAATGTCAGCATTACTAGCGAGTCCAACCGCATTCAGAATGTGAGAAGTACTTTTGATTGAAAAAAAAACAAACTTCATTTTGATTCTGGAGCTTCGAGCATCTTCGAGTCGAGTTTGACAGCCTGGGCTGCGCATGAGTCAAAATCAATAAGATTTGATTAAGCATTCAATTCAGATTAGTTCCAAATCAATCAGAAACAGATGCTTCCTTTACAGATGATGCATCTCTTTAATCCACAGGTTTTGGAAGAGGCTGATTACATACCCATCTGGGATGAAACCGCTGTAACGCGACCTCAGAGTTTTCCAAAGAGAAAAGTCGTTGAATGCAAACGAAAACTCTTTTCATCTTTTAATTTTCTTTGAAGCGAAGCACTCAGTGTCATAAGTACCACTGACACAACACAACATTTGAATGATTCAAGCAACACCAGAGTGAAACACATCAAAGTGCAGCTCTCAATCTTGTGCTGATACAGTTGGCTGGAAATCAAAACTTTTTTTTTTCCTACCCACCCCCCGATTCTGAAATTTGAAGTTTGCTCTGATTTCTGCCACTTCATGATATGATATCAGTTGTCGCTGCGCAGGTTTTGAAGTTCAAAGATTGTCTCCGCCGCCGCAAAAAAAAAACAAAAAAGAAAAAAAACATTGAATCCCATTCACAGCCTCGGCCTCCATCTGAACTCGGTGCCACAAATGAAATGTAAAATAACTTCCCAGATGCACTTAAAATCAATATAATTCCTTTCACATTTGGCCTCTAAGCCTCTGTGTACACTCGCAGGCTGCATCTCGGTCTCTGTAGGTTCGTCTCCAGGAGCAGATTAGGAAGTGGCTTCCTTCTTGCGTCTGCCTGAAACAAACATTCTGTTTGTCTGTCACGCTCGCCGCGTTGTTGGCATGAATAGACGTGTGCACGTCCCTGCGACATCCCCTCCCCATACACCCCCCCCCCACTCATTCTCAATTTCTCATCCTAGATTGCCCTTAATATCTCGCGTCTTCACTGTATCACCTCCCTCCTCCTTTCATTCTCTTTCTCCTCCTTCTCTTGCAGCAAATCCCTCGCTTCTTCCACCTCTTCACCCACTGCTGCCTGAGGGTTTTGAGAAACTGTTACATAATGCACTTCAAATTATCACAATGCATGTATTATGGATACGGGGAGACACAGCAGGCATTACGGGATTCGATAAGGAATAAAGGGCAGAAATTACCGATCGCTTGCTACGCACATTAAATGGGCCAATCTATCATGTTCGTGGTTATTGAGATTAAAGAAAATTGTTCTGTCAGTGGCTGTGTGTGTGTGTGTGTGTGCACGTTCGTGTGCATATGTGCAAACTTGCGCTATTGAGTCATCCCCCATCTCAGCACTAAAGTACTGATAACAACTGGGTGATTGTGATGACACATGACAGTAGTTCTTACATTGTCTCGGCTGTGCCTCTTCCCTTTATAAAGCAGCATCACTCTCCTACTTTTTATAGCCAGGGATTTCAGTCCTTTCCCTCTCTTATCTAAATGTCGGCCTGTCTTTCTCTATTTTATAGTCTGTGTCCTTCATTTTTCTGTTTTTGAGCCGCATCCAAAACGTTTCTTCCTTTTGCATCTCTCCCTCTCTGCAGCCTCGCTCCTCTCCATCAAGCTGGCCTGAGCTCCTCCTGTTTCCTTTATCCAGCTGTCTGTGTTCAAGGGAATTACAGAAGTCATGCTTCACCCAAAAGATACAGGACAGTGCCTGGGCACAGCTCAGGCAGGAGTCGACTCCCAGAGCACTTAAAACTGCTGAAAACATCCCCAGCAGTCATGTCCAACCTTCACTTCTGCCTAAATACTCAACGAGTAAGACAAAAAAAAAAAACCCAGTAAAACCAGATGATGAAAGAATTATATGGCAAAGCCTCAACACATACAGAAAATCCCCCAAAGCCCCACAGACACTCTCCTCCCATGCATTATAGATCAGTGGCAACTCCCCTATGGATAGGACACGTAAGAGTCATGATGAAACTACATGGAGTGGCTAATATTTGTCACAATGGGACGTATAATGGGACGTCAAATGCAATTTCAACACACGATTCCAAATGATTCAATATTGAGTAAATGGATTAATTCAAATCAAACTAGCAGCAGAGCCCCTGTGTCTAATCTCTTCCCCTTTTCTTTTTGAGCTAAAGCTTAACACTCCTCTATTTCCATCCCGCCTATGCTCTGTGATCTCCCCCTCTCCCTGCCTCCTTTTCTCCGTCTCCTCTGTTACGCACATAAAAAGGTTCCAACAGGGTCGCTGGGCGGATGGTGCGAGCCAGCCTTCAGCTGTCTGGTTTCGAGAACCTATTTTATTTTTTCTCGCTTATTTCTTATTTATTTATTTTTTTTGTAGCCCGCGTTGAAAAGAAGTTGGGGGGATGAAAGGAGACTTGATCAACCTGACAAACCTGTTCTGCATGTTGATCCCCTGTTTTGATTTTAATGAAATAAAATCAAACACCCTTGTGCCCCCGTAGCCCAAAAAGAGAAAAAAAATCCTTGGTCAAGAGCATAAATTATAGTAGAATCCAGAATGAGCAGAGGATCTGAGGATACCTTCTGGGTCATAGTGGAAATGCTGGGCATACGTGTGTTTTAAGAGTGATGAGCAGAATGTTAAAACTCAACGCAGACCTCAGGGTTTTGGAGCAAAGCTGGATCTGGGTCAATAAAAGCTTCTGCAGCTTCTCCTGCAGTCGGGAGGTGGACATGTTTGGGACATGAGGAATAACAAGTGTTGTACTTGTTTAGCAAGCGAGTGAATCAGCACCTTCTAAAAGCAGTCTCGCAGCTTGTTTTCTCTGTTCTCTGTGATTTTTTTTTCTCCCCACCTTTACCGCAGACTACTTGATGTGGTTTTGATGCTTTTCTGGTTTGGTGCCTGCGTCTGTGGTGTCTGTGAAGACGCTTTGGAAAAGAGGCTGATGGATTACTGCTCAAGGAGGAGGAAACAAAGAACAATGAATTGGAAGATAAGACTTTTATCAACTGCGTTACACACTGTAGATAGCTTATGTCCCGAATCTGTGCGCTCGACTCCAGGCGCTAAGTTGTTTATCAATTTATTTCGGAGGAACAATAAATCTGAGATGGCAACTGGATGCAATCGCAGAAGAAGTGAAAGAAGTCTCACTTGTGACCACACATGCCACTTTGAAATATAGTTCCGACATGAAAGCAATTTGTTATTTCTGCAACATTGAGGAGAGGGAAATTAAAGGGCTCCAGTAATTTCACTGTGAGCTCATTTTCATAAGTCAGGCATATCCAGTTGGACAGATTCTGTGAAAAAGTGTGTTTATTCTCCCTGTGTGTGTGTTTGGGCTTCCTTCCACTGTCCAAAAACATGCATTAAGGTCGATTGGAGACTCTAAATTGCCCCTAGGTGTGAGAGTGAATGGTGTGTGTGTCCTCTGATGGACTGGAGACCTGTCCAGGCTGTATTCTCTACGTTTGGCCTTTGTGTGCTGGGACAGGCTCCAGCAGACCCCTGCGGCACCGTAGGGTACAAAATGGCTAAGATAATGGACGGATGGAAGATTTATTTATTTATTTTCTTAGAAGAGGTGCAACGGTTGCGCATGTATTTGGTGGAAACGAGACAATGACTCGATGTTCCTCGGTGAGGCTCAGTCCTAGCTGACATTTCTAACACAAATCCCTTGTGAATGACGAACAAAAATACATCTCCATCCTCGCACAAAGGGGAAGCGCTGTCTGTTTCCATTCTCTTAAAATCACCGCACGTCATGGCCATTAATCGCCCCTTGCTTAAATCTGCCGTTAATGTACATCCCCCGACAATTGTCGGTACAGACAGGGCAGCTGGCTGGTGTTAGCGCTCGCTGAGATCCCTCGCAATAGTCTGCCAACAGCCGTATGTCCTGTCAAAATGTCTCCGAGCAAGACACGGAAATCCTCCATACTTATTCATCGGGAGGCGGTCTGGATTAGTGCGTCAGCGGAATACCTAAAATGTAAAGTTGTGAAACGTAGACGTGGGAACTGTCCAATAAAGTGAAAAGCCAGAGCTGTCCGTGACTCGAGTTCCCTCTGTCTCACTTTTCGAAGGTTTTTTTTTTTTTTTTTTCCAGGGGCACGTTGGCAAACTTCTAAGGTTAATGTATCGACTTGCACTCATTCTCTGGGGGACGGCACTTAACATGACCACTAAACACCTCGGAGTAAATCGATACCCATTTCGTAACAAATGCAATAAGTCCCTAATCTAAACCAGGGAAAATCTGCCTTTTCAGCTGTCAGAACCAGCTATCACAAACCAATTAGAGGAGTGCCTCTCTCTTTCTCTCTCTCCCTCTCCTTCTTTCTCTCCCCCTCTCTCTGCTGTATGAATATTTTAATCACTTTTTTCATGTTTTATCAATGTGAGAACAGCTAACTAGTGCTGGGACACGGCAGCGGTAGTATTAGTAGTAGCACAGGGGCCGCTGGGAGACACGGGAGGGTCCAGGGAGAGGCTGGCTTTGAATGTTTTAGCATCGGGAAGTGAAGGAAGGCTTTCTCAATACCCCGAGCTTGGGATTTCACTCTTTGCCAAGTTCAGCTTTGACAGTTGTCTTTGCACTAAGGCGTAAGTACTCTTTTCCATTATATATGCTTATAGAAATTCACTATATGTGCTATAAGGCACCAGGATTGGTTCGTCTCAAGAGCTGCTCTGCTGGAAGCCATTCTGGTTTAATAAAAAGCAAGTTTAAAGTATAAACGCTCACTTTCTCGCTTTATACAATGTATGAGTTCATTAATTATTCACAGTATCATTTTATAACAAGGGACAGTTGTAGGAACAGAAATTACGCAACAGTTCTGAGCATGACACAGATTCCTGCCCAAGTCTACAAACATCAGCATCTGAGGTCCCGCCATTAATTATCTTACCTGCTTTGTAGGTTAGCTGGGCTGTGCTGGGCCCCTATCTCCTTTGCACAGGCAGGAAATACATCCTGGACAGGTTTCCAGTCCGTCACAGGACACACACACACCATTCACTCTCACACTCACATCTAGGGGCAATTCAGAGTCTCTGATGGACCCAAGAATGCATGTGTCTGGACTGTGTGAGAAAAAACTATAGCCGACACAATCTCCTCAGCAGGATTCGAACCAGGGACCCTCTTGCTGTGAGGAGACGGTGCTAACCATCAGTGCAAAGCACTGATTTTGATCACTCTCATCAGTGACGCGAAACAGTGCTGCTTCTGGGCCGCGGATGGTGACATTTCACAGGCGCAGACAAGCCGGCGGACTGAGAGAGGCCAAAGGTTCGAGTGTTTCAGCACCACAGAGAGAGAGACACACAGACTGCTTCTCGGTGTTTCAGCACCCTGGAGAGAGGCAGCCTGAGTGCAAGCGGCTACAAAATTCTGCACTGGGTAAAGACAGGGGGCTTTTCTTTTATTTTTATTTATTTTCATTTTATTTTTCTAGTCTCAGTTTTAACTGGGGAATGTTTAAAGCATTATTTCTGCAGAGGCAGAGCGCTTCAGAGGAAAGTAGCTGGAGAGGGAACGAGAGGGAGGGCGAGAGATATGATGTAAATAACGTCTCTGTGAGGAGAGTCTCTGTAATGCGTGATCCTGTATAAGTCTCTTTGAAGGTTTGCACCACCTAAGCTTCTTCAAAGACAAATCTCAGGGGACAAAAACCGCTGTCCCACACAACTATACAAGGCACTTTTCACATACTCTCTCTCACACACACCTAAGCACACAGCAAAATATGACAATAAAGGCTTGTAGACTTTACCTTTTACTATATTTCCCTGAAATTTCTTTTGTGCCTTTCCGCGCAGGCACACATCTGCCTGTTAGAGTGCTCGCGTGCGAATCAAAGCTTTTCAAAAGACGAATTTCAGGGGACAAATGGCTCTAATGGCTCCCGAATTCAAGCATGCGCCAAAATGGGAGTCTGAGGCACAATCTTGCAGACGTACAATAGGGCATGATGAGAGGAAAGACCCTTTAAATTAAACATTGAGGGCTTTGGAAAAGACAAAAAAAACCCCAGAAAATCGTGCAAAGGCAGAAAGGTAACGAGTGATCCCTCCGCAGGCCTGGCGCTGGTAGGTGACACGGCGGATACGCGCCGCCGTTTTCATTAGCGTGCTTCAGAGACCTCTTCAGCTCGGTGTCAGAGTCTGCATAGCAATATTTACTACCACGAGAGCGTTCATACGTTTTTAATCATCATCTAGCACCTCCTGTCCTGTTATTTCCAACTGTGTCGACGAGACGGCTCCGGCTGTCGCTAACCCTCTGCGGCTGCTCAGGTGTTTTCCAGTCTAAACTGTCGAGTGGGATGTTTGGATGCGCGTCAGCGGCCCAAGCGAGTTCACGGCCGTGGGTTCCGCGTGGTTTCTAAACCGCTGAGTGGGCTGCCGGGAGTTGAAAGAGCTCCGCTTTCAAGGCAGAGGTGCACCACGTAAGTGTCAAACAACGCACTAATATGTAACTCTCTCTGGGGAGGGAGGCCCCAGAAATAGATAAAGACAAAGATAAACCAAGGCACACACACGGATGCCGTGAACTGAACTGGAGGAGGAATGAAGTCAGCAACTTTTAATTAAGGTTTTGAAAGAAGCGATTCATTAGTCTTATCTTGCTTATTAGCTGGTCCTTTTGGGGCAAATTGTAGGATGGTGATAAAAACGGAGATCTGTCAGACAGTGGCTACACAATAGGTGAGTGGTTTGTGCCTCAGAGCAAAGAGGGTCCCTGGTTTGAGAATCTGTCTGTGCGTCTGTGTGGGTTTTCTCCGGGTACGTCCTCCATCGGTCAAAAAACATGCACGTTTAGGTCGACCGGAGGATCTAAATTGTCCTTAGCTGTGAAAGGTAACTGGTATTCCCTACATTTACCCCAAATGCCCTGGAGTAGACCCCCGTGACACTATTACGGCACAGAGTGGCTAAGATAAAGGATGGATGGATAGTCTCATCTCGCTTATTAGCTTGTCCTTCCAAAATCCTGGGAAGGTGATAGAAGCATCACATCATGCATGACCTTGTGTCCCAGAATGCAAAATTGTCATAGTTGAGGATTTATTTCAGCAGAATATCAACACGATCGCCCTCTTCTCCAGTATCGCTGATGAGCGCTCCCCTTAAATGCACAGGGGGCCTTGAATCAAGCTCTGTGGACAGGTAAACGTGTTTTGCCAAAGGGTAAACATGATCTTATCCAATCTGATGATGATGTGTGTGTGTGTGTGTGTGTGTGTGTGTGTGTGTGTGGGGGGGGGGGGGGGGGGGGGGGGGTTGGGGGACTAGCATGGTTGGATTCTCACCGGGGTCACGCGGCGTTATTCAATCGCTATTGTATTTTTTTAATAACTGGACTCCCAAGGCAAAAGTAAAGCGAAATGAAAAGCAGCAGAGATCAAGATGTTTAACACGCTCACTGGTTACAGGAACCCAGCTCTCTTTTTAATAAACCATAATCTCTGTCTTACTCACTCAGATAGTGGAAAGACTTCTGTTTGATTATATTAAATTTACATCCTCTGGCTGCAGCTATCTAAAGCGTGTCACTGTGCGTTACGTATTGTAAGATAATCATCAAAACGATGTTTGTGGGTTACATTTCACTCAAAAAGTGACTCTTGAGATAATGCTCCCATTGTGGAAACGCGGCTCTCTCTTCCTTACTTCAGAGTTCTGCTTCTTAACAGTGCAGACAAACAAAGAAACCCTGATTCAAGGTAGTTTGCAGCTGGTGAATAATCTCGGCCTAAATATTCATTTAATAAAAAAATCAATGCAAGAGATCAGAATGTAGAAGTCTCTCTCTGAAGAAATTCTCCAGCATTCGATGTGTCCATCTTACGAGAAGAAAAAGTCATCGAATAAAAGAAAAAAATAAACATGCGAAGACATGGAAGGAGAGCTTCATAATATCTTAAAATTGAAAGGAAAGTGGTTATTTCGGTCGATCCTCTGGGTGTTTTGCCCTTCGACTAATAAGGAAGAAAAATTCCAGGTTGCATCCTGGCTGAAAAATAGCTGCTCAATATGTTAATAAATGCACATTTCCTGCACTAATTGTTGCTTGATAAAGCACAAAATAGCCAGTCAGCACACTGTGGCTGACTTTACTGCAAGAGATATCCATCTTGACAAGTTGTTAGTCTCGCATTTGTTTCTAAGCAATTCTTTGCAGTCTGCCACTTGGCTGAGATGCTTGATTCAGGGATAATTTGTGTCATTAATTTTCAGCCAACAAAACGTGTCGATAGATTTAATTGCGGAAAGGGAAATAGGGCAGTTACCCAATGACTTGTTGGGATTTTGCCTCAAAGTGGGCTAATTTCCATCTGAAAAGGTGCTGAATTACAACCTCAGGGGAGTGTCTTCTTTGTTTCTTTCCTTTACCTGCAGTGAAGGAACGCTCCTTTCTGATTTGGCATCATGCCCCCCAGTAACTGCACCCAGGCCTCCTGGGTAATTTCGCACTTTCACATCAGAATGAGTTCGTCAACATCGGTGCCTGTCAGCATTTCAAAAGCGCTCACCTGCGCTTATTAACCAGCTCTTGTACGGCAGGTGCGAGTCAGACTACTTTTGAACTCTACTCGGAGAAGAGAGCAGGATGAGGCAAGAGAGAGACACCGAGCCAGCGCGGTCGCTCCAAACTATCAGTCGAGCGGTGGCTGCAGAGCGATGTGTAGTTGTGAGGACGTAATTGGCCAGCTGAGTCTCCAGCAGACTGTCCTGGAGCTAAGAGCTGTGCAGGTTAACTCTGTGCAGCAGCCTTCAATGCCTTGCTTTCTGTGCAAGACGCATGTCAGCCACACACAAAAACCGGCGCTGCTCTGGATGCTGCTGTCAGCTCCGAGCTGGTGGAGCCTCCCAGCCATCGCATTGGCTCACAGGAGCAGGCTGGCACCCTGATCTAAAGGGAGCTACTCAGTTAAATTCAATTCAATTCAAGGAACTTTATTTGTCTCCGGTGGGCAATTCAAGACACATTGGACAGTTGTACATCCACACAAGAGCTAGAATAAACAAGAATTAAAATGATGCTAAGAGTGTATACACAAGGTGAATAACTGCATTGGGTATTGGGTAAGGAGACATGGATGTGAATGCAGCAGCAGGTTTAGTGGAAGAACTTTGAAAGTAGGAACATTTATAAATATTGTATGTTAGCGCTTATAATTTATGATTGGTTACAGATATTCTTGCAACCCTTTATTCAGTGTGTGTTCTTTATAACTTACTGCATTGTACCCATCCATCCCTGCGGTTATCCCTTAATGGTGTCGCAGGGAGCCTATCTCCAACACTCGTAGGGCAAAGGCAGGGAAATACACTGTGGACTGGTTCTACGGTCCATTACAGGGCACACACACACTGACCACTTTCAATTTAGAGTCTCTAATCAGCCGTCTGTGGGAGGTAGCCAGAGTACTGACACAAAACCCACACAGACACGGAGGGGGAGGACAACGTGCAAACTCTGCACAGAAAGGCCCTCAGGGGTCCAACAGGGAGTCGACCTTGGGACCTTCTTGTTTTGAGGCTAACCCAGTGTGCTGTGGGTGAAGTGGGGGAGAGCTTCCCTTGGGGATCACTAATATTTCCTGCTTTCTATCTATCTATCTATCTATCTATCTATCTATCTATCTATCTATCTATCTATCTATCTATCTATCTATCTATCTATCTATCTATCTATCTATCTATCTATCTATCTATCGAACCATATTTTAAATACATTTCAGTGACAAAACGCATAGCTATTTGAAACGGCTTCGGATTAGGTTTTTTTTGGGGGGGGGACGGGGGGATGACTGATGACAGCTAGTGCAAAGTGCGTGCAAAGGTTTTTGGGTCAAAGATTCAATGTATGTGCTCAAGCCTCCATAAGCATAGTGGGTTCATGGTGAGCTGAGTGCACAGCATAATTGATTTTACACACAACCTACGTTCTTATGTAAATTCCTACAACCATAGTAATGAAAGTTGCAGTGTAGGCACGCAGGCTGTGTATGTGTGTGTTTGTGTGTATGAGTGTGTGTGTGTGTGGGAGCGACTTTAACCCTCATTGCAAGTTCCAAACCAACCGAGCTCTTACCCGAGTTCCTCAGCTTGCGGTTCCTGAACACGGAGATGATGACCAGCAGGTTTCCCAGCACGTCCACCACCGTGGTGAAGATGAGCACACTGGCCAGGATCCCTATCACCCAGGCGGGCCGGGCGCTGCCCTCCGCGGCCAGGGTCCGCTCCAGCTGCCCCAGCCGCGGCTCCGTGCGGTTCTTCAGGAGGGTCAATGTGTCCGGCATCCCCCTCCCGTACCCCCTTCCCCGGCTCCTCTGCTGCTTGGTCTACGTCCCGCAGGTCCCGCCGGCACCGGTGTGTCCCGACTCACACATGGAGCGCACCTTGGAGTTTCCACCGGCGCGCGCCGTCAAAAAGCAGCGGTCTCGAGGCGGGTGCGCAACTTGATATTATAGCTTCTCTGCCGCTGTTGTTGTTGGTCTTATTGTTGGTGTTAGTGTTGGAGGCGCGACCTATATAAAGTTACCGTCCATGTGCCTCCAGAAACTGATCTCCAGTGCCACACCTCCTCCCTCCTTCCCTCCCGACAACGTGATTTTTTCGTCGTTTGGGACAGAAAAAAATTGCATATGAAAAAAATCTCTCTAAAAAGGATGCCGACCTGTCATATCTCCTCCGGCTGGCATCTCCAACTCCCATCCGTCTGCCTGCATCTCCAGAAAGCGAGGAGGAGGGAGGAAGGGAAGGAAGGAGGGAGGGATGAGTATTTTAATAACACTAATACAAAAATAATAATAAATTAAAGAGAACAAGCCAGAAGGCGATTCTTCTGTAAAATGTCAGCGCCTAGCACCGCCTCGGGAGCCCTCCCGATTTCATTTGCTCTCTCCTTTTGCTCGATCGTCCTCTCTAACCATCTGCGGTGCCCTTGCCATGCGCCGAGCCACGACGCAACACTGGGGTAAATATGAGGGAGGCAGGCAAGGCAGCACACAGCAGGATGTGGAGAAATCCAGAGAGAGAGAGAGGGAGAGGAGAGAGGAGAGAGAGGCACATCTCCACCACCGACGCGGCTCTACGTGTGCCTCCCTCCGAGGGTTTTTTTTTTTTTGCGTGCAAACAAAGATTTTTTTCCCCTTTATTTCCCCCCCACCACAGTTCGTCTTTGATCCTCGCACAATGCTCGGAAGTGGCTGCGAGAGCGTGCAGACAGCGGTGGGTCCTGCACGGGCAGCCCAATCAGCAGGCTCGTCTGACTCATAATAATAATAATAATAATTATAATAACGCGTTTATTTGGTCAGCACCTTTCACAGAAATGAAAGTGCCTGGCAACACACAAACCGCAAAAAGACAAGCAAGGGATGAAAACATTGAAAACATGGGACAGATACACGCAGACACACGCTTCAAATTCACGAGATTAAAGGTAAGAAAAGACTATAAACTACACAGAACCGACACTTCAAGAAAGAGGCTCTGATCGTCTCGTGGTGAGTTAAAAGCAAGTTTACAAAGATGTGTTTTTAGTTGTTTTCTAAAAGCTTCTATGGACGCTGCAGACTACATGTTCAGTGGAAGACAGTTCCAAAGGGTTGGATTCACAAAGGCAAAGGCAAGGTCACCCTTTGGTTTTCACCTAGAGCAGAGTACAACTGGTAGCCTCTGGTCTGAAGACTTAAGAGACCTACTTACATGCGGCGTTTGTCACAGCTTTTGAGAAGGCAACAACGCTGTGCGATAGACGGCCTCTCTTCTGCAGCACAGCAATCACCATTCCATAAAAACACACCATGTGTTTTTATTGTCTGGGATGTTTGGTATTGTATTTTGTATTAGCGCTCCACACTGAAAATGATCCTTAAGCTGTTTCATTTTTGTTCTGATGGTGTGTGCTCCCTATCAGGCCTTACATTACAATATGTTTCCAGAAAACCCTATTGAAATGTAAAATATTTCAGAATAAATGAGTTGTTATCTCTGTTGCCTCACAGCAAGAAGTGTCCCAGTCGGACAGTTGGTTTTCCTCTCGCAGTCCACAAACCATGCATGTTTATGTTGATTAGAGACTTTACGTTGCCCTTCGGCATTGTGGACTGACAACCTGTGCTGTTGATTAGCAATGGCCGACCCCTGGGACACTGTTAATCAGGTAAGATAATGGATGCATGGATAGTTTGGGACTGTTCATGCAAAAAATGAACAGAGAGATAATCGCACCGCAATCTTCTAGTTTACCGGCAACAACAAGTACTCCACTGGTATTCATAATGTGCTTACAAACAGGCCGGGTGGTCCCTAACTGAGTCATTATTTTAGCACATGAGACACAATAACAAAATCACAAGTCCACAAAACCAGAAGCACACTGCTTAATGCTTAATGGAGGTGAGTAATAACCGTGTGCCAAATAGCTAGGCAGTAATTAAAACTATCACTTCCACATCCTCAGAGAGTGCTGGGAATTTCTGCCTATCTACCCTCCCCAGTATTCCTAAGTTTTTCTTACTATATATATAAATGATCTTGTATATATCTATATTCTGCCTATATTTTATTTTAATTATGTCACATCCATATAGGATATATCTGTAATCACATTGAATATATCCCAATTCTGTTCTATCTTATTTATACATAGTTTAGACTTAGTTTTACCTCATCTACTGCAAAGTGTGTATTTCTTTTTCAATGTGCTTTTTTTACAACTAATCTATAATGTCCACAGTTGCACTTTCTGCTTTTTGCACATCTGGTTAGCTGCCAAACACTGCACTTCAAGCATGCATTTCATTGCCTTAAGTGACCTGCACTACGCAATGATAATAATATTGAATCTAATCTAATCTAAAACACTTACCTTCCCTTCTGTCACCAACATCTCATTGACATTTTTTTACTTTATATTTTCCCCTCCCTTTTCTCACAGGGTTAAAAGCAGCTGCAGCTATGGAAGTTCCATAAAACACAATGGACTATTGATTTAGTCGATATCCTCCAGCAGTGTGTGCATGCCCCCACCGGGGTGCCATATTTGGACTCTGGACTATGAGTCACCGTGGTGCCACAGTCCAGTCAGATCAGGTGGAGGCGTCGCTCTGATGCCGCTCATCCCGCTACCTGGGCAACTGGTGGCACCAACACAGTCGCCCCCGCCGTCAGATCCACCAGATTTCTGTATGTCATCAATACTGTCAGAGCCAGCGGTGACACATTGAGGCCATTCGCTTGTTTGACTCCTCACCGCTGGGCGCGTGGCTGCAGCGGATGCCCCGGAGCGCAGCAGCAGGAACAGATTAGAGCTGGCCCAGGCCTGGACGCGGGCTGATGTGCTCCACAGGCACGATGTGATGACCAGGAGACAGACAGCTCTGGCTGTGAGGTCAGCCAGGTTGGCTCACACACACACACACACACTCACACACACACACACACACGCGCGCGCGCACACAGAATTGAGAGAAAGAGAGAGACTTTGAAAATTGAAACAAAAGCCTGGGCAGGGGCTGAATGAATGCATATCACACATCTAGAAAACCAATGGCAATGAGAACAAAACCTAAAATGACTAATTGAAAACTGCAGAGCCCTGATAAAGCTGTACTGACTGCAGTGGACCTGCTTCACAGATTCCTGCATCTATAGCCAATGTGATTACTGTGTTTGCCTGCTCTGAAAGAGCCTTCAATAATCTTGAGCTCTCAGTTATGGCACTGAGGCATATTGTACGTTGGGAATAAAGCAGGAAGGAGGGAATTGGAGGGAAGCTGCTCTGACGAACAGGCCACAGCAGCTGGGTATCAGCACCGTCCTCTACAAGAACCATAATGTAGCTGCTCCATATGGCCATGTTCACTCCGCTGTGCTCCACAGGACAACACGGTTTTATTAATATTGATGAATTTTTGTTTGCTTACTCCTTCGGAGCCATTGTTCCGCAAAGAGCTGTTTTTTTTGTTGAAATCACCAGATGGTGCCACCAAAACAAATGTCTGGAGAGAAGGGTGTGAAAAAAAAACAAAGCCTGCCAATACTATACCGATACTATTAACTTTAGCTCCTCGCTTAAAGTGTTGTTTTTTATTTTTGTTACTGATGTGACAACTGCACCCAAATTTGTATTGCAGTCATGGACACAAACAAAGACATCTAATCCTTTTGCAACACTTATTGAGATGGAAAACGGGTCCAGAGGAGAGAGAGAGAGAGAGAAAGAGAGAGGCTGCAGTCTTGACCAGCATTCAGCATTGATATCACATGTTGTAAGACTGCAGTTCATTTTAATCAAACTAAATCCCTGTGATTATGAAAACTGTTTATTAAAGGGGAGAGAAAAGCCTTATCACCATGTGGGTCATTCTCAGTTATGAATAATTTATCGCATGTATTATACAAAAAGCAGGAAACGCTTCAGTTGAGATCGTGTTGTACTTGTAGGTGAATGTGCAGTATTTAATCATGCCCGTGGCATGATAATGTCTATTGGTCCAGACTGAAATATTTCAACAACGTGATGGCTTGGCTTGAGAGTTGTATCAGACATTCACTGCATGCAGAGCATGAATTCCAGTCACCGAGATTTCTTTATTAACATTTAAAAGTTATAGATAATGCCTGAATTAATGACCCCCAGGTGTTTATCTTCCTCCATCATTTACTTTTCCTCCCATCCATCCATTATCTTACCTGCTTTGTACCCAGTGGTGTTGCAGGGATCTGCTGGAGCTCATCCCAGCACACAGAGGGCAAATACACCCTTGAGAGGTCGGCAGTCCGTGGCAGGACACACACATATGTACAGCATTCACTCTCGCCCTCACACTGAGGGGTATTTACAGTGCAATGCCATGGAGTCCGAAACGTCTATTTTAACATCTGCATGTGCACACATCAGGTTTTGACATCTCAAGACACCATTTTTTAATGTTGTTAGACATTCAGACCAGGAAAGTTTCCTATTATTGGTTAGTGTCAATACGCCCACCCATTTTTGACATAGACTACATGTGTCTCACGTCTTTAGATGACATAATGTGCCACTGCCAGCCACTGCTAACCCAAAATCCTCGGTGATTCAAAAAGGGGTGGAAATATTGAGGCCACAAATAGACCTTATTGCATGTTTTTGGCCTGTGGGAAGAAATCAGAGTACCCAGGGAAAATGCATACAGACATGGGGCTAATACTCAGTCTGTCTGTCCAGGATTTGAACCGGGGACTTTCTTGCTGTGAGACACCATCCACCAGTCTTATGCGTACTCCTTACTTCTTGAAGACAAATGCTATTAGACAGCTCAACAACTTCTGCCAAACAGATGCAGAATGTGTGAGCCAGAATCTATTGACTATCTGTTGACTTATTCACACGCTTGAGTAATTAACTTTGGCTTCTGGCTCGTTTGAAATGAAAGAAGATGCTATTTGAAAGTAATAATGGCTCAATATTTAGAGCTGCAGAAAAAAAAACGTTTTGCTATATCAATAGATAAGTGATATAGCCAACAGGCTTTGTTTTTGATGAGCCATTTCCAAAAGTAATTTAGGGGAATTATTCCATCTAAAACTGCAGTGTCCTTCAACTTCTGAACTTCAGAGCTGTTGGAAATTTGGTAGCAAACTGTGGCTAAACACATGCTTAAAAGAGAATTACGTGCAATCTGGAATTTTGAAAATCTGCCACTAGATTACCATTTGGTAGCCACAACAAAGAAAGAGACAGATGGTGGAGGTAGAAGCTATTAATCCCTGCAGTATCTCTCTGCAGTGTCGAGAACTGTTCTTTATTCAAAATGTCACCGCTGAGGATCCTCGAGTGGAGAATCGGTGAGCATTTTTTTTTTACTCTCGATTTTGCTCTTCAGCTGCCTTTCAGTTATGTTAGTCTCACAGTCTTACAATGTTACGTCTCCTTACAATCTAGTCATCAAGATGGACTATAAAGGTTACAACCACAGGCATTTCACGCTTGCACAGTTCAACAAGGAGCTTATAAAAATCCTACACTTGTAGCAACTTCAGCAAATCTAGATGCTTATTCTGCGAGCAAGCATAAAAAAACCCGGATGATCAAAGCACAATATAGAGCAGACCTCCTTTTTAACCAAAATCAGATCTCAGCAATCTCGAGGGTGACAGCGTACCAATTCCTCAGAGCCGAGGCAGATAACAAGCTGAGCTCTGAGGCCCGTGATGCAGCCAAATTTCTCCACAGCATTCTGATCCATCATCCTGTCTCACCTCTGTTTAAGGCTGCGCTTCTGCTCGGGATCAGAACAAGCAGGGGGAGCACATGCAATAAGGTCTAACCTGGGAGCAATCGACCACGCGGTTGACGAGAGGTTAGCGCTGTCACCTCACAGCAAGGTTCAAATCCTGGTTGGATTAAAGGCCTTTCTGTGTGGATTTTGCATGTTTTCCCCAGGTACTCTGACTTCAACCCACAGGTGATTTTAGGTCATTACTGGCATCTGCTGCTGCATGTATTATTTTATCAGATTTTTCACATTCTTTCACCTTTTTATATTTTTACAGTATAATATCATATCATATTCAATACATTTTTACATTATATGATGTGTTCTAGCGTTTATCAATATGTACATGTACATCGTATTACTTTATCCTTGGTTGTTTTAGATGTGATTTAGAAATATTGGTTGAGTTGAGTTGAATTTAGAGACTTACCTGCTAGATGTGAGTGTGAAAATGACTTGTGTGTGTGTGTGTGTCCTGTGATGGACTGGGGACCTGTCCAGGCTGTATTCCCTGTCTTCACTCAGTGTTTGCTAGAGAAAGGCTCTAGCCTCTAGCAAGAAACCACTGGGTGCATAGCGCGTGAGATGAAGGATGGATGGTTGGTAATACTCAAAGCTGCTGACGAATCAGCAAATTCGAGACCCAACCAAGACGTAACAGAGGGTAAGATAAACATACAGCAGATAATGGGATTCGGCCTTTTCTGTGCTCTTTGTGTACTTTGCAGAAAGTGGGCCATTTTCCATTCCAAAGAAATGTCCCAAGTTTTGAGACAAGCACTGTCTTTTAATGTCATATAACCACTTTTAATGCCAGTTGAGCCGTGCCATAATCCAATGACATTTATGCACTTAAATCACACAGGGAAATCCAATAAAGCACATGATGTACGCGGCAGAGCGGCTAACTTCCCCGTCTCACACGTAGCAGTTGTGCAGGCATATGCCAGAGGATTGCCAGCGTAATAATCTGTTAGGACGGTAGGAGGAGGGGGGGGGGGTTGACGGGTTGGAGCTGGTACGCAGCCTCCTCTACTCAATCACACACAGCTGAGGGCGGCGTTCTGACGTGAATTCATATTGTCGTACATGGATGTGACCTCTTACCATTCAATTTTTCCCATTCCGCACCACCCGACCACCCCACCCGCCCCGCCCCCCACTCCACTCCCCAATGGCTTGTTTTCTCCGTGTAGGCAGCTTCTCTCTGATTGTTACTCACAAGATTAAAAACTATCGGTGAATAATACATGCGATGAAATTGCTGGGAGACACTGGCTGCATCTATAACCATTAGGCGGTCACGTGACGGTATATGTGCTCGTATGACCGGGCGCCTGGGTGTCTGAGGGCATGCATGGGTTTGTGTCATCCAAGGCAGATGTTGGGCACGTAGATTAGGTCTGGCTGGGTGTGTAATCCTGGTGTTACTGAGAACAGCGTGGATTTATAATCACCCACACAGCTATCCCTCAATAAGCAGAAACTGGGGGAATGGTAATCTCTCTCTACTTTTCCCACTTCCCTGCTCTTCTCTTGCTGTTCTTACGTGATCTGTCCTCCACTCCTCCTCCTCCTCCTTTATGCAACACCCTTTCATCCGTCCGTCCATCCCATCCCTGCGCTGCTGCGTCCAGATCTGGAGGAACATCATTTAGGAGGAAAAGAAGCAGTAAAAAAAAAAGGGGGGGGGGGGGGGGGGGGGGGGGGTGAAAGCGGTTTTAAGTGGCTTAGCTGACTCTGTGGTGTAAATGCCAGATGGTCCAATGAAAAGCCAGCGGAGCTAAAGGGACTGGCAGGTCCTCATCGGTTTCCTCTGATGCATGATGAATAAACACAACAGTCATTTTGTTTATTGCTCTCCCCCTCTGCCTCTCCTCCCTCGCACGCCCTCGGTGTTTGCCTTTGGTTTGACCCTGTGCCTGTCACTAGGACAGCCAGCATGCTTGGAATACGTTAAACAAGCAGGACGGTCATCGAAAGACTCTGCCAGACAGACTATGCAAGTTATTGGGACAGTGTGTTGTGTAATCCTTGTCAGAATAATTTAATGAACTGTGAATCTGAGTGAATAAATTGCTTGTGGTTCTGTAACTCCCCATCAACCCTCCCGTCCCCTCCCCTGCTCTTCCTCCCACCCCACATGTCCAAACACCAGAGCTATTTCTACCTGTGGTGTGTTGTTTACATTAGTGTTGTGGATTCAGAGTGTGTTCCACCCGTATGGCTGGAGGCAGAGGTAAAGTTATGTAAGGTTTTTCCCGTGAGGAGGCATGTCCTCAGGGTAATGACTCGTCTTTTTCTGTGTGAAGACCCAAAAACGAGGGCAGGAGTGTTAGAAACGAACCCACAAACGACCGAAAGGAAAAGCCTTCGTGCCATCAGCCCCTTTCCAGAGACCTCCCACTTGAGATGTCTTTATCGTATTATGCTAATTGATAAATCTAATTTGCCGTGTTGCCTTGTTGTGACAGGCAGGGGTAATGGAGGAAACATAAATTCAGGTGTTGTGAGCACACCGGGGAGCAAAGCAAGCTAATTATTTTTAAGCTGTAAAGTCAGTAATGGGGGCTGCACAAATGTGTCCTGCAGTTTTGAGTTGCATAGAGTTTTATGTGCACTTTACACAGTAATGCTGATTTCTTTTTTTTTCCTGGGCTGGAGTAAATAAAAATTCACCTCCCTCGAGTTCTGCCTTGTACCTGTTTGTGTCTTTTGTGGTTCACGGTTCCTGCAGGGAGAGAGAATAGAACTGGTACAAGCCAGCCAACATTTGACTATGAGCTATTTCCATCTATTGCACTGACACAAACTGGCATGCACTAAAAGATATATGAAGTGTTTCCTTTAAAAATGATATCTACCATTCAAAAAAATGTAACACTTACTCTGACAAAATGATTGCTGTCATGAAAATACAGCCAGCGCCGCAGCTGTTGGATACGTGGGAATGTAACCCTTTGCAAATAGTCATTTTAAAGGATGTAATGACAGATTCTTGAAATGTGTATAAATAATTTTGAGGTGCCATTTTGTCCCCCCAAACCTCAGATACACAGGCATGCACACTCCCACTAAATCCTCACTTAGCCCTGTGCATGCATACCTACATATTATATGTTGGAGAGTGGGCGAGTGTTTATTCTCGTGTCAAATAACTCTGCTCTCTGCTGCACTGCATCAAAAGAGACACAGTATTTGGGGAGAAGGCATATTCATGTGAGCCAGACGTCATGCATCTGCTCTAACAGCAAACACACGCACATCCACATGCGCCTCCTCGCCCCTAAATTGGCCAAAATGTGTTGTATGTGACAGGGGAAATGAAATACAAACATGATCAGGGGAATGTCTGGTTGCCATGGGAATGTATTCTGGCAGACAGTCAGCCCGGCGGAGTTCGTTCGAGGAGGGTTGGAGGATAACAAGGACAAAGTTTGTGTGTCAACTCCACAGAGGGGGTGGGGAGGGAGGGAGAAAGGGGAAATAATCAAAAAGCACCAAGGTTCCTTGATGCGTGCTTAGCTACAGAGGGAGAGCCAGACGTAGACGTGGAGCACGGCGACCGTCCGCTGCCTTCAACCTCTCCTCGCCAATCAAGAATTAATAAGTGGTCACCTTTGCGGGATGTAAATTAAGCGATTTAGAAATGTCACCGAACGTGCCGGTAGCGGACCTTGTAGCATTCGGTAATTAAAGTTGCCTTAATTTGGACTATGTGCAGAGGTGCATGTTCCATTAATCAAATACATACTGAGGCAGAGGCTTGTGGTTTTCATTTCCTGCGCTTAGCATCGCAGGACTCATAAATAAGTATAAAGGTGTAAATTTCTGCACAGACCACAGATGTGTGGTTTCAGAGATGTGCAGTCTGATCACAGCTCTGGGTCAGTGTGGAGGGAGAGGGAAAAATAAACAAAAACTTAAACCCACAGGAACAAACAGAAGCTCATAATCACTAAATACATCCATTCAGGTCTGCAGAAAAATGAGTTTCTGAGGTAAACAAAAGGCCATCATGAGTAGATTATGCTGCAATCTGATCATGTGTTGACAGGAATACAACGAAAACCATCTAAGTCGTGATCATAATGCCCTTGTAAAATGATTTCAAAATAAAATGTATTGTGTGGCTGATGATACAGTTTATTCAGAAGACATTCTGCCGTCTCCCCAGGACATCGATGACTTTAAGCTGTGTTAAATGAATCTGCCAGATTCCGGGAGGGAGGGAGAGAAAAAATATATACGAGGCGTGACAAGACTGACTTGATGGGATTAAGTATTTTATGGGTATTATTTATCCCGTGTAGCCCAGGCATAGCTTACCTGCTGCAGCACATCAGGTACATGCTCGCACATTAAGACCCGAGCCATTTTCTCCTTCCAGGAATCTATCAGCCTGCGTGATTGGAGCAGATCCTTCAGGTCTTTGTCTCTGTGTTGTATGCAGCAACCCAAACAACCGCACCGGTACATAAATTACATAAATTGTGTTTCGGCGTCATGACATAACATAAAATCCGGTAGACCTGAAAGGTGCTTTGCGAGATGATTCGCCCGCAGTGGATGGCAATGAGGCAGTAAAACAAGACAGAAAAGGTGTGATGGAAGTGGCGATTCAGAGATTCACAGCACAGGGGCTCTCGGCTTGAATTTCACCCGTTGGAAAGTGCTGTTCTGTTGGCACCTTTTTCACAGCATCCCTGGCGACTTTCCTTCCACAGTCCACAGTCATGCAGACTAGGTGAACTGGAAACAGTGAGGTGCCCACAGGTGTGAATATTTTCTGGCTTTCTCTCTCTCCCTCTCTCTCTCTCTCTTTCTTCTATGTGTTAGTGTCTGACCTGTCCGGGATGGTTTCTCTGCCTTTTCTGCCTGATGCAAACTGGGTCACGCACCAACAGCCCACTTGCGGAGTGGAATAGGAATGGGTGAATATGATGAATGGCTGTTGAGATGCATCTTCATTAGGACACATGTAGAGTGTGTGCTGTCTGATGGGAATGGAAATATCTGCTCCTCCAATCCCTCCTGTCCGAATATAGACGTCCGCCATTTACATCCTCGAGTAACACATTGTTTGTCGACACCACGAGGCGTTTTATTTCCATTTCAAATTAGACACAAGGACTCATGTTAACCAGAGGGTACATGTTAAGTGTGAGATGAAGGTTGGTCACTGTTTTCCATTACAAACTCATCTTCCGAGGCCAGACATGGAGAGTGGCTTCTCCCCATAAATCCTTAAACACTCCGAGTTACCAAACACCTCTCCTTTCCGCCCATGTTTCACAGGTCTTTAACAATTAAGTTGGTTTCTATTTACATTCCAGTCTGTTTAGTGTGCGTGTGTGTGTGTGTGTGTGTGCGTGTGTGTGTGTGAAACAGAGATGGGAACACAGTGGCATTTTCACTGTGTTATCAGTGAGGCAACCATGGGTCCATGTTTAGGATAAGTACTTCACGGCTGCGTTTCCGCATAATTTTCCAAGCCTTTCAGCGCAAATCTGGAAATTCATATCACATGTTATTACCAGGTGTGAAGTGGGCTTAAATGCTATCTGAGGCACTGCTAAAAGCTCAGCTCTTTCAACAAAAAAAAAATATATATATATATATACATATATATATATATTTATACACAAGGTACATAATGTGCAAGAGGAGTAACGGCAGGATCTGAGTTCACCAGTAAAACGAGAGGTCCTAACAACGGGTTATTTGCAGGAGTAAAAAATAAATAAATAAACTCATAAATACATAAAATTACCTGAAGTGCTGTGTGTAATGTCGGTGGCGTGATACCCCTGATGCTTGTGTTTTTCAACAGGCTCGTGAGCAGCCAAACAAATGGTTCGTGTAATTACTAAGTAAATGATCACGGAATAATTAATTGTACATGTAATTAAATAACGCTCTTGGAGCGTCAGCTAATGGCAACTTTTAATATCATCTCGGAGGCAACGCCTGGGATGCGCGGCCTCCCCAAAACAACCCCAAGCGCCTGTCGATAAAAATAAGAATTGCATTACATGCCTGAGCTCACAAAGTGATTGCGTGCGCGCGCACACGTGTGTGTGTGTGTGTGTGTGCGCGTGCGCATGTGTGTGCGACTCAACAGGACAACGTATGAAATATGTGATAACATACAGTATGTACATACATTGGTCTGGTCTGAGGCCGAGGCGGCTCGGCTCCTCTCGGAGCTCGACGTTAATAAATGCTGTGCTCCAGCGATCCCATAAATAATAAATGTATTAGCATTGATTCATAGCCAATCTCTGCTGACTGTCATGCAGCACAGGTGAAGGCGTCCGCACAACGCATACATTTCCCCTTATTCCACCGGCTTACAAACGAGCCCGGGGATCGGTGGCGGATTAGTGTTTGCTTACAGTGGGATAATGATGCCGGATAATAAAAGTATATATGGTTAATATTCTCCTTTAATTAATCTGAGGTGGTGGACCAACAGCGTACTTTTCTAAATGTCAAGTATAATCAGAGTCGGGGGGAGGGGCGGGGCGGGGCGGGAGGGGGGGGGGCTGCCTCTCTTGGATTCCTAAACGAACATCACATCTCCTCTTTCGCTTGGTGTGCTCATTTGAACCCGTCCCAGTCTGTGGCGGGCTCCGACCTGGTGGAGGTTCTGTTTATGCGCGTGGCTCTGCGAGCCCGCAGCGACACCAGGTTCAGCAGTCTCTCCAGCTCGTCCCCGGGGCCCGCCATGCCGCCGGGGTCCCGCTCCTCCCTGGACCCCCTCCACTCCCCTGTCTGTAGGTCCCAGGCCCTGAGCGGCGGCAGGAGCTGCGCCGGGTGCAGGTTGACGCCGGGCGGGCTGGACGGGTACCCCTCGTAGGCCGGCCGGGTCGGGGGCAGGGTGTCGTACAGGCTCTCGCCGTCCTCGCTCCGCCCGCCGCCGTGGCTCGACTCCTGGTACTCCTCGTAGACGGGCGAGGAGGAGCTGTCGTCGCAGCTGTCGTGGGCGTGCGACGGCCGGCGGTCCCTGAGCGCCACCGCCGCCGCCTCCCTGCTCATCCCCTCGCCGTCGTGCCGCCTCGTCTCCTCCCTGTCCGGCACGCGCCTCCTCTCCCATCCGCCAGACTGATTCCGCTCCCACTGGAAGGTCCTCCTCTCAGCCTCCCGGCCCGGCTCGTGGCCCCTGTCGGCGCTGTAGCCCATCACCCTGTAATCCAGCTGCAGGGAGCGCGTGCTGCCCCCGCGTCTGATGCTCTGCTGGGTGTCGCTGAGGTCGTAGTGCGAGCCCACCTCCGGCGGGCGCAGGCGTGACGGTGACAACCAGCTCGTCTGGCTGGAAGACTCCCAGCGGTACGCTGCAGAGGAGATGAGAGGAGAGGACGGGGAGGGATGAATCTTTTATAACGGTTTGAAATTGTTCAGTGACCAGTAATATCTTTTAATGGAACAACAAGTCCAGAGATGACCTACTTAAGAGAGTTAAGAAAGGAATTTGAGTTAACAGACTGTGTTAGGAGCCCGAGGCTTTATTCCCTGGACAAACTAGTGCTGCCAAATCACTGGGAGTGTGTGTAGTCCTCGCTCCAGTGTGTTGCCTTACAAACAGTCTGCACCGCAGAGCGCGGGCCAGGAATGAGATTATCAGACTAATAGGATCAGCCCGCGAAAGGTGCCACATCAATAAATCACCTCCATTCTGAAACAACAGTATCATCACAATCTTATCTGCAGGAGCCAAGTGAGGTGACACCCGTCAATAAGTTTTGGTGAGTCAGTTACTGGAGGGACTGATTTGAAGACGCTCACAATTACTCACAGCGCCGCAGACTGCAGCCGTGCCCCCTGCTCCCCCCCCCCCCACCCCCCCCCCCTTGGAGCCACGGCACTGAACCCTTACAGTAAAGTCACTCGCACCGTGTGCCAGGAAGAGCGACTCACTGCCTCCTAATAAACAAACTCCTTCACTTTAAAGAAGAAATGTCAGCCAATGTTTTTTTTTCTTCTTTCTTTTTACATTAATGAATATCCTGCTCGTACTCCCCGCTCGTTGTGTTTGTTTCTATTTTCTCTCCTCTCTCGTTTTTTGTGCTTATTATCTACTCCCTTGATCTCTCCCTTTTTTTTCTCCCACAGATGTGTGCTGCTTGCTAGCTTGTGTGAGAGCAGGACCGTGCGTGTGTGTGTGTGTGCGTGTGTGTGTGCGTGTGTCTGTGTTGCAGTGGGAGGCTGCTCCTCGTAGTGCCACCGTGGGGTTTTACCGCCGTGTGCTCTTCCAGGACGGCGCGTGTTTGCGTTGCGTAATCACTCCTCAGATTCCCGCTTGGAGTTCAATGATGCACACATAAAATCAGTTGACAAACTATCGTCTACCTCCGAGTTCATGCGGTCAAGTGGACTGATGGACTGAGCCGGCGCTAATCCACTACTTCCTACAAACTACAGCATGCAGGTTGCATAATTCATGGCCGGGTTAATGAGCTGTGAGTGAAAAAAAATATCATATTGATGAAGTGAAAGAACCCAGAGGGGGTCATCGTCCGTGCGGGACGAGGAGTGCCCTTGATTAGCGAAAGTCGCTCCGCCTGTATAATGCATGACACGTGAACAGAGGTGTCTAACAGACGGCCGTGCCAACAAACCACAGACGATGAAAATGCAGGTGGGAGCTGTTGCCGCATGCCATGCTGCTGGAGTGGCTCTACAACTGGTCAGAACATTGTCGAGCGAGAGAAGGTTTCAGGGGGTGAAAAGAAGAAAAAAAATAATAAAGTAAATGAATGTTCTTACAATCCACAATGTACTCTTTGATGAACTCTACACAAATCTCATCTTTGCTCTGCAGGTGGCGACTCGCTGTCAGTGAAGTGGAAAACAAAACAAACATCTCATGGGACAGGAAGCCTTTGATGATGAAATGCTCTCCTCACACACACAAACCCAATGCAGAAAGACACGGTGAATTACAGCACGGAGGAAAAACACACTCGGCGTCGGCAGAGAGAGGGAGAGAGGGGGAGAGAGGGAGGGAGAGAGAGACTGGCAGAGAGACATTAAGCGCCAGCACATGTAAACAGGCAAACAACGCACACAAGCACACAAACAAAATAAGGCAAACAAAGGCACTCCATAGTGTATATACACACACACACATGCGAGTGATGTGAAACGATGACTACAAATTTCAGATCTCCCTCCCTGCAGAATAACAGACAGGAATTTTCAAATAAGACTGTCTTTTTCTTTTTTCATTCCCTTTCGCCTTTGTCTTTTTAGTTCGGTCCTTTCTGGCGAATCATACGTTTGACCTCGTTTATGCTCGCAGCATTGAGGAGAAAATCTACGTGTTTGCACACGTACTATGTTAAGGGGAACAAAATCAATCCAGTGGGTTATTTGAAGCATCTCCCCGGAAAACTCCCTGGAGTTTCACTCTCCATGTCTGACTCTGCGAGCTTGCCATGCTTTGGCCGGGCGGAGGAGGAGTCTCGCTGTGGCTAAGTACCGAAATGCTTTGTGGACCGAGGAAATTACAGGCAACTAAGAACAAACAGACTCGGTAAACGCACCATGAGCCAATTAGTGCCCATTTTAAGGCTGTAACACAGGCGAGTGACGAAAGCAGCGGGATTGCGTGGAGAAGGTGCGGCGGCCCTGATCTTTATTTAAGCACATTGGGTCAGAGCGGGGAAGAGGAGTCGCTCTGCCGCCTGGCGATGATGCCCCATTTAAACGGGGGGGGGGGGGGGGGGGGGGGGGGGGGAGTGTTTGAAGCCGCTCCCTCCGCTGTGCCGATGCAAGGCTTGGCTCAGAGTGCCCCTGAGAGTCCGCAGAGACCCTGGACAAGGCCGGGGTGAAGGATTTGCTTTGCTCCGAGCAAGGAGCGCTGGACCCAGTCTGACCCGAGCCGGGCTGCGTTTCAGCTTGACTGAAAGGGTTTCAATCAGCTCTCACACATACACTGGGACCTGTTAAAGACTCGTGTGGAATTATCATCCAGCGAGACCCTTGTTTATAGTGTATTCCTCTCTTTTTATGTGATCATCAATACCCGTACTCCATTTTTTTCCCCATTTGCTATTGAAAATGCGTTGCCAGTGTTCCGGGCCGATCGCGTTTTATTGCATCGATTCCACTCCTTCCCCCACAAATCCCGCGAAACCCACTTTGTTCTGGCTTTTTCTTCGACAGGTGGGAAGTCATTAAATACATAAATACCTCGAACTGTACGATTCGGCCGAGAGCTTTCTCGGCTTTTGTTGCCTAAGAAAGCAGAAACACTGCAGTTTGGGAGTGGAGGCCTGATTAGCAAAACGGTATTGAAAATCAATCCCAACCTGCAGCCTCGGTCCAGAGCTGGGGCGAGCAGCATAAAGCGCAGCGTTGAATATGTGCTGTACGCCTGGCGCGTTAGCGCAATGTTTTCCACGGGCCTCCCCATCCACACAGCGGAGCGCCTGATTCTGTAGTCACAATATTGATAGGACACGCCGCATAGGAACTTGAGAATAGTAGGGCCGACGTGTCGCTGTCACTGCTCTGTTGGTCCTGTTAAGCCCTAAAAACACACTGGGGGGGTGGCTTCTTTCCGCGGAGCAGGCAGAGGCTTGTACAAAGCACGTTAAGCAGTTTCTCTGTGGCCTCCCATCACATTACTTCAGAGAAAGGCTGACGGACTCATCTGACTTTTATCAGCATAACAGAGATTCTTGATAGGGATCCATGAATATTTTAGATATTAAAAACTTGTAAATAAGTCACACTGGTTTCCGGGTCAAAAAAAGTCTTGTTACTTATTTGTATAAAAGTATCAGCCAGCCCAATTCATCACTCGTGCCCTAGAATTGATGTAAATTAGTAGTAGACGATCTAACCTGCTAATTTAAGAGACTTGCTTTTCTTTTTTGTGTTTTTTTTTTACAGGATACAAACTACAACCATCACAAAACAAGACAAGGAGGTCAGGACGCAGCGCTATAAGGACTAGGAGTCTGCATTTGCATTTAAAGTTTGGGAAGGAGAAATAATTGCACAAACAGAAACGGGATACGAGGAAACAATGTTACGAATACAGAAGGTCAGGTGGTGGGATCTCAGCTTGAGAAATAAGCCAAAGGGACGGCGCGTTAATAAGATATTTTTCAGTTGCTTTGCAACTCACTCACCAGGGCTGTTCCGCCGCTGTTCTTTGTCCATGTTCGACACTACAAAGGGAGAGAGAAAGAGAAAGTTAGAGGGAGGCTGAGACAAACAACGCCGCAACCAAAGGAGTGGGGGGGGGCACTGAAACAGAGAGACAGAGAGAGAGAGACAGAGCAAGAGATCCAGAGTTGGGAACTGACAAAAGTAGTGGAAATCTGAGCAGGATGTTTTTATTGTGAATAGAAAAGAGGGGGATTGAACGGCCCCATTCAGGAGCATTACGTCTCAGCGTTACACCGCTGAACAAACACTCTCGCTGTCACGAGTCAGACACAAAGGAGCGAGTGAACGGAGGGAGGATGTGCTTTCGTACCTTCGCTCTCAATGTTGTCAACGGCGTCGTTGACGAGGCGTATGACCGTCACGATGGAGGCTGGGCAGAGAGGGGCAGAGCAGAGACAATGTCAGGGCGTCCATGAGCGGTGTTAGCTTCCATGTGGCGGGTGTGACTGAGAACAGGCGACGGGGATGCGTGCGAGCATGTGTGCGCACACGTGTTGGGAAGCGGCGACATGTTTGTCTTGCCAACACGTTTGTCGGCATGTGTTGCGTGCGTGTGTGTGTGTGTGCGTGTCCTAGAAGGGAGTGGGAGACACATGAGCGTGCCTTTCTTTGCAGCTACACTAATTAGACAGGAAAGAAAGCATCTGCATGGGTGCCTTATCTGAAAACCACACACCCACACACATGATCATTAGGGTGCTTGGCTTCCCACCTCCCACAGTACACCGAGCCAACAAAAGATCAATGGTATCGAGTTATCTGGGAAAAAGACATGCTATAGGATCCAGAGAAAGAGTTAATTGTATCGAGTTATCTGGGAAAAAAGACCCTCCATACAATATCAACAAGTCACTTTTCTCTCTCTTGAGACCTTTAACCTTTTGTGCATTGTTTTAACGTGTGGATTCTCCATTGAGGCCCCCTTAGATGAAAGATTCACACCATTGTTGGCTTACGTATTAATGTATGCCGCGCGGTAAAAAATTCTGAAGCCGTTTCTCCTCCCTTTCATGAACTCTTTAAGCGCTGCACAAGGGAAATGCAAATCATGCCCGGGTCATCTGAGTCTTACCGTTGTCGTCGAAGGACTCGGAGGTATAAGAGCTGAGTGAGTGCTCCTCTGAGGTGGAGTCTGACAGACAGGCCACCTCGTCCACCAGCTCCGACACGCCTGACGTGCACGCGCGCACACACACACACACACGCACGCACGCACACACACACGCACACAGACACACAAAGAAGCCAGTTACGTATTGATTTCCAAACTCCCTTTTAATTCCAGCCCCCTCCCCTCCAGAATACAGAGCAGATTAAGAGATGGTTAGGTTGATCTTAAATGGGTGTACATTAAAAGTCTTATTGAACGCCGCCGTGATTCCTCGTAGCCGTCCTGGCTGTGAGGAGCTCCCTTCCTGGCGCGACTCCAAGGTAATATGAGGCTTATGCAGTCTGAGTTTGCTAAATCAAGTGAGTAGGCACTGGATTTGGCACTTGAACGCGTTTTTGCATGAAACAAGGACTGTGGATTTTCCCATCACTTAAGCTGAGGGGATGTGAACAAAGGAAATGATTACAGCGGCCAAAGACTCTCCAAGTGTAGGTGCGGGCCTGTGAGTGTTGTTGTAATTTCGTCTCGGATCCTTTGATATCCATCTATCCTCATCACCACTTGTCTTGCCATCTTATTTCTAGACAGCTTGGTAAAAAGAAGCTCTCGGGCACACACACACACACACACACACAAACACACACATACGATACAATTCCCAGCCGAAGACAATTTAAGCCGCAGTGCACTCAAAATGAATTTTGGTCTGCTCCCAAAGGTTTCGTTTTGGACTGCGGAGTCCCCCCCCCCCCCCACACACACACACACACACAAATCCCTCCACACGCGGCGCGACTTCAGGTCCGCTCATTTAACGGCGCCTGCACCGACTGGAGGAGCCGCGGAGGGCGAGGGGCCGCGGGGCCCCTTGTTCTAGCGCAGCCTGGCGAGGAGCGGTGGCGCACACACAGCCAGGACCCGCTCCCAGCGCCGCAGCGCCCGCTCCCAGTCGCACGTCTCCGCACTTCATCGGCGCCAGTGCCTCAGAGAGGGTTTCATGCGGGGCAGAGTGGGGTTCGACTCTACCTGCACGCCTCTCACGGGCAGCAATCCAAATAGAGAGATGTTTACAAGTCGCGGGGCGATTGTTCCCGCGCTCCTCCTTTGCTCCCCCGCCCCCCCAGTATCTGCGCGTGGGGCTGTCGGCAGGAAAGGCAGCGCTCACGTGTCCTAATGATTCCAGATAAACGCGGCTACGAGGACTGTCTATAGGATGAGCCGGGAGGCAGGTACGCCGCTCCGCCAGGTGCTCTAATCCAGCAGTAATAAAACTGCGAGTTTCACATTAGCGTTGGCACAGGGAGGGAGACACGCAGGACCACCGGAGCGGAAATTATTTCTATGGGCTATAGCAACAGTTCTATTTGGAATATAAAGCTGCTCAGAAATAAGAGCTGGCAGCTCTGCTGATGTGATTAAAAGTAACTTTTGGCAAAACGAAAGAGGCTTTATGTTGCTAGGTGGAACTAATAGGAAAGAGCTGAAAGAGAAAACAGTTCACTTTTCACTGCCTTCTTGCGCTGAATTTAAATACAGTTAAAGCACCGGGCTTAATGTGTGAAATTGCGTGTCCTTTTATTCCTTATCTAAATCACAACTCTGCAATTAACAACCAGGAGTTCTCACAGGGAAGCGCACCCGCAGCACGCTGTAAATACTGGGACACGATTCAGATTCTGAAAACAGAAGACAAACACGTTTGGCTGTGTGCCGCCCTGCTGTTTCCAGTCACCCTGTGCAGACATGTAACAGGTGAAAACATAACATCTCAAAGCACCTTTCTTTTCTCTTCCTCTCCTCCCTTTACAGTGCAGCGCCGCTGGACAAAGCAATAAACAATTTGTGGGCGCGCTCCGCTCGCAGGAATTACTTTAAGAGCTTTCTGTGATTGTGGCTCGTTTCTCACAACTGGGCACAGCATGTCTCTGTCACCCGTCTCTGCCGCATCTCCTAATGGCCGCCGGTGTGCTTCAGAAATTGTGCTTTTCTGCCACAGAGAGCGAGAGAGAGAGAGAGAGAGAGAGAGGGAGAGAGAGAGAGAGAGAGAGAGAGAGAGACAGAGAGAGCGGCCGGGGCTGGGCCCGTCTTGTAACCAAAACCACACTCGGTCCAGGAGGGATGGGATGTCTGGACATCAACTTTGGCTTTCTGAGCTCGAGCTAGGTGGTCGTGGTCCAGTGCGTGCAGAACAAGTGAAACGCGCCTTTGGGAATGTGAGCAGCAAGGCAGTCCCATCAATCAAAGTAAATAAGAAAGGCAGTGCAGCAGCCACTGGCCTAATTCAGCATGCAGGTGAGGGGACACTTCTCAATATATTAGTTTTCTTGTTTTTTTTGCCCAAGTAAAACAATTTTTTTCTCTATTCCTTCTCCACTTATTTTCTCTCCACACACACACACACACACACACACACACACACACACACACACACACTGGTTTGTCATAGTGCCAGTGACCACACTGCCATTGGCCAATGTTGGCAGCCGTGCCTGAGGTTACAGAGCCGACCCTCCCCGCTCTAATCCCAACGCCGACACTCAGCCAAAACCCGACTTTTTACATTCCCTGCACTTCACCCTTTGTAAGAGGCGTCGAGGAGGGAAAGGAAATCTTTAACACTGTAATTCTAACTCTGACACCCACATTACAGACGGCTGAACTGAAACTGGTAACGCTAATTATTCCATCAGCACGAGATCTAATTTAGCTCCATTCTGCTTTCTTTCTTTTTATTATTATTCTAAACCATTTTGTGACATTTTAATTAAAAATACGTATTGTTACTACCCTAAATGTAGGTCTAATCCTACCCTCCAACAGTTTTAACTTTTCTTTCCAAGAACCAACAGCCTCACAAATTGCTTTATTAGGGCCTGGGCAGCTTAAGCTGCCAGGAACCTATTGTTTTGCTGCATCTTCTTCTTTCTTCTTCTTTCCACTTCCTCTTCCAAGGAAAGGTCCGACAAAGGTCCAGTCCCATGCCAGATTGCCTCAGCTGCAAAAACAGGTCAATAGTCCTGATAGCGGGATGGGGGTGGGGGCGTAGGGGGGTGCACAGCAATTTTTGTTTTCATAAACTTTACAACTTTTGACAATAGCTTGAAATCTGCCTTGACGTGTTAAAGAGCTGCTACTGACTAGCCTGGTCAGTCTGTGATGCTAGATGTACCATATCCACGTTTCAAATAGCTTGGCGAGGAAGAGGACGGTTCTTGGTGTTGAGGGTGATGGGTTTGAAACTCAGCTTGTGCAACATTTCTATACGGGAAATCTGCCCAAAACTTTCCTAACAGCTCATGCCAGATGACCTCAACTGGAAACACAAGACAACAGTCATGATGGTGGCGCTAGAGCTAAAATTAGCAAGATTAAAATTACATGTGCTACAGCTTCTGAACTTTCATGTGACCTAAAATAATTCTAACTGACACCCACATTACAGGCGGCTGAACTGAAACTGGTAACGCTAATTACTTCATCAGCACAAGATCTAATTTGGCTCCATTCGGCTTTTCTACTGTTTTTTCTTATTCTAGACCATTTTGTGACATTTTAATTAAAAATACGTATTGTCGCTACCCTAAACGTGGGTCTAATCCTATCCTTTTAACTTTTCTTCCCAGTAACAAACAGCCTCACAGATTCCTTTATTTGCCCTGTAATTGGGGAAGTAATAGCGTTCGACCTGCTAAGCCTCCACGAGGAGCGTCTCCCTCCATCTACAATTTTTTGGAGATTTGTTTTGCCAGGACCTCGGTTGTCAAAGTCATTAAATCACGGACCTCTTTATTAAAACTCCAATTGTCTGCAAGAGCCCTGAGGTTGGACATCGGATTATACTTCTTCCTGACAGGGCACGGTTGCCCACAACTGAGCAATATGGGACCTGATTTGTTCATAAAGTATTTTCCAAGCATTTCATTATTCATAGCCTTTTATTTATTCATGAGCGGCAGGTAGTGACAGAAAAACGACCAATATGTTTCCTCGAGTATTGACTTGTGCCCATCGACTGCAATATTCATTATCATACTTGTTTGTGTTCGCTGTGATGCAAATAAATAACTAAACCCCTTCCGACTGATTCATTAAAGCGGCAGTTTAGCACCCAGGCCATTAAGGCAATAATCATTGTGTTGCTTCATTATGAGCTTAATCTCATATTAATTAATGGATGGCAGTGATACTGTGGCCCTCAGCGGTGGGGGGATTTTTTTTCTCCTTCCCACACACTCAACAGGGACAGGAAAAGAAATGAAGCCATTTTCCATTCCTACAGGAAGAAATCAATAATTAACATGCAGGAAGTTCCCGCTGCAGGCCGCGTTGCTCCGACAGCAGGCTGGACGGGGAGGGATCGAACCGGCCGCCGGCCGGCCTGAGCGCCGGGACACGGCGCGCTCGTTTCACCGACAGAGAGCGAACGGCGAGCCGCTGACAGCTTTGGAGGCTGAGTATCAAACCGAGGCTGAATTTTCTGACAGCGGCGCCTCGCCGCCCTCCCTCAGCCTGCTGTCCCCTCGGCTGACACAGGTACACGTGAAGCAAACTCGGACGAGGGAGAACAAAAAAAGGAGAGAAAAATAAAGGAGAAAAACAGCAGAGCCCAAGTCAGAAGTCGACTTTCTTTGTGTTCCAGCCAGTTTGATTTGGACTTTTTGGGAGCAAAAGTAGGACAAGAACATAGGACATCAGTTCTGGCTGATTACCCTGACCATTCAAACAGAAGAGCACAGGAGATTCATTCTGATACAAGAGGGCACGATTGGCAATTTCAGGCCGGGTAACAGCGTGAGAGTAAGTTACACCACACGCCGTTTCTTCCTCCCAGCACGTAAATAGTAAAACAAAAATGAACTGATAAGCAAAATGAAAAAAATATGACTTCTTCTGCTTCTCCTTCCTCCCCATCGCCATTCTTGCTTACTGTGGGCCATTTTCTTTGATGTGTGTGATCAAAAGGCATAGACCACTGTGAAATAAGCTCTCTCTGAGGAGATGACGGTACGGGTGTAACACAATGAGTCCGCGGCCTGTGTGTTGTGTGGCTTTTTTGATCAGAGGTTAGAAACCACGCACGTGTGTGTGTGTGTGTGTGAGCGTGCATGTGCGCGGTTGTGCCGTCTTACCCTGTGGACCGTTATCTCTCTGTGTTCTCTCCAGCTCAAAAGCTCTCTGGCCCCATTCCTCCTCCCTCTCATCTCTCACCCTCTCCGGCCCGTCCCCCCTGCTCTCCTCGCCCTCCCAGGACACTTTGTGGGCCGGGCTGTGCTCCGAGCGGCAGCTCGAAGCCGAGGGGAGGTTGGGCGCCACGCTGCACACCGCGATGCCCCTCCTGGTGGCCACGCCCCGCACGGTGGACATCTCTGAGAGGAAGCTGCTGAACTGCACGCACACACACACACACACACGCACACACAGAGGGAGGAATCCAGTCAAAAGAGAAGTCTTACAGCAGCGCCGCAGTGGACGGAGCATTCCTTCATTATAATGAACACTTTGAGTCACTCTGCTCCCATAAATCATCACTAGTGCGGCTCAGATGCGAGGCTGGAAATAGTCCCCAACAAATGGAATATTCATTCCCCTTTCGTCATGTTTGCTGAGAACTAGAGTGCGAAGCTGATTCAGGAAATTACCCCGGCACATTTTACAAATGACAGTGTATATTTGTGACCTATTTCTTAAGTCTTCGGGAAAAGGAGCGGAGGCCTCCGGGCCGCGAGCCACCGACAGGACGGCAAAGTTCAGAGACAGAGGAGTTGATTTGTTGATGGCAGAAACACACAGTACATTGCAAAGCTTATCCTTTCACTCTCTATCTTAAAAAGCATCTTAATCACTTATTCAAAGCCTTTCAAACCCTTCTTTGGAAACGATCGTCAGCCAGCGGAGAGAAGTACAGGTTACACATTGTTTTCTCAACGCTGCCACTCGAGGCAAGGCAAAGAAACAAAGAACTACTTTTTTCAGTCTTCAGAGCTCATTATTATACAGCATAAGACGTCTGTGCAAAAGTGAGAGGAATATTTACAAAGTGATTTCAGGAGAAAGTTGGGACGCTGTATGAAGAAAACAAAAAAACTCAAAATCGTTAGCAATGACGTGTTTATGAAGAGGGTTCAATAAGAGCTCCTCTGCCCTTGTGATTTCACATAACCAGTATAAGCTTGCTCCACCCATGCTCATGAGATATCGCCTGGTTCCTCCAAACCTGGTGACCTGTGGAAGGTTTTGTGAGCTTTCCATAACTTTCATGACCGGACTGAAAGTATTACTTACAAATATCAAGAATAATGCACTACTCAGCGAGGGAACCATGAGATAGATCGTTTCCACTGTCACACGGTTCCATTAATGCTTGCCTGAAATTCATCTGAATAAAACCACATATGAAATTGATGTCATATAAAACCCTTGCCTCTATAGAAGAAGAGGAAGTTTTTCTCAACTCCACCCCGAGCACAATGCCTTTCACACGTTCACCGTGCCAGCAATTTATGAGGGTAATTGAGACACTAATATCCTGAGTCTCTCCATAACAATAACGGAAACTGAATTACAGAAACACAGCATCATCAAAAAGAGCTGGAAGATACACTGATGTAAATATTGATATCACGATATTAAACAGATATGAGACCCCAGATCTTTGTTGGATCTTATTTGTAGTAAAAAAAAAGAAAAAAAGATGGAAGTTCACGTTTCAGTATTGCCTCACCCTGTTAGGGATTCTATAGTTTATTAGGTAATAAAGGAAGTGGATTCTACACACCTGACTGCCCTCGCTGGAGGTGGCCTTGTCTCCGTCCCCGCTCCTCAGCCCCTGCGTGCCGAGTCCTCCGGGCTGCGGGGAGTGGGCGTTGGGACGCACCATGACCTGCGGAGGGCCCCCGGTGCTTCCCCCCACCTCTCCGTAGGTGCTGGTGGTGCCCGGGGACCCCGACACGCGCACGGCCTTAAACTCGATGCCCTCCGCTCCCATGCCGGTCTTGTGCAGCATGTAGCTGGTCTCTGTGGAGATCGCCGACACGCCCATCACCACCTGAGTCCCCGGGCCCGGGTCCGAGTCTTTCCTGAATTTGATTTTCTTCCTGAAGGCGACGAAGAGTATGAGGAGGAGGATGATGACGAAGGCGAGGACCCCGATGCCAATGATCTCTCCGGGTCCCACGTAAGACAGGGGCTCGGCCTGCACAGCACGACGAGAGAAACCACAGGGTGTCAGCAAAACCGGACCCAGAGATAGAGCACAGTCCACCACGTGAACGGAGCCTTTTCCTTTAACGGCGACCTCGGCTGAATGTTCCCCGGTTTCATCAGAAATACCTCAGATGATGTTCTACAAGCCCTTCTAAAATCAGCCTTTTGATGTGGGAATATTACTGCCTGTTTCTGGACAGAACCGTTTCAGGAGACGTTATGCTGATTGGCCGTCTGCTCCCCTACTCACATGAACCATCACGTGGCTGTTCGTTTCTTGTTAAACAACAGAGCTAAGCAACTTTTGCGCAGCCTAAGCCTGATATGCTTGAGCCAGAATCAGAGGAGGAGAACCAGGAGGGAATCAACTCCCATTTCACTGGAAAAGTCACCAAGCTGCTGCACTTTTACCTTTACTGTCTTGCTCCTGTGCAAACTGTCTTGGGGATGTATATATATGCATGAGTCACACTTGCATTTAGGTTACACTCTATCCCTGCTCAGATATGCATGTTTTTTTGTTTCTTTCAGCTGCCACTTGATATGATATCTATATGAATGATGCCTCTGGTCCCGGTGTACATCTTTAGCTTTGTTATTCACAAAAATGTCTTTTCTTCCTCCAGTATCTCTCCTCTGAAAACCTCAAGGCAGCCGATGAGTCCGTACAGCACAAGTGACCATCCACCCACCAGTGCTTGCAGAGTAGGAGGCAGATAAATGTTAATGAGACATCACATGTTGGCAAGACCTCCGGCGCTCCATACGTATAATGAGTATTACATACTGTACTACCCACAATATATTGACAAAGCATTTTGTGTAATCCTCTGTAACGTTGGCCACGTTTCCATCATTTTCAATTATTACTGAAAAGGATTAGATCACTCGCACATCTGGCTTTGCATTACAGAACTACTAAATAATTCCTAAACGAGCCTCTTGTTTCAACAGAATAAGTGATCAATTGCTTGCAACATAATGAGCAAATCCGATTCAGAAACGTCCATAAGACCGAACAAGATGAAAATACGGCGTCTATTAATCATGAGAGGGGGTTGATATACGTAATAACATACATATAAAATGTGTTTTGGAAAGACATTCGCTGTGCAAACAAGGCGGGTACAGTAGCACAGAGCGTAAGTCAGGAGCGTGACGACTTCAAATGGAGCCTGTGATTCAGCCATTACCACACTTGTGCCGCCGAGACAAACACGACCTAGCAGCTGGATGGACCCTTTCCAGGAGGCCAACGCACACTCCTGGCCCCCCTCCCCTTACCCCCCCCGGCCCCAGCCCTTCAGGTCCCATCAGCGGGAGGAGGAATGCCAGACGTCAGAGCGCTGTCCGGATGGCGTCTGGCCGGCCTGGACGAGGCTGGCGGCGCGGCCCCTCACCTGCGTGTCGTCCCCGGGGTCGCCGGGCGCCTGCTCCTCGCAGGACGGGCCCTCGTAGCCCGCCGAGCAGTTGCAGTAGAAGGAGCCGTAGGTGTTGACGCAGCCGCCGCTGCCGCCGCACTCCTCCTGGGCGCACTCGTCCACGTCCTCGTCACAGCTGCAAAGAGCGGAAGAGACCAAAGTGTGACAGACATGAAATAAATATAATAATAATCTTTTGGGCAGACCTTTCTCCCACTGAATCAAAGGATTGTCTCAGCAGATCCCCTCTTATCCTCATTTACCTGGGTCTGATTTCAAGAACCGTGCCCACACACACACACACACACACACACACGCACACACACACGCACACACGTCGGGGCAAACACAAACTGCAGCGGAACGTCGCAGGCGTAATTTCCACGTACATACATGCTCATCTCGGCTTGTCAATTCAAACATGGCGGCCCGCTGTGAGGGAGATAGAAAATACGTGTGTTTCTCTTTTCAATTATCCTGTCTTGATGGGATTTTCAAAACAGCGTGCGCGAGGTCTGATGTAAGAAGAAGAAGAAGAAGAAGAAGAAGAAAACACTTCTCGGTGTCGCAGAGAGCTTTCGTTGTGATTACCATTCATAGTTTTGCTTTAAGTGATAACAGCGCAGCTAGCCGACAGACACGTACAGCGTGCTCAACAAGGCCGGGGCATTTTAGTGGCAAATATTCACTCATGAATATTTCAGAAAATGAATACTGTACACCCTCATTAACAAACTTCATCCATTCAGCAAGCTGCCTCCGAGTTGTCTTACATCTGGGAGTCTGGGACTCCGCTGTAAATTGACATTTCCCAATTATATTTACTGTACTTTGCTGTTTAAGTGGAAATACTTTGGAGTGATTATACTAATCTGCGGGAAAATCTATTTAAAACTCACCGCCAATTCCGCTCAATGCAGTGTTTTCACGGCAGGATTACCGTTAAGTGACAGCGATTTGAACAATCTGTTGCCTTGCAAAAAAAACTAAAGCGTTACTATCGCTTACTTAGCAAGGTGTCATTTTATGCAACTTCATCAAAGGCAGTTCCATAGCTATGTCGAGAGCATGGGCAAAACGCTGAGCTCTCCTCTCCTTTGAGGGGAAACTGCTCTCTAGTGGTGGCTCGGCTGAACAGCACGAGCAGAGAGGTTATTTCAAAGGCAATTACCGAGCTGTAATTAAGAAGGAAGCTGGAGAATGATTATAGGCTTTTCAACTGAAATTATACTGAATTAAATTAGAGACACTAATTCATCTAGCACAATAACAACTAAAACAACACTGTGGGTGCTGAGTGCTAATGTTGGCTAATGAGCAGTGTGTGGGTGTGTGTGTGTGCATGTGTGTGTGTGAGTGAGGGAGGGAGGGAGGGAGGGGGTTGTGCGGGTTTGCCTGTCCTACACGGTATTTCATGCTGGAACGTGTGAGCAGGGAGGTGCAGATGTTAATGTGTGGGAATCATCACAAACCAGCCACAAAACAGTCATTGTGTGCATAGCCCGTAAGCAGGGCAGCCCATTCATCTACACCACGTTCCACAATCAGTAATTAAGGATTAAAAGAGTGTGTGCGTGTGTGTGTGTGCGCGCGCACGCGCGTGTGATTGCAGGCTGTTTTATCTTACATAAGTCCCCCGAGTCCTCTGGGACAGCCACAGAGGAATGCACTGCCTAAAGGCTTGCAGTCTCCGCCGTTCTGGCACGGATTGGGCATGCAAGACGTAAGCTCGATTTCACAGCGCCCCCCAGTGAAGCCAGCGCTGCAACTGCAGGTGAAACCTGTGGGAGCCACAAATGAGAAACCACATTGATATATTGATATATATCATCTCCGATTTTTCAGCTCATGTGCAGTATGCGTGCGCGTGCGAAATCAAACCGCCCTCTCTAAACCCAGAGTGACTCCGCGTCATCTGACAACACGCATTCATGTCAGTTATTTTGCTAAGAGGATGACTAACGTCCACACCCACTCGCGCTCTCGTCTGAACAGACCTCCAGAGGGCAGGCTGCTGCAGATGGCTCCGTTCAGGCAGGGCTGGCTGACGCAGGGATCGGGGTAGAGCACGCAGCCCAGCTTGACCTCGCTCAGCCCGGCGATCTCGGCGTAGCGGCTCCTCTTGTTCTGCAGCGGCAGCTCGTTGCCGTTGAGCATCAGCGCGCCCAGGCAGCCCTGGAAGCCGTCCTGGGCCCTGGGCGGAGCCCTGGCTCCGCGCTCTCCGGGTCCCGGCGCCCCCTGGCTCCTCCCTGGCCCCGGGCTGGGCCTCTCGGCCGGCCCACTCGGCGGCCTCACCTGGGCGCCGAAGAAGAAGGAGGAGTCTGGGGCCAGGGGCCAGAGGCGGACCGGGGCCCGGGCCGCCCGCCGGCGCTCCACGTAGCTGTCGTCCAGTGACAGGAGGGTGTAGTTCCTGGTCAGCTCCAAAGACACGGCGTGCCAAAGGCCGTCGTTTATTGGCCTGCCAGAGATCCCCATAATGCCGAGTGTGTTGTCGCAGTCCAGCTGGAACCAGAGCCGACCCCCCTCGATCTGAGGAAGCAGAGAGACACATTGTACGCGGGCTTTGACCACCATCTGCTGAGCGCGCCCGGCATTGAGAGGCAACAGCACGTGGATGCAAACGTGTTAACCTTGAGCATGGTGCAGGGGTTAACGCGCGTGAACATAATGACTCCTCTTCTCTGAAGTGTTCTGATCCTCAGGCCGAGCTTCATCTCTCCACTCTGCCCGCTTTCCGTCACCCGGTACTTGATGTAACTGTTCCCAGAGAAGCTAAGTGATGTTTGGCCTGCACATTCACAAAAAAGGGTCAGAAATGAGAAGCTGATCTGATGGTATGCGGTCCCCAGCACAGGTATGAGGAGGGATCACAGCATATATCATATAGATGTATACCTGCACACTCATCCAGTCTCTCTGGCAGACACTGGCAGACAGATGGCGCTGTAGGACCAGAGCGGACACACTGCATGTCTGCTGGACACGACTGACCTTCACAAAGTTCCACAGGAGTCGGACACATCCCTCCTGTTTGGGAAGGGACAAAAGGACGGAAAAAAGAAACAATAAAAGAAAAAGAGTCCGGACGACCTTGGAGCATCATTTGTCTCCATTTGAGAAAGTCCTTTTACATTTATTTCAGCTTTGACATTATGTCTGCGTCTTTCTGGATAACAAAACATCCATCCATCCATCCATCCATTATCTTACCCACTTTGTATGATGATGCAAGGGTCTGCTGGTGCCTACCTGGATAACATATCTATTTTTAGAATGACTGATAATATTGCACTACTTTTGAAGATTGAGAGTTGGCTCAGGGATCGAGTACAAACAGCCAATGAACCAAAATCTTAATACACTTTCTGAAGTCCATTTTCAAGCGTGATATATTCAAATTATTACGTCATGATTTTGTGAGACGTTGGTGACTGCTGTGGCCTCACAGCAAGACGGTTGAGGGTTCATGTCCTGCACCCAGTCATTTCTGTGTGGAGTTCTCCTGTTCTGCTTTTAGGGGTGGTTGAGAGACAGCTGTGTCCTACTCTCCAGGCTGTATTCCCTGCCTTCTCTCTATGTTAGATAGAGATAGGATAGAGCAGACCTCTGCAACACCACTGGGTACAAAGTGGGAGAGATAATGAATGTTTGTTTTGTCACAAGAAAAGAGCTGGCAGTGTGCCTCAAAAACTGAAATTAGGTTTGGCAACCGCGGCCAGAGGACAGATTACATTTTTAACCTTAACTACAGAAACAAAGTTTTGTATACCAACTTCCTGCAACCAGACTATGCAATCAAATTTCAAGCATTTCTGAGTACTTTATCCAATTTCAGTTAGAAATTCAGTCACTTTTTTCAAAGGGTTTCAAACAAACCAGTGACAAGATATCTGTGGAACTTCTCCTCTGTCCAGGTCGTGGTAATCCGAGCGGTACAGAGTCCTCACAGAAGAGCGTGCTGTTCTCACCTGGGCAGGTGCAGACCTCCGTGGGGCTGAAGCTGGGCGACACCAGGCTGACCCTCTCTGTGCTGTAGGTGGCAGGCGGGCCTGCGTCCATCACCAGGGTCTGCTCACACACCCGCTCCCCGCAGTCCAGCTCCCCGGAGCAGGCGCTGTTCACCACCAGCGCCGCGGCCAGGACGCCTCGGACCTGTCCCCGCGCCGCCGCCTCCTCCAGCTTGGCCGCCAGCTCCCCGCGGGAGTAGAAGGCGCCCATCCGCGCGCTGCTCAGCGCCTCCGGCCGCTCCACGGCCAGCAGCAGCTCGGCGCCTGCCGCCCCCGCCGCCGGCTGCAGGCCCAGCACGTGCAGAGGGTCCTGCTGCCCCGGGGACCACTTCCAGCCGGCCAGGCCTCGCAGCGTCAGCTTGATCTGGTTGAGGTAGCGGCCCAGCAGGTCCTCGGGGGACAGCGCGCTGAAGCGCAAGGTCAGGGCGCTGCGCAGGAGCACGTCCGTCACCTGCTCCACCTGCACCGACACGTCCGCGATCACGGCGAAGCGCCCGTCGCTCACCGTGGCGTTCATCTGGTACCTGGGAGAGGGCGAGGAGGGGACACGACGTGCTCGGAAAGAATCGTGATTTGTCCCTGGCAGCAGCTTCCAGAGGCAGCTTGCCTCTGGGTCGACTGCTGACTTGCTTTTGGATCAGCTTTACTACCGACACATTCACAAACACACGTTTATGTTTCCCCATACAGGAAAACATAAACATGTCCAACCGTCCATCAATACATTTTTGAAGAAATCTTCGGGTTGTAGGAGTTACTGAATATATATGTAACCTCTACTGGGCCTATTTAATGTATGTATGAGAGATATATATGAACGAGAAATACATTTTGCAACCTATAACCCCAAAACCATTTGTAACTGAAGCTGGCTGCATAAAATCCAGTCAGATAGCACCTTTAGACAGCCTGCTCTTGAAATTAATTATTATTTTTTCCCCTTTATGGATGGTTATCTGCATGTGAGAGGAGCTGCTGTAAATTGACTTGGTGAGATCCCATTGCTGGTTGTGTGTGTGTGTGTGTGTGTGTGTGTGAGTGTGTGTGTGTGTGTGTGTGTGTGTGTGTGTGTGCGTGTGCGTGTTACCTGCCAGGCTCCAGGCCCGGCAGAGCCACGATGCTGCCGTCCTGCCTGCTGATCTTGAACATGCTCTTGGCCTGAGGCTTCTGGGTGAAGGTCAGCACGTCACTGGGGTCGCGGTCGGTGGCGTAGATCCGGCCGATGGGGCCGCCGGGGAAGGAGTCGGTCACCATGACGATGAAGACCTCCAGGGGGGACACGGCGGGTTTGTACTGACTGTTCCCGATGACCCTCATGAATATCCAGGAGGAAGAGCTGAGTCTGGGCTTGCCAGAGTCACTCGCCTGTAGTGCCACAACACAGTGACAGCGAGAACAACTCAGACCAAAGGGAAAAGAAGCCTCATGCTACATGCTGATATGGCATTTGGAAACTGTTGCTTGGTAAACTAGGTTAGAATCACATATAGACTCTATAAACAAACAACTACTGTAATATATATGCAGTAGCTTATACAGTAGCTTACTGATTAAACGTTTTTTTACACCCACTGGCATAACTCATTTCTATTTTTATATTGATGCTTTCAACTTATTTCATTTTCTCAATTTTACTTATTTATATGTTGCTACTCTTGGCTTTATTTGCCGTTAAGCAATTTCAATTCTCTGCATATGCTGAACATGTGGCAAAGTTGACAATAACACGACTTTGACTTTGACTTGACTTTGGCTGCTTTGAAAAGCAGAGAATCCGGGAGCTGATGCAATTTCACCAGAGACAGCGCTTGCTAGGAAAAGTTCGATACAGTAATTCTACATCAACAAATTCCCTTTTCTGGACGTTTTAAAACAACAACACTCTGTTCGATAACAGTACAAGAACAAAAATGCCCTCTTGGATGCCCCTGTGCCTCCTCTGGGGCTGAACTCATGATGAAACATGATGCAGCAGCCTCTGGGGTGCCTTTCTTGAAAAGCATTTTGCAGCCCCTCTGCCCCTGCCCCCTCAGCCTGCAGCCTCCCACTGTGAAGCAGTCAATATCGAGGCACCCCCCCTCCCTCTCTGCCACCATATTAGCCGAGTAAATAGCTTCCGCGTTGCAGAAATGTGTTTATATAAGGCTGCTTTTTAAGACCCGGCAGTCTAAAAGCCCGACTTCACCGCGGCTAACAGTGTGAGACCATGTGAGTAATGGGCAGCTCCTAATGCTGACAGTGTGTAGCCATGCAAGCCAAATGTATCTGCCAGTCAACTTTTCCCCGGGTAAATGGCGGCTGAAAGCACCCGCCGCTAACCTGGATTTCCAGAGTGAACTCTCTGGGGGCCTCGGGGTCAAACACGCGGTTGGACCTCAGCGTCCCAGTCTGGTCCAGGGAGAAGAAGCGCCCCTCGTTGCCCGACACTACGCGGAAGTCGAAGGGCGGGCCGTTTCTGGGGGAGTCTTTATCGCTGACCGACAGCTTCAACAGGGTGGTGCCCGCCGCCTGGTTCAGCTGAGTGAGGGAGAGAGAAAGAGGTCTCAGATAGAGCATCGAGCTCAAGGCGCAGAGGTGAGCCCGTAGAGAGCCCTCTACCTGGATGACGGCGGTGGAGTTGGGGGGGGTGAAGACCGGGGGGTTGTCGTTGACGTCGGAGACGTCGATGTTCAGGGTCACGGTGGAGGACATGGCGGGGGAGCCGCTGTCGAACGCCTGCACTGACAGGGAGTACCTGGACACCTGGATGGAGGAGGAGGTGGAGGGGGTGGAGGGGGTGGGGGGCAGAGTGTCATCTGTATGTATCAGGCAACACCGCACTGTCACGCTTGCATAATGTGAGGCTTCATTGTGCGCTGACCTTGAGAGGGCTCGGCGTTTTCTGTCTCGGCCGTGCTCATGAACCAGAAAATTACTATCGATCTTTATGAGATATTGCACTTAAAGACGCATCCTTACCAGCTCTCTGTCGAGCCGCTTATTGACTTTGAGCAGTCCAGTAACGGGGTCAATCCAGAAGTGGTTACTGCGGTCACCTTTCAGGATGGAGTATGTGATGCGGCCATTGACCTGGCTGTCCAAGTCTTCAGCCAAGACCTGGGAAATAAAAGGTAGAGGGCAGTTAATTGATATCAGAGAGGAGAGAAAACAGAAGCCCAACACCAACATTATGGATATCATTTCACAACTTAACAATTTTCAAAGCTATTAGAATCAAATCAAAATCTTCTTGTCTCCATCTCCTTGCGACTTTTAAAACCCCACCTTGGCCTAGTGGCTCAGGATCTTGACTTACAAACCATCATCTCAGGGTCAAAGCTGGCTTTCCGAAATATCTCAAAGCACCTCCATGTTTCTTATCATGTAGACATGGCACCTTACTTGAAATCAAAAACAGTTGTTAAACTACAGCGTGTAATGAAACAGCTAGTCGCTGTTAGCTAGTGAGTGAGAGCAGAATCAGCTCCATGACGCGTGTGAGTTTGTTTTTACAGCGTCAACCCTCTGTTTGAGAAATAAGCATTGATCCAGTCGCACCAGTTGTCCCATGAAATCAGTGTCTCTGAGCGTGCCACAGCAACTGCTGCTACTTTTATACATATCTTATGCAAATGTTGTGTTCTGACTTCAGTCTGGTATTTTTCTGAAATCTTCTGCATTGTCACTGTTTGTCTGTGTGATGCTCCCAACTTATGGTGCTGTGGCTTGACTTTATTTGAGAGAACTTTCTCTCTTTTACTGAAGCTTCTCTCTCTCTCTACCTGTGAATGTGATCTGAAATGCAAAGGATCTCCTCAAAAAACGGTTATTTTTTTGGCATCACTGAACTTTAATTCCATCTACTGGATATCACAATTTATGGCAGGTCAAATAGCCCATCCTGCAATGTTAATGAAAGTGCAAAATAAAGTCATTCATTCGCCCAAAGACTCAGGTCGTCAATCAAGGCGCGCTCCCACCCGGAGGTGATAAAGTTGAATGTAGACTGCATGTTACCCTCGTTATGGTCTGTCCAACGGCTGCATCCTCGCTGACCAGGACGTTGTAGATGTCCTGGCTGAAAGCCGGCGCGTTGTCGTTCACGTCCATCAGCTCGATGGTCACCATGGTGGCGGTGCTGAGCGGCGGGCTGCCGCTGTCCCACGCCTCCACCGTCAGGTAGTAGTCCTTGCACACCTCAAAGTCCAGATCGTCGGCCACAGAGATGGAGCCTGGAAGGTGCAGACAGAGGCGGGGGTTCAGATGAGACGCTGACTTCACAGGGAGCGCAGCACCTGGCGCCACCGGGACCCGCGCTCACCCAGGGCCCGGTCGATGGCGAACTTCCTCAGCTCGTTGCCCGAGCGGATGCGGTACGTGATCTCGGCGTTGGGGCCGATGTCCACGCTGGTCGCCAGCACGCGCAGCACCTCGGTTCCTATGGCCACGTCCTCGGGGACGGTGACGGCGTAGTCCTTCCTCTGGAAGACGGGCGCGTTGTCGTTCACGTCCAGCACCAGGATGGTCAGATCGACCTGCGGGGGGGACACGAGACGCTGGACAACAGGACCACGACACGGCTATGGAGCGCCTGCACCGCTGACCTACAGCCACACGCCCTCCTATTACTTGTGCACCTGGGTGGAGGCAGGAACATGCAAATGGTTTTGGAGGGGTTTCCATTAACAACCTGAACCAATATGACCAGTTCACTTCCAGCAGAAGATGATGAGAGGTGTGGACAGAGGTGGGGACTGAGCCTTTTCACACATCGCCACTCTTCAATGGAAACGCCTTCAAGAAATAACTCTACTTTTATTTTGTGAAAACCCATAACAATGGAAACAGGGTCTGTTGTGCTGCATGTTGTTTGGCTGTGTCTAGAAACAGACTGCTGCTATTCTTCGATGCCACGGTAAAACTTCTAGGTCCCTAACAAAGGATCTGTCCTGGAGCCTGTGGGTGATGGGCAGTAATTGCAGGTGTTTATGAAGTGCCACTGATCTTTCCTGGATGGTTTCAACAAACGTCCAGTGTGTGATAGTTCATCTGAAAGGGCTTTTATCAGCCACTCTGGTGTCACCTCATGCCGTGACAAATAATGACATAACAATCGTTTACTGGATAAAAACCTCTAAGATTATTGCACACATGGGAGGCAAAAGCACTAAAGGCTTCTCTAATAAGAAAGCAGACTGAGGCAAAAATCAATGGAGGTGCGTGTCCGCCCCAGCCCAGCAGAGAGAATTTCTCGACTGCTGGATAAATGTGCGAGATCTGCAGCATTACCGAGTCAGATAAATGCTGTTTTTGCTCGATGAAATCCCAGTCAACGGTTCAGCTTTCCCGGCTCTGTCACTTTGTTTTCTTGGCTTTTTGGGGGGAGCTTCAAAAACAAAGCTGTGATGTGACAGAATCAAACGGCTACCCTCATTATGTTGTCAGGAGAGATGGGTTATTTTTAAAGAGTCTGGATTGCGCTCTTTAAATGTCAGTAAAGTTAAACATGCTCTCTCGGAAAAATACACCCAGCGCGGGAAAAGCACGGCTAAAAACATCCTGAAAGAGCGATGTTTACCAACGCCGACTTTATGAAGTGACTGTGCTACACAAAACCTTCTGCTCTCTGTCGCAAAAGCTGCTTTTTTTTGTTTTTTGCTTCTCTCAAAAGAGAAAATCAACACTCCACGGCAGCCACACCTGACCTCTCTCATGTCTGGGCTTTGTTTTCAGCTTGTGTTCAGGGCTGGGTTTAGCCACCACTACAGAGGCTGAGACAAGCAAACCTGGAGGGTGGGAGACAGCGAACACTTCCCTCTGCTTCTCTCCTGTGCCCTGCCCAGGCCCCTGTCACCTTCCACATCTTTCCTGCCCAGTGCACAATTTGATGAAGATTTATCTTGATTAAATCTCCTAAGTTCTTTATCTGATCTGGGCAGTAAACAACATGTTGGTATTCACTGGCTCCTCTGCACACGGCCCGTCACCAGATAGACGAGGCCACAGCTGCCTAATGCACGCTTTATTATGTCCTGTATAAATTCTAATTGCATTATCCTGTTAAAATGGCATAATTGGGTAATTATTTCTTTTTGTGCTATTGGATATAACTAATCTTTATTACTGAGAGGCAGCATTAATTGCTCCGTGTCTCGTTTACGGAAATTACACAGAAAAACACATATTCATCACCTGCAAAAATAAATATTGTGATGGCAGGATTTTAATGTCGTTCACGAGGCTGCTCCCCGCTCAAGACGCTGCTATTTCTTTCTCCTCCTAGGGCTGCGTGCGTGAGCTGCACCACGCCGAGTCACATTCGCCTAGCGAAAGTGGAAAGTTTCTCATTGAGAATCCACTTTAGCAGAGGTGGGTCCGCAGGCAGCGACTTTCACAAACAGCTTGGAGGTCGAACCTGGCACTGTGTTCAGCTGAAGCGGGATGGAGAGACCTCCAGTGCCGTTACAGAGTGTGCAAAATGTAAATGGCATCCACTCCACTGCAGCAGATGCAGTTTTAAGGATCGTATCAAGTTGATGGATTGTTATATATCAGACATTGTGTAAAACACAAGAGGCGTGTTTTAAACAAGTGTTAGAAGGCAGCTATAGTGTGAGTGGTAGAACCAACCTGAGTGGACAGCGACCCCGGTAGCCCGGCCTGGTCCGAGGCCTGGACGCGCAGCCGATACGAGTCTCGGCTCTCTCTGTCCAGCGACCTCTCCAGAATCACCATCCCAGAGACGGCGTCGATGGAGAAGAAGCCGTCGACCGAATCCACCAGCGAATAAACCACCGTGCGGTTCAGACCTGCCGAGAGCAGAGGACACATTCACAGCGCGCAGTGACGTGGAGAGTGTAGAGGGGAGAGAGTGTCTCTCTCCCAGTCGGCCGACTGACCGAGAAACCAGGAAAGGAGAAACCTCTGAGATGAAAACAAGTATCTCACAGACAAAACGCTTCGTATCACAGTGGCTTAGCCCTGTCTTCACAGCATATAGGAATCTCTCTCATCCTTGTGTTTTTGACACGAACTGTTGAATGCGCTACACTCACTCGCACACACCCGTACGCAGTCATATACTGCTCCTACTACGTCCTGCTACGGCATCAAACACCACATGAGACTCCCCCCCAGCTGCCCGACTAGGGCGTGCATCCACTCAGCCACTTCCACTCTTGACTTGACCGCTCCTTCACCTTCGTCGGGGTCGAAGGCCTGCAGCCGGGTCAGCAGCGCCTTGGGGGCGGCGTTCTCGTACACGCTGGCCAGGTAATGCGTGGTGGAGAAGGACGGCGCGTTGTCGTTCACGTCCAGCACCTTGAGAGAGATGTCGGAGCGGCAGAACAGCCCCCCGCCGTCCGTGGCCTGGGCGATGAGCTTGTAGGTGGACGTCGTCTCTCGGTCCATGCCGGTGGCCGTGCGCAGCTCACCTTGGGATGCAAACGCAGGGGGGAGGAGGAGGGGGAGGAGGGGAGAGGACGTGTCATTTTTGACCGCTCCGACCGTCACGCGGTGATGCAGCGAGGGAGGCGTACCCGTGTTTGCGTCCATGTAGAAGTCTTCCACCCCGATGCCGAACAGTGAGTATTGGATCTCGGCGCTGGAACCCGAGTCGGCGTCGGTCGCGCCCACTGTCAGGATGCCCTTGTTAGTGGGGATGTCCTCGGGAAACGAGGCGCTGTACACGGCCTGGTACAGCACACACACACACAAACACAAACACATACACGTGAGTGCATTCGGATACGCAGGCGCAGAGTGAGGCCGCACGGCCTTGGGAAAAGAAAATCTGTCGAGCAAATCAAAGGCGGGACTGAAGCGCGGCCCGCTGCGCCCATGCTCCCCGCTGGTAGAGCGGGCACAGCGGCGCGGGGGCCCGCTCTGACCCTGGCCCCCCCACACCAGCCACCGCCTCTGGACAGGAACCTCAGCACAGCAGGGGAGCCACTGAAGCAGGTCCAGGAGCAGCTTATCCCACCCCGCTGCCACTGCTCCCCATGAGTAATGCCTGTGACTGAGTGAGTCATTCAGTGCTGTTTAGAGTCGATGAACTGATTAGGAGCGTGAAGGCGGCACAGAGGTGTTTAATGTTCATTAATCGAGGCGTCATTTAAGTGATGCCGTTGCGCATTTTTTCTGAGAAGAAATAATAACAGAAGAGCTTTAAACATTGGTTAAAACGAGATCTGGATGAATATTACCAGAAAATCTGGATTTGTCCTGCCGGTCAAATGATGAGGAAGAAATGAATTAAATAGCCATTAAAATCATCTGAACATCTACTGCTACTATCAATAGATACTGGTACTGCAGCTGCTACCAACAATTCCAGCACACTTACCTTTCACACCTCTGCTTCTGCAACTTCTACTACTACTACTACTACAATCACTTAATGGTGTGAAAAAGCCAGAGAATCATTTGCAACAACACCGTTTTGTTACTTTATCCCACTCTTCGTGTTCTTTGATGTGTTTTCTGCCGCCACCATGTAACACCAGAGCAAGTCACAGACATCTGACTCGACCGAGAACAGACAGAATCTGGGAGGAGGACGGGGAGACGGGGAGGATTGATTTCAAAGAGTTTTAGCAGGAGTTTAGAGGGAGAATGGAAATTTCTGGACTAATTATGCCAAATCGAAGAAATGCAGAATACTTAGCTAAATGAAAAGAGAGATATCCCCTGAAGTGCCCGCAGCCCAATTATATTTCCTCTCAGACGGCGGCTTGCGGCAAAGTATTAACAGCAAAGTTAGAATGAGTCTTGAGGCGCTGAGGTGGGCACTAGCACAAAAGGTGAGGCCAACTGGTTTTATCATCCACAGCTGCAGCTGCACTTCCTCAAATTCAGTGATTTCTATAATTGAGAGAGCTCAGTTCAACAGCTTCAGACGGTGGTAATGTTCAAGATTACTATCATATTGTACACTTTATAAAGCTCTGTTGAGAGCATGCAGGCTCCCCTTGAGTGCAGTTGAAAGCCAGCAGAATGGAGTCAGTATTTTGACTGCACAACGCTGTTCTGCTGCAGCCCCAGAAACTGGCGTTTTTACAAGTCAAACATAAAGTATGCATATTTTTTTTTACATTATTCAACATCATTTTCCGAGCTAAGCCAAGCTTAAAATTAACCAAAAGCAAGCTCATCATTGTGGGTAATGGGGCCTCAGCCAGCTAATCCACCCTCTACAATAGTGTATATTGTGGCCTGGTATTGTCAGGAATGCGGTGTTAAATAACCCATCGTCGACTAATAACTCATGCTTCACGCTGCTCTTTCTGTCTGCTGACCTCTCATTGAGTGGGATGACTCCTGATAAAGCATAATTCATCAAAAGAAAGAAGCCTTTATTAACGTAATACCGCGTGTGTGTCATTATAATGCTGTTCACCTCGACACAAACAGCACACTATTAGCAACACTGTGCTTCATTTCTCCACATTACACAGTCTGCTCTGTGTTGGTTGGTTTGTTGCTTTGACGATGCCGCCTCTCATGCTTCCTGTCCGTCTGCGGCGCTGACCTGGTTGCAGATGGGACTGTTGTCGTTGGCGTCCATGACGGTGACTTCGACCGCGGTGCGTGCCACGTACAGGCCGTCGCTGGCCGTGATGTTGAGCAGGTACCAGTCCTGCTGCTCCCGGTCCAGCAGACCGCTCACGTAGACCTTCCACTCCCCCTGCACCAGGGCCAGGCCGAACACGCCCCGCGGGTTGCCCCCTGGCCAGGAGCGAGAGAGGGAGGGGGCGAGAGAGGGAGAGAGAGAGAGAGAGAGAGAGAGAGAGAGAGAGAGAGAGAGAGAGAGAGAGAGAGAGGGAGAGAGAGAGGTGGAGAGACTCGTGAGCGAACTCAAAAGTCTCGCACGTCCACGGGATGAAAAAGCCGCTCGGCCGCTCAGCGCCTCGACCAACGCGGGCCCCCCTTTGGCACAATCGATAAACATCTATCATGATCGTAATCTGGGCTGCTGGTGCCGCAGCCGCAGTGGCCTTTCAGAGCTCGAAAATCTGACCTTTTATTAAATCAGTACCAATCAGTACCTTTAAATGCCAGAACACGGGACTAAAATGCATCATCCTCAGTGATTATCAGAGGGAAAACGCCGCCGTCGGTGCCGAGGTGGGAGTCGTGCCGGAGGGGCCGCGCCGTGCATCTCATTAGCCCCGCAGAGCGGGCGTGACCACAAAGAGCGGCGCGTGTCTGTGAGAGATTCAGCCGACCACTGATTTCACACACTTTCACGAGAGTCCTTTAAAGGACGGGGGCGTCTGGGGCGGGCGCGCAGGAGCCTCTGTCCCTCTTCCCATCTGAGACACGGGATGGGAATAAACAGGGTCTCTGAGAGACAGTTTACGCTGCGCTACGCGCACCTTGTAATGTTAAAATGAAGCTGAAATGTGGAAAATAAAAGATTAGCCGTGTTTGACATTTGAGTTCAAACCAATTTAAAGTTTGACCTTTAATAATAGCGGCCCCATTAGTCCGCCGGATCATTCCTATGCAGCGCGGCCTCTTCTCCCTATGGGAGGGACGATTGCTGCGGCCCAGGCTCTGTCGGAACACATTATTTTAAACCCCCCCACACACACACACACACACACACACACACACACACACACACACACCTGTGATGTAGAAGCTGACCAGGCGGTTCTGATCCGTCCCGTCCCTGTCTCGGGTTTTGAGGACGGCCACCACCTCGCCCAGGGGGTCGCTCTCCCGCACGGCGCCGCGGTACAGCTCCCGCTCGAACTGCGGCGGGTTGTCGTTGACGTCCGACACGGCGATGGTGACCACGGTGGTGGAGGAGAGGGAGCGCGCCTCGCCCAGGTCGGACGCCACCACCTCGAAGCTGTAGCTCGAGCAGGTCTCGTGGTCCATCGGGCTCACCGTGGTGATCCAGCCGGTCTTGCTGTCGATGGAGAAGGCCGAGGAGGTGGTGACGGGGACGCTGTAGGAGCGGGCCTCTTTGGTGGGGTCCCGGTTGTAGCTGAGCAGAGGCCCGAGGCTGTACGTCACCTGTAGTCGACAGAAGAGTAGCCTCGAGAAAGGTCTGCAAGCCGGTGAGAGAAAGAAGCGCTCTGAGCTGTCCCGCACCTGCCCGTTGGCGCCCCAGTCCGGGTCGAGCGCTCGCACTTGAACCACTCGAGTGCCCATGGGCATGCCCTCCATCACCGTGGCCACGTAGGTGTTGGTCTCAAACGCAGGATTGTTGTCGTTCACATCGAGGATCTGAAAAAAGGAAAACCAAACTCACGGTGAAAAGAAAACTCAACAAGGAAGTCAAATTAAGGCATCTAAAAACTTAAAATTTCTCTTTTACCTAGTATTGCCAAATTTGAGCATACAACTTTAATTTGCTATTGTGAGACAGAAAATTGCATTTTCATTATTTTTCAGTATTTCTCACACATTACCATAGAAATCTGGAGTGCCTTTTCCTCGCTTTTTATTGCACTTTGAAAGGGAAATGAAATCAAACTCAAACAGCAATAAAGGAAACATAGGGAACTTCACGACCGACCTTAACCTCCAAGTCCACGGTGGACACGGACTCTATCAGGTCTCTCCGCGTGGTGGCCGCCACCTTGAAGCGGAAGATGGCCACCTCCTCGTAGTCGAGCGGCTTGACGAGCCGGATCAGGCCGGTGTCCCGCTCCACCATGAAGGTCCCGGCCTGGTTGCTGTCCGGCGTCTCGCCTCCCACCACGGCGAAGAAGCCGCTCTGCCCGGGGCCCAGGTAGACGGAGCCCAGGGGGGTGCCCACGGCCGTGTCCTCGGGGATGGTGAAGGAGTACTGCGGCTGGCTGAAGGAGGGGACCAGGGCATCCGGCGGGACCACGTGGATGAAGGCCGACACCAGAGAGTGCTTGGCTGGGGAGCCGCTGTCTGTGGCTTTGACGAAGAAGGAGAGCACGGTGCCCTGGAGGTGGTCCACCGTGCTTTTAGTCATCATCCAGCCGCTGTCTGGCTCCACCTGCAGGTCAGTTACAGATGCAAGAAGCCCATTAGTCGACCACAGCTGTCATGGAGGACTAAAGAAACCAGAAAATATTTACATTCACATCTGCATTTAAAATAGTGGCTTAATTGTAGATCTTCAGCCTGACCTTGACTGAAAAGATAAGGAACTGTCCATTTTAATTCTCGGTTTATGTAAATCATTCAGTGCAGTAGTACACCTCACCTCAGTATAGCGGCCAAACAGAGCACATTTCCAACCCTGTGAACAACATGATCAAGACACCGATGGGCAAGTTCTCCTGTAACACTATGCACTACCAAGGGGTGTGTGCATGTGTGTGTGCGTGCCTGCAGGATTCATGTTTATTGAAAGTCTTATTAAATTTATATTAGGCCGCAACACATAGTTGTTCACTTGTTCTTTGCCTAATCATATTTTCACGTTGTACAGAAAAGCATCAATCTTAATGCAGCACAATTTTGATTTGATGGGTAAAAATGTATGATTACAGCTAACAGATGGCTGTTAATCCAGTGAGATTCTCTGCTTGTATCAGCAGGAAATATGGCTTGATTAAAAATCAGAGCTTTAGCATAAATTGAGAGTTTTAATGCGGTTTGCTCATATTAAATAAATGTATGCAGGGTTGGATTTGGATGGAGAACTGAGAGAGTGTTTACAGCTCTATTAAAGCTAAACACTGGGAGCGATGTGGGGCAAATTTGCTCAGTGGAACATATGAAGTCAAGCGGCGGGGAGCGCTGACCTCCAGCACATCTACCAGCGACAGACGGGCCTCGCTGTAAAGTGAATATGTGATCCTCCCATTAGGCCCGGCATCAGGGTCAGTGGCTTGGATCTGCGTGACCAGTGAACCTTTGGCCACGTTTGCTTTGATGCTCATGCGATACTCCACGGCCCTGAACCGCGGGGGGTTGTCGTTCTCGTCCTCCAGGACCACTCGCACTGTGCAGAACGAGGCGCGACCTGGAAGCATAACAGAGAGCACATGTGCGGATTCATTAAATGATTTAATGCAGACTCACTCGCGTTTTCCTCTCATGGATGGATGATATTAGATGACAGAGTGCGATGCATCTGCAATGAGAGTATGCTGCTGAATATTCATTAATCTTCAAGAGAGTGGGATCTGATTATACAATCTATCAACATACAGACAAAGTTGAGTGAAATCACTCATGTATAATATCCGCTAGGTGTTTAATCTGACAGACTCTGAGGTATAAAGTTGTCTTACTTTGGTTGATTTCTGAGATTCATCACAGAATCACTTATCAGTGTAGTCCTCCTACCTCCACCATCCAGAGCCATGACAGTCAGCACCATGTCCTTGTTGACTGGATTCTCTCTGTCTAATTTCTGCACAGTGGTTATGACTCCGTCTGCATCGATGGTGAACTGAGATTTCCCCAGGTCGTTGATGAAGGAGTACGTGATCTGGCCAAACAGCCCAGAGTCCTCGTCTGTTGCACGGACCTGGGAATCCGGGACATGAGGTCAGCTTTGTCGCTGAAGGTATTGACAGCAGCGGTCACTGGCCTCTCACATACTGAGAATACAAAAAATAACCCCTGCTCCAAAATACTCCAAAGTAATGAAGCAAACTGCTACTACCTCTGCTACTACTACATCAGTTGTATGGAAAGCTCAAATCAAGGTTGTCATGGTGACAGCAACAGGGCCCAGCGGCTGTATGGAACCTGTAATCAAGGTTGCCACGGTGACAGCAGCAGAGTGGAGTAGAGAGGCTCTGCAATCATGATCACTGGACTGGAACTGATCAAAAACTATAAAACCTAAAAAAAACATCAACAGAGTGGACCTGTGTCTCCAATTAAAAGTTTGAATGGCATCTCTAGGTGAAGGTCGGCCTGAGCTCTAGATGTTTGAAAAAGCCCAACAATTTCTCTGTTTTTTTCACCTTGTTCTATGCATTTCTTATGGGATACAGTTATATTTTAAGCTGCACCTTTTGGTTTATAATTTGCCTGGATAATCTCAATGGTTATGCTATTAACAGTAAAAGAGGAACAATAATCCACCAATAGAAGGACGGGGATTCCCACTCGACACAGTGCTGGAACTGCTGAGCAATGAGACACTTACTTGGATGACCCTTGACCCTGGAGGCGCATTTTCCTGGACTTCGGCGAGGTAGAACCTCTGGCTGAACACAGGGCTGTACAGGTTGGCTCCCAGCACACGCACGACCACCTGGGAATCACCATCGACATCATTACGGTCGTCGCACCGCCTCCGCCCCTCGTAGCGAGCGCCGTCACGTGAGCGCGGCGGCGGGAGCGCCCGAACGCTGATGGATGCGGCCGCGAGCGCTCCTCGCTCTCTGACAACAGCGCGGGGGAGACGCGGGATGGAGGAGTCCCACTTGTAATTACCACTACGAGACGGATGTGAGCGCTCCTTTCCAGCTGGCAGCCCGTCCTCACGTCAGAGCCAATGCGACGCGGATGGCGTTAACCCCCGCCCCGCGGCGGGAGGCGGCTGCGGCTGGGCGCCACAGCCTCAGAGCAGCTACGCGGGGTCAGGTCGTGTCTAGAACAGCGGCCGGCTCGGGGAGGAGGAGAGGGAGCGAAGCGGTCGACGGGGCTAAACCGTGACGGCGGAGAAATTCTCTCACCTGAGCGGTGTTGGTGAAGACTCCGTCTGACACAGACACATTGAGTTGATAGGAGAGTTTCATGCCCTGTCGCCTCTTGTTAGACAGACTGAGCACCCCCGTATCCGGCTCCATCATAAAAGTCATCCTCTCGTTGCCAGAGAGAATACTGTACCTGATGGCACATAAAAAACAGCGGTTGAGCGGCCCCGCAGTGCTGGAGACACAAGCGTCTCCTTTTCTCAGGATATGTAGAACCACGATATACCATCAAACACTACAGTTTCTGCAAAAGCGTGATTTTCTTTGTCTTTTGTCTTGTTCCTTTCTGTCCCTCTCTGAGCCTGTTATGATAACAGGTTACGCCTGGAGTGTCTGTTCATGTGCCCGGTGTTAGTTTTCCTTCCACATGTGCCTCGTAATTTTCCATCCACACTTGTCTTGTGTTCGATTATTGTCCTAATCCTAGTGTGACCATTCATGTCCTCTCCCTCCTGAGTCTCTGCAGCTCTCCCTAGTGTTTCTGCCTTGTATTTTGATTAGTTCTGCATCGATTCATTCTGCGTCTCCGTGCTTTCCACGTGCTTGTGCCCATGGCTCGATGTTCCAGGTCCCAGGTTTCCAGTGCGCCCATGCCCTTGTGCTCCAAAGTTGGCCACTTTGTTTTTATTTGTCAGTAAACTACTTTGTTTCTCTTCCCTGTGGTGCTTAATTTGCTGTATTAATGATTCCCTGTTTTGTTTCTGTGCTGTCCTGCAGTTCAGTCCCTTACAACCCATCACACAACGGAGACTAATGAGTTGAGAAGTTAAGATTAATTCAACCATGATACACACTGCACAAGAGCAACCAACTCCCAAGAACAAACACCAAACCCCAAACTTTCTTTCAGCCTCACCTCAGCCTGCGGGCATCGCAGATGTCTGCGTCCGAGGCCTGGACGCAGGTCACAAAGTGTCCCTGGGGCGCCAGCTCGTTGACGAAGGCCTCGTACAGGGCCTGGCTGAAGTTAGGCGGGTTGTCGTTGGTGTCGGTGACGGCCACGGTGACGCTGACGTCGGTGCTGAGGGCGGGGTCTCCGCTGTCTGTGGCCCTGACGATGAAGTTGTAGCGCTGGATGAGCTCATAGTCCAGCAGACGTGCCATGAATATCAGGCCGCTGCTGCTGTCGATGTGGAAATAGTCGGAGCTGTTGTAGATGTCAGACAGGATCTGGTAACTCACGATGGCGTTCTTCTCAGAGTCTTGGTCCTGTGCAAATACCTACAAGGAGAATCACATCAGACTATGCAGTTCCTCATGCATTATTCAGAATCGGGGCCTATTTGTTTACCCAGACACAGTCCACAGCACCCACACCGAGCCGAAATGTAAAATCAGGTTTGCGTTTCGCCGGGACACCAACTATGCAATTCCATCACAAGCCACAATAAAACACTGCTGGGTATGCAGTGTGAAGCACTTCAGAACAGAAGCATAATTCCACTGTATGCATGCGCTACCAGGTTATAAAGCACAAAGTCACGCCTGTGTGACAAGATTCTGAATCGCCTGACCTTCCTGAGAAGGTCGGGGATGCAAAACTCTTTGAGAGCTGATCAACTCAACAGAGATGACAATAGAGTAGCAGTGCTCAAAAACCTAATATCTCACGCAGTATTGTTTTAGTAATAAGCGCACCTGGTATGAATGCGTCACCGCAGGGACATAAACGGGGTCGGTTTACGATGATAACACCACAAAACGCCTTTACAAGCAGTGGTCGACCACTGAGGCAGCAAATAAAAACAGATTACTTCTGAGATTGCCTTCCCCTGACTCAGCTGAATTTAATGATATACTAAAGAAGGCCTTTCATCTGTTTTGACCGGCAAATCCCCCCAAAAAAAGGAGTCGGAGGAATGGATGAAGTCAAGAATTTGGCGTCGCAGAGATGTTGAGAGGTGCAACCGGCTTGTTATTCGACAGAAGTCGAGGGCTTCCGCTGGGAAATTTCTGGGGAAATATCACGCCACCTTTGCATAAATAAATGATCTCCCATCCAATATTCACCCACAATTCTGGCGACGCGACTCGTGGCAGTAAATAGTCATTCGCCCAGAGCACACAGCGGAGCGGCTGGACAAACAGAGGCGCGCACCTGCAGCACGGTGCTTCCAATCATGGAGTTCTCCGGGAGCACGGCCGAGTACGAGGTGTTCTGGAAGAGCGGCGGGTTGTCGTTCACGTCCAGCACCACGATGTCCACGTCCACCTCGGACTTGGCCCCCGTCAGCGTGTCCGTGGCCTTCACCGTCAGCCGGTAGTACTGCGCGGCCTCGTAGTCCAGTGCGTAAATGACCCGGATGACTCCCGTGTCGAAGCCGATGTCGAACTGGAAGGACGGGTCCCCGTCCGTGATGGTGAAGATGACGCTCTGGCCCTCCGGGCTTGTGGCGTTGATGGACAGCACAGAGGTGGCGATGTCCACGTCCTCTCTGACCGTGACGCCGTAGAAGGGCTTGTCAAACACAGGCATGGCTTTATTCACCACGGTGATGGGGAGCTCCACCTCACTGGACAGGGTTGGGAAGCCAGCGTCTGTGGCCACAACGACCACCTTGTACTCCGCGTTAGACAAGTCAGCCTCAAAGGCCCTCTTTAGGGATAGCTCTCCTGTCACCGGGTTCACCTGTGTGCAATACATATATATACATTGAGCGCAAATACAAAGCCTGGTTTGCCATGAGAAACTGCATCTCACCTGAAAGTTCCTGTGCTGCTCTTTCAGGCTGTAAGTCACCTCCCCGTTCAGACCGGAGTCTTGGTCGATGGCCGATACCCTAAAAATAGCCGATCCTGGCTCTGCTTCTACCTGCACTGCAGCATAGTACGGGAGGCTCACAAACTCCGGAACATTGTCGTTCACATCCTCCACCTGGAGAGAAAAATGGATATAAATGGGTGAGTCCAATGGGATCGTTTTACAGGAAGTGTAAAATGACACTTTGTTCGGTCCACAGGGCTTAAAGAATCCGTAAATAAAACTCATGGAGGGGAACAGATGTCTGTGAGGCCTGAACATCACCCGATACGCAAGAGTGTTAAAAGATGACAAAGTAACAAGCAAAAAATACTCACTTCACGTCTAAAAATGTATAGGCACACACAGGCACAAACAGGTAAGAACACCCACCTGGACTTGCACAGTCACCCTGGCCACCCTCAGTATCTCATCCTCTCTGCTGACCTCCACCACCAGCTCGTAGCTGCTCCTCTGCTCCCGGTCAAAGGGCACGCCGGTGGTGAGCACCACCCCGCAGGTGGGCCGGATGGTGAAGCGGCCCCCGGGGTTCAGCAGAGAGTACCTCAGCGGCTCGTTGAGCCTGTGGCCCACCGTGTTGACCACTGTCACCACGGTGACGTTGGGCGCGTTCTCGCTGATGGAGGCGGAGTAGACCGGGAGGTTGAAGAGAAGCCCGCTGTCGATGGCCTCCCGCACAAGCACCGTGACGGGGGCCATGCTGGAGAAACGTCCGTCCCAAACCTAAACACAGGTGACAACAGACAGCTCTTTCAACAGGCCTCATACGAAGCTATCTTTAAGGTTTGTGGAATATCAAAATCTGGCCACCACATGTAGGCTTCAGGCTGAATGACACCAAGATGAGTTATCATGTGACTTTACATATGTCTAAACAATGGCACATTGCCACTTTGTCCCAAACTACGTGGTAAATGGAGTGATACAGTTATGAAATGTAGGGTGATCCAGCCTTATATGGTTGAGCCAGGAGACATTGATGTAGAGCATGTGCACTGCCATTTCACCAGAGACTTCCAACACACAGTCATGTGCCTTCATTTACTTCTGACCAAAGTAGGCAGGAGTTGTGCCTCCGGAAAATGTGTCACAAACACTTTGTTTTGTTTTCAACCATATCAACACAGGAGCAATTCATGCTGAGACAGAAAGTAAAGTCACCATGTGGTGAGCAGCTTCACTTGTAAGGGTACATTAAGTCATTGGCTCCTCCCAGCGGGTTGTTTCTCTCTCTCTTTGATAAGGCAACATCTGTCTGAGGAGTACTCATCTGGTAAAGAGAAACTGTTAAGTCTTCAGACCACTAATTGTGTTGCTTAGCTAAGTTAGCTGGGTTTCTTTACTGTTTTGGAATCAGACTGTTTGCTTTGTTTAATGGTGCAGACATTTCATTGTTAAACCTGGCCCATGATAGTAAGTAGCGAGGGGCTTCCATTTCAATGCATGAAATGTATGCACGAATGAGGCTGTGATGCTTTCGGACTTGCTGTACATCTCCCTGGCAGGAACTGGTCATTATTCAGGAAAGTCAAGGTAAAAACAGTTTTTCACTCTGTTCCCTTTAATGTAATGTACTGCCCTTCCCTGTCTGGCACTTAAACTTGGAGCTGCCCACTTATCTGAGGAGAAATCCCTGTGTCAACTAGCTGAAGAGCTCTACATCAAAACACTGAATAACTGACTGCACTATGCTGTTGACCCTGTGCCCCGCGCTCCCTGTGGAAATCATTATTTCCAGAGTCAACTTGACACGGAGAATTCTGATGGGTCTGGCCGCATCGCTTACCTTCACGTTGAAGCGATAGCGGTCCTTGCTGAGGTTCTGACTGATGACAGTCACCACCCCGGTGTACCTGCCCACAGAGAAGTACTCCGCGTTGCTGTCCGCCAGAGAGTAAACCAGCTGCGGCGTGATGGACTTGTCGGGGTTCAGCGGGAGGTCAGAGGTCATGTCCGGGTCGAACGCGTCCACTCTGAGGACCTCCACGCCCACGTAGGTTGGCAGGAGGAGTACGGCCTCGTACGTGTCCTGCGACAGCTTTGGAGGCGAGTCATTGACGTTGATTACCTGGGACAGGGGCGTACGCGCAGAGGAAATGTCCCAGAACGTCGCATAGGAATCAAAGTGAGTCAGGACTATTTGTGCGGTAGCAGAGGCTGAGACATGCGGCGTCATTTACTGACCTTTATGAGCACCTCTGCTGGGCTGTCCGCACTCCTGGGCGGCTGACCGCTGTCCCTGACATGGACTCGGAAGAGGAACTCGGGGAAGGTCTCAAAGTCCAGGCTGGCGATGGTTCTAAAGTTTATCAACCATTGAAATGATGAGAGGCCCACTCCTTTTCTCAGGAAACCACGAGACGGATCATTCCATCAGCAGATTAACGTGTCACACACCGGATCGATCCCGTGCCCGGGTCCACGCTGAAAAACATGCGAGCCGTCTCGTCCAGGATCTGGAAAACCAGCAGGGCGTTGTGATTGCGGTCCCTGTCGACGGCCCGGATGACGAGGGGGTTGCCGTCCTCCCCCAGGACCACGCTGTTGACCGGAGCGGCCTCGCTGATGGCGCCCACGTACCTGCAGGGAACAAAAGGTAAGAGGGGAAGTGGAGGAGTGCTCTATTTCACTGACGTCCAGCCTGTCAGTGATGAAGGGCTGCGCTGTTACCTGATCTGTTGAAAGACTGGGGGGCTGTCATTGACGTCCCCGACCTGGATGATGACAGCTGTGCTGGCCTCCACGCCGGCCATGCTCAGGGCGTGCACGACCAGGAAGTAGGATGTGGTTTGCTGCCAAAACAAAAAGGAAGGCACTCAATACAAGCCCTGCCTAAATCCATACATACATTCATACATACCAAAACAATAGAAACGAGGAAGGAGCAGAAAAGGGCATGAATCTGTGCAACTTCAACACATCACACCTCAAAGTCCAGGCGTTTCCGTGTGGTGATGACGCCAGTGTGCTGGTTGATGAAGAAGCAGTTCTCCTCGTTGCCCCTGCTGATGGCATAGATGAGCGTCGAGCGGCTGAGGGCGCTGACGGTCGTCACGTGAGTTCCAATAGTGCAGTTCTCCATTATCTGTCCATGCAGAGACACCATTTACCATCCAGTCCTGACTAAGACCTTCCACTCTCCACTGCGACTCCCCCCGCCTTCCCACAACTCCCGCCGCGTGCCACCACCCGTCCCATCACCTCCCTCTTTACCTCGGCCTGATACTCCTTCTGGGTGAATTTGGGATTGGAGAAGTCGGAGAGAATCAAGGAGACGCGGACCGAAGCCGTGGCCATTAGCGGGGGGAAGCCGTTGTCGGTGACGCGCACGGTGAGGGTGTAGAAGCCCACTGAGGTGATGTCCAAGCTCCTGGCGATGAAGATGAGGCCTGTGGCATTGTCGATGCCAAACACACCACCTGTGTTACCTGGAAGGAGCAGGAGTAGGACCAGTGAATACTGTACAGATCCACACTGGCTTCTTGGCTCTTCTGACTGTAGTTTTTACTGTTCCTGTGTTATGTATAAGTTCATTCTTTTATGTTTATTTAACTTTTTATTATTATTACTACTTATGACCATTATTATGACTTTATTTATTATACTTTATTACTTCACTTTACTTACCCCTCATTTTGTACTTATTTATTGTTTAGACTTACTTATTATTATTAAATGAAGATTATTTATGTGCTGCAGGATGCAATAATTTTCCTTCAGCATAATATAAAGTAATTATAATTATTATTTTCCCTTGCGAGTGGGCTGTACAGCCTCCTGCCTTCTTTCACTCTACTTACCCTATACTGTATGACAGATTTTTATACTCGGAACTCAATAAACAAGTCACATACAAAGGAAGGACATACATCTAACACATCTGTCACACCTGCTTCCATAGTGTAGGTGAGTTGCCCATTAATCCCATTGTCTTTGTCCAAGGCTGTCACTTGCAGTACAGAGGTGCCTATGGGTGAAGACTCGTAGGCCACAGCATCGTAAATGGTGCTGGTGAAGTACGGGATGTTATCGTTGGAGTCCTCCACTGCCACGAGGATGCGAGCCAGGTCACGGTTAAATGGAAACTCCTGATCCTTGACCTGAGGTGAGACGAGCAATGAATATGGGCAGCATTGTGGAGCGGTGATGAATGAATCAAATCAGCTAAAACTAAGTGAGGTTGGCGGAGCTGCCAAGAGGGACATAAGTTTGAAGTGGGCACAGATGGAGCGCACACACACACACACACTGTCAGTGTTCCTCTCTCACCATGATGGTGAGGATGTGCTGAGTCCTGGCCTCGTAGTCCAGCCTGTCCGCAGTGTAGACCACGCCGGTGCCAGGATTGACCCGGAACAGCCTCATGCTGGCTGGGTCCACGCTGCCGTATATGGAGAAGCTCAAACGGGCACGTTCGTCCATGTCCGACGCCCGGACCCTGAGCAGCTCCATGTCCACCGGCACGTCCTCTGAGACGCTGACGTCATAAGCCGGCTGGGAGAAGACCGGAGGGTTGTCGTTGCTGTCTTGTATTCGAATGAACACCTGAGTGACAGAGACACAGAGATGGAGTTTGAAAAGTCAAAGCCAGGTACGGAGCAGACCCACACTTGTGTATTTCCTTTAAAAGATAAGAGCTGCGGTGGAGAATTAGCTTCGCTGACTGATTGCATTTGATACAGTTGTAGGGTCGTGTTGCTTCTTGAATTGAAGCAAGGTGAAGATAGCGACGGGAAGTAAGCTCAATCTCCGCAGAATTATGGTTATGGCGTTTCTTAAAGCCAGACAGGGTGTTCTCTAAGAGGGATGGGGAGTATTTTTGCATTTTTACTAACACTTTTAGCCTGAGCTAATTCCATTAATCCTCTGATACCCAGGATTCCCTTCGCAGGGCAGCCGAGGCGGTGCAGGGAGCACACGAAATGTCGAAGACGGAGCAACAAAAAGCACATTGAGATAATTTCACCCCCCAAAAAAAGGGAGTGCAAGCAGAAAGAGGAATGCTGGGAGTAAACAGCTCCCCCAAGAAGAGGCAACAATAATTCAATTTGATGTGGCTCTGGAGTGTGTGTGTGTGAGAGAGACAGTGCCAGTGCATAACAAATCAAAAGTGAGTGTGTACCTGTGCTGTGGCAAAGTTGGTCCCATCTGTCACCTGTACTGTCATGTTGTACACAGACTGCACCTCCGCATCCAGGGGCTTGGCCACGACCAGAGTCCCCACCCCCACTTGAAGGTCAAACTGCATGTCAAAGCTCCCTGGAACCACATGCGCACACACACACACACACACGCGCGCAGGGTCACACCGAGTCAAAGTCTCTTAGTATTCATCCAGCGCGCTGAACTCAGGTGCTCTAAGTTATTACTGTGTAATTGTTTTGGCCAGGCGCCTGCGTCTGGAGCTGGAGGGTCTATGAAATAAAATGTACTGAAACGCGCCGCAATGTAGCACCGGAACCCACTTGGCACCCGGAGAGCTGTTAACAGCCACACAAACATCTGTCTTATCGCTCCGAAACACAACCCATCTCCGAGATCAAAAACCTGCAGCCGGGTCCTTTCCACGGGCGCTGAGCGTACAGTTTAGAGAGGCTTAATGTTTGATTAGAGCGAGGGAGAGGATTGATACGCGTTAGGTATGCAGCACCATCCTTCGTCTCATTCCAGCTCCTCTCCAGAGATATCTGGGGGCTTGAGCTCTCCTCAGCATATGAATACTGATTGGACATTTTTCACAGGACCACTGATGCGTGCGGACTCGGAGCAAACCACAGGGATCACTTCTTTGTGCCGTTGTTATTTTTTTCCCAGACAAAGTGGTTGGTCAATATCAGACTACAACCGTGCATCAAGAAAAACACAAGGCGCAGTCCCGCTCACTGAGTGAAAGGAAACGTCTTCTCTTTAATCTTGCCTTCTGGGTCTGATCACGCCTCAATTAAGTTTTTGTATTCCTTGGATCAGCATCTTTATTTTATAAACGTAAGACGTAAGCTATACAATATGTACAATATAGGTTTAGTGCTGGGTTCATTCTCTGTTTGAATGAATCTGTCGTTTTTGTCTTCTATCAAGGCTGCAGATATGACTGACGACCACCAAATCCATTAATCATCTAATTACATTATTGATGACTATTTTAATAATCAATTGGTCGGTTCGAGCATTTAAAAAAAACGTTTGAGAGGAATTTTTAGAAATGAAGTCTCGCACTCGGATTTCTTCAATGTGAATATTTTCTGGTTTCTTTGGTCTTCAGTGACACAAACTGAATGCTGTGAAGGCGAGGACGTGTAAAGACTTGGCCTTTGAGAAGCAGACATAAACACTTTTCAGAGTCATGACATTTTATAAATCAGACAACTAATCGAATGTAATAGCAGTAATAGTAATAGTAATAATGGAAGTAATCGGTTTGCTGCCCTGAGTGGCTGGCAATATCTCCTACACACATAATCAATGAAGCAAAACTAATAGACAATAGGAGATGCTTTCCGGAGAGCAGCACTCTGTGGGAAAGATCGGTTTGTAAATGCAGAAAGGTCAGCATGCAGACTCCAGAGCCTGAATGTCACAACCCATTCAGGTATTTTCTCCACACAGACGTCCAGCCGAGGCGCTCTCTCCGAGGCAGACGCTGGTCAATTAGCGGCCGGCCGCGTCACGTCGCCTCTCCACTTACTTTTCAAAGCAGCTCCACAGGAGCCGAACTAAAGATGTGAAAGCTGTCCTGCCCGGGCAGAGATAACAGACGAGCGCTGTTTGTGCGGAGTTGTATCACCATCCCTTTTCAAGTCCAGATCAATCAAGGCCGCCCTGGGCTTAACAGGCCCCTGCTTCTCCTGGATTTTTCTGTCGGACCGCGGGCGTTTGAGGAAGAGGCGTGGTAAACGGAGCTCAGACCAGACCTGTGTCCAGGGAGCAGTTCCTTCCACACGCGTTCTGGGGGATGTAGAACGTCTCCCTGGCAAGGCGTCCGCCTGAACAGAGAGCCAGAGAGACAGACATTATGAATATTTAGAAGGTCAGGCGCTTTCTTTTGATCAAAAGTCTTCATCTACAGAACATATAGAATTCTCGCGACTTCTCGGCGGGTTTTCATAATTCGGTGTATTATTAAAGCAGCACGAGAGCTCTTTGCTTCACAGCTCTTTTGCACAGTAAAGGGAAATGGACTCATCCGTGATGTTAAAATCCCGTCCTTAGAAGTTAGGGAAGAAAAAGATAATCACTGTGTTTTCACTTTTTGTAAAAAAGATACGTGCAATATTAATGAGCAATAACTCCTCTGATATCCAGATATGAGAGTGGAATGGGAAGAAACACAACAAATTAGCATTTTCTGTATCTTTGATGCGTGTGGCGGAAAAAGAACAATCAACTATGAATCAGTGTCTTTTTTTCACATTAATATCTGAGTAAAGGAGTTCTAATCAGAGCCGTTGAGCAGCGATCAATGAGGATCTCCTCAGTGATCATCCCTTTAAACACATGAATGGAGGGATGGGAGCACACTCCCGAGGTAAAAAACAGTGAGATCTGCTGTGGAGCCCGAGCAGGAGGCAGCGCAGGCCATCCTTTTATTGTCCTGTGCATGCCAGCTTGCTTTTAGCAAAGCAAAATGAACAAAAGTAAAATCTTTTATGTACATCATAAAAAATGCACTTTTGCCTGATTACAATTAAGCTAAACATGAGGACGTGTCTGTGACCTTTTGATTTTGACGAGCTCTCTTTCATTACGGGAAATCTCTCCTTAACCCTGGAGCTGTCAGCACAAACAGCAGCAGGGCAGGGGAAACGGCTGAAATACATCTAGCCCACAGAAACCAGCGCTACTGGGGTCAGATCTGCAGGGAAAACTGCAGCTATGCTTCGAACATTGTTTGCATTGTAAACAATGTTCCAGTGTACAATGGCCACACCTGAACACTGTGAGGGAAACCTGTAGCCCACAGGCTCCGGGATTCCATTTGTATTAGCCGTAGCGGCTGACAAGAAAGCTCTAAATATGGATGTTTGTTCTCCGGCCTGTTAGTTTCAGATTGTACGTTCTCACCGATGATGTTGAACCAGACAGGTGTGCTCGACTGGCTGACAGCCACCACCCCCACCGGCTGAGCCACGGCAGCCGTTTCCAGGATGGAGAAATTGTAGGACCTCTGGGTGAAGAGCAGGGCCAGGGGCGAGGGCACGGGTTTGCGGATCCACTCCACGTGCAGTTTGACGGTAGACCAGAGAGGTGGATCGCCGCCGTCCTCCGCCTTTATCTGAGGGAGCGGAGAAGATCCAGGAATCTGAACACAAAGCTCAGCAGTGATGAATGGAAACATTTCACAGACCTAGATTTACTCGGGGTTCAGTTCCGCTTCTTTGATTTTCAAAGCTAGATATACATTTATCTTCTTGACAGCAACATGGCACCTACGTTTACTCCCAGACATTCACAATGTCCCATTATCCCCAGCAATTACACTTTAATGAGATGTCTGTCCCTGCCTGATTTCAAATAACTTGCTCCGCTTTTCACGTAAACTCACAAAAGCACTAAACAAAATAAAGCAACTAAATCTCATGGTATCTAAGACCTATATAATCCATTTACTGTAAAACGCTGCTTTATAAGTGCTCAGAGCAGAGCATTATCCTGACACACAGAGACGTATAAAGACCCGACGCCTCCGTTCACAACGCAGCGGTGAGGTTTTGTCCACCAGATTTGGGAAGGAGCACAAGAGCAGACTCCAAGGACGCCAGGACGTGCTGCACTAATCAGCGAATCAGATGCATAAGAGAAATCAGTGCATCATCCATCACCGCGGCGCCTGTGTTAAAGGGGCCCGGAGCAGGTTGAATACATTGTTGGAGCAGCTGGAATTTGGTGCACAGACACTGCAATTTGTGTTTGGACGACAGAGTCGGGAGACAGAAATGCCATATCATGCCAGGGCATCAAATGTGATGCGCATAAACACAGCTCTTCCAGTGTCTCACAGACTGAACTCCAGCAGCTCGTGTCCGATGATGAATGGACAGCACGGCCGCATTTGCTCAAGTCCACTTTTGCCCACGTGAACTAATGGAGCTCTACCTGGCGATGAATTAACTTCTGACAAGAATGGATGGGCAGGGAGGAGATTTCATTGATACAGATGCCAGTGTCGATCCCGCGTCTCAGTCAGATTCCGTATCGATCGCCTAATTGATTCCTAATCAAGTTCACCCTGAGAGCTCACTGCTGCATTTGTCTGTCATCGTCCTGGATGGATGGAGGGAGGAAACCTAGACAATAGTGTGTCAGCCAGTAGCATTATATCTGTGGAGAAGCTGCTCGGTTGCATAGTAGCAGCACTTGTACTGCACCTAAGGTGTCAAGCGGGATTGTTGGAATCTGTGCTTCTCTGACAGAAAACTCAGCACCCCTTAATTTGAAAACGACCATATCACCGACATTGCAACCAGCAAATTTGTAACCTTTCCTCAAACTGAAACAGAACCAGCATTTGCGTCTTTCACATCACATCATTTGATGCAGGTTTCCTGCAGTAAAAAGCACATAGATATCGGCTTAGGGCAATGATAAGGCCTGAAACAAACTACTCTGATGGATGAGATCATTTGGAACAAGTTCTCTTTGTTTCTAGAGCGCCGTGCCAGATTTAGCCGCTCTCATCCGTCTTAAGTCCATAATTCACGCTGCACACGTTCACCGTGTTTAGACCAGAGGCTGACCCAGAAAGCGCTGACCCAAACTCACAGTGAGGATATCATAGCTCCCCGCGGTCACCATCTTCTTGGATGACACCATGGCTGTCCGGGGGTCTATGCTGAACTTCCCGTCCTCGTTCCCGTCCACGATGCTGTAGCTGATGTTGCCGTTGGCGCCGAGGTCCCGGTCGTAGGCGAAGACGCGGTAGACGGGCTCGCCGCGCTTGTTCCGGTCGCGCTCGATCAGGCTGATGCGGTAGGTGACCTCCGGGAAGGTGGGCGGGTTGTCGTTCTCGTCCTCTATGTGAACGATGACCCACACGGTGGACTGGCGCGTGGTCACCGGGCCGTCTATAACGGTCACCTGAGGACACAGGTCAAGTGTGAGGGGGGCACGCGCCGTGGAGCTGCTGGGCTCCGGCGACGCTGCCCGGGTCCACGCAGCCGCGCCGCGTGGGGCTGAGCTCATGGCAAATCTCTCTGTGTCTTATTGATCCCCTGCAGGCAGAGGCAGAGGTCTGATCAGTGATCGATATGGATCAGATCAGTATGAACACCAGTGCTGCCAGCCTGACCACTCGCTGGACTATTAATTACAAACGGGCAGCGCAGAATGACAGGCGGAGCGCTGGGCGGCGTGCATTGACTGGCGTCCCTATTGAGATCTTGGGGCAGGACAGGGCGGGGACGACGCGCCAACAAAGACTGTTCTGACCCCAATCTTAAACTCCTCTTAGGTGGGACTGTTCAGGAGTATGATTCTGTTGGTCGCGGGCGCCTCTCTGCAACTTCTGCTGCCTTCGTTTTGCAGTTTCTTGTCATACATTACGCCGCTGGAGCCGAACAAAGCAGCACAGAGACCGATCGAGTCTGGACAATGCAATTGGTAATACAGAAAGCCAACACCAAGCTGCAGTACAGTGGGTCAACTGCGGGTTATTTCCTTCCATTTCGCAGGAGGGTAAAGTGCCGGCAGCCTCAGCGGCGTTTAAGAAGTTGTGCAGAAGCAGAAGTTTGCTCGCGTCGCCAAAGTGGAGAATCTGTGATTATCAGGTTCATCGGCATGCAGAGCAGCAGGAGCAACAGAAATGGTAATCGCAGAGCTATCTGTATGCCCAGTGTCTGAGCTTATCAAAGGCTGGGCAGACCAACACTTCCCGTCACTGTTCCCGTACTGAGTGGGGAAGATAACCAATGATAAATGATTACATTTAGAAAATTCTCAACCTGGGGCCCAAAACTACAGCCATTCATCACAGTTTATGGATCCTTGAGGTCCTGCCAGGGTTGTCCTCTACCCTGTCTGTGTTAATAGTGGGCTGTGGCAGGTGGCAGGACAGATAAATAATAATACTATAACCGATGAATAATGCCCAGGAATTCTCTGTACCTCGAGAAAGTGCTCCGGCTGCTGCTCTCTGTCCAGTTTCCTCGCAGTTGTTGAGATTAGTCCTGAAAATGATAAAAAAAAACAACTTTATACATTATACAAACAGATCTACAGATGGTGATAAACAGAGGACACATTTCTCTTTGCAGATTTTCCACCTCCTTCGGGGTGTTGTGTAGTCTGATTGTGTATGTAAAGTTGAAACGGCCACGGGGAGCCAGAAAATGCTGCTCCTGAGCTGCCTAAAACACCTTGTCACCAGCGCAGCCATTTCAGTAACAAAACACCGCCTCAGCAACTATGTGCTGCCCGCCTCGCTGTCTGCTGGCGTTACACAAGGACGGCTAGGGCAGCGCCACAAGCAAAACATCCCATTTCTCTCTTGTCGGCGACAAGAGCCGACACAGTGTGCATCTCCCCCCCCCATCATCTGACCCAGCGACCCAGAGAACGGCGTTTATTTTGATGGGAGAGTAGCGGAAATGTCCCTTCATTGACTGGAAAACTGGGCGAGCATTTCAATGCAGCTCCATCTGACTGCTTCGTCAACGGCAGCCTGCAACGGTGCGAGCTCAAGGATTGATCGATACCACCGTCCGTGATGCGACTCCTAACTTTTCTTTTTTTTTGCCGTGCTTCTATTTCGTTATACTCTAGATGAAAGCATGTTGCGCGGCTGCTTTGACAAACCGTGAGAAGTACTGGATTGTTTCTGTGATGCGGAGGGACAAGAAACTGTGTGAGGGGGAGAAGGACGAAAACAGTAATAACAGTGGAAGGTTTGCAACTCCAGCTCAGTGTTTGTCATACTAAAATGGTGGTATGGTTTATGATAGACCAGTCGGATCAGATTACATTCATATCGAGCCAGATCTGTTTATCTGTCGTATGCAGACAGGTCGAGCTGCAAGAATGACTATCATTAACAGCTTGGTGTGACTCTGACTTACAGCTGGGAGAGAGCAGTGGTACGATGCCACTGCTCTCTCCAACGGCCAGGCCATTTAAAATCAGGATTAGAAAATAAAAGAAAACACATAGCAAGTGTATGCGGCATGCACATCCAGTGGATGTACACTTGTCATGAACTGGGGCATTAGCTTCCTCCCTTGCTTCTGGGATGCGTGAGCTGACCAATCACAGCGGACTGGGATTGAATTGGCCAGGGGTCTTACAGAGGACTGCAGCCTAAACGGGAGCGTTTGAGACGGAGAGGGAAGCACCGCTGCAGCTGCGGATGGCACAACCCAGACAATGTGCCTTTTGGAGATTAAAGTGTGTCAACATACTCTGGCCTGGATTAAAACACGAACCTGTAAATGAGCACAACGCTGCCTCTCCCGAAGCCACAATAATTTCTCATTTGAAAATTTTCCATTTTAAAATGAGTGCCTGTGAGCACTCACACACATTGTGTACCGTATCACTGAATTAAAAAAAGAAAAAAAAGAAGAAAAAAAAGAAAAAAGAAAAAAGCCTGCAGCCTTGGCAGACAGGATGGCATTTGGCACATGTTCATAAAGCACTTTGTAGCTGAGGGTCATGCAGCTGGCCAGCGTGGCACCAGGACAGGGGGAGAGGCGCGCGCCTATTGATAATAGCTTTGATTGAACCAGATTATTCAGATGATGGTTAGATGGGTTGACAAATGTCAGCCAGCTGCACTGGACGACACAGACAGCGACAGCTCCATTTTCCCCTGACACACTTGCTCTGCTTCTGCCTGTTAATTTGTCTTTTGACTGTTGACTCGCCATCGCTGCGTTAGCGCCAAGCGCGTGTCCCGCGCTGGCCCTTCATCTCTCAGGGACATAACGTGGACTTCTGTTCATTCCCTTGAGACTCACACCCTCACAGTACCCATAGCCTCAGCGTGTCGGGTCGTAGCCTCGGCCCAAGTCTTTGCTGTAAACTTTAATGTGCTACGTTTTGTGGGTTTGAGTCCCCCCCCCCCCCCCGAGGAATCCGAGTTCCCCACAATGCGACTGTGCGAGCAGATTTGTGTTCTCCCCACACGCACGCTCACAAACAGACTGGCAGAACACAGGCATGGTTTGTGTCAATGCATCAATAATTTCTGGGTTTAGCCTGTAAAAACTTTCAGTTAAACAAATCAAAAGCTCCCCAGACGTTACTCCGGCTGGAGGGGAAATAAGAGAAAAAAATGGAGGCATTAATCCACAAGCAGATTCAACCCTATTGTATGACAGTTTTACAATATTGTAAGCCGATTTTTATTTCCCCGCGAAATGAGTGTTGTTGATCACATTGCTTGTGCGCTATTAAACATCTCCTGGGCGCTTCCGAGCACAGTGAGATGCGCGTATTTGTCGCGGCCCGGATACATCATACCCCCACAGAGCAAATGCACAGAAAGCCATGCACTAATACCGCCGGCTGCATTGTTGTGACATCCTTATTGTCATTCACAGAATGTGCACCAGGGTTGGCGGAGTGACCAGATGCCTGTGCAAATCCAGGCACGCACGGCTCTCTGCAAATAACATGTTCATTAATATTCCTCCATGATTTCTGCGTGAACCCCTATGTGAAGCGCCCCCGCTCGCCGTGCCTGCGCGGCCATAATGCATTTCTCGGAGTGTAATGAGGCGTCGCAGTGGAGTGGGATTACTCTGGCTGTTTGAACAACGAGCGGCCGCCGCTCGCCAGCCGGGCGCACGCGCGCCTCCCGGTGTCACCTTGAGCCTGCTACGCAGGCTAACTTCAATTAAGCAAATTAGGAGTAAATCTAGAGCGGCGGTCAGAGGCTGCGGGAGGGAGACGGGGGGAGGTGGGGCGCGTTCAGCACGACGCAGCACGAGCGACGACTCCGATAAAAGTCAATGATCTACGGCTGGCAGCTCATCTGCAGCTCGGCCGGCCTCCGCTCTAATTGGACAGGGGAGAATAAATTATGAGCGCCCACCCACACCTCTAAATGCACGTAATGCTTCAGTGGCCTCAAATGCGTCTTAAACGTCTCCGCCTATTTCTACAATACGTCTTTATCCTACTTCTCTGCAGTCCGAGGGGAGCAGCTCCGGTTCTAACTGGGCTACGGATAAAAATAAGTTCCGCAGCAGAAACGCACACTTTCCTGCTCTTGGCCGATCGGTGATATTGAGCACGTGCGATTGATCTGTCGATACGCAAATACAGTAAAACCAATACAATCCAATGGTGGATTGTAAAAATAAATAAATAAATAAATAAAAAAGGTCACACAGCCACCATGAATGCATGACGGCACCCTGCAAACATGCACACTTTTTCCAAGAAGCACTCCATCTAACACCCCGTGTCAACACTTATCTGTTCTGTTTTCACCCCCCGAAGGACGAAGGCTTCACTCGCGCACCCGCACAGGAGGGGAGAGGAAAAACAGACAGCACTGTAAGCTGTCACAGCACATTTACACACTTTGCACTCATTCAAACTTTAGCTTCAATACATTTTGGGAATTGGTGCAGTACCTCCAACCCATCACGCTGACACTTCCAGAGTGAGCCTGAAAAATGCATCGCTTTGAAACACCCCGATCCTAGTTCTGAAAAACAATTTGAAACCTGAAGAGCTCCGCCGGCAGTTCAGGTCATTGTGTGGCTGACAGCTGCTTCATGAAAGCAAATCAATCAGCTGCGTTTTGTTTATTCATCTGTCTGACGAAATCGCTCTGAAACACGGAAAGTTTTCGACTGGGTAAACACCGAGGAGTGATTCATGCTAAATGCGCCTCTCATTCATGCATTTCTTAGCGCTAAGCTAATAGGCCAGCGGTGTCAGTCACACTGTGGTGAAATGTATGGTGATGATCTTCTCAAAATGACACTTTGGGTGTGTGCCCCTCGAAAATGTCAGATCATTGTATATCAAACAAAAACAAAAACGCGCAATTTTCGCATTATTTACTCGATGAGCCGCTGGAAGCCGAGCTGTGAGCTGTGTGGCCTCTGCGAGAGAGAAAAAGACTGCGTGAGTAGCTAAAAAGCGATTACTCAGGATTGCAGCAAATGTTCATTTATCACAATGTGAACAAGATACGGGCACCCTTGTCTGGAATAAATGAGCAACACATCACAAAATAATGTGGCAATTTGACAGAGACAGACAGCGGGGCTCAGATGGCTAAAAACTCTCCCCTGTGACGCGCGCACACACACACACACGCGCAGGCCCACACACACATGTGCTGTCACACACGCATAGGCAAAAAAAATGTTATGCAGATGTTAGCTGTGAGAATAGGAACACACGCGGGCACTCATTCCACAGATCATCATCTTGATCCACTTGCCCCAACAGGACGGCCCTCTCCAACACACTGCTGTCACCAATGAATCAACTAAACCTTCGCCACACACACACACACACACACACACACACACACACACACACACACACACACACACACACACACAAAGCATGCATACGGCACGGGGACATGTGACGGAAACAGCAATGAGCCCGGGTGTGATTTTATGACAATATTAATGGCACCGTGTAAGAGCATGGCCTGAATCATATGTATTTTACTCTCACAGAGTCAAGAGTAAGTGCGGAACATTTACATGTTAATTAGGGTGTGCGAGGAACAGTGTGTCTCTATTGAGATCAATATTAGCCTTTTCACCCCGCTCCGGTCTCATACGCTTCCCTACACACTGTCAATATTGTATATCTATCATGGTGTAAAGCACAGGAGGATATTCATGCTATGGCTTTTGTCCTGCTACTCCGCTTACCTCCCGCAGTCCAAAAACACACAGGTTTAGACTGTTTGGAGACCCGAAAGCTGCCCCTGGGTGTGAGAGTATGGCCTGCATATGGAGTGTTCCCTGCCTTCATCCTATAGGTTACAGCTGAATGCGCAGCACTGATTGGCTGTAAAGTGGGTTGAACAGAGTTGGCCAAAGATTAGGTCCATTTTTAGTTTCGTATTTCATTAGCTCATCCCTCGCTATGAACCATTTCTCATACTACGAGCAGCGAGTCTGCACCTCGAGGGAAACTCCGTTTCACATCTCACAACGCGGCACAGTCCGGGTGTTTGCTCTGAGCGCACGGCCCACCATTAAGGTTCGGTTTTGCCCCTCCGAGGGATGAGGTCTGGGATCCCCTGCTGTAGAGGAACACAGGAAGGGAAATGAAAACACGCGCGCTACAAACGGAGCGAGCAGGCAGCATCCCACCGCCAGGGAATTCCTCCTGCCACGCGGCTGATAGCTGACACGCCGGCTGCTTCATACGGGCCTTTGATTGGGGTTCAGTGCACTGACGGCTCTTTGAGTCACGCTACAGGTCCTTGTAAGAGCTGAAGAATCTCTTTTGTTGTTTACCCAAACACTCATAATTTAATCTAGGGCAGAGACAGAATAGACTTCACAATTTTGCTTTTCCTCAGGATTTGAATAAAACATTTCACCTCGTCAATAATTCTTTAATGGAGGCTTCAAGCAAAGCTGGTTCTGAGAATGCACGGAGCGCTGCACAGACTGCAAAGCCAAAACTGAAGCACATCATTTATTTTCCTAATATTTGTATTCTGGACAGACACGCTCTTATAATTTTTAAGAGCAGACATTTTGTCAATAAAAGCCTATTACCTGAAAAATAAAGGGAAATGTGAAAGTGTTTTCGCAGTGAGGGCTGTGGAGAGCACCGTATCAAAACGGCATCTGTCTAGGAATGACGGCCAGATGCAGTGCTGTGAGACGATATCCAGTTCACACGCTGCAGATGCCGAGCTCTGTGTGAATGTCTAAATAAAAGATTTTGTGAGTAAACAAAATAGACTGGTGTGGGGGGGGAAAAAAGGTTGCACAAAGGAGCTCAACAGTGAAGAAACTGTATAAAGTTAAATGCACAAAATTGTGCGTAAAACTGGATGAATTTCCAAGGTCATATCTGAAACTTCAACAGGAAGTGCTCGATTTTACACATCAACAGTCTTCTTGTCGGATCTCCGGGATGATTACTCTGACTATATGGAAAACGTCAACCCTTTGGAAAGGGACCTGTCAGTGGGCATGTTGCATTGTGGGTAGGGTAGCTGCCCGGTTTTGACAAGAGGAGGAATGCTTGGAATAAAAAAGGACAATAACTCGGGCTTTGCTGCGTTGATACTGATCCATGATCTTAAAGTATCAGTCGTAAGTCCGACAAGGTTGTACTGTAGCGACACAACGCTGAAGCGGTGGAGCAGCCATAAAAGACACACTCAGGATTTATGATTCCATCTTTGCATCCCAGTCCGACCTGACACGACGGATGAATTATTACGTAAAACCGAACGCAGTGTTCCCACAGAATTAACCAGAACACATCGTATTTTGGAGCGCACTCTTCAAAGCAAAATCAGTGAGGACCAGAGCATGATGTTATCTTCAAATGTTGCTATCTGAAAGTCCTTTGTTCAATCTTGCGTTAATTAATAAATCCGAGCGTCATCCTTTTTGCTCGAACTTGCTTCTTTACACATTCACAGGGCTTTTTCCCACATGCTGCAGAGAGGTAATATAACCACAGACTGCCACAGTATCACTTCACAAGCTCTGACACTTTCAGATCCTGTCTTGATCCCCACAGTTGTTCCATATTCAAGTGACTCCTCCTAAAGCCTTTTGCCAACTCCGGCTTCCCATTTTCCCCCCAGACGTTTTAATAAGCATCTGAGCGAAGCATGTTTTTATTCATGTCACTATATATCACAGAATGCACAGAAATAAACCGTTTGGCACTCCTTCAGGGAACAAAAGTAATGGGAAAGAAAATTGCTTTGGCTGTAAATTCCACCATGATTGGAAGATATTCACCCACACACTGGCTTAATAAAAAACTAACTACACTAATTTCCTCAAGTACACTGCAAAGAGCCTCTGCCCCTAAAGAAGACTGGAGGCAATATTCAGTTAAGAGTGCAGTGATGACTGTCTGGGCGGCTCATCAGCGTCCTAGATGTTAGACTGTGTGGGTACAAAAGTCTTTTTAATTTGTTGTGTGGGAACCAGAGGCTTTTATTGAATGAACGCAGAGTAGGCGGCGCGTGATGAAGCAAAATCTCAGTCATATCAGAGGCATGAAGAATGCATAGGAACAAACAGGCGTAATTGTTTGTTATTTAAAAGGCTGTATCACTAAATTATGAATTATTCTACCTGATTATGCAGCCAATTACATCACAAAGGCCTTTTGATCATGTGGAGTGTGCATCCATGGCCCCTCACCTGTTTTTGGGTTGATAGAGAAGAAATTCTGCGGGTTGCCGGCAGTGATGCGATAACTCAGACGACTGGGTGTGGCGGTGAGGTCGGGGTCCTGCGCCTGGATACGGATGACGGACACGTCCTTTGGAGAGTTCTCCATGACAACCGGGTGGTAGATAGGATCTGAGGTGAGGGGAGCATTGTCATTGACGTCTTCTACCTGAGGGAAAAAAGGTGGAAAAGGCACGAATGGTGAGAGGAACCAGCAGTACTTTGCCTTTTACATGACATTCGTCACATTAGTCGATCAAACCATCTAAATCAGCGTGAATAAGAATACCACATGACTGTATCCGATTTTAGCATCTTTGTTAATCAACAGCTCCTAAGGTGCGGCATGGAGCAGGTCCGGATTGCTCCATTATCAATCACAAAATGGAAATTCATTCAGCAGCAAATGTCATAGATGTCACACTTTAAATGCACCGCAAATTAATTTCCCCTCTTACAGCATAGATCTAGAATATTTATGGCAAACAGAGCGTTGATTGAGTGTTTGCTGGGAGGCATGCAGAGCCAGGATGGCTCAGCAGCTGAATGAGGAGCACCTGGGCCTGATTAATCTCGCTGGTTTTGTCTGTGATGAAGAGGCCGTGCTACTGGAGCCCCCCATCACACCACCACACCTGAATACCCCGGGGCTGGAAAGGGACATTTGTGTTTTTTCCTTACACACTGCTGAACCCCCCCCCCCCCCCCCAAAGGGCGAGCCTCATCAGAGCAGCGAACCCTTGTATTTGTGTGTTTAGACAGTGGATTATTTACCAAATAAAACAGACACTGCAGCAGAAAAATCCCTCCAGTCCGTATCTCCTGCTTACAGATTGAGCATTGCTAAAGTTGTCCACCGCACTGAGTACCATCAGCATTTTACAGCTGTGCTAAATTTGTCAAAACGAGTATGCAGTTACATGCTTGCAAGCATTTTAAGGCATTGCACTATATGTCAGAGCACTGCATAACAAACCACACCATAAAGGCACCCAATCTCCTCTACTCTGTGTTGGGCGCCCATTGCTTATTCATTTTGGGCACAGTCCTTGCCTGCAATTTAAAAAGTGAAAAGAATTAGCCAGACATATTAAAGCCTCATTATGTGACTATTGTGCCATAAAATAACAACCTGAAAATCATGTTGATAGTACACTGACTTAATAGGAGGGCGGCGCTTCTTATGCGCATCCTGCATCCCGAATGCCTGTTTCCGCACTATGTAACTTGCAATAAGCGGCTACAATCTCTCGTGGGATTTACAGCACTGCTTCACACACCAACAGCTATTACTTACTTTGCTGGAACTGGATCATATTTTAGGGGAGGAGAATGTTTTCTGGTCTTCCTTCTAATTCCCTCCGGAGGCTCAGCTCTAACTCTCATTTCCAGACGTTTTTTTTTTTTTTCACTTTAGTTATCGCTACAAGCTAAATGGTGCTAACTGTCCAGGACTGGACGGGAGCACTGGGAGTAAGCTCAAAGAAAGAGAGATTATGAGCTTTGCAGAATGAAAGGCTTACATTCAAAGGCTCTGCTTGTTAGAGTAAGTGAGTGATATTAATAAAAACATTTTTTGAGGTGTCTTGGTCAGTAGTGCTCTTGCCACAACAAGAATGGATCCGGGTTGAATCCAGGTCAGACAGAGAGTCTGTTTTCATGTATGTCTGGGAACTCACGTATGTCTAGGAACTCCACTTTCCTCCCATAGTTCAAATAGATGTGTATTTAGGTCATGTAAGGACTCTTAATTGCCACTAAATATGAGTGGTGAAGGGTGTGTGTGAGCCCTGTAATGGACAATGCAATGGCATGTTTCCCGCCTTCACATTATGCTGGCGATAGACACCAGCAGACACTGCTTAAGTGCAAAGTGGTTCAGAAATGTTTGGATGTCAAATCAGATGACAATAATCAGAACAGTGGTGTATGACTCAAAAACACTCAGGCACAATAAATGCAGAGATGTATTTTTGTGATTAATGGCGCCTGGCAGGAATAGATGGCAGCACGCAGCAGTTAGGCAGCTCTGGCTCCCAGCATTACCAAAACTAGCACATTCACAGAGTTAAAGTTCAGCAGGACAGAGCTTCTGGAACTCAAAGTTTGGCTGACTGCAACTTTTAAGGACAGCAGCGTGGAGGAACAGGGGAAAGAGGAGGCAGTGTAAAAGGAGACAGAAGCGGGGCAAGAAAGTCAGATTGCTAGCTACTGTTGGCTAAAGGCTAGCACTAGCAGACAAGCGCTTCCTTCATTTTTTGCTCTGCGCATGTTTCACATGTCGTCTGAATGACAATAAAATATTTAATTTTCCACACTAGTTTATACACTTCATGTTCATTTCTTCTGTCAGACTTTACTTGCATGTTAGACACACTGTGAGTCAGTGACGTGCAGTGAGGTCCATGGCTGGTGAGGCACTGACGTCATCACTATGAGATTCTCCAACATATGAACCCCATAGTGTAGCTTATTTGCCATTTGATTGACAGCATTTAGTGGATTGTTTAAAATCTCATAACAGCATTATTCATACATACAAACCGTATCACTGTCTTACCTTTACTTATAAATGACGATAGGAGTAAATAATGGATGGCTGCATTTGAAATCACTTGCCATGGTTACTTGTTCTGCAGCCGAGCCGAGTGGTAGCGAAAAGAATCCCGGGCTCACTAGCGCCCCCTACCTTGATGCAGGAGAACTGCCTGCCTCACCCGCTGAGCGCACGACTTCGGCTACACATAAATATTACAATCAGCCAAACTATGGAAAGTCAGGAGGGCATATATTATAATTGTTTGAAACATTTGATTGGCAACATACAGAAACAGCAACAGACTGTGGCACGCTGCCATTGCATGGCAGAGCACAGTTTGTGAGGGATTGCACAATTCGATGTCAGGCTTAGTTTGCTGCTGCCTCACCCTGCGTCTCTACCCAGCTTTTTAACGGTAACAGTCAAATTGATCAAGTTAAATGGGAAATTTGTTCATAGTTCAAACCATTTGATAAATATAACCATTTCATTTATTTGTTTATTATATATTTTATTTTTTCCATGATGACAGGTGAGGCTCTGCCTCCCCTGCCTCTCCTGACCGCACGTCACTGCTGTGAGTACGGGTAGTGTTCGTACCTGAATGAAGACTTCTACAGACGCTGATAGAGGTGTCACCCCTTTGTCTGTGGCATAGACTGTTAGCCAGTAGGAGTCTTTGGTCTCGCAGTCCAGGATACCAGCAGTGTAAATCACCCCTGTTGAGGCAGAACCATAAATGCAGTTATTACTTGGGTTTGGGAATACTTCTGTGTCAAGGTGTGTATGTATGACGTATGGGTATTTAGGCCATTATCAGCAGACTGCATTCCTAAAAGATCTCTAGGGGAAAGACTTTGAATAGTAAGTTTCCAGCAGCAAAGACACAGATTTAGAGTAAACTTTGTGTCCTGGCTTCACTGACATTCACAGGCATTAGCGGCGCCGCTGTAGTCACCTTCGATGTTTCAGCTTCTCTGCAGCTAATCACAGCTGACCAAACTGCTCCCGCTGCAATTCTCTTTGTGCTAAACGTACCCTTAACCGCCCTACACCAATAAAGACGCACACGCAGGCAGTCAGACACTCACACGCGTTGACTGGCGTGTGTTTATTGGCCTTAAGGAAGACGAGTGGCTGACAGCTTTGGTGACCTCTGAGGAACAAACACAGCGCTCACAATGGGTGACACGTGGGCGTTCACTCACTAGAACGCCCTCGACACTCGCTCTTTGTTTTCCAATCAGTCACGCCGGATCGCCTATACACAATCTAGGTTTTAGGGTTCAGTCGAGTAATTTCCAAACAATTCCAAGAGCACTGAAGCTCGCTCATGGACGCAAGGTTATTGAAACAAGGAAATGTAATGTCAGGATCAGAAACACATATATCGAGTAGCTGCAGAAAAGAACAAGTCAGAAGAGAGGAACAGGCTGAGCTCATGATGAGTGCAGAGTGTATTTCAGCTCAAAGCACACAACATTTTGTTGTGAAATCACATCATTTAAAAAAAGCCAGAACTAGTCTTTTACTTCATTTGGCTAAAGGATACAAGTCAGAGCAAGAACGCAGAGCAGAATCTGTGCATGCGTCTGTGCTGGAAGACGCAAGCGATCAAGCCCTGAAACACTCAGGTCTGAGCTGAAAGGCACTTTTCTGCTCTTACTTATGAACTTATAAATGGAAACCTGTGAAATGGACAGGGCTAGTCAGTTACAGACTTTCAGTATTGCATGACCTCATGCAGAGGAGCCTACTGTAAAGCCAAGCATATCAAAATGTTCTCAAAATGTGGGCTTATTTTCAATCAAACCACATTGTGGTTGCCATTGCCAAGGCAACAGACTGATACACTTTATTCCATATGGGAAAGATCATAAGGTATTTTCCACCTCAGCTACCTCACTGTGTTTTTACTCTCTGCATTGGGTTTCCCCATCCAGGCAGTGTGAAGTAAAGCCCAGATCAGGGAATCCTTTACTGTAAAAAATAAGCAACTGCCTATAACTATAATATTCATCAGTCCAGGGAGGCAGAGCAAGGTAAGATGTTCAGCCAAGAATCCAGGCCTCTGGGGAAAACATGCTCAGTACCACTCCATCCAGTTCCACAGCTGCCCTATTAAAAACATGTTTGCAAGATGTGATGCATGAGCATGGATGGAGTATCATGTCAGTGGACTTTTCCAGAGGGATGATTAAAATATCACATAAGTAATTCATCCAATAAACAACAGGGCAGGCAAAGATCAAATCTCTGCAGGAAAATGAAGTTGATTTGCGGTCATAGAGCAGTAGTCTGCTGCTCCCTATCTCGGCCTTCCACTCAGCCACAGACCCCAAATGCCCAGCTTACAGTCATACAAGCATACAAATCAGAGACGAGAGGTGTGACTGTGTTGCCATTTTTGTGTGCTTGACTCAGTCTTGTTGCAGCTCCCTCAGCCGCATGGCAGGGGTGTTACCTTATCGCCACAAAGCGTGTGTATATGTCAGATTATGACTAAGCAGCGGCCCAGGGCGTGCACAATGCATAGTAAAAGTGTCTGCTGAAACACATCCTTGCTCTGCTGTCCTTGACCATGTCCTTTTCAAACCACATCTCATCTCTGTCAGATAGCTTGACAGAGAGAGAGACGAGGAAAACAGAGCTGGCTGTTTCAAAAGCTCTTTGAACTTTTAAGACCGACAGGCACTATTCAGTGTATTCAATATAAATCTGACTTGACAGCGTTCATTCTCACCATAAATAACACACTTCAGAGAGCGAACAAAAAAATGAAGGCATTTCTTTCATTTCTAGGGGGTTCGCAGAACACCTGGGTTTAATCTGTCGCATCCCTGGAGCTTCCCCATTCTGGAGAGGTTTTGGGGTCTCACTAACTAATTACTGCTACCACAGCCGATAATCAATCCCAAGATTGATGAGAAAGCACTCTGTGCATGCCTCTGCGTCTCGAGACACGACCGAGCAGCTCTGTGTGTGACAGAAAAGAGGACGTATCGGAAAACATACCACCCACTAATTTCTAACAAATGCAGAATAGATTGCTTTTTAAACATGTGTTTGCCTGTAACTTAAAATGTGCTTTATCTTGACTGTGATAAATTCCAGAGTCTCGCAAACCCACTAATAGAAGAGCAGTGGCTTCTGACAGCTTCCCAATGAGAAATTGCAGGGCTTGCTTTCCCCTTAACCGATGACAAGAATACCAATTTTTGTTCAAAGTACAGCAGTGCTAAGGATTTAAGCCAAAGAAGATCCTGCTTCTTTTCTGATGGATTGTCTATGTGCTTTACACCCTATCCTGGACTGTGTCGTCTTCCACATCTGAATATCGAATGTGGGAAAAGCGGTAATTCATTAACAACAGGTGGGACAGACAACTTGCATCAGTGGGTGGTGGAGGGATGTGTGTAAAACTTCTTGCATTTCATCTCTCATTCTCAATATTTTTACTCCGCCTGTCACAGTCTATCTTCCTAGTTGTGGCACTCAAGAGCCAGTGATTGACAAGCAGTCAGAAACAAGCCACTCAGAGTGGCAGCTAAATGTGCGGTGGAAGGAGAGAGCGGAGTCACTATGTCCACACCTAACCATGCAGACTCCAATGCATAAAGAATAGATGGGAAAAACAAAAAATTTAAAAAGATTAATCTTTTCACACGCTCTTTATTTTATGGGTAAAAATATCCAAAGCCATGGCTTAAAATGTAATAACAACCCCCCCCTAAAAAAATTTATATATATATATATATATATATAAAATGGGAGGAAGACAGCAGTATTTTCTTCTGACACTTTTCATGTAGTCTAGACTCCCCTGCATCCTCTTCCTTCCTCTCCTCGCTTCACTTCCACTCCCCTCTCCTTTCACTTTCTGCTCTAACAAGCACTCTGATTTCCCCTGGAAAATCTGCACTCAATAAACTTTCTCACTGGCTGTGATGCTCCTTGCTGAAGTTTTAATACAGAAGACTATTGGGATCTGTCTATACACTGGTTTGTCTGGAAGTGCAGTGTACACAGCATGCGTGTGCACACAGTTCTGCATATGAAGAGAGAGAAACGCAAAGAGAGACATTCTCTCCATTTGCCCAACTGCACATCTCTGTCACTTTCCCTCTCAACTACAGTCAATACTAATTAGCCTAGTTAAAGGTCAATAGAGGCCTCCAGTGCAAGCCATGTACAGTAGGGACAGTGTGACAAGAGGTGAAGAGAGAAACCAGAGGAGGAACACTGTCATGTGTAAAGATAAGTGATAAACAAACACTACTGCCTGTAATTAACTCCCACTTTGATTATAAATGACTGGGGTAATAAGATGCACAACTGTCCCTGAAAGATTCAGGTGTGAAAAACAATTTTTACAATGATCCAATTTCTATTCTCAAAAATGCCATGTCCTGTTTACAGGTTATTAAAGCATCATAGTATGGCTGTTTATATGTATTCTATATACACATCATGTTCTTCTAAGCATGAAAACATGCATAGAATTCCCAGGTTACTATAAAAAGCCAACTCCAATAGCCTTCAAGATATATTATATCCTTTTGGACCTATTTTATCGTTTAGTATTCCATTGCCTTTGCCAGTGTTATTTTTTGTGCTCTGCTGATGTCATACATCTGTTTCAACTGCAATAGCAGCTTTTAACTTTAATAAATTTTAAGAATTAAAGTTTTACCTAAAAAGTGAAGATTTCCTTCTTTTCCTGTACACTAATGTAGTCAAATCCAAGTTCCAAAAACTATGTTGAAACAGGTTTTACAAAATTATACAGATGGCATTGAAAATTGACAAAATTGACAAAATTAAATAATGTTTTGTAAAATTATTTAGGTAGGAAATCCAAAAATTATTCTGTAACTAGGAGATATAATGAGTAAGGAATGTCTGATTATTAGTGAGACTTTAGTATTATGGTAATCCCTGTAATCTGTAATGCAGTTGGTCGGGCTGAATGTCAGTGGACTCCTGTTAACAGGAAAATAAACTGTCAGGGGTAACACTCCGCATCAGAGCTGATTATGAAAAACTACTCACAATGGGGCACTCTACTGTATCATGTAGGGAAGAGAAAGACTGAGTGAAGGAGGCCCTGATTTTAGAGCTTGAAGTTTGAATGTTTTAGCATGGTAGAGAGGTGTGAGCGAGCAAGCGTGCTATTAGGTTTAAAGACTTCAGTGCCACAGACAGGCTGCAGAGAGTCTGGATAGGAAAGCGAGAGTTCACTCTCATGCCTGCTTTCATTCCCATGGAAATTTCAAATATGTACACTGTACGCTTGCTTACTTTTTGCAGGCATGTCAATGCAATCTTAGATGCAAACTAATATATTCATGCATTCATGCCCACAGAGTTCCTGCTTGCTCGATGAAAGTAATGTGAACTCTAAGATTTTAATCCATCCATTCACATATATTCATGCAAACACGCTTGCATACATTTTGTACATGATCCAGTGAGAGCTACTATGAAGTGTCCTATTTTCATACTGGGTATTTGATTAATTGAATCCCTGTGAGAGTAAGTCGAGCTTCTGTATTTGGTTCAACATGTTTTCAGCCGCTGTTCGATACTGTAGGACAGTTGGAAACAACGCCACATCTTTTTTTTTTTTGGGTCAGGCCTCCTTAAATAAGTCACAGATATTTCACTTCACTCGGAAAGGACGGTGGTGCTGTGCAGTACAGCCTTGATCAATGTTATCCTCACAGCACTGGATCAGCTGTACAGAGCGGCCTGAGGCCCAGCCAGTGCGGCTGCCATGCTGCCCTCATTACAGTAATGATCTCCCAGTGTACAGCTCCCACGTGAGAGCCCCATCAACACAGTGACTCTGACTGTACCTCGCATTCCCTCTTAACCTCTCACACTCTGACGCTGACATACATTCAATCGAAAAAAAAAAACACACACACACACACTCGAATGATGATGCTTCCTGTGTATGGAAACACGTGTGAAAGCCATCAGCCGCAGCACGGAAACACGATGATCCCCTACGAGGTGCAATGATCGGCCATGCATCTGGGTGTTGATATTCCGTGCAAGGCACTGAGAGATACTGGATTTCAATTTACATAAATTGGCTTCAAAATTGATCTTGTGTCGCACCTGTGTCTTCGTCAATGGTGAAAGTGCCCAGTCCGCTGCCTCCTCTGACAGAGTACCTCAACATGCCATCCCGTCCGCTGTCGTCGTCCTTAGCGTTGACTGTCAGGACACTCGTGCCTGCACGAGAGTTCTCCTTCACTGAGCCTCTCATGGCAAAGTCAGGGAAGTAAGGTGCATACAAATTCTCATTGACATCCACCACCTGAAGAAATGGGAATTGCGCTTAAATTTTGATCAAAACTGTGGAAAACTGAGTGAAATATATATGGCCAGCACATGCAGTTTGAATTTAAACATAAGTGACATGTATACCAGAATGATTTCTAAATAGAATAAAATATATGAATATATTCCATTTACTATAAATGACTTCTTACTGCAACGTGTCATATATTAAGCATTGACTAGAAATGAGCAGAGGTAGGAGTGTTAATGCTTAATTTCTAGAAATGTTCTGCTGAAGATTAAAACCATTGTGCTGCAAATGTGTGTGTATGTGTGTTGCACACCTCCACCTCCACAAATGTCTGGCTGATGAGTTTGGGTACGCCTCTGTCCTCAGCCAGTAACGTCAGGTTGTAAAACGGCAGCTTTTCAAAGTCCAACTCCTTCCTAATCCTCAACACTCCACTCAGAGCATCGACCTGCACAAAGCATTACAACCCCATTCATCATAAAGGGTCAATAAAAGAGAGGGTTAGCATATGCAACAGTACAGATAATCCAAACAGTGACATCACCTACCTCAAAAGTACCATTGAAGTCATTAATCATGGAGTATCGGACCTGTCCTCCGGGACCAACATCTGGGTCCTGAGCCTGCACCCACGTAATCACAGCCCCCACTGGGAGGTCCTCCAGTACTCGGGTAGTATAGCTGCTGGGTATAAAAGCTGGCGCGCAATCATTGACATCCTCCACGATTATACTTAGAGTGGTGACTGATGACCTTCGAGTGCCTCTTTCAGCCTTGTCCCTCACTTCAATCTTCAAAGTGAACACTGGCATGCTCTCTCTGTCCAAGTAGCTGGCGACAAACACGCTCCCCGTTTCACTGTCGATTCCAAACTGAGGGACGCTGGTCAGCATTAGGTAGGCGAGCTGTCCATTTGGGCCCGTGTCTCTGTCGAATGCATTGATGGTAATGACTTCCGTGCCGACAGACACGTTTTCTGAGACAAGAACAGAGAAGCTGTCCTGATAAAACTCTGGGTCGTTGTCGTTTGCATCTTCGACAATTACAGTCAGCATTCTCCAGTTGGACATTTGAGGAATGCCCTGATCATAAATGGTGATATTAAGAAAGTAACGATCCAATTGCTCACGGTCTAGTGGCTGCAATATAGTTATCAACCCGCTCTCCATGTTGATATTGAAGCAGTTTTCTTTATTGCCATCTGATATGGAAAAGAGAACGCGGCCATTGAAGCCAGTGTCACCATCTCGTGCTCTTACCTGAAATACACTAGAGCCCGTCGCCAAATCCTCTCTGACTAGAATACTAGTTGGCAGGGCCTCAAACTGTGGTGCCTGTTTATTTAAGGAGAAAAGGTCTGTATATATTTCATCTGATCTTGGTCTAGCCATGGCAGACGCCTTTGAGACCATTTTCTCTGCCAGTAGCTGGGCTACCCTCGTCTCCCTGCAGTTAAACCCCCCAGGTGGCATCCTTCCCCTCACCACAGATACATTCACAAAAGTAGGATCAGAGAATAACTCTCCATCTGATGCAACCACTTTCAGGTTGAATACTCCATTTTTTAAATTACCAGCGGCTAAAGATCTTTTCAAAGACAAAGCCCCAGAATCTGGATTTAAGATAAAATAGTCTAACTCATTCCCAGACAGGATCTTGTACCTCACCATCCCCAGCTCATCTATGTCCACAGCTGACAAGGTGACAATAGTCTGGCTGACAGGAAAATCACGGCTTATCATCCCCCTGCAAGAAACCATTTCAAAAAGAGGCTGGTTGTCGTTGACATTTATCAGACGAATGGTGACGTTGACCTCACTCTCTCGTCTGTACGGTGAGCCCCAGTCAGAGGCTCGCACTGCAAAAGTGTACATATCATCTGAGGACTCAAAATCCAGGTCTCTCGTGATCTTCAACTCCCCTGTATCCTGGTTTATTGTAAAAGGAAGAGACTGTTCACCGCTTATTGTGTGGGTGACAATCCCATTCTCTCCTTTATCAATATCTACCGCAAAAGCCACAAGAACAACAGATCCTACAGGTAAGCTCTCATTGATTTCAATATCGTAGAACGGCCTGTCGAACACTGGAGAGTTGTCATTTGCATCTTCTATGGTGATTTCGATCCTTGCCCTTTTCTGACTTATAATATCAACTACCTCCATCTCTATAAAATCCTGTGATATCCCTGTCAGCTGCCTTGTGGTTGTAATAACTCCAGTCAAAGGGTTTATATCAAAGTACATTGGATCTGATGGGCTGCTGAAGCTGTAATTGACACTCAGAGGAGCTGGGGAGATTTTCGCCACCTCTACAATAGTGCCTGGGGGAGCTATTTCGCTCAGCTTAAATACATAAACATCTTTCTCGAACTTCGCCAACACAGGCTCTTGCTTTGTAACCAATAACTGGACAACTTGAGTGTTAGAAAGCTTGGGAGGTAAACCCCTGTCTTTGGCCTGGAACGTTAAGTTGCAGCCATAAGGGAATACATCCCAGTCAACTAATTCAGACGTTTTGACTCTATACTCATTCCCAACAGGCGATCGATCAACTACAAATTGCTCAAAGGGGTCACCCTCGATGATGGACACCCACTCTATATCCCCAGATATCCCTTCGTCTTTGTCCTCCACAGTCACTATGGCGTAGACTGTGTCCTTGTCCACCAACGATGGAACAACAGCCACCGCACTCAGCACAGGAGCAAACTCATTGACACGCTGCACAGTCAGGAGCAGCCTAGCGGTGCTGCTAACACCGTTGTTCCCGTAGAGTTTCATCCCTCTGTCCACCACCTGCACCTCCAGCTCAAATCGGTCTCGCTTATCCATCCTGGGTCGACCTGTCAGAGTGATGACGCCGCTGGTTGGGTGAACAGCAAAAAGTTCAACTCTGCTCTTGAAGAAATAGTAGAACTCCCCGTTAGAGCCCATGTCAGCGTCTGTGGCAGTTACACGCCCAATGCTGGCACCCAGGGGCGCACTCTCAGAAACAACAAACGAATAGGAGGTTGGAGCGAAGAGCGGCCGAAGATCATTGGTATCCAGCACCTTGATATAAACAGTGGCTAAGGCCTCTAGGCCTCCATGGGCAGATGCCTTGACTGTTAGCGTGTAATTGTCCTGTACTTCCCGGTTCAATGTGGCACCGCTGCCACCATTCGTGCGTATACGTAGGAAACAAAAATCCCCCATTACAAATTCTTCAGCCTGGAATATTCCCTCACCGTCGCCAGACTCGATAGAATATTTTATGTTTAAAGACCGTGGCGGTCCAAGAACAATGCCCATTTTGACTTCGCTTCTGGCATATGTTCTTGCAGCAGAGTTCTCAAAGATGGAGGCATTATAGGCTGGCTGGGTGAAGAGCAGCAGTCCTTGTCCTGCCCTGGGCTCTGTCAGGAACTGGCCATTGGTTAAGGGGGAACAGAGCAGGAGGAAAAGGCAAATAAAATGTAAAAGGAGCGCAAAGCAGGGCAGAGGAAGCATATTTCCCCACCGATTAGGCTTCATCACTATTCCATCATCCAGTCACCCTATATTTGGAAAGAATAACAAAGAAAAACAGATCTGGATTCAGTGGGTGAGTTGTTCGAGACATGCTCTCTGTGTGTAGTGAAAATTTGATAGGGAACTGTGAGACAAAAGTTACAAAGACATTTCAGGGGTGCTGCTTATCACTACAGGGATATGATAGCATATTCAATGTTGCACTCTGTTTGCATTCTAACATTGAATATTGCGCCCGCAAGGCTCAACAGCAAAGAATGATAGCTTTAAACAAACTACATCAAAGCACAGCACCATGACACAGCCTCTGTGAAACATGTCATGACACCAAATAAAATAACAAGGATGAGGAACAATGACTTTTACTAGAAGAAAGAAAGCCTAACAGACAGGAGCACTCTTCTTTATCCAGTGGCAACCAGGAATGTTATATTCTCAAAAAAGCAAAGTGTAAGTAGGACACAAAATACATAGTTTGAGGAACATCATTATAAACTTTTTGAAACATCCTCATTCCATAAAAAGTTCATCACCTGATTAACTAAAACTGACAGCCCAAGTTTAAACCTATTAAATAACATCCAGAAGGGAAAACGAAGGAGAAAATAGTAGGTGGCCTAATTAGAAGCATGCTGTTTTATTCTACTATATCTTCTAATTACAAACTCCTTTAATTAAGAAAGGAGATATTGTCTCCTGGATGCATGCATATTCTATCAATATATTTTCACAATCGTTGTACAACAACAAAACATGTTGCCATAAAGAGAAAGGAATTTAAATCGTACGTGCAGATTAACACAAGCACTAAATAGACATTTAGAATTTTACGACTCAAATCAGCATCCCTGGATGGAGGGATAGTGTCCCAGGAGATATTGGGGTGCAGTTGTCGTCTCCCTTGTTGATGCAGAAACACTGAAGCTCGTCTCCGTGCAAAATTCACGAGTTAAGTCTGCTGCACATCGCGGCAGCGTGCCCTACCTTTGGACGAAACAGCTGCGACCAGTGAGAAAAAGAAATCCTTTCCCATCCTCTCTCCATCATTGAGGGGAAAAGAGGCGCAAAACAGCCGTGCAGAAGTCGATGATGGTGATGCAGTAGATGGAAAAATCATGTGCACATATTCCGACAAGGCTTGCAGCTCGTCCTCTGCAAAAACTAAATATCTTCTGCCCCAGTTTCATGCACCTGACTACTGTAACCCCGGGTGCAGGAGGGGGGATACTTCGGTTTTATCTGCAAAGGGTGAAAAAATTGCAAAAAACTGACGCTCAAACATTCATTTGCGGAAAGAAGAAGAGCCGATATAAAGGTGGTGCCATGAGCGAGTCGCTTAAAGCAAGTTTGGGAGCGGACAGCATCAGTTGTCGCTTGTGCGGGACTACAGTCAGTCGGCGCGCTCTCAGGATGGACGAGGCAGCTTCGTGGGACGAGCTCCGATCTTTACCGAGCGCAGCCGAACAATCCCGGAAGTGATCGCACAGCGGCAGAGTGTGGCTCGCTTTTTTCTCTCACGCTCGGGAGTTTATTCATCGGGTAGTTACACATCTTTACGTCAGTCAAACTTCTCCCACATTTCAGCTATGTCAGTTCTGTGTTATAACAAGGGATGCGGACAGCGATTCGACCCGGAAAATAACCCAGACGGTGAGTAGTGTCTGTATCTGAACTGCCCGGTAACAGGCTGTTAGCGGCTAACCCCCGATCATCTGGAAATTTCTATTGCGACCAGGGCCTGGTGGTGGTGGGCCCACACAGCTCATCTTACGCTGTCCTACCGGACCCAGGACAGTCATTCTTTGACACTGCCGTGGCTTATGAATTAGGAGGATTAGCGAACTCCCTAACGTGAGCCTGCTTTGACTTATCACGTTGTTGATAGCATGTGGAGCTCCACAGCATTTAGCTGAAGGTACCGCACGACTTTCCAGAACAATCCCCCGGACGGGACACACTGTTTCAAAGTTACGCTTGCTGTTGAAAGTCCTCAGTCTGGCGATTTAAGCACCTGTAAACAACAGGCAGCACCTCTCTGGCTGGTATACTAAACCCATAGCTACCCACGTGTTGTCAGGGCTGTGAAGTGCAGCTAGTCAAGGTAAACAGTCTGCTTTTAATGGAAGTCAAGAGTTTAAGTTTGCTCATTGTGTTATTGTTATTGTACTGGTTCAGTTTTTGCTTCATGGCCTTCATATATAACTCGGTTTTAAGTAGCTTTTATAGTTGTCCATTGTTACACTGTAGAGACCGATGAGCTAAGGAGGCAGTGATTTGTTGTGTTAAAAAGTGAGTGCAGCCCAGGTCAAAGTAGTGCTTTAACAATGAGCTGTGTGGAGGAAACTGACCATTAAGTCTGCCTTGACTTTAACATTTCTTACTTAACTTTGTAAAACCAGTGAATACACAGGCACAAATGGTCTAAATTTAATTTAGTTGAACTTTGCTTAAGGTGCCAATTCATAGTAATGTTATATCAAGGCACTGTGCATTTAGAGCTGGTCTGCGTCTGGAGACCAAACCATTTATTTTTTATTTCTTTGAAAACATAAATAAAACAAACCAAGCCCAACATATCCCACTTACAAGTGCCGGTGGTGGGGAAAAACTGCCTTTAGAAGTTAGAAACCTCTAAACCAAACCAGGCCTAATATTACCTGCTATCCCTCAAGGATCTTCTGTCCTATTACTTTGTGCGGGGAAAAACAATCCAAGTTATGGTGCTGGAACCTGAATTTCCCAAGGGGACCTTCCCAAGAGATCAATAAAGGCTCTATCTGTCTGTCTATCTATCTTTCCTTCTATCTATCTATCATCTATCCATGTGTCTACCTGTCTCTCTGTCTAATATCACAGGAGGTCGTTGTCACAATACCTGCTCCAGATATTCAGGTCGACATCAGACTGGGTTTTTGCGTCAGCATCTCTACTATTCATGTGTTTAATCTCATCCCTCCGTACCAGAAGGGCTTATGCCTGAGGAGAGTCAACATGTATTTTCAACACATGCTCCACGTCTCCATCCCGTAGCGCAGATGAGAGCATCAGCCTACCCGGCAGGAGCGCGCGAGCCTCATTTAGAAATCAGGACATTTGACAAACACAGTTGTGATGTGCTCAACCAAAACAGTGGCCAAATCCTTAATTAAATGCAACACGAGTCGCCTCGGGAGACAAAGACATTCATAACGCCGCTCGCAACCACGTGATTCCACTACTCATGTTTTGGAGCGATCGCTCAGTCAGGGCTGACAAGTTTGGCACGGCCGGTGGCATACCTCATCCCGCGCTGTGCTGCAAATCGTGGATTCGTGCTTATCAATCCCTGAAACATTAGGCTGATGATATTGAACGTTGCACAAGAGCAGCGGTCCTACAGCATCAGCAGGAAAGTCGCGGACGGGCCCGGAGATGAAACGATCGGCCCCCTTGATCCGTGGCGTCTGTGCTTAAAGTTTTCTCATAAATGTGGTCTAAATATAGGCGAACGCTCGGGGTGACGTCCCTCGGCCTGCGCCGCCAAACCCCGGCGGGCCCCTCCAACCTGCGCGTCAGAGGTGTCCTCAAGTGTCTCAACAATGTGCATTACCGGCCACTCCATGCGGGAGTCAACTCGAATTTACATTTTAATTGGATGTCTCTCTCTTTATAACTGTGGAGTGTGTTTCTATTACCTTTATGGATATCTGAGATGTCTGTGTGTAAGATAATAGCGTTTCCAGGGCACGGCGTAGGACGCTCCGCGAGGAAAGTGCTTGATTTATGGAGTCGCGGCGCCAATCTTGTTTTTATTCCCTCCACAGTGATTTGTCTTTTTTAGGGAAGTTATGAAAAGGGGACATTAAAAAAAAAAATCATGCTGCACTTTCCACCGAGGGCAAATCTCAGATGATGATCTGACGCTATCTCAAATGCATCTGTCTGTTGCTTTAAAACTGCATTAATATAAAACTTTCAGATTGTCTTTCCGTCTTGTTTGGCTTCTGTGTCTAAATCCAGCCCAAGATGGTAAAACTTCCCGGCTGCGTTAGAAAATTTGCCCTTTTTTCAAGAGAAGACTTAAATAAATCTTCAATTGCAAATCATTTGCTGGTGTTTCACTTTATAATTTATCGATGAATCTTGTACGCTGACAAATGCGCATCATGTATATTTCATGTGAAACCGTAGTCTATTTTTCATTGAATTTGAAGTTTAATATGTAGCAATAAACCAACAAATCTGAGTTTCATTTCTCCATCTTTTTTTTCTTTTCAGCAGCCTGGTGTTCAACACTGATCTTGTTTTAAACAGTGAAACTACTCTGTTACCTAATGGCTGTTGGCTTTAATCAGTCACTTTTCTTTAAATAGGCAGTATTAAGACTTTTAAGTATTTTATTCATCATGCAATCTTTTTCTATATACAGATTACATTTACCTTTTATTGCTAGGATTTTGCTTTTGAGTTGCATAAGCGTATCGGTTACCTGTCAACCTTAAACTTGTCCTGGAGCTGTAACAACTTATCAGAATCGACTAATGGACTAATTAGCAACTATTTTACCAATCCACATTCTATGCTCTGAGGCTTTTGAGCGTGAACAGTTTCTGATTTCTCTAATCCTCTGTGACAGGCAATTGATTGTCCTTGTATTTTCACTGTTCTTGCGTCATTTTATGAATTGATTGAGAAAATAATCAATTCACACAAAGACATGCAACACAGTCTGGACGAGACATCAGTCTATCACACTCACACCAAGGGGCAATTTGGAGTTTCCAGCTGAGCTAAACATGCATGTTTCTGGACTGTGGATGGCAACACGCTGGCCGTGTTTTGACTAATAAGTCTGTCGTATTGAATTTTGTTGTTCGGGACAGATTCGTCTCCATACAGTCATCAAGCGCTCGTGGGAACGGCACAGTAGCCCGCTGAGCCATCGCCCATCAACAATTCAGTGTACAACAACAAACTTTGAATCTCGGGTTCCCAAAAAATGACTCCGGGGCATCTTGTGAAGCATCAGACGGCGTTGACCCAGGCCCTTGGAGAGATGTAGCACACATGAAAGGAGCAGCCAGAGCAGACGAGACACCCCCGGTGTTGCCCTGCCATCAAAGACGCCCAGGGTTGAACAGTTGAAAATGACTATTGATTATTAGTTGCTGCTTTTTAAGCCGCATCCAGGAGTTCCTGTTGTACCATTCATAGTCTGTGAAACAAATGAGTCGTGTGTCTGAGCGTCATCCAGAGGAGGCAGAGATCTATTAAGTCCGTTTGGTTTGCCGTTCAACGCTGCTACCTCTGTTCATATCGTCCTCTCTGAGTTTGTGTTTTATTTTCCCAGATGGCTGCACCTATCATCCTGGAGTCCCTGTGTTCCATGATGCATTGAAGGTAAAGAAAAGAAAGAAAATTGCCTGAGAATGTGTTTGGCTTGCGCCCCGTTATCTGGTCAGAATGAATGTCGCTGTGTCTCCCTCCAGGGATGGTCCTGCTGCAAGAGACGAACCACCGACTTCTCAGACTTCCTCAGCATTGTTGTACGTTTTTGTTCCCGTGTCAAATCCATACTTCCAATCCTTTCATTATTTCTCCACCGCCTTTGTTTTCATCGACGCTGACCGCCATCTTCCCCCGCCTCGTCTTCCTCCTTGCAGGGCTGCACCAAAGGTCCGCACAACAAGGAGAAGCCCCCCGAGCCAGTGAAGCCAGATGTGACCACATCGGGAGAGAAGAAGGACGTAGACGAGCAAAAACCAAAGTTTAACGAGTACATCATCTCTGCACCAAAGCCCCAGGAGGCCATCCACAGACCAAGGTTAGAAACTTGCAAAATGTCCTATATGCAGCATAAAAGACTCCTGAGACACAAAGAATCAGCCCACAGAAGAGTCGTGGTTAGCCATAGTCTTTTAAGTCCAGAGGTGTGTTTCCAGCTACATTTCTAAAAATGTTGATAAAGTGCTACTGGTAGGTGTTTCCAGTAGGCTTATCAGCTGTAGTCTATTCCTGTGACATCCTGTAATTTTCATAAAATCCCATCCCAATAGACCCCACTTTTGCAAAGATAGAGGTCTAATATATTGTTTTACTAGTTTAGAAAGATTCTTTCCTCAATTTAATCGAGAATAAAGTGTTTCCGTTACACTTCTGTGAGAGATTTACGTAAACGCATGTGAAGAGGTGAACACAGCTCGAGAGGTTTTTCATAATGCTGAAAAACAGCTAAGAAGAAACCACTTCTCCTCACCCAGCACACCAGCAGCACCACCGGTGTAGAAGAGCATACCCACTGAGCCATGAGGACTTCATTCCTCTCTTTAGTATTCTGCCTCGGTGTGAAGCGGATGAAAGGATAGGTAGAGTACATGAGGTATTAAATCAGCCACAGTGAGGATTCACAGGATCGTCAGAAGCATTCTTTAGCCCTTTACCCTGGGTACTTCCCACCAGAGTTCAAAGGAACGAGGACAAGCGACTGATGAGGCGATTACCACTGAATAGTGAAACTCCTTAAAGCAGTGTATTGGTCTTATTCTGGCTTTGTACCCGGGAGCCAATTCTGAAGTGGCGTTGAAGTGAGATACAAACCGCTCTACCCATACAAAGAGTTTCCTCCAGCGGGCCGATTTAAAGATGGCTGCCTCTTTGTTATTGTGTTGTGCCTCCAGTGCTGATGAGCCCATGGTGAGATTGCAGCATAAAGTCTCTGGTTCTCTGAAGCAGGCCCTGGAGAAACTGAAGCTTACAGAAAACACTGCCGAGACCAAAGGTGAGAACAGAGCCTGGCCCCCTCCCTCACACCCCCCCCCCCCCCCCATCCTCTTTGTGGTAGACCTGTGCCATCCACATCTTGTTTAGTCGACAGGAAGGTCATGTTGACAGTGGAAGTGGATGGATGTCCGCTGGGAATTTGCTCTCACCTGCTTCGTTCACATCACAGGAAGCTGACAGGGACAGGACTACTCATCTCAGCCGGTATCTTTCAAAGTCTGCTTGTCAATTCCTTTTCCCTCTCTCCGTCTCTCTAGAGGAAGACAGCGACGAGATCAAGATTGGAACGTCTTGTAAAAACGCAGGATGTACTAAAGTAGGTGAATACCTCGCCGTACACTGGGGCCCGGGGGGGGGTTTGGCAACAGCATATGAAATGCTTTTTTTTTTATATATATATTTACTTCAGACTCGTGTTAATTCAGACTTGTATGCTCTGCCAAATAAGTTTTCCCTCCCTCTGAAGTCCTGAGCCAAGGTTGACAAACACGCTTCAAGATAATTTTACAAACAGGCGTCATTACCCACAAACAAAACCCAAATCACGATGATCCGAGCAGATCCTGACAAAGAAATGACAACGCTCCTGGAGAGCTCACCGCTCTGGCTGAGGGGGAGCAGATGCTGCTGGTTTTCTCCTCCTCCCCCACGTTTGCTACCAGACGGATGGGAAGCGAGGCTTTTTTTTGTTGCTCCAGCTAATCTGCCCTGTCTCAGCAGAAACCCCAAGATCAGAAAATAAATTGTGAGGAACATTTGCATTGACGTGGGTTTTGTAGGAGCTTGGAGTGGGGCTTGTGATTACTAATGATTTACATAATTGTACTTAAACTGATTTGATGGAAGGCCATGAGACGCTCTCTCTCTCAAGGCCTCTCGGCTGTTTCGATGATTAATCAGTTTTGGTCTTCGTCGAGACTAAATTGGTGCTTAAAGCAGGTTTTTTAAGTCATTATTCATTCTCAGGAGACTATACGTTTATCTCTGTCTGTGCTGTAATAAGTTCAGTCTGAGTTTACACCATGCTTTTTGTTGTTTTCAGAGCTTTGAGGGACCTTCAAGCGACTCAGAGGTGTGCTCGTACCACTCCGGTTTTCCCATCTTCCATGAAGGGTGAGTATCACTGCGATCCCTCGATTGTTTTTTTTTGTTTTTTTTTTTTTCCATGGCTGCATGTCATCTAATTGACACGACGCGATGGATTTTTCTGTGGAAGCGGAAAGACCGGTTGAAAGGCGCACCAGTGTTTTCCTGCTGGTCTTCCTGTTAGTCCCGTGCTCTGGCTCTCCTGAGTGACAGGCTATTGACGGCTGAGAATCCACCCGGGTCAGTGCCTTTCCTGTGCTTCCAGGATGAAATACTGGAGCTGCTGCAAGAGGAAAACCTCCGACTTCAACACCTTCCTCTCTCAAGAGGGCTGCGCCAAGGGAGCCCATCTATGGAGGAAAAAGGATGCGGTAGGTGTGCCGCTCGTCACCGAAGCGTGCACGACTGTGTGCTCCACAGAAGCTCAGCTGCGACTCCACCTAGTGGTGCGAGCCCAACAGTTGCAGACCGGAGCCGAGGCCTCTTAAATACGAGCGATCTCTTAAATGCTGTTTCCCCGCAGGGTAAGAAAGTAGTCCCGTGTCGGTTCGACTGGCACCAGACCGGGGCGCAGGTCATCATCTCCATCTACGCCAAGAACGCCGTCCCAGAGCTGAGCTACGTGGATGCCAACAGCACCACGGTGAGCGAGCCCCCCGTCCCTCCATGTCCCAGCCGCTCAGGTTCACGCCTGCTCTCCTCACTGTAACGCCCGGTTCTCTCCCCCCACCTCAGGTCAACATCCACGTCATATTTGATGGAGAGAAGGAGTTTGAGCAGAAAATCAGCTTGTGGGGAGTAAGTACATCTCATTTTCACTTAGCAGCGCCTTTCAGCGAAAGCGAGTTAGGAAGGAGACGTTGAATCTCCGGTTTGTTCACCCCGTTCCCTCCTCTCCTCCCAGGTGATAGACGTGAGTAAGAGTGTCGTGAACATGATGGCCGCCAAGATCGAGGTGGCCATGAAGAAGTCCGAGCCCATGTCGTGGGCCCGTCTGGACCTCCCTCCCCCCGTCGCCCCGCCCAAGGAGAAGGAGGAGAAGAAGGAGGACGAGAGCGAGGAGGAAGATGAATGATGAGGAGTTCCCATATAAACATTGTGTGTGTGTGTGTGTTAAAGCTGAATCAAAGCCACATGCTCCATTCCTTACCTCCTTAAAGAGTCACCTCTTGAAGTCACAGAATTTTTGCCTCTACCATGTTTTCCGTTTTGTTCCGTTTCATCCTGACCGGTCGATGTTGTCGGATGATTTTTTTGTTTGTCTGTTTTTTTTTGCCTGTTTTTATTGGACAGAATGCCTCATTATTTTCAAGTATTTTAAGACTTTTTCACTTGAGTACTGAATGACAATAAGGGGAACACTTTTCATATAATAATTGCACTGAAGCCCCTTGGAAAATGAAAATAAGACATAGATGTAGTAGGCATGTGTGGCCATGCTTCGTCTGGCCGGGACTGCTCACATCAAACCGGTGCCACAGACCACAGCTACCACCACCTTTTTACAGGGAAATGTCTCATTCCATCTGCTTTTAGAAACGCTGTACGTTTTTTTTGTCCGTCGGTTTCACGTCGGTCAATAAGCTGTCCCCGCGTGATCATCAAGCTGCTCTGTGTAGCTGAGAGAGAAATACAGATGTCCAGAATGAAGTTTTTTCTGGATGAACTTGTCTTTAAACAAAGACCGTAGATCTTTACTCGCAAAGTAAATATTTGACAGCCTGCTATTCCATTATATTTTCATTTGAGACTGCAGCTGGGCTCCAAATGGTTTTATTTGACATGATTCTGCCTGATGTATATTTTGTACAAGTTTTACTTCTGTGTAATCAATGCTGTATTTATCTCATCCCCTGTGTGAAACAGCATAGCACAGTTTGAATAAGGAGAATGTACTGTATTACCTGACACTACCAGTCAAGTCTGAAGTATTTCAAGCAAAGTACTGCATTTTAAAAATGCTCTGCCAGACAGCATGGGTCGAGGCTGAGAACACGAGTTGAATTTGACTGGACGAGACCTCGATGTAAAAGTCTAAGAATTAGGGAATCAATTTATCTTACCAGAGAAATAAACATTTGTGTTGAACTTTTAAAACTGCCTCAGTGTGCGTGTGCGTGTGCGTGTGCGTGTGCGTGTGTGTGTGTGTGTGTGTGTGTGCGCGCGCGCACTGGTTTATGTCATGCTGTGAATATTGAGCATATGCACAGGACAGTGCTGCTTACGAGTGGCTCCTCCAACAGTTAAGAGGCTGAGAAATGAAACCCTTCTCTTGAATTTTAGTTAGGTATGACCTTTCAAGTGAACATTTTAAACCACATGCAACAAATGGGAATTGCAGTGACTTTTGGAAATGTCATAAAGTTTTTTGAACTATTGTGCAACTCAAAGGTTACAGTATTGAACTATGTCCTGGCACTATGGAGATGTCTCAGACCTTGACGCTCTAAGCAGACATTATCACCTTTTTCTCCCTCGGCAGGAGTGCGCGTCGCACTGCAAAATGAATCCCTTTAAATGTTAATCAGAATGTGGTTCAGTCGACTCCCACGTGACCATAATGAAAATAGCTCCCAGAGGCTTGTGTAAATTTATCTGAGGAGTTTGTGCTGCAGCTGGATGCATGTTGGGACTACTTCATAATAAATGTCTGTGTGCGTGAGTGATGTAACGTGCTGCAATGCCACACAATCAGATATTGACGTCAATGAGTTGAAACCTTGTGAGCTGGAGGAGGGAATGTGGAGAGTCATTGGACATTCCTGTGACAGCTGCAACATTGACCTTTTTTTTACAGTTTTAATATTGCCATTAACAGAGACGAAAAGGCTCATTATAGACAGTCATTATAGTCAGTGTTGTGTTTTAATTCACAGTGCTTTGATATTAAAATTCATGGATGTGTGCATCACCACGCTCAGGAATTGGTTGTGCCCTCACATAGTTGTTTGGTAGTTCCGGTGGTTGCTTTCCTCCGAGTCGCTGGCCCAGATAAGTGGCTGTCTTTCGGGGAGAGCAAATAAGTTTTTCCACCTCTTCGCATTCAGCCAGGGTGACCCTCCGTATCGCCGCTTGGCAGTCAGGAGGCCGACGGTGACGGCCACTGCTACAATCCCTCCAGCGAGCGCTGCAAGCAGCAGCCAGGGCCACACGTCTTGTAATACCTCCAGCTGTGGACGAATGGATTCTGACAGCCTCTGGTCTGAAACCAAAAAAGTTCAAATTAGTTGGTTTAAACCCTTCGTTTCGTACATATATATCATCGTAAAAATACATACACAGTAACAGAAAGGGAAGCAGAAACTATCCATCATTGCCTTGAACACACACACACCATTCACACCTAGGCAATTAGAGACACCTAGGCACCTATAGTCTCCAATTAACCTAAACATGCATGCTTTTGGACTGTGGGAGGAATCCCATGCAGACATCTAAACTCCACACACATAGGCCTTTGATCCAACCGGGATCTGAACCAGGGACCTTGTTGAGGTGACACCACTATCTATCAATTCACCATGTTGCTCAGAATATAAATCTTAATGAGAAACAGAAAGGTTGTGCTATACTGTGCTTCAGTGGCACACTACTTACTTGCGTCTAGCAGGTGTGAGTATTCATATCCTAGCTCTTTGCTGGAGATGAAGTATTCTCTGTTTCTGTAGAGGGGCAGGAAAGGTACCATGTTGTATTCTCCGTTGTGTCCTATGGGAGCGTTAGCCTCTGGATACTGTGACGGGGACGGACTGTGCTGCCTCAGCCAGGCCTCGTAAATACTTTTATGAAGAATGAAAAGAAATTATTCTAGATGAAGGTGTGCGAGTATTATGAAGTTACAAAAATTGAGTGTCTCACCTGTCGACAAACGCATGGTGGAGGAGGAATATGGGGTCGTTGGCTGAGCCCTGCACTGAGGACATGGAGCCATTCATGAACACGTGGAGAGCAGCGTGCAAGCTCCTGTGAGAGCTGTTTCCTAAACCTGTCTGAGGGTCCCCGAATCCTGAAGGATGAGAAGTTTGAAGGATGAGTATATTAGGTGTGTGTAGAAGTCAGGGAGATGCTTTATGCTGTAAAATTTCAAGATAAAACTCCATGGTGGTAACATCTGAGAACTCTATTGCTAGCAGTTAGGTGGTTAGCAAAGCGCCACCTAGCCTTCCCACAGTACCTGAAAAAATATTAATGCCAATCAGCTTAATATTTTCTGAAACGGTCAATATCTTATTAGTGTACATTATAAAACTTCACAACCTGTTGCAAGGCATCAACTGTAATCTTGAATAAGAGGTAATGCTAATGGACTGTCAGAGCTGTTGTCTTGCCGAAAGTGGTAAATATCCCTCATCTGTTAATGCTGTACGGGGAAAATGAGATGACTCTTTGTTCTTCATCAGAGGCTGCAAAATGAAGTGTGGAAAAACCCACACACAGGAAGCACAACAAGGCAGACAGAGTAACACATGAGCACGTTGAGCGGGAAGAGCAGGAGTGTAGAGCTTTGTGCTACTTGAGATGGAGCAAGTGTGAAGCGCGTGATGTGAAATGTGTGTGTGTGTGTGTGTGTGCGTGTGTGTGTGTGTGTGTGTGTGTTTGTGTGTGTCTGTCTGTGGTGAAGCTTATCTGACCTTCCAGAATGTTCCTGAAGCTCATGTTGGCACTGCGGTCCATGGCTCCGGTGTCATAGTCGGCCAGGCCGAGAGTGAAATCCACCTCTTTAGAAGTTGGCAATCGCTCAACCACGTTACGATTGTGGTTTCCAGGGTTACGCCGTAATGGGCCCTCATCCCTGGCGTCACACAACACACCTCTGGCGTTGTAGTCCTCTGCTCGGGAGCACACAACCTGTTGGCAGGGACACACAGGAGCATGTTGCAATACAGTCAAGAAGCGAGTAGCAGACATTGTTCAGTTGCAGTGTTTTGACAGTGTCAGAACACAGAGTCAGGTCTCTCTCACACAAATGGGCCAAAAGTATATGAGTATGGTTACCAACTTGTCCAAGTAAAGGTGTAATTCCCCTAGTGATATTTTATCCATTGAATCATTTAAAATTATGCAGTAAGGTGTAATATGATATGTTTGTATGCATATGTGATAATGATTTTATTAATTACTATTATTTTACAATTTGTAAAGTGTCTTTATGTGTGTACTTTATATCTATGTATCTATGTGGGTGATCTATGTGAGAGTGATTCATCTAAATGTTTATCACATTTTGCTTATTCTGTCATTTGAGACACAAATTCTTATAAAACAACTTGTCATGTAAACTGTAATTGTTAAATATCAGTTTAAAAAACAAATTTAAACCTAAATGTTGAATCCTAATCTGAATGTTAATTGTTAAATCCACGTCTACATGTTAACTGTTAAATCTGGATGTTAAATTTTAATCTAAATGTTAATTGTTGTGACCAAGAGGTTCTTGTTCTTTGATGTTAACATAGAAGTTATGCTACATTGGATCCATCAGAAAGTACCCTCATACTACTACTACTTGTTATGCTGTTTGTAGTGGGAATATTACAGTCAGTTTTTGCACTATTGCCCATTCATGCTTATCTGGCAACCACATATAGGCATTAAACTGATCGGCTGTCTTAATAAAGCTACTGAAAATAAAGAAAACAAAAAGAAAAGGATAGTAAAGGAGAGAAAAGGAAAAATAAGGAATAATTTATGTCTAGTCCTGCAGTCGTTCGTGAATTCATCTTTGTGAACCTGGATCAGTGAAGCAGGGGCATTAGACAGTCATTTACCCTCCAGGAAGAGAAGACTGAGCCTGGGCTAAGCAGATTGGGATCCTGGGGGCTCCGCGCTCCCATCAGCTCGTCTGTGCACACGTCACATCCCTGGGCATCCCTCCAGTCCCAGTATGGGATAGAGAAGGTCATGTCCCCAGTCAGCTTCCTGATCTCATGCTCCCAGTGAAGCAGGTAGACCCGATGCCATGGCAGAAAGGCAGGTCCCCAGTGGGCAAAGTCTGAATTAGTCCACACCTCCCCTGGGGCCCCCAACAGCACGCTCCGGGACACGTAGTAGTGCATCCACACAAACACGTCATACAGAGACACATCGGCAAACATCGGGTTGGAGCCGTTCCCCATCTCCAGGTAGGTCCCTGTGGCCACCACGTAGTCCTGGCTGACCGTGTGCTTGGCCAGGTTCAGGTAGGACACCAGCCTGATCCTCTCAGCCCGGGACAAATGGAACACATTCCTCCTCAGGGACTCCCTCCTCTCGTTGCAGTTCACCCCAAAGTATCCAAACTTACAGTCCGCGCAGTTGAAACCCATGAAGTTCCCTGCACACTGGCACGTCCGGTTGAAGAAAACAAGAGGCCACTTCTCCCTGTCGTCCACGCCGGAGAAAGGATACTGTGGCCCGTGGGGCTGTACAGGCTCCTCAACGTCCTGGCAGAAACCCCGGCCTGAGCTGGCCCCACAGGCCGAGCCATCGCCCTCCCAGGCCGGGCAGCACTCCTTGGAGATCAGGGCCTCCCTGGTGGCGCACGGCCGAGGGAACTGCTGCCAGCTGGGCGCAAAACACAGCAGGAAAGTAAGGATCAGAGGCAACATTACAGCAAGGTTCTGATATAGAGAAGCAGAGCTACTCCTTTAAAGTGGGAATGCCCATGTGATGCTTTCACAGGATTAGATTCTTCAAGTTCTCTTCCCCCTCTGGGCAACCCCTCCCCTTTGTTGAGCCAGTCACATGCTACTTAAGTCAGGGGTGAGGCTTGCACCCACTAGGGGGGCAATCGGCCCAAAGGCACACATCCCAGGACTGCAGCTAGACCACTTTGAGGAAAAACAGTTACCACAACTCTTAATTCAATAGAGCTGCTCCATAATGAAAATAATTAACACTGTGTGTCTTTTACCATGTTGTGATACAACTGAAATAATAGGCCACAAGTCTAATCCTCCTATGTCCTAAACAGACATGAGAACCTGGGATCATGCTCACTTCTAATCTAGGAATGTGTTTTGCTTTCTACAGTGAGTAAAAGCAGGCGTGTAACTCATGATCACACACACACACACAAACAGGGGTGTCACGGGGGTCTTTTGCAGCCTATCTCAAGCGTACATAAGGCGAAGCCAGGGAATACATCCTGGACAGGTCGCCAGTCCATCACAGGACACACAAAGAATCATAAATAAAGAAACTGTTGTTGCAACTACAGCGTGAGCCTGAGCCTGAGGCAAAAAATACAAAAAGGTACACGATGCGCATAAAGTACAATGAAAGAGAACCATTCCTCTGGGCTGTTTTATGCATTTGCGTAGTGCTCTCTCAGAAGAAACCTTTGTCATTACTGCCCCCTCACATGTTTCTCAGCCTGAGAGCAGACAATACTCTGACCTTTGACCTTTTTTTATCTGATAGTGATGGATGTAATTGCATGCGATAATTTCTTGGATCTGGGATACATCTTTAGGCACTTAACCTCTAACCCTGTTACAAACAGCATCACATTTGTCTTCACAATATCCTTTGTTTAATCATCCACCAGAAGCCAAAAAAGGAACAAGCCTCTTTACTTGATGATCCATTTGACAGTATGTGTGTAATAATGACTAAATGCTGTAATGTAGCTTCTGCATCATTTATGTATTTATTTATTTGTTGTAAAAATCACAATACTTTTATTTGGATTAGTTATTCTTAGAGAAGGATGTATTTACATTTTCACGTTATATTGATTTTGAACAGGAGTGTCTCCCTTTTCTATTGAATTTGACTGAGGAAACAATAATTGCTCCTCAGTTCAATCCCCAATGACTGCTGTTGTGGCGTTTAGCTATAGTGTTTTTGGTTGTGGTGTGGAGTTTCCACTGGGGGGCGCTATGCAACAACTTCTAACACCATCCTGTCTCAATGAATGACAGCTTTCCTCCCCTCCTCCTCTGGCAACTAGAAACAATGGACGTCACTTCATTCATTTGGCTCACAAAAGTACCACACAAAAATATCCCCACTTACTTATGTTTGACCTGTGTAAAATCTAACCATTATCAAGAATTCCCTAAAAAATGTTGTTGCTGGATATGCATCACACATCACAGCTAACAATATATTCACACTGTACAACACTGGATAATTTCAGTGTGTCATCTCCATCTCATACCAGAATGTAGACCACTGAAATGTAAATGATGGATTCACTGTAACTTGGCTGTGGGTGTAGCAGGATGTTCCACATGACATATTAACTTAATGCACCTGCTGCATTCCCTAACCTGACTACAAGTACATGTTAGAGAGGTTATGGTTTGGTAACATAAGATGCATGGGTTTCCCCTTATAGTCCAAATACATACACATTTAGCTCGGTTGGAGACGGTTATTTACTGTGACAATGAATGGTGTGTGTGTGTGTGTGTGTGTGTGTGTGTGTGTGTGTGTGTGTGTGTGTGTGTGTGTGTGTGTGTGGATGGACTGGTGACAGGGTGTCTTCCCTGGCTTGGCCCTCTGTGTGCTGAAGAAAGACTCTTGTTCACTTGAGCCACTATATAGATAGATAGATAGGTAGATAGATAGATAGATAGATAGATAGATAGATAGATAGATAGATAGATAGATAGATAGATAGATAGATAGATAGATAGATAGATAGATAGATAGATAGATAGATAGATAGATAGATAGATAGATAGATAGATAGATAGATAGATAGATAGATAGATAGATAGATAGATAGATAGATAGATAGATAGATAGATAGACAGACAGATAGATATTTCTTTGAAAATACTGAACCCCTGAAGAACCAATTGAGCGCAACCTAATGGCAATTTCAATATCTAGTAAATCTTACCATTCGCTTCATGTTTAAAATGTTTGTACTGTGTTTCCGAAGTTCAACCTGCAAACACAGCCAAACCGTTATCCACCGAACAAAGGCATTGATGTAAAACCAAAACAAACCCAACTGAAAAAGTGGAAAAGCCACAACAACTCTACAAAGGAATGATGTAAAATTAATGACAAACGAATCGTTCTGCCCCAGCGCGGCCACGTTAATTGGGGGAAATGCGAACTTTGACGAAAATGAAACCTCGATGTTCGGATTTCCATGCAATCTGGCAGCGCGCACTTGAACGCAACTGTCGGTGTCGTAATTTGGGAGCGCGTTCTTACTTATCCTCGACACATGCAGTATTTATTTACTGTCTTTGAGCTGGGCGCTGAAAACAACCGGAGTCTATGCTGTTTTATGTGTGTGCACACGCGGAAACCATCATTAAAGCCGACCCAGGATCGAATTCCACTTGTCCATACACATGCGCGCACGCACACACACACGGCTTCCCGGGTACCAATTTAGTCAGTGTGGATGCTCCATGCCTTGCACTGGTTTGGAGTAGGAGGAGGAGGAGGAGGTGGAGAAGGGAGGAAGGAGGGGGGCTCGTCGTGTGCGTCAGAAAGTCAAACATGGTCCAATAACGAGCTATATTATATCTGCTGCTATTTGCAGTTTGCTGTAGCCAGGCGCCGGAGCTGAGCTGCTGCTGCTGCACACACTGGCAGCAGTTGGTTTTCTCCCTCCTCTCATTGTGTCCTCTGTGATGGAAGAGCTCTCTAAAGGAATGGCATCTGCGAGGCTGCAGGCACACAGGAGGTAGGATGAAGTTGTTTGTCACTTTGACTGAATGAATGACTGAATGAATGTGCTTTTACCCAGGCTTATAGCTCAGGAACAACAGCTTTTCTGTCCATTTTACTTGATTAAAGTTTTAGATGAGCTGTGATTTGCGTTATCTGAGCTCATTTCCTTCCAATCTATATCTTCCACTTTAGGTATCTGACCCTAACCCCTGGCATCAAAAGCCCCATGCCAAAGACGACACGCTCCTCTGAGCTCCAGGTGTGAGAGGACGCAGAATGGCAGCAGGTGTGGGGAGAGACACAAGGGTGGGTGGTGGGTCATGGTGTGTCCGGCTGCTGGTAGTGAGTGTGCTGCTGGGTGCTGATCTGGGCCTGAGAGACTGGGTTGGGGTCAATGCCCAGAACAACGAGAGAAGGGTCTTAGCACACATCCCCGGAGACATCATCATAGGAGCCCTGTTCTCTGTGCACCACCAACCACCTGCAGACAAGGTAAACAATGTGTATATATGTGCATGGTCATTTTCTCTGTATATTGTGGATTTCTGTAATTTGCGTGGGTCCCACTCTGCCCAGGTCCATGAGAGAAAGTGTGGAGCGGTGCGTGAGCAATACGGGATCCAGAGGGTGGAGGCCATGATGCACACTCTGGATCGAATCAATGCCGACCCCACAATCCTCCCAAATATCTCTCTGGGCTGTGAGATCAGGTCAGATGTCAATCACATTCTCATATTTTAACCACATAGAAATAGATAGGAACCACATGGTGACATGGTTTTGATATAAAAGAAGAGTAAATTCACCAGGGACTAGACAGACACTCAGGCTGGATAATATCTAGAGGACTGGCATGAAGCTGCTTTTTATTCTACGATCTCTATGGACGGCAAATTGTAGACTCACATCACTATGTCAAGACAACCAACAGAGCCACAATTTAGACTTTTAGCCATCTTCCACTCTTAAAAATGTTTTAAGGATCTCTACAAAAGAGGGAAAAACAAAAGAGAAATGAGTTTTCCTTGCAGGGTGGCTGGGCTCAGCTCTAAAGATAAAGTGGGGGGCTCAAAGTAGAGTCACTGCTCTTTTGCTCTAATGGGGGCTGCTAGGATTTGGCAAGGAGAGGCGTTTCTTGGCCTCCCTGCAGAAACTACTTCCCCTGCGCTCTGAACTGGATACATGAGATCATAGCAAAATCACCAAAGATGACAGAGATTTTCATTCTGCTTTCACTGAGGTTGTACTTAGCAGGAGAAGGTGGCTACAGACAGGTTAATAGAGACGAGAGACAATGGGTCATAAGACAAACAGGTAATTCAAGAGTGCAGGCAGTAAGTAAGTGTCCTCTCACCAATTTTAAAGGCCATCAGTCACATGAGTAGGGATCTGAACTACTGACAAAGGGAGGTAGGAAATGAATGCTGCTTAGGGAACAAAAGTGCAAATTAGAAAATCTTAAATTTGGATGGTACTCAGGCTCATGCAGTTTCAGTATAGCTTTGCTTAAACTCTGGATTGCAGCTCCAATAGTGATGTCTGTCAAGTTGTTCTTCCAAAAGCAAAAAGCAGAGACTTTACACATCCAAAAAAACATCCACTTGGCCACTGCTTCCTTGTAGCATGCCTAAACAAGTGTGAACCCAATCTTTCTACAACAGGGACTCCTGTTGGCACTCAGCAGTGGCGCTGGAGCAGAGCATTGAGTTCATTCGGGACACACTCGTGTCCAACGAGGAGGAGGAGAGCCAGGGCAGGTGCACTGCAGAGGCGGGGAGCCTGCTCATGCAGGGGAAGAAGCCCATCGTGGGACTGATTGGACCGGGGTCTAGCTCCGTGGCCATCCAGGTGCAAAACCTCCTCCAGCTCTTCAACATCCCACAGATAGCTTACTCAGCCACCAGCATGGACCTCAGTGACAAGGTACGAGAACAAACAGATCGAGCAAATTTCAAACTTCAGATTAAATCATCGAGCTGCCAGGTGTGCGTTTGATGGGAAGAAAGATGTGATTTTTTTCCATCTTTGCTGATTTGAAGCATTGTGTGAAACCTGATGAAACAACTAGTGTCTGGTGTTAAACTGTTGTTATAGATGTCCCACGGTAACATACCAATTCTGTCACTGCCAGACTTGCAACCATGTAAATTCCTTCCAACACAGAGCCTGTATAAATATTTCATGAGGGTGGTGCCATCAGATATGCAACAGGCCAGAGCCATGGTGGACATTGTGAAGAGATACAACTGGAGCTACGTGTCTGCCATTCACACGGAAGGTGAGAGTGTGTGTGTGCAGATGTCTTTCTCCATGCACATAGTCACACATGGATCAAGAGACATATGAGGTTTTCAGTGAGCTGCTGGTTTATTACTTGCATCTGTACTATCTGGTATCATCAGAAACAATGGCACAGCAGGAAAATGGACTTCCGTGAAGCATATGCTGAAATAGTTCTTTTTTATATATGTATATATCTCAAATATATATTTGAAAATGTACTGATAAAACAGAAATATCTGTACCTTTAGTTTTTAGTTGCTCTATTTTTCTGTTCAAAGGGGCAGAAAAGATCTTGCTTGCTGACATTCTGACCTGACATCGATATCAAATCTGAGTCATACGCTGCTTATCATTCAACCATTAACGAGTGTGAGGATCCTCTGGGATACTTCAGAATAAACCTGCGCACCTGCACACAGTGCACACTATTCACAAGCACCCAAGCAGAAAACTCCTCTGTTAAAGCTCCGGTTTATAAGTTGTGACTCTACAGTGCAGGCGATAATATCTATGGCATGAATATGAAATTTATTTGAAATTAGCTCTGATTATATATTCTCTGTAATCCAGTTCTTCATTGGCAGTGCTTCCCAGGGAACATCTGCCACGGGCTTTGAACTCTGGGCATCGTGGCCCTCTGCTCATTTCAGTGACGCTTCAGCCACTTATCACATTCTCAAAGCAGTTGCTCGGGATCGCATTAGCTATTTAGTTCATGTCTCTTATTGTTGCATATGCCGTTAAACTTAAAATCTGATTCAAATTGGATTGAAGAAAAAGCATTGCACTTCCAGAGACTTCTGAAGCATCTTTTTTCCCATAAGAAAACTATAGTGTTGTGACGCTTCGCTGTGATATAAAAGTACAAAACTGTTTAATTTTCACCTCCTGCTTTTCTCTATGTAGTGTACAAGTGAGATGCCGTATCCCAGGGCATCCCCTACCTTGTGCTGCAGGCAGTATCAACACACAGGGTTATCATAACCCCTTGGTTTCATCACAATACTAATCCTACCTATCCAAAAAGAAAATAGATGGTATTGACGTCATTCATCATCAGCCTATATATATAAAACTGTCCCCATCCATGTATGGCTCCTTCTTTAACCTCATAGTGGTTTTTATGAGGCCATATGTTTATGAAATAAATCCCTCTTGATGTGAATAAGTGCTAAATCCTGGCTGGCTTGTTCCAGTTTATTCCATAAAAATACCAAACTGTTGTTGAGCAGGATTTTTAAAAAAAGGTCTATCGCGTGCCAAATGGAGTTTGCCAGGATGAAATCTCACAGCAAAGCAAAGCCCTGTGTTTTAATATTTATATTGCATAGTATCTGCATCGTTACTGTTTTAGAAGTCCACTGTTCCAGGGATGGAACAATCTAAGCCTTTAATATGGCTTCATTTCAGTGCCTGTCTGTGTTCTTTGCCTCGTAACTTCAATGAATAGCTGCAATTGTATTGCATGTTGGGCAACACGAACATTTCAATAGACTAACTGTCAAATTCAGTTGCACAGTGCATGTTACAACTGCATCACATTTGCATAAACAAATTACAGGGTTTATGGTCCAGTAAATGATGTCAACTTTCCTCTATGAAGAGTTGCAGAAAACTCAACGGGGTCAAGACTGACTGAACCTCTGCAGTTGAAGAAGTTTAGACATTTGCTGGAGCCCAGCAGGTTAAAGTTGTGGTTATAAAACTGCTGCTGTGTATACATCCCATTACATTTAACCTATAGCTGTGGGCTATGCTCTAAATCTTATTTACAACAGACACCTCAGATGGAAGGGAAGGGAGGACAGGGATATTAATGGGAGCAGAAAAGGCAGCGTCAACGCAGTGTAAAACCGGGGAGACATGCCACATATGGGAGTAAAACTCACACGTAGTAATGAAGAGGATACCTCGACGAGTGCCATGCTTATAGTGAGAGCACGAGGAAGTAGGTGACCTCATTTCCAGCAAGTTATAACCCCCAACTGTTCCCATATCGGGGACAAAAATCAGCGATCAGCCCTGATGAGTTGTGCTGACATTACACACCAGTGTGTTTGATTGTCACAAGCATAGCAAGCAGAGAGTCTGCTACCGCACGTGAACACTGTCGCATTCATCTTCCTCCTGTCTCAGGTAATTACGGCGAGAGCGGCATGGAGGCGTTTAAAGACATGGCGGCGAAGGAGGGCATCTGTATCGCCCACTCCGATAAGATATACAGCAACGCGGGGGCGCACAACTTTGACAAGCTGCTGCAGAAGCTGCGAGGCCACCTGCCCAAGGCCAGGGTGGTGGCCTGCTTCTGTGAGGGCATGACGGTGCGGGGCATACTGATGGCCATGAGGCGACAGGGGCTGGTGGGAGAGTTTCTGCTGGTCGGGAGGTGAGCGGTGTATTTGTGTTGTGTTTGACCCATGACTCTGTTTCTTTCCATGTATTAAGCTGCTTTTTGTCTACGTGTGTTGTGTTGATTTCTAATCCAGAGTCCCTTCAGACGTCCAGCATCCTCAAACAAGATGTGCTTGTTGTCGTCTCTGTCCTCTCATCATCATCATGATCATCATCATCCTTGTTATCATCTTCTCTGTGTCCAGTATCTTCATGGCCAAAAGTGAGGTATTTATAAGGAACCTTTTGCTTTGGGAAGCGATCAGACTACACTTGCACGGTTTGATAACACATAAATCACCGGAAGCTTACTAATTAATGGAATTTGTTGGGATCTTCTTTATTTTTGTTTATTTTTATTTAATGATGAGCTTGCCGCAGACTAATATATTAAGTCTTCAGACAACTTTGTTATGAATTGGCACTTAGAATTGACCCCGGCCCTATGAATTTCCTGCCTTAGCCATTATGTGAGGTGGAGGTAGAGACCAGCAGACTGCTGTTATTAAGGTATAAACTGGGTGACTGAATGAATTAAAGACGATAATAGTGTTAATGCCAATACTTCAAGGTGCGGGCTGCACAACCTAACACAACCCTCAAAGTGTAATTCGTCAAATATCATACCTTAAAAAAACAACATTTTCTTTTAGCGAACAAGAGACTGTGTCTATAATGCTGTAAGGGAAACATGCGACCCAAAATAAAAACTACAATTTCCAAAAAAAATGTGGGAAAGAGGGGATTGATATAGCAGGAGGTTTCACTCTTGCCGAGAATAACATGTTTTATTTTAAGGTTTAGCTCTCTGGCTCACTCTCGTCCCTGGTGTTCTATAAATGCCTTTCCTCATTAGGAGCCACATATGTAGGCTGTCGCTCAAATCTGACAGCAGGAAACATAAAATAACCTTGAACTACATATTGCAAAACACCACGCTCTATAATCCACACTGTTGCGCGGAGCCTCCAGACAGTCATAGTGTTGTCGTCTGCTTAGCTTTAAAGACTGGGGTGAATTAGTTATGATGTTTCTCTGTGTTGCTCGAGCTCGAGGGAGATTTGACTTGAGATATTGTCTAGGCAGTATGGAGTCGTGTCCCATTAAGTTCTCCGTCCCAGTTCAATGGCACGTCTCTGACCTCTGTTCTTTGGTGTCATCACCATCCTCGCCGTTCTAATGATGTTACCTGCACATACCAGGCAGCCTGGAGGATTTGTCACCCGATTTGCGTGTGTTGTGCAGCTTGCTAAAATGCCATTTATAGAAGGAGAGACAGAGAGAGAGAGAGACCGGAGGAGCAGATAGTGGTTGTTTTGTTTTGCTTTGTTGCCAGGCTACTGTCAGCCTTCACCCTGTCTATATAGGAATAAATGAAAAATCTTTACATGCGTTACACAACCATTACGGAATTAAGATGCACAGAGAGTTTTATTCTTCAGCCAGGGGCAAGCAGTTTGTTTTGAGCCAACTGTTGGATGGATTGCTGTGAATTAATGCTATGACATTCATAGTTCCCAGAGGATGAATGATTCTCACACTGCAAAATGCAAGGAAAATGAAACATGATCATGAACAGAAATCTGACAGAGCGACTGGTGTGGCATTGCTCATTCATTAATCATCTGATAAATTTACTTAAGTAAAGATTATGTTGTTGTCTCTTCAGACAGTTTCAGTTTCACTTTTTCGTCTCCCAGCCTGCTTGCACCGTGAATAATTTCCCTTTGCAGATAAATAAAGTACTCGTCTTAATTGCTGCTAATGCTGTGTCTCCGTTTTGACCTTGGGGGTTGTGCGGTGAATAGCGCTGTCTCCTCACTGCAAGAGGGTCCCCGGTTCACTTCACTGTTTCCATGTTCATCTCTTGTCTGAGTGGCTTTTCTCCGGGTACTCCAGTTTCCTCCCACAGTCCAAAAACCTGCATGTTTAGGCTGATTGGAGAACCTACATTGCCCCTAGATTTTGAGTGTGAGCGAATAGTGTGTGTGTGTCCTATAATGGACTGGGGGATAGAGGGATGGCTGCGTTGTTATATTTATCAGAGGAAGCGTGATCCCTCACACGAGCACTCAAAACAGCCACTTGGAGTTTGTAGTGTCAGTAAAGCAACATAAAATTGGCTTCCCACCAGCAAACAATTTGCCGTTCTGCTCACTGGGGGCACCTGACTACATGAAAAAAATACATGGCAACCAGTCGGTCTGTTCCAACTGCTTTTCATGTCTTGTTTAGTTTCATTTTAGGAGCAGATATCTTTCCAGCCCTGAGTTCAAACCTCCACAGAGTTCTAAAGTGTCCAGTCAGAAAAGATCTGGCTGGTTAAGTTGACCAATGTTGTTTTGTATGAAAAAACAGCTTGGTGTGTTGTGTATTAGTGTGTGTGTGTGTGTTTTCAGTGTGAGAGAACACACGCGTGCACACTTGTGTGTATCTTCAGGCTTGTAGGTGGTGTAGCAGCATGCTGCATGCAGCATATTGCCCTCCCAGGTCGATGTGTGGGTTTCAGAGCTCTCGTTCAAGAGTGATTCAAACTATCCAGAGTCAAAGCCCTCCATGCTTTTCATATCCATTCCTGTCTTTTTTATGCCAGTGTGCAATTTCTGTGCTCGCTTCTCTAAGGATGTGTTATGAAATGATCTCCTACCTCACCCAGAGAACCAGGCATCGGGAAAAAAAAAAAAGAAAAAAAAAGCCACCCACACGACTGTTGTATAACTCCAGCTCGCTTAGCGAAGTTTTCAGAAATGATCTTCTTTTTGCTTTTTTTACTGGTTAGAAAGAGAGGAGCGCGTTGCAGTGAGGTGTGCCTGTTTACATGTATGCATTGGCGTGTGGAGGTGTAATCAGCCTTCTTTCTTTGCTGATTGTAGACGAGTGTCCAGAGGGAAAGACAATAATAGATAGAGTGGAAACCTTTTCAAACGGCTCACTGATGAAATAGGTTTCTGAGAGTAGGCCCACAAGGTTTTGGAATGAAGACGGCAGACATTGCTTTTTGCTGCTCTTTGTTTGCTGTGTGATGATCGATGAGCATCAGGTGTTTTTGTGACCACAGTCAGGGGGTGATGTACCAAAGTGCCTTTCTGTAGGGCACAACGAATGATTAATCACTTAGCTAACAAGCTGCAAATCGATCCATGTGAATTGAAAATAAATAAACAGATCGGATCGCAAGCGCACGGCGCGTGAGAGGTATTTGCTCCTCCAGTTGTTTAAATAAAGCAAATCAATATGTTCTTCATTACAAGTCAGTCCCAGTGGGCTTCACAGATAATGAGCCTACAGAGATCTAATTAATCAGCAGTTGGACACAAACCCTGCAAACAAAAGTTGTGTGAGCTTGGACGCAACGCGTTCCAAATGAAGCACATGGCACAAAGTGACACGGAGAAAAGAAGAGACAGAACATGCTCATCCTGGTTTCTTCGTTTAGTTTTTAGTTTTCTTCATATCGATGTCATAGTTCGCTGCAAATTTACCGCACACTCCTTCAACTTGTTCTGGTGCAAATCATTTTGATCCCCCACTGATTCTTGTGTTTTTGTCATTATGATAATTGTTTTTACTCTACTGTAACGCTTCACAGCACTGTCATGCTTCATTTTTTAAGGCACCACCTGTCGTCTTCAATCTGTGAAATGGTCCGACGAAATATTTTCCCAGACTCACCACAGATTTTTACAACAGGTCGTTGACCATGGACTGGCTGTTATTTTGTGTCATAAAACAAAATAAACAGCAATGTCGGGCTTTTCATTCTGTTTTTCGTGAAAAACCTGATTTCTTGAATGTCGCCTTAGTTATTTCACATACAAAGACAGATACTGTACATAGATAGATAGATAGATAGATAGATAGATAGATAGATAGATAGATAGATAGATAGATAGATAGATAGATAGATAGATAGATAGATAGATAGATAGATAGATAGATAGATAGATAGATAGATAGATAGATAGATAGATAGATAGATAGATAGATAGATAGATAGATAGATAGATAGATAGATGCACTTATGAGCAAATGCTACAGTGTAAAAGTTGCATGCTGTAAAAGGAACTGTGAGTCCAGAAACCTATTCTGAAAATTGGCCAACATCTTCCTTACAGTAGCAGAAACGTTAATAAATCCAAAGGAAATAACACAACACAACACCAAATCACATTAGTTATATCCACACTCCTCTCTCTCCCCCTTCCTCCTCCCTCTGTCCAGTGATGGCTGGGCAGACAGGTACGATGTCACTGACGCTTATGAGAAGGAAGCAGCCGGTGGGATCACTATCAAGCTCAAGTCTGCGTATGTCACCTGGTTTGACAATTATTACCTGAACCTGAAGCCCGACGCCAACCTGAGGAACCCCTGGTTCCCGGAGTTCTGGCAGCACCGCTTCCAGTGCAGGCTGAGGGGCCACCCGCAGGAGAGCAGCATCTACAACCGCACCTGCACCTGTTAGTGCAACACAGAGATCCCATCACACACAGCTAAGTCCTCATGTTCAAGCTTTGTGCTTATGAGCAGGTCTCTGTTCTCCACAGGGAGAGAGTCTCTACGCCATCAGTATGCCCAAGACACCAAGATGGGCTTTGTCATCAACGCCATCTACTCCATGGCTTACGGCCTGCATGCTATGCAGGAAGCCCTCTGTCCGGGCTATAAGGTGCATTTACTGGTGTTCTTCTCACTAGTTTGTCCTCCCACTGGGCTTGACAGCGGTGATAATGTCTGCTTCGTCCCTCGCTGCCAGGGTTTGTGCGAGGCCATGCGACCTATTGATGGACGCAAGCTGCTGGAGTTCCTGATGAAGACCAACTTCACCGGAGTGTCAGGGGAGACAATCCTGTTCGACCAGAATGGAGACTCACCTGGGAGGTAAGGCAGAGGAGGGAAGGTTGGAACAGAAGGTGAATGGGATGTGTGAAATATGTGCATCTGCTGCCGCTCCTCAGATATGAAATCATGAACTTCAAACAAGTGGGCGAGGACGAGTACGCTTACATCCATGTGGGAAGCTGGGACCAAGGTGGTCTCAAGATGAACGACGATGAAATCTGGAGTAACAGTACTGACGTCATCCAGTCAGTCTGCTCCGAGCCCTGCCAGAAGGCCCAAATCAAGGTATGTGCGACATCATGTCATTCAATTAGGCATATGCCATCTCTGTCATTATACCAAGCACAAAACATGGGAGCCTGGGAATTTATCACTTAAAAATATTGTCATGCAAGACCCACACAGCAGCTTGAGAGGAGCCACAGGTTTTTTTTTTTTTTTTTTTTTTTTTTTAAGAAATGGGTCCAATCAGATCCTCAAGTGCCCCATCGGGGATTCAGCAAGAGCTTTTTGTTCACGCTTTAATCATGTCCCATCTGGGCTTTTGTAAGTCCCAGCAGCCCATTCAAATCATCCAGAACACTGCAGTCTGCCTCCTCTTTATCTTCCCAAGAGTATCTCGTATTCAACTCTTCCTACACTCTCTGCAACATGGCAGCATGCGGGGAATTCACAATGCAGATCTTGAGAAGTTTTAAGGAGACCTACTCATCTCACACATTGGCGTCCACTGGCGTTCCCATGCAAAAAAAAAAGACAAAAGCTAAGATGTGAATTTTATACCTCCAGTATTCTTAGCTTCATTTGGTTATATTTCCATACAGTTGCTTCTAAGACAAAGAGAACCTTTTGAAAAATAATGAGGTTAAAAAATATTCGACACATATTCGACCCTCTTTCCTTCGTTTGATCCCCTGATGAAAGAATCCTCATCTCCCTTCACTACAGGGTGTGAGATTAGCTACAGGAAAGTGCCATTGGATCTTTGAGACCTTTTCACCCTCTCGTACTGAGTGTGTGGGTGTATGTGTGTGTCTCCAGGTGATCCGTAAAGGGGAGGTGAGCTGCTGCTGGACTTGCACACCCTGCAAGGAGAATGAGTATGTGTTCGATGAGTACACTTGTCGAGCTTGTCAGCTCGGCTCCTGGCCCACAGATGACCTCACGGGTAAATGCACATTATTTACGTCTTACACTTTACAAATGGGAGATTTGCAGCCAGGCTGGAATCGCCTTGAATCTGGGTCACATTCTGCACCTAAAATCCCCTTGCAACTTACTCACCACATGCTGCAGAAACTGGCCAACACTCTAAGCTAAGACACACTCAAACACTCATCTACTGTACACTTACCCAGAGACTCCGGATCCTTGCCAGAACATAGGATTTAGCTGATGCCAGATTTCAAAAGTCCAACAGAGCCCTCAGTCTGTTCAAACTGTTTGAAAACCTTGTCTTAAAGGAGCTGCAGTGGCATCTGAACCCTGGCACCCATAGCTTGAGGTCTATGCGTTTTATTGAATATTATATTAAATTGGATGAGGCCATGAGAGGTTTTTACTGTCTAGCACACACCGTTGAATATAATTCTAAGTATCTCAACCATGAACTTTTAAACTTTTGATTGACTTGAATGATCACACCGTTTCCAAATTATTCCAACGCAAACCTTTAAAATTATATAATTTTGGCAATTTATAACAGCCAGAATTTTGGTGATGCTGAGACATGCCATTTCTTTACTTTTCCACTTCTGATGATGCATTTTGGCATCGGGGATCAGTGTTTTTCTGTGGTATTCCAACTTTTTGTCAGTCACAGAGTTTTTATTCCACTTTAGAAGTTTTCTTAGTTTTCTGTCAAGGGAACTGGATCCATACCAAAGCCTGATATGGCCTACAAAAATATGTCATTCCTGCAATATTTCTGTGGCAGTTTGGTAAAGTAAAAGAAAAAGAATGTTAAATTTGGTTGCTTCATGTGCATCCTTCACAGGAGAGCATCACTGTGTTATATCTGTGTTATAACTCCTTCTGATCCCATCTGTGTCTCAAACCAAATTTACCTCATCTCCCATGACCCCACTGTGTCACAGTCTGAAGATTTTACAGCAACAATCATAGATGCTTTCGCTTACACTCCAGGAGGCAGGAAGTGTTTTGGCTTTTCTGGGTGCTATGTGCCTCTCAATGGTCTATGTGTGTCTCTATCTCAGGTTGTGAGCCAATCCCGGTACAGTATGTGCGCTGGGGGGATCCAGAACCTATTGCTGCAGTTGTCTTCGCCTGCCTGGGCCTCATGGCTACACTTTTTGTCACCTCTGTCTTTATCAAGTAATTATGCCGTCCAGCTGTATATGTTGTGTACCTACAAACTAAATAAGGTTTCACCAGTCTAGATACATATAGCCATGGCATGCACAAGACAAATGACACTAGCCAATAGCTCCCAATGTGAGTTACAGCTGTAAGTTGCTTTGGATAAAAGAGTCTGCCAAATGAGTAAATGTAATGTAAATGTAAAACCTTGTAAATCCTTTCTCTGCTGTGACTGTGAACTCAGATTTTGGGACACACCTGTGGTCAAGTCATCCAGTCGAGAGCTCTGCTACATCATCTTGGCTGGGATATGCCTGGGCTACCTGTGCACCTTCAGCCTTATCGCCAAGCCCCACATAGTATACTGCTACCTCCAGCGGCTGGGGATTGGCCTATCGCCTGCCATGAGCTACTCTGCTCTGGTCACCAAGGTACTTCCTCCTCTGATTCATAGAGGAACAAATACAGACACGCACACACTTCAAGTCATGAGTCATTCTCTCTGAAACTACTTAAAACTTAAATGCCACAGGGATACAACTACACTCCAATATGAGGGTTAATCTGTACGAGATGCACTTGAACAAAATGTTCAGACACCAGCAGAACCAAACTACATACTGCATAGGAGGAAGTAGTTGATGACCATGTGTTTCAATCACACGTTGTAATAGAGGAGGATGTGTTATCACCATGTGCTTCAGTCTTACGTACGGTGCTATAATCATGTGGCACTAGGGACGGCACTTAAACTGATCAGTCATGCTGACCGATCGATATGACAGATCATGATGTCATGCCTTTGTGACTCGCCGGAAAAAGAACACGAGAGAAGCTGCCTTTTTACCATGTGGTCAAACAGTTGTCTATTTTTGCTCAAGCCGTCAATGAGTGTAATATACGACAGATGACGATGATGACAAGATTTCCAAACAAGAGTGAAAAACAAGTGATTGTTGTTCACATGAATTGCTGTATCTGGGGCAAGATCAGTTATAGTGTTATAGAAACACCGCCAGGAGCAAGGCACAGCTCACAGTGTGTTAATGCTATTGCAAGCTGACACCCAAACAGGCATTACAGCTGATAATGGGAGTCAGTCTGACAGTAACATTGCATATGGGACCAAATTACTCAAGACCAATGTTTTGTTGCAGTGTAGGATTGTCCCTGTGTGCAGGATGAATCACTTATTCACTTTATCTCTCTGATAACAAGAGTATTTTTAATTTCTTCCCTTTCTAATACTGACAACAACATCTGATCAGACAGTTCTGTCAAGTGACACAGTCCAGTGTTTTTGAGCTTTTTAGCACAAACAGAAGTGCATCTAAGGACAGAGGCAGGTGTAAGAGAGCCACAGTTTGAGACTGGACAATGGCCAGGAAGCTGCAGTAGGAGCTGAGTGTCTGTGTGTGGGCTGAGGTTGATGTTGAAGATCTGGGAACAGAAAAAGAGATTATTGTTATGAATCAGTGCAAGCTTTTTTTTTTCCACTCCGCATTTAAGTGAAGCTGGCAAAAAAACCATTTGATCTATTCTTGATCCAGACCAACCGAATAGCTCGGATCCTGGCAGGCAGCAAGAAGAAGATCTGCACCAAGAAACCGCGCTTTATGTCCGCCTGCGCACAATTGGTCATCGCCTTCCTACTCATACTGCTGCAGCTGGGGATTATTGTGGCACTACTTATCATAGAGCCACCACAGGTGCGTGTACTATAGGGGATTTCATTTAATTTATATTCATTTGAGCAACTTGAATGACCTCTCTCTCTCCCTCTGCTGTCAGGTTATTTATGACTACCCCAGTATCCGTGAGGTTCACTTGATCTGCAACCTGACCACTCTGGGGGTGGTGGCGCCTCTGGGCTACAACGGTCTGCTCATCCTTAGCTGCACCTTTTACGCCTTTAAGGTACATTTATGCATATATTATACTGATAGATTCTCTTTTCTTATTTTCTCTTTTTTTTCCTTTCTGCATCAAGTTTTCTATCATATTCCTCTTTTCACACAGACTCGCAATGTCCCAGCTAATTTCAATGAGGCCAAGTATATTGCCTTTACCATGTACACCACCTGCATCATCTGGCTGGCCTTTGTTCCGATTTACTTTGGCTCCAACTACAAGATCATTACCATGTGTTTTAGCGTGAGCCTCAGTGCCACGGTGGCTCTATGCTGCATGTTTGTCCCAAAGGTAAGACGAGCGCACACTCACACAGAGATACAACCTCTTTCTTTGGGTGTAACTTTTGCACCCCTTACATCTTTATGCCTATCGTTATCTGTCATTTTCATGCTCAGGTGTACATCATGCTGGCCAAACCAGAGAAGAACGTGCGCAGTGCTTTCACAACATCCACAGTGGTGCGCATGCACGTAGGTGATGCCAAGAAAGCTGCCAAGTCTGGCAAACCCTCCAGCAGCATGGCCAACTTGTTTCGACGCCGTGGGTCTGCACAGGACAACATCAGGTATGTGAGGGGAATTAAGTGGGCGATAAACTATGAATAAATCAACACCCTACTGTTTAAAACACTTGTGCGGTTGCATAAAATGTAAACCAGGCATTGATTAACCACAAGAAATGCAGCAGAGTGAAACAGTTGGACCCTATTAAAAGTTTGTTTTACTTTTTGTATTGTTATCTGTTTTGTTTTTCATATCGTCTCTTTGATTTGCGAACAATCACATCAAAGAAATGTCAGCAGAGTCATAGTTTGCTTTGCAATCCCACAACATTACCTGGGGTTTTGCTTCTTTGTTCAATAAAAGGATACATTTCAGAGAGAAAAAGCTAAAAGGATGAAGCTGCAGGAGGACAGGGACATGTCACAGTCAAGCAGCAGAGAAACTGCATGCTTTGGTTATTAGCAAAAAATTTAAACTGCTCTCCCTGTGTTTCTGTTCAGATATTGCCAAGAATGTAACAAAGAGAGCAAAGCGGACAGGATCAAAAGCACAGCTACTTTCTAAACATGACTGAAAATGAGGCACAAAAAGCAGGCAACCAACGCAAATGACTTGACAGAGACTGAACTGATTAATATCCAGACTAAACTAACAGGGGAAGGAGCTACAGGTGAGAAAGCTACAGGTAAGGAGAGCGTGAGAGGATCTGACTGGCTGGGAGAACACCAGGGAACGTGGCGAGGCTCAGGACGCTGAAGCAGGTCAGGTGTGGAGGGAGATGTAGTCTGAGGCATGGCAGGAAAATACAAGACTTGGAAATTAACTTGGAAAACAACAAAATAGGGCTGGTACAAAGCTGTGACAAAAAACAGTACTGCGCCTTCTCAAACCGTCTCTAGTTAATCAGTCTCTGGTAAAACTGTTCCATGAGCTGGGAAAAGGCTACCTCATTTGGGTTAAGTAGTCCCTGAGGAGACCCCACTGCCTTTAAGGATTTCTCTTTCTAGGGAAGATAAAAGAAAATGGAGAAATTACACAGAAAGCAAGAGATAGAGTGGGGGATGGTAGAAATACTGAGAGGAGGAAATGGAACATGAACTTCGGTGTTGATGGTGGATCTATATCAGTGTCTATAGAGAATCTGGCCAACAGACATAAATCAGCAAACTGAAATCAATTCACACCTCTGAGCAACAAGGTCTTTGATTGAACTCTCTGCTCAGGCCAAGCACGTTCTCTTTCTTTCATCAGGGTAACTCGGTTTCCCCTACAGTCCAAAACATTCAGGCTGATTGGAGACTTGAAATTGCCCTTACATGTGAGTGAGAGAGTATACAGTATGCTATGTGTATTTTCTGCCGTTTGCTCTATGGCTGTCAGGATAAGCTCCAGCAGACCCTGTGACCCCATGGCTATGTAACATGGCTATGTAACATGGCTTTGTAATGAGTCAAGACAATGTATAAATAAATGAATTTGTCTTTCCTGTGTTTTGCAGTTCCAATGGGAAATCAGTGACATGGGTGCAGAATGAGCGCAGCTACCGGCCGAACCTGTGGAAGAGGATGTCATTCCACGTGAAGAAAAAGGAGGTGGTTGAGGTTAACCAGACCGCCATCATCAAGCCTTTCTCCAAAGACGGTGACACGCCCGCGGATGCTGGCATCAAAGACCCGTATGAAGACACCCAGGAGCCTTTCAACTGCTCCCCCTCCCGTTCCCCTCTGCCCACCGTGAGCCAGCAAGCCGCCGCCAAGGCCGTGGGCCTCCAGGGCGGAGAGGACTCAGAGGAGACACAGGCCTTGCCTGCTTACGTCGCAGAGCAGCCAGGCGGGATGCGACGCAGGGGCGGGGACGGCAACCCGGGTGCAGCAGACGGCACGGACCTCGGTATGATGGACGCGGGCGACATCGGGATAGGGGTGCTCGGTGGCCAACCTCAGGGCGCCACCATCATGGACCAAATCAGCTGTGTGGTCAACCGCTTCACTGCCAACATCAGCGAGCTGAACACCATGATGCTGCCGGGTGGAGTCGCCGTTGGGGCAGCAGCCAGTGCCGCTCCGCCTGCAGCCGCCGCTACTGACATACCCAATCCCCCCTGTCCACCTCCGTACCCGGCCCCCAGGCTCAGGCCGAACCCCTCCACCGTCACCACCTACGCCGAGGTGGCACCCCATGCCAACTATTGCGAGAACCGTCCCGTGGGTAAGATCTACGAGCACCTGGCCGGGACGTGCGTGGCCACCAGGCGAACCCGGGAGGAGGAGGAGTTGGTAGCTCTGACGCCACCGTCCCCGTTCAGAGACTCGTCGCTCAGCTCCGAGGGCAGCTCGTCCCCGGCCTCCGAGGCCGAGTACGACCAGCTGCTGCTCAAACACTACAGCCAGAGCTCCTCCTCTTTGTAAACCGGCCCCTCGGACTCCCTCTTCACTCCCTGTTTAGCCTCCGACAAACAAAGCATCACGATGGACCAAACTCAGATGCCTTCCCTATGGGTGGATACTCTGAATGTTTAAGCAGTTTTTACAAATGTATCTTGACTTTCACACTGGACTCAATACAACCGTACATGCCTCCAGTGAGGGGACGCACAGAACAAAAATAGTGCCGAGACTGCAAACGTAAAGTGTTCAAATTAAGATGCGCAATATCATCTCTGTTGAAAGTTTGAAGGAAAAAATAACTAGACACTCTGAAACACACCTTTGGGCATTTCACTGGCTTTTAAATGACACAAGTTTCCAACCCAGTTTCAACCTTCTTAAATTCCAAAGAGATAAACGGAGAAGACAAAGGTAAAATCACCAATTTTATTTCAATTTCATTAAAAAGTGAGTTCCTTTATCATTAGTGGAGAAAATGGACTAAATATGTATGTTGGCTTGTTAATGACTTATTGAAAAATAGGATTTTAAGATACTAAATTGCTGAAGGTAGTTGTATTTCTTTTTTGTTCTCTTGTTGTGTTTTATTTTGCATCATTTATATTCATACTCACAGAAAGCCTGCTTTGTTTTTATTGCTAATATTATTGCTGTTGACTTTCTATGTGATGTTTTTGCTACTGACAAGATGCCCTTATCTTGTGCTCCTTTGAGACCAAGGTGCATGTGGACTGCATCACCTTTATGATGATGAGGTTACATTCTGCACATTTTCTATTCCCTCTAATCTGTTGTCGTCTACAGAAGACACCTATGTATTTAGTATGCTAAAGCACAGTTCTCAGTGACCTTCTCTTTTCTCAGAAAAGGATCATCTACAGAGAATGACACCATCCTGACAGGACAGAAGCGCTTTATGAGCACCTTAAGGACCACTTGGATGTCTTCTTTAAACGTCTCCTCTAAATGTGACTTAGCTGAATGTACAATAAGTTCTTCACAAAGTGGACCAAAACAATCTGCCACCTCAGGATTCGACTGAACCAAAACACTTTCATAGTGCGATTCCTACCTGCCAAATGTGCGCTGTCATCTGTTCCCAGTTTGCATGATGTCAAGATTTGTTTACACTCTTTAAGTTTGATTTATAATAAAAAAATATTGTAATTAATATCAATAGATGCAGTAGCAAAAGTAATTATACTATTAGTGATGTTGGTGTGTTTTTTAAGGTTAATGTTTTGAAATGAGAAGCAAATAGAAAGTGTACCAGACTTTGCACTTTCATTGCGCAACAGCTCGTTTCCAGTCTGGCTTTTTGCCGACATATGTGCCAATGTCTCACTGCAGTAAATTACATTGTGTTTCTAAAACAGGCTCACACAGAAAATCCCACTGGGAGCCAATACTGGATCTTTCAAATGTTGTGAGGAGGACACTATTTTTTATATTCTATGATATCTTAACTATGTTGTTTCTTATGCTTGAATATATTCAATGCTTATATTTGTTTGTTTTGTTTTTGGTATCTTCATTTTGGCTTCTCATAGGATGATGATTAATGATAGTGTGTATTTACAGACTGGAAGATGTAACTAATGATCTTTGTTTTTCATTGTTCAATCATGATTTTTGAAGTGGATAATTCTTTCTTTCTTTCTTTCTTTCTTTCTTTTTATCAATTTCCCTTGTAAAAATCATTGTGGACACTTGCCATATCTGCATGCAAGTCTATGCCAACTGATTTCACAGCACATACGTCTCTTTATGCCAGTGATTCACTGGCATCATCTGCAGAGGAGACAGTTTTTTTTCTTCATCAAATAGCTTCAAATTGACAGAACTTAGTATTTTGTCTTCTTCTGCATTAAAGATCTTCATCCAAAATGTTACTTTTTTTTCTACAATTATTTGTCACAAATTTTCATCTATTTAACTTGGCCGGGTGTTGTACCTGGGACCTTATTGCTTTGAGGAGGCAACACTAGCTACTCTTCTCTAGAGTCATGTTTCTTGTCATTGCTTGGAAATAGATCGTGAGCAGAATTATTTTTGCACCTCCTGAGTCGCTGTTACTGGTGAACCTTTTCTAAATAAGACGATAATTGTGTCAAATCACAGTGCGATAATTATTAAGCCAAATGGGAAATAGGGTTTCTAGGGCACACTGCATTAAATAACATGTCGATGTAATTTCCTACGCTGTAACTTGTCGACCAAAGCTGTTCAGCGGAAATAATATTTGCAAGAAGGTGGGCAAAGTTTATTCATAGTGAGAGTGTACTGGTTTTAATGAGCTCAGGGGGGAGAGCCACAGCACAGTGGCCCAGCTCATTGTTTGTGATGGCAGTGCGTGCTGTGACATAGTTTACCCTCTCTGATATTTGTCCAGAGCATAGCTGTCAGTGCAACATAACAGCATTTCTACAGGCTAAAAACAAACACTGAACAATCATTGCTTGTGTACACACGCAATGCATGCTGGGACAGGTTATTGTCCTGGCACCAGAAGCCTTTTACATGGTTTCTCTCACTCCCACAGACCATCCTGGATTCACACGATTAAAAATGCATTCGTCTTTAGCATATATGGGGGTTGAGTTCGCAGCAACATATGCACATTCACAGCCTTACTCATCACCACCTTGGCAAGCATGTATGTGTTATTAAAAGCAACCAAAAACAACCAGTCCAGCGTCACTGCTTCTTCCAATGCGTGCCCAGAAGACATGCGCGTGCGCGCTGTTGGAGGCCGCAGAGAAAACGGCAAACTGCTTTGTTTGCACGTGAAGGCAAGAAGCAGCAGGTTGTCTGATGTCCTGTTGAGCTCTGTGGGAAATCGTTCCTATGACATAACAGCCTGAGTGTTGATTCCTTCTGAGAACAAATGGAGTTTGCGCTAAAATCAACCTTGCAGATAGTTATTACCGATCTTAGGTCTGTTTAAAGAGGCATTTGCATTTCCACATTGTATAACCCTTGCTGTGATACATGAGCCTGTGTATCAGGCCTCACAGAATTAGGATGTAACTAAATAAAACTAATCCTGGTATCTCTGTGATGAAGATTTATGTGCAGTATTTATAGCGGAAAGGATCAGTGTGTGTTTTTAAATAAATCAGTTTAGTCATTTGTATAAACATGTACTCTAATAATCGCACTGTATTGACTTTAGGCCAAGATTTTACATATTTGCCAGCTTCATCTGGCTCAAAACAACTCTTAAGCGCATTGAGAGTTGTTTTGATGTACCAAGCTTATACTGTATTTATGATGATATATCTATAGAATATTGATATACTGTCCCACTGATTTTTATCTGAAGCAATGGCAGCATGAGTAAAACAGTGCAGCTAATGGGATGAACTGTCTGTTCAGTGTCTGCAGTGCATTTTGATGTGGTGATCTTTGCGACTGATTTATACATAAGCACCATAAATATCTCTCAGCCCTGTGTCTTATTACTGACATCAGTGGTTTAATTGCTTTATGACAGCTCTGAGCTCTGGATACACTATTGTGTGAGTGTGTGTGTGTGTGTGTGTGTGTGTGTGTCTGTGTGTGTGTGTGTCTGTGTGTGTGTGTGTCTGTGTGTGTGTGTGTGTGTCTGTGTGTGTGTATTAAGACACACATACTAAGATTTTGGATACTGGATATGTACCTCCTTTTCACTTGGCACACACTAAAAAGACTCTTTACTGATTTTGAAAAGACTAGACTAAACCAAATGCACAGAGAGAGAATGAGGGACAGTGCTGTTTCAGTGCTGTATAAATATCCAAAATGTATTCACGAATTAGGATACAATACTCTTTTGGGACCTACTGTAAATGTGCGAGACTGGACCAAGCAAAGGTAAAAGTGTTTTTTCTTTCTTTCTTTTCATTCTAGCACCCCTTTAAAAGTAACCGCGCGCACACACACACACACACACACACACACACACACACACACACACACACAAAGACGAACATTTGCGGTCACACTTCCCCACAAGGAGGGCGGTTCCCGGAGTTGGACGGACACACACACAGACACACGCACACACAGAGACACACACGGACTTGGATTTATACTCCAGACACCCTGGGCAGGAGTCGCTGAGAGAAGTGCCGGCGTGGACCAATGACCAATCACCCGGCGCAGTCCAGCGGCATGCAGACCCTGAGGAAGGAGCACCTGTACAAGGTGCTGGTCATCGGGGACCTGGGGGTCGGGAAGACCTCCATCATCCGCCGATACGTCCACCAGACCTACTCCACCAACTACAGAGCCACCATCGGGGTGGACTTCGCCCTGAAAGTGCTCAACTGGGACTCTGAGACCGTCCGCCTCCAGCTGTGGGACATAGCAGGTGGGACTCTTCTGCTGTTCAGTCTGCTCTTACAACTGCTACTAACTCATACAGTCTACAACTTTGCACCATTACTCCAATACTATGTGCTTTAGATTAGGTGATTAGTCAAGCAAGTAGTGATTGGTTATCTATCTATCTATCTACTGTATCTACCTGATTATAAGTTGCATTGGCACTTCGAACTAGTATTTAGGTGTTAAATGGGTGCAGAGTAAGAAGCCTGGAACACAACCTGGAACTTTTGGTACCAATACATAAAAAGCTTTTGTTCTTTGTATCTTTTGTATTTTACGCACCAGCAATGATATGCTGTTATTCCTCATCGATATTCTGCTCTATCCAATGTAAAGAGTGGTACTGTGACCTGGGACCTTAATTTCCCAAAGGGAGCCGCCCAGTGAGATCATTTAAGTATCTATCTATCTATCTATCTATCTATCTATCTATCTATCTATCTATCTATCTATCTATCTATCTATCTATCTATCTATCTATCTATCTATCTATCTATCTATCTATCTATCTATCTATCTATCTATCTATCTATCTATCTATCTCATTCAGAAACACTATTCAGTATTCATAATTAGGATTCCGGGAATTCCAAGAATTAGGAAAATCTGTCACAAAAACAGTTGAATACAGTAGAAAAGTTGTTCAGCACAGCTGTTCACAACTATGAGGTCATGCAAGTCTTCTCTCAAAATAAGTCAGTAAACACTAATTAACTAGGAGATGTACTATATGCGTGAGAGCCTTATAGCTTTTACTTTGAAAAGATTCATGAAGGAAACATAAATGCTACAAAGTCATGGCACATCCCCACACCGGTTTTGGGATCGAACCTTTATCACCTACTGCAATTAAAAGATGAGCTTTTGCTGGGAGATAGCTTACTTCAGGTGTAGGTGTCATTTGGGTATGAATTTAGTATGTCCTAAAATGTCTTAAATACAATATACATTCATAAAAAACAAGTCTTTACTAATTCATAAACTCTCTCTAAGGCAGTGGCTGTTTGTCACACCCTGTAAAGAAGATGGTTCAGAGAGATAAGACTTTGACAGCAAGGCATGACTTGTAAAATTATGAAACATTCATGGCTCAGAGATGCACTGTCACTGTGTATCTGGAACCAGCCGTTTTCTCTCTCTCAGACACACACACACACACACTTCCTCTGTTCTGCAGGAGGAGCAGCCCACTGTCATCCAGCTGCTAATTCAAGGTATGTTGCTGCATCATGTGATTGCGCCCCATGTGAGGGAGATTTAAAGGCCGGTCACAGGAGCGTCATTGTCGCCTAAATAACAAACAAAACATCATCACTCAGTGGGAACACGCAGGCACATGCTCGATGCGGTTAATTTGGCGGCATCAAATGAGATTACAGGCCACATCTTGGTCGGTGCGCTCGATTTCACGTGTTGTGAAGCGTCTGTGCTGCACCATCAATCCACCGAGCGACAGCGTGTCAGGTGACGCGTGTGACGTCTGCGCCTGTGTCACTCACAGCCGGTGGACATGAGGGGCCTTTGCTCGTGAGTGATGAAAATCATTCATCCCTCGGCTTCCACGAAAAGGAGGAAGTTTCTCGGCCCATCTCAAGTCAAATTTTCCATTTCCTCTTACTCGGGCGACCAGTCACGGTATTGTCACAGTATGTCCTCGGTGGACTTTGAAGGCGGTAAATCACGTCGCATGTGGTCTTTGCTGCCTGAGAGGTCGCAGGGTATAAAATGAGCGGGAGGCAAACACACCTACACACACCGCCGAGTCTCAGACCAGCAAGGGCTCGCGCTAGACAGCAGTCCACACGCCCCCGGGGAAAGTCATGTTTACAGCTGTTGCAATGCCGCCTCGTCTCCGCCTCGTCCTTGCACAATATACAGAGGAATGCATCTGTTTCATGGCCAATTTCTCCCTGATATGATGCTGCCATTAAAATTAGATGGTTAATCGACTGATAATTGATAATGAGTGATGACGATCTACATCAATGATTTGAGGGCTGAAAAATATAATTTAGTATGTTTTTAAGAGAAAAAAGTTGAAATAATCTGATATCAGGCCAAACTTTCAAGACTAACAGGCTAAACACTTGAGTCAAGTCAGGTATTTGGGTAAACATATTTATGTTATGTATTATTTTGGGAAATATAAATCTGCATAATAACTACAGTTCAAATGTTCAATAGACCTGGCAACTAACCCATTAATCTAGAAAATAATAGACAGATTAATCAGCTGCAGACACAATCGCGTGTCGCAGCTTGGGCTGAGACTCTGAGTTGAATTTCATGAGAGGTCAGCGCAAAATACGTCCCGAATTCAAGTAGGCCTATTATGAGCAGGAATAAGCGGTCGCATTGACCAGCTGGTTAAGTGCAACGTGACAGTAAGACCACAGGAATGTGCTGTTTCATGGGAATGCGGGCTCTGCTAACTGCAAGGCTGATGCCAGCAGCATTAGATGTTTTGCTGCTAAGATGCAGGACAAACAATGAGAACCTCTTATCAAAATGACGGCTTGGAACAACAGTGTTGCCACTCTAACAATTGAATCTCCTGCTCTGTGTGTGTGTGTGCCTTGTGTCTGTCGCAGGTCAGGAACGTTTCGGGAACATGACACGGGTGTACTACCGCGAAGCCATGGGAGCCTTTATCGTGTTCGATGTGACGCGGCACACAACCTTCGAGGCCGTGGTGAAGTGGAAGGAGGACCTGGACTCCAAGCTGATGCTGTCCGACGGCCAGAGCATCGCCACCGTGCTGCTGGCCAACAAGTGCGACCAGGGCCGCGAGCTGAGCAACAACGGCATCAAGATGGACCAGTTCTGCAAGGACCACGGCTTCGTCGGCTGGTTCGAAACCTCCGCCAAGGTGAGAATGGAGCTCCCGTCATAGAGGGACCATTGATATTCTCAAGGGAGTAACTCCTACTATTGTAAAGACAGACCCCATCCTCATAACCGCTATGTAGACGTTACAAAAATGACAATTTCCAGGTGTTGTATGGTGGCCTTTTGCTGATTTGTTTGTCTTCATTTGAAGCATAAACTTTGGCACAGAGCAAAGCTAAGTTGGAGAGCAATCTTCATCATCTCATGTAACTCTCAGTGAGAGTGAATCCCAAAATGTTCGAGCGTTGCATTAATCATCATGAGAACGATGAATGGGCCGGGTTGTAGGCCTCTGCAACGAGAGGCTGCCGTGCTCACCGGAGATCGTCTCCCACTCAGGTCACTTTAGTCTGTTAAAAACATCCCAGCAGAGCCAACTGGAATTTCATATCCTCGTGGAGAGAGGCTCGAGAGACACATCTACAAAGCTGGGTCAGGATAAGTAGAAAGAGTTGAAAGGTTGTGTTTTTTTTTCATTCTCCAATCACAGAAAAGTGAATTCATCATTTCCGGATGAGATTCAGTACATTCAAAGTCACACAGAAACTACCTAATTACTACATATATTGCATATTTTCCATAAGTTAAGTCACATATCTGTGGAAATTATACTGATTTAAGTATTCAAAGATTGTGTAAAAGTCTTATGGCAGCAGAACTGTGCAGGCTTTCTTATTATAGGGATTACAATATAATATACTGCACATCCCTTAGTTATTACACAGTATATGAGCTTAGAAGCATATGATATTTGACCAGAATTTCACATATGGTTAGATAAGTCAATACAGTATGTCTATGTGTGTAACGATATACTCCTAATGCTGTTAAATAGAATTACCCACAATCTCCACGGTGTGTACGTCTCACTGCAAATTCTACAAACGCCGTCTCCATTCACACATCCTCTGCTGACACTCGTGTCGTAACAGTGTAAGTGTGCCGCCACTCTTGTGGCATCGAGACTCGACATTCTGAAAGGTCAAAGGTCCGAGGGCGCACACTCAGCCAGTGCAAACAGATGAACACAAAACAAAGTTTACAGCGGCCGTATGGAGAACACGCTAAGGCGCATGTGATGTCACTGACATGGAGGTGCCAACAGGCTGATCACCTGCACACAGGCGCTGGGGGATTGAAGCCGGAATGTTGCGTTCTTTCTTAGGAGATTCTCATTGGTCCAGGTCATTGTTTCCAAATAGAGTCCATTATAATGAGATCCAAAAATCCATCCTAGGTTTATGTAATTTACTTGTAACATCTTGTGTTGTAGATTCTCATGTGTGATGCTGAGCCTTTGCCTAATGTTGGTTTATGCCTCATCTCCAGGACAATCTCAACATCGCCGAAGCAGCAAATTTCCTGGTCAAGCACATCATGGCCACAGAGAACGACATCCTGAAGAGCGTCGTGCCGGACACCATCTCACCCCAGCTGGACTCCGGCCGGCAGATGAGCTGCTCCGGCTGCTTCAAGTAGCTGAAGGAGGGGGTGCTGGCGGGACAGAGCTGAATGCTGACAACAGTAGGACAAGCAGGGACAGACTTGGCCTCTGAAGACTCACCCACGGTCCAGTTCGGTGACTGCGGTCCAAACCAGAGTTGAAGACTTGCGTGGTGTTTGTGTTCTCAGTGCGAGCGAACCAGAGAGATTGAAGCCTAAAAAGACTCCGAAGTTGCACATAATTATCACTGTGAGTTTCAAGTAAACTTCGCCTCATGGAACTGTTTTTTTTTCTAGCTGGACAAAACTACATTTTCTACACCTGGAAAATGGCAGGAGGTGGTGGTGGAGGTGGCAGCTGCTGCCTGCCCAAACTGAACAAAGGACTAAAATGCTGCCAGCATGCTTGATGCAGCACTTACACACGCTTATAGACACACACACACACGCACACACACACAAACACGTACAGTAAGGAGCACAAACAAAACATTATTGACCTCTGCTAGTGGATCCAAGACTTGCTTCTGTGTACTTATGTGAATTTTGCACACGTGCTGCTTTTTAAAAGTATATTTTTATTTATTTGCATTACATGTTTATGAGTGCGGTGCTGGTTAATGTGTTAGGTTTCTCAGCTTTCCTGCAGCCGTTCATTGTGTGGGCTCCGTTTAAAATCTGGCAACGCAAGTAACAACTTTGTTTGTATTCATAGCAACAGCTTGAGCGCGGCAAGCGGCTGCAAAACAAAGAAGAGTTAAGTGCACAGACGCAAACATCCAAGGGTTGGTCTCGCAGAGCTGTTTTTTTTTTGTTTTTTTTTTATGGCAGCTCCACATGTTGAAGTGATCAAAGGTGTGGTGCCCCAGCCTTATGTCCTGGATGCTGATGTGTAAGGGTTGTCAGGAGTTCACCTGGGCCCGCAGCATGTCACAGCTTCCTCTTGCGTGTGCTCCTGTCATCTCACCCCTCCTGCGTCTTTTTCTTTTTTTTTTTTTGCATCCTCAACACCTCCAGTGCACATTAACACACATCCATGCACTTCTTTTTATCACTGGCTGCGCACACTGTCACTGTTCACCTGTGTTAACCTCACTTTTTAATAAATTACTTGTTTTGAGAAAGATGTCCCGCTTCCTGGACTCCCTCGTTGCCATTTGGCAAGAAAAAGCTCGTTCCAACTTGTTTGCCCTTGGTATGAATGGCAGAGAGCGGACATCCTGTCTGTCTGAAGTTTGCTCCCATGGTCACAGCTATTCAATCAAAGCAATTTCTGCCCATCGTCCCTGTCTGATTTGCGCACACGCGTTATTTCTCTTCATTAGGAGGAAAACCATTTTGATTGTCTGGATGGAAACCGGACATTCTCATGACTTCACTCGCCAAAGCTGAGCCCTCCGTATCCATGGTAACTAGATCAAGTCTTTTTTATGGGTGTCCTCAAACGTCTTTGTGAAGCTATTTTCTTGCTGTATTCACCACCGTGCAGACACGGGTGCACGCGCATGCTGATTTTTTTTCCTCCTTCCATGTCCCTGTTGCTTTTTTTAACCTCCTCTTTTCTCCTCTCCCACTCCGTTCCATCCTGCGTTATTGTGTCCCATCCTGGTAAATTCCCTGTCTTCCGTAAATGCTCCTACCTGCGGTCCCTCGCCTTTCTGTGTCCCCTGCTCCTCTCGTCTCTCACCCGCAGCACGTACTGCACGTTATATAAACCGCACACCCACAGATTCAGTGCAGCTATCGATCTTCTGATGAGTTCACTCTGATTATGTGCACATTAAGTTGTTTTGGTGACCCCTTCGCCTTTGCGTCAGTTTGCCCAACCCTCTGAGTGCGTATGCAGTAATGCGCCAGAGCCCAGACACATTAATTGCTTTGACACCATTTACACAAATGTGTTCATCTGCAGCGTTATGCACTATTTATTAGCCGGATCGTAAGAGAGTCATGTGCCCCTGTGTGTTCTCTTTGTGGAAACTGACCGACTTGAACAATGCATTACCAATTTCACAGTGTCTGGCTTGGTTCATCATGAGGGTGGGTGGCATCAGGCACCACGGGACGTCAGCATCCTGTCACACTTGGGATGCTTGAATTCAACACAGTCGTGCGCTGTCACTTTTGTGTGCTTTCAGCGGTGTTCGTATAGCTCATGCGACCCCGATGGGGCTCATGCCATTTAACCTTTAACCTGGAGTGATGCAATTTACAGTCGCATGATTTTTGTTAATGCTTGCGCAAAGCTTCTCAAATCACTGTAAGAGACAGTGAATCAGCCGGCAAACATTATTAGTTTATGCTGGGAAGTCTGAGCATGTGTGTGTGTGTGTGTGTGTGTGTGTGTGCGTCTTCAGGCTGATCCAGGACTCTCAGGTTCTCATTAGGGAGCCACATGACTGTGTGGATTATTCTCTGCCTGAGGGATTAGATTTGGTCGTCTGCTCTTGGCTCATGTTAAGACATCACCACCAACAACTCATCAAATGAATCAAATGATCCAGAGATGCTTTATAACCACTTTGAAAAGAGTTTTGTAAGCTGAAATTCATCAATATTTGGACATAAATAAGTCTCACATTGATAAAGCACGTGTTTTAAGAGGCAAGATCGCTCCTCACTTAACATCCTTAATGTTGATTAAGTTGTGAGAGTAGGCGGGGTAATTACATTTGAAGAGATTTAATTAGAAATAAAAGTATACAATTAAGCTTTAATTCAATTTCAGAGGAAAAATCTGCCATATTCGGTCTGCTAACTCTAACTATGACAACGGCTGGCACAGATCAAACTATTCATTACTGAGATTATGCGCATGGCATATTGTGCTCGCCGTGGCTCTGCCAGAGAACCACCTCCAGAAAACACCCACATATTCCTCTCAGAGATGGAGAGACAGACGCTGGAAGAGGCAGGTAGTAAGAAAATGACATAGAAGAAAAACGATGCCTCCATCTCGTTGCAACGAAAGGTCATGGACTCAACCAATGCAGCCGTGTCCGAATGGTCCACAAACTCATCTGCGCCTGAAGTATCAGAGAAAGTAAATTCACACTGATTACAGTTGATAACTGATTCACTGGACCACGCTTAGCAGACCAAAGCACATGAAGATCAACAGAGTTTTTAGCATAATCATATACTTTTGTGACAAAAACTGTAGATGACAGAAGTGACTTGATCTGATTTGATCTAGTGTTCTGTATTACATTCACCCTCTGTAGTTGTTCCTGTGGTGCCATCTGTTGTCACATTTGTGGCACTACAAACATTTCACCATATTTTTTAATAATAATAAAAGACCAATAGATTTCACAAAGATATGCTGAAGCTTATCTTATGTGCAACTGAAGGCAAACCCTAACTCTAACCCCGCACACACACACACACACACACACCATTCACTGTAACTCTCAGATCTACAGGCAACTTCTCCGATTAAAATCATGACTGTCCTTCAGCTGTGGGGGAAATGTCATGCAAACACACAGAGAACAGGAAAAGTCCACTTAGAAAAGGCCTCAGTCCGACTGGGAGTCAAATGGGGGACCTTTTTGCTGTAGAGTTATGGTGCTAATCACATAACTACTGTGTCGCCTCTTGAATTTATGTGGGGTTATACCAACTAACTGGAGTATCAACAAACATAAACCCAACTGGACTATGGATTGGATATGACCACACACACACACACGCACACGTTTTCACATTGTATGTTAGTCTAAACACTGCCTAGACTAACAATCATTTCCTGATGGGTTAACCCCTGGCAGTAACCCTTAACCTCAACCCACCCCCCCAAGTATAGAGTGTAATGATGACTGGCATTTTCTCCTGCTAAGGAGTCTCAGTGATGTGACCGTGTTAACAGGTTTATATCCCCCCATCCCCCACCCCCATCTCCAAACACACACACACACATCCATGTGGGAGTGACAGGATGACAGCGTGTGAACACTGATACATACCTCCCCTAGCCAATGACCTCTTGTATTAGGCTGACACTTTTTTTTTTAATCTTTGAGCCCTGGGACCTCTGCGACTCTCAGTTCCCACTCCCTCAAAATCTATTAGGTCAACCTGAGCCTGAGCTGAACCTCTTAATTCTCTCCTCATGTTTGGGATGCAGAGAGTCAGTGAGACTGACCAAAATTACTCAGATTTACAGATTGTAGTGCAGTTTTTTATCATCTAGGGAGTATGCACTTTGTTTGCTCACATAAAAGAAAATATCTGTTTCGGGCTAATTAAAGCAGCCTCCAGAGAAAGAGAGAGAGAGGGACAGTGAGAGGGAGGGCGAGAGTGAGAAGAAAAGGGAAAGTGGGAAAGTAAATTAAAAGTAGTAGAGAGGAGCGAGAGTGTGACTGAAATTCAGTAGAGAGAAACATGAAAGACCCAGTGCCGCGTTGAAACATTAATATATCTGTCCAGGTTGAAAGATGAGTCCTCTGAAGACCCCACGAGCACAGCTATTCATCACTCACATGGAACACTGGCAGATTTTACATCTCATTAACCTTACAGATGATTTTCCAATAGCAGTACATTGCACTGACTCCTATGTCTGTAAGTGGAGGAAAATAACACACGTTTTAGTCTTTGATTATTTGTTTCTTTCCACTTTAATTTCAATGGTCTCTGTTGTACGTTTGTTTTCTAAATGAAAATCACAGGAACAAGGTGTGCACAGGACTGCACTGCTCCGACACTGTTGACTGTATGTTCATTCATTGCCACTAGAGGGCAACAAGCACCAGGGATATTTTGCCTGGAGAGGAACGTCGAATGTTAAGAACCTTTACTGAAGTCCTAAACTTCCTAAAAACCACAGTGCTTATTATAAAGTCCCTCTATATCTGATTTGGGAATGTGTATTTACAGCAATGTCCAGGTCATATTTAACAGTCGTTTGAAAACGGAGCTATAAATGCTTTTCATACATATAATAAAGTGAAGTGTAGAAATAAAGTGACCAAAAATTGAGTAACGAATGAAGGTAAAAAAAAGAGACACAAATGTGCTGTCGCTGCAAAGTTTGTAAAAACAGAAGTCTGCTGCATATATCGATTAGTCACTGCTGCCCTGTTCACTCAAACCTTCACAGATTTGGATGCGGGCAAAAATATAAGATAACCACATTATGGGCAATACAGTTCCATCTGCTAAGAATATGGAAATGTAAAGCACTCCACAATAGAGGGTGGTCACTTACTGTGGCAATGAGTTGCAGTTTTTTGTTTGTTGTTGTTTTGTTCTGTTTTTTTGTTTTTCTTTTTGCTAAGGGGTTGTTTCCTTAGACAACACATTAAACACATTTGGACAAATCTGTGAGGTCTGTTTGTAGGAGCCAGAGCAAAGCCCTCAGAGGGCAGTGAGTGCAGTCTAGGAGAGCTGTGTCACTGTGGTCACAGACCACAATGACAGCAAGAAACATGACAGTCACACACACACTCACAAACATGCACCCGCACAAACACTCACACACACACAAGTGCCATTTTTACAAACAGAAAGGGGTACCGACATTGTCTGGAAGAGGTATGATGAACTGTCCTATTAGCACCGGAGAAGTTTATTTTCTCAAAACTGTATGAAAACTGTGTTTTTAAAATGGGGAAATACATGCACCACGTGACCGCATTATCCTGAGGTAATCACAATACAAATATGAAAATCATTGTTCCCTTTGATTTGTGATTAAAGCTGGGATTGTCTCAACAGGCCCAGTGGTGTAAATTCATAGGGGGTGTGGGAAAGATTGGCTTTTAACCAGAAAACAACCTGTTTTAAGCCTTGTGCGAAGCTGGAACCAGTGGTGTAATCGGTGGAAAAGGATGGGCAACTGGAATGCACTCCTGACCTTTCAATGTCCAGCCTTGTTTTCTACACTGAAAAGGGTAACAGGGGTTAATCAAAACGTGCTTATCAAAGAGTCCTCATACTGTATGATGAAATCACAAGTCTGCCGCTGCTGCAGTCTGTGCTCACGTCTTGGATTCTGGGCATTTTGCATAAAATTGAAATGATGCGATTTGCTGGATGTGCATCTAAAGAGGATGTTGACCACCTCCTGAAGCCGTATCCCTGCTGCAGCTGGACGAAGACTCCTCAGACACCATGTGCTCATCGAGGCCTGCGGGGGAGGCCGAGACTGAAGCCTGGGGTTGTACTGGCAGCCTGGGCTGCGAGAGGAGTGTGTCCATGTGGGGTAAATAGGAGGCCAGAGGGCAGTCTGAGGAGGTGTATTTGGACAACACCTGCAGCTGCTCTGGCTGCAGGTTGGCCTCGCTGCACACCCTCTGGAACAAGGCAGAAACATTGTGGCACGTTTTCAACTTCAGCTGGCCCAGCTGGCTCTTCTCCATCATCAGCTTCTCCCGCTCCGTTTTCTGCAACACGCAGAGAAAACACAATCTAATTAACAGCCCGGCCAACAGGAAGGAGTTTAATTGAAACTGATTAAATGCAAAAAACATGTTTTCTACCAGCTTGTTGATTTCACACTGCAGGTTGTAGATGCAGTCGAGCTTCCTCTTGCGGCAGCGCTGAGCTGCGAGCCGGTTTTTGCTGCGTCGCCTCATATCGTGGACAAACTCCAGCTGCTCTCGCGTGAGGACCTGTTGCTTCAACAGCTGCTGGAAGTCATTTCTGCTCAGGTCCACGATCCAGTCCACTGAGAAAGGCAACTGCACCTGTGGAAACAAGAAGCAGGGTAACACAAGTGAGCGCAGAGGGTATTTTGGTGAAAAAGTGAAAGTAATGACATATCACATAACCTGTGATATGATGAACGTGCACCTGTTTTGAAACACTACTAGGCTGATATTTGTCTGAGCATCAAAAGAAATACTCAATATTAATCAATCACTGTCGACATGTGTTACTGCAGAACATTAAACCAGCCATATGACATCATTTGTGTAACTGAAAAAATCTGAAGTGAAGCAAAGGTCAGGACACATATGGTGTTCAGACTGCTGGTTAACTATTAGCCAACCCGTCAAATATTAACTCAGAAGGGAGGAGTTCGCTTTTTTAATGCAGACGTGGGTCCCTGCTGGGCCAGAGCCTGACAGGAAACACATTGACTAGTTTATCAGAAGTGTTTTCATCCAGTGTGAATGAAATCTCGTGAGAAATGATCCAGCCTTCATTTCGTCTCTGTGTGTAAGTCTGTGAGAGCGTGTGTGCTCATACTGGAAGTGCTGTGTGAGATTGCACAAACCTGCTGTTTGTATGGCCCGTTGTCATTGGTAACGCAACAGGCTGAGTTGTCACTTTCTGCTGAGTTGGACTCTGTACTACTCAGCAGGGTTCACACACACACACACACACACTGACACATCACATTTCCTCCTCAACCTGTCACTAACTGTCTTATCTTAAACAAACATTGTTTGCAGCAGTGAGTAACAGGAAAGCAGTGCCTCCTGATGCCGATTCGTATCGGCCCAACGTGAAGTTACAGCAGCAGGAGGAGAGCAGCAGCTTCCGGTCCTACCCTGAAAATCTCACCTGTCTGGCCCTCTCTCGCGCGGACGACTCACTGTCACCCTCCGTCTCCGTCTCCGAGTCGCCATCCTCCCCCGAGTTGAGAGATGACACTCCAGACTGCGACGCCCCCTCGCACTCTGACAGCTCCGCTCCCTTCCACAAACATTTGCTTTGGTCCAGGTCCTGCAGGAAAGGACAGACGTTGCTCGTGGACCTGAGGTTGACATGGAAGTTCAGCCACTCCAGAGACGTGCTCTGCCCTCGCGCGCTCCTCGAGTCGGAGGAACTTCCGGCATCAGAGTCCGGGTAGCAAGGCTGGGACGAGCCCAGGTCGCAGCCCAGTCTCCGGGCCATGTGCTCGGCCACCTCCTTCTCGGTGGTGCTCCTCTCCCTGGCCTCCATGTTGCCTGTTTCTTCTCCTTTTCCTTCTTCTGCCTCTCTCTCTCGCTCCCCTCTCTCTCCCCCTTTCCACTCAGCTTCTACCAGTTTCTCTGCCTTGTGATCGATGGATACTGGTAAACCAGAGTCTTCTGCTTTCCCGTCCTGTGCTGTTAAGTCCATGACAAAGCTCTTATGCCCCACTGACCCACTGAATGCACTGCCCTCAACTAAGGTCTTCAGGGGGCAATGGTGCAATATTAACCCTGAAGACACCTCAGCCAGCGCTGCACTTGGGCCCAAGGAGATCGTCTTGACTTTGAGTCTGTCTGAATAGTCGACATCTTTCCTCACATCAGCATTTCTTCCCTCCTCCCTCACTTTTCCTTGACATTCATTAGTTTCCTTCTGAGCCACATCAGCCTCATTTTTCTCATCAGGTCTTTTGCTTTTCCATGAGTCGTCTGACCCTCCTTTGCTCGGCCCTGTGGGATTTGAGGTTGAATTTTCAACCTCAGTTTCATTCTTACTGCTGGCGCAGCTGGAGCGGTGAGAGCAGGAGAGATCGGAGTTGTCCCTGATTACAGCAGCTGGATTGTTCACGCCCCTCTCTGAGACACAGGGCTCCTTCCCGCAGGCCAGCTGCCTACGGTACTTTGGACACTGCATGAAAAGGTCATTTGTCCCTTCAGATACAGGTGTGAGCGAGCTTGCGCTATTCTGACTTCCCATTTTGTTGTTCGCTGCTTTGTTGCAGTGCCAGGCGACTTCCTGCTGAGATGGTGAGTCAGCAGCTGGTTTCGCCTCTTTCCCATCCGACGCATTGTCGGAGATTGTGCCGCGGTCGTCCTTTGATAGCCGCCTCTTGCACTTCTTCTTACAGCAGGTTTTTCTCGGGAAAGGGGCAGAGTCGGTGTTGCTTGGGAAGAACTTAGGAAGGAGGAATTCAAAGCATGCATCTTCAAGGTCTCTGATGCCGAGTATGGAAGCCGAGTTGCGGATTTCCAAGACGTTTTCTTTCCCGAAGAGGAGTTTGGATGTGTAGGCAAACTGCAGCAAAGGTTCAAAACCAGCAACTGTCACCTGCGAAAAAGGCAAAACAATATTATTTTGTAATCTCTAGTTCATTTCCAGGAATTATACACAGATCTGATGGGAAAATAGAATATGACAGTTTGTGTAACAAAATAAAGCGTACGATTATGACATTGTGCTGAGTCAGCAGCAACAGTGTGTGACTCAAAAACCTACTTTGGCTAGAATAACAAGAAATTCACAGAACAAATATGCTTCCACCTGAAGACGAATCTATTTGTTTATTCTTTGATAATTTAACTCAAGGGCTTTTCCTAAAGGCCTCAGGCTCAGGTGGCAACAGGTTGCAAATGAATAACATGTTTGAGTTGATAAGAATGGTGAAGTACATCAAGGACTATAATCCAAGTCACAAGTACAGACACAAGGACATGGTTTCAGACTAAACAGCACAGTTAAGGAAATGAGCCTTTCAGTCACTTCTCTCACTTCGCTTTTACACGGCACTGTTTTGCTTTGTAGAAAAGCATCTCGACTCGAATCTGTGGTGTCCTGAGGTGACTGCTCACCTCCTGAGGCAGGGTGATGACCGCTCCGTGCTGTGTCAGGGCAGAGATCCTCTGTGTGAAGTACTCGCTGCAGGAGGCCAGAACGGAGCGGTGGGCTCTGAAACTCTGACTCTCCACCACCACCGTCACATCACACAGAGTGTCCCTCTGCCGCAGCTCGTCCAGGCGCCGCAGCACATGGGAGGAATGCACAGAAGACTCGAATGTAAACACAGACGCCCGGTGGGCAGACATGGCCGCCAGGGACACCTGTGTGTACACACAAACACACTCGCAGTCAAACACTGTGTCCACTGTAAGGACACATTCTCAAAAACAGACCTACATGCAAAGAAGAAGATGAGCCTACCATACAAAGAAGAGCTTAGATATCCAAGTGTCTTAGTGTGGTAAAGGAAGTCCCAGCTGTTGAGCACACATAGCTATTTCGAAATGGAATGTGGTCCAACCGGGCTAGGTTTCCCAGAAAGCCTTATCTCAACTCGGCTACAAACTAAAAACTGAGCTTGACTCAGTCATATGGCCTGTGTGTGAGTATGTGAGAGGGAGGGAGAGAGAGGGGGAGGGAGAGGGGGAGGGAGAGAGAGGAGTAAGGGAGAGAGAAAGAGAGAGAGCCTGAGTGTATGGGTCTGTGAGTGTGTCTGTGTGTGTGTGGAGACGTAATGCTCACATTGTGGGGACATAAATCCGTTCACTGCCTCATTTTGAATTCACAGGGACAAAATTCAAACTTCAAGCACCCGTAACAATCTCTAATTATTAGGGAGAAGACTTGGAGAAAGTTTAGTAAGGTTTAGGTATAAGTTAAGATTAAGGTTAGGGTAAAGCTTAGTAATGGTTAAGGTTAAGATAAGTGATCCAGCAAGTTAGTGCAAGTTTATGAAATGTCCTCCCAAGTGATAAAAACAGAGCGCGCTGAATGTGTGTGTGTGTGTGTGTATGCGTGTGTGGCAACAACTCTGGGTGTAACAGAGCAAGCGCTGACTCACGCACTCCTGCTGATATGGGATGAGCAAGCAGTTTTTCCAGTCCGCACCAATCCCACCCTCGGATCCGTCTGGCAAACTTTTTTTTTCCCCAGAAAATCCCCTTATGGACTCACCTCGAACACAATTTCAGGGATTAAAGTGGAGGTTAGAGAATAAACCCCCTGGTGTTTGAACAGGATATGTCTGTTGTCTGACAGTTGTCTGGACTTACCTGACTAATTACAGACAGGGTGTTTGGAGGACGGGTCGTGTGAAAACAAGAGTGTGTGAAAAATGACACTGACCTTAATATTTCTCACTGGGTCCTTGGTGTCTCATGTCTTGTGTGGTGGCAGGAAATCTTTGTGTGAGCACGGCTCAGGTCTTCTTTGTTGTAATTGTGCTTGTGTGTGTGAGTGTGATTGTGTGACACGCATAAAGAGAGAGAAAGAGAGAGAGAGAGAGAGAGAGAGAGAGAGAGAGAGAGAGAGAGAGAGAGAGAGAGAGAGAGAGAGCATGAGGGCATGCCTTCCTGGCAGAGGTTCAGAATGCTGGGGGCTGTAAAAGAGAGCTAACACCAACAAACAGCTAATATATTAGAATACTCATTCTGTAAAGTTTTAAAGGCAACTGTTATTTCCTGTACGAAAATTGATCAAATATCTGTGACGGAATATATCAGAGGTACGTTAAGTCTCTCACAAAACTTGGAAGTGAAAATTTATGAAGCAAAAAAGCTTCAATGCGAGCCACCAGGCAGCACAGTATCACTACAAAGAAGTGTTTTCAGTGTCACATGATTCAGTGGAGGAAGAGGGAGCCTGCCAGAATCGAACTGGCCAATCAGGTGACTGTTTCATAATTCCAGAATGAGCTAATCTTCCTCATGAAAAAAAAAAGGAAAAAAAAGTAGTTCCTTTTTCCATGTAAGCACCCGCAAATCGTCAGATAAATGCAGCAGTGCCAGCTTGGAGAAATGAAACTAGGGAAGTGACGCCGGCATTAAAATAAAATTACATTTTATTAGTAGACGAGAAAGATAAGTAACAGTTGCTGCTGTTGTGAACTTCCTCTCTGACAGGTGGGTGAGACACGCCACATCAAAAAATGTACAACCCTGACAATGTTGTGTCGCAGCAGATGCTATTTGTGAAACTGACAATCATCCTTCTTCTTTTGTTGTTCCTCCCAAAAGGCTTCAACTCGGCCGACCCCTGACACCGTCTTAAATGCTCATCTCGTTTCCTTTTTTGCTTTAATCATAACAGGAACTTTGACAGGAAAGTGTTTTGCTGGGAGAAAGTTAAGGGGGGAGAAGGGGTTGGCGGGGCACACCTCAAAATACAACATTTTGGACCACATCGTACCACTTTTGTATGAGTGTCCACAGGACCTGAGACAGATATCAGAGGTCACATTCACAGCAGCTGACGTCACAGAAATGTGCCGGGAGGTATTGCAAATAGTGACCAGGAGGGTTCTGTAAGCTCGCATACAAAACAAAACAGAACAGTGCCCAGAGAGGCAGCCTTGTGTCTTGACCGGGTAGACTCACTACAACAACTTAACACCGATGATGACAGTTCAGTCCATGGTTCAGACAAATGATTCAGACATGAATAAACATGGCTCCCCTCTATGTGGCTGGCTTGTGTAGAACGAGCACTGGCTTCCCTGCGCCTGGCGTCAGCGTGCATGTCAGGAGGTCTCAGGTTCCTGTGGGGGTCGGAGGTCACGAGGAGTCCTGCCTCGTCCGACTGGTCAAGCAGAGGCTCTCTAGTTGCTGGGCGCGCTCGTTGTGGACAGTCACCAAGGTGCGGTTCTCCTCCGTCAGATGCCGGAACTCCTCCTCCAGCCGGGCGATCTCCACGGCCACTTTCTCATCCTCCACCAGCTCCGCCAGCAGCTTACGCCTGCAGCACACAAACAACACAGGAATCATGGCAGCAGATGTGTAATTTCTGTCTTTTTGTCTCATTCCTCCAATATCTATAATTAAGTGGCTGTTTATTCTCTATCCCTTCCCGCCGAGTCTTTTTCACTTGTGGTGAAAAACCTGGAGAGTGTCCCAGCTTGGCTGGAAGTGGGGATTCACCCATAACAGGTTTCCCAGTTCAACGAAAGGCAGACGCACAGTCATGTCTGTGAGTAACATCTCCGGCTATCTTGTTTCTAGAATGTAGGAGGAAACCAGAGAAACCAAAACAAGCATGGAAGCTATGTGAACTGAGCTGGCGAACAAACTCTGGTCCTGCTGCATGACCGAGCTCACCATTGTGGAAAAAGTGAATGAAGCATTTGGTGAGCCACGGACAAACACAGGGCTAGATTCAGGATGCTCGGTGCAAATTGCTGTGTTGATCTGTGGTGCAAACATAAATCGTGAAAAACAACCACAGAGTGGAGCAAGATGCCTCTGTGCAGCTACATTAAGAGCGAAGTGGTTTTCTTGCTCTTAGTGTTTTCTGTGTTTTTTTCCCAATTTGACCGTGTGCCTGAGCATGCGTATAACATAACTAACATAAACAAACATGTTTTTCCCCCCAGTACGGCCAAAACACACTGGCATGATTCCAGATCAGGTTCACATTCTATGACCTCCCTGGCACAGAGTGATTTCACACACAGGATGATGTGGGACTTTGGACTTCAACAGCTAGTGTGAGCATACACACACATACCATAAGCTTACAATGAGCATGTCAGAGAGTGTGCGATAATGAGTGGAGAATTACAGCTGGTAACGTGCAAAGTCACATTGCAGCAGTTTTAATGAAGGCGAGCAGCATAAAATATTGTAAAGCGACACCATATCCATGTGTGAATGTTCTGAAGGGATCAATTAAAACTTGGTACCATGAGGGTCACTGCTTACTCTAGTTTGTGAATGTTGTGAACGAATGGTGTGTGCGTCATGGGTCTATTTACTGTGTGTGCTGAAGAGAGATGCCAGCAGACGCTCCAGCATTAATTAAATAATGGATGAATGGACGTATCTATACGGAGAAACCTAAGGAGTCAAAATAACCTATCCTGAACAATCCACTCTTCCGTGTTGTGGCAATTTCATATTAAGATGGAGACGAAGTTGAGGAAACAAGTCTTGACACGTCTGCTGTCTTTCTTTAATGAATGCTCATGAACGGACCCAGTCTGTGAGCGAGCGAGTGAAGGATGTCCTTCGCACCCTTATTCTTATATGATTCTCAAAACAAAAAAAAAATCCTTCAAACAGTACAAAGACGTGTTCACAGCAGACAAAGGAGCGTCAGACAGTTGGAAGACATGACTAAGCATGGGTTTTAACATTTCCGGCGTCGCTCCTCCTGGAATGTCACACTCCTAACCTCGGGCTCATTTTTTGCCTCATCTTACACACTCTTCACCTCAGCCTCAGGCTAGTTTAGGCCCCGCTGAATGTTTTCCAACCGCTGCAGTCAGTTTATGAACCCCATTATGCGTATCATGAGTTATCATGAGTGGGGTGTGATGTTGAGTTTAATAGCGCTTTCATAATCTTCCCTGTCCCTGTCCGATGATCATAAGACCATCAGAATGACTGACTAACCTACAGTACATAGGATGCCTGGGATACGTAACAGTATATGAGAACTGCAGCAATAAGCAGAATTTCCATCACATCCACAATGAAGTATTCATTGAACATCCTGTTGTCTGTCTAGCTATGGTCATAAAATGGGTTCATACAGTTTATTTCCTGTAAGACCAGATCTGCGCGTTTTCTAAGGTAACAATCATAAAACAGACCCGACTGTGTGGTTGAAACTATGATGATGACAGCGTTCACGTTCACAACATACAGTGTTCATCAGTTTTCACACACTGCTCAGGTCTGGCATTTCTGTCTGGTCTTTGACTTCATTTCTATCTTTTTTTCACTGAGCCATATTTTTCACTGCAAACAAAACACAGCCTGATTTACGGTAAGGGATGAGTGATTCAGAGCCAGTGCTTGTGTGCTGTTTTTCCTCCCCCTTCCCGCATTGCATGTTGAAACACGTTTGAGTTGATATGTTTGTGTATGCGTCTGTGTGAGTGTCTGAGAACAGAGAAATCTAAAAAAAAGGGGAAGAGATCTTTTTCAGTCTATAAGAATTTCTCCATAAAGAGACAAACACTCACTGTTTGCCTAATACTTATTGTTTAATTCCCCATGTACCAAAGTGAACTTTAAATGTCTAACGTGCACGGCTATTTCACAATAAAGCTTTACCTTTAGTTATCTCTATATATCATGATGGCACCACTGCTTCAGGCCAAATATCTGTGGTTTATATTTTAAAAACACAGTTTTTCCGACTGCTTCTTTTTTTGCAACATTAACAGAATATGATTCAGATTATTGGCATCACAGCACTCCAGTGATATTGTAAACACAGCGCAGGGGTCTAAATTTAGAATGAATGTACTAGATAGTGACTAAAAGCAGAATCTGTGAATTTTGGAAAAATCCCTTCCAAAAGTGCTGTTCCTGTTGCCATTCTTGCAACACCTCATTCTATGTCTGGAACTGTCCTGCTTAATCTACCCCATATGGGAAGAAGCAGAAGGGAGCCTAAAAACATTCACTCACTTGCAGAAACGCGGTCAGTTCTTCTAATTAATGAAAGCCGTCTGTGTCAGTGACCATTTCACTGTTGGAGTAAAAACTCCATTTGTGGTGTTGCTCTCCGTGGGCGTTTCACTTTGTGTGTGTACGTGACACTGGATGTTGGCCTGAGCAGCGGCGTGGAAAGAGAAGAACCAAGAATTTCTACAGGTCTGACTCATCATGTTCTTATCTAAACTCAAGGCTATACTCATCCCATCACAGTCATGCTGTTGTCTGGGCGCTGCCAAGTGGTGTGGGTTACGTGTGTGTGTGCGTGTGTGTGTGCGTGTGTGTGTGTGTGTGTGTGTGTGTGTTGGGCTGATGGCAAAGGCCTTGAAAATCCCTCCACTAAGACTGCCCACAGTTGCCGGGGGCGCAGGGGACAGTGTGCGCCTCTTGGTGTGTGTGTTGTGTGCAGCACATGTGAGCACTAAAAGCAGCAGCTCTCCCTCAATTACACCTGACAAGGCCTCAAGTCACGCTTGATGCAGCGTGTGTCCCAGCAGACGAGCAGCTTCCCTCCCCCAAAGTAAATCCACAATCGACAAAAGAAAGCCGGCGTGCCGTGCAGCCCTCGCCGCTACGCTGGCCACATGTTCAATACTAACGATGATGAGAATATAAACATGTAAAAGTGATGTCATATGTAACAAGCTGCGCTGGTGGTATCTTGAGGGAAGTGCTCTCAGCAGAACCTCTGCTCTGTGCTGCATGGCCGTTATGAAAATGCGCCACCTGGTGGACACTTCAAACCCAAACGCACCTTTTACTGGTGATGATGAGTACAATTGAGCCATAATTGCCCTCTAAAGATTTATATATATACATGACATTCAGCACAGTGGAGATGGAGCTTTAGGTGTTTTAAGCCTGTGTTGCATTTAAAATCTAAACATTTTCAAAGAAAATTTAAGTGCTGGACATTAATTTGCAACACAGCACCTTTCATTCTACTCATACATATCAGATTTTTTTCTTCCACCCCTTCCAACAAATCTGTTAAGTAAAAGTAGATTCACTCTCTTGTCATTCAGCTTGGATGCTTTTTGTTCTATGTAAATCACTTCAGACAAAAGTGTCTTTGCTGTAAATGAGATACTTACTTGCGATCCTCTAGCACAGTGATCTCGTGCTTGACCTGGTGGAACTCGCGGGCCATCCTGCAGTGCTCCTTGTACACCTGAACGCTCTCCCTCAGAGACACGCATGGAGGAACGGGCTGCAAGACGTCAGATATACGTCACATCAGACAACACAGACAACTCTTGTATTGTTTCTAATGCCAAACAGCTAATCCATCCTGTCTTCAGTGACGCTCTGACCTTTCCCACAGTGCACCAGTAGCAACAACTCCACATACTCTTATCCATGACAGGTTATATATCCTTCATCATTCACCCAACATTCATGATATGTGCAGCACAGATCACTGCTCATGATACATGTCAGCATGCCACAAAATATATCTATTAAATTAAAGTTTATGATGTGATTTTGTGTTTAAGTTTATGAAAGCAGATCAGGTTTATTTCATTGGCTTGCAGCGACCGTTCTCTTTTGACACTCTAAACCAACGTGCACTTTGTGTGACCCTGGCGCTGGCACTTATTGAAGGAGAGTTCAATGACATTGCTAATAGTAGAGTGGGCACGCACAGTAAAAACATTGATTTGCAGGCTTGATAAACTAACACCCAAGCGTCTGCTAATTTCTCTACCCAGAGCAGGAGAAAGCTTTGGAGGAAAAATTCCATTATCTGAGAAAGATTGTTTATTCAGCAGGTCTGTAATGTCCAATCTATTACAGGAATCATTCCATGATGAGGTAAATTCGCTTTGTTTTTCTGCTTTTTCCTAAACTTGATTTGTGCAGTCGGTGGAAAACACAAGTAATAGAAATATTAACAGAGCCACAGCATTCAAATTCAAAACATTTCAAACAGGAAATTAACTAAGTGTTGCATGGTTCATGATTTTTCTCTTGTGCATTAAAAACACAGCCAAAAACGCTAAAACATGAAACGCAAAGTACTAACAGCTTTCATCTTTTAAGCACAGGTTACAGGAATTTGGATTTTACACGAAAGGGGAGAAAATGCAACCAGTGAAAACAAATTCCAGTGCCCTTTCTTACATATTCTGCCTCTTTCCTGCTTTTGTGCTGCTCCGCTAAAGATTAAAAAAGGTTTGACCAATGTAGTAATGTGACAGTAGTTGCTATTTACCTGTAATCGCTGTTCAAGGTCTGGGAACGTCTGAGGGAGGTCCTCCGCATCTTTTACATCTATTGAAAGATCGGTGATGTTTGCATACAGTTTATTGTTAAAATTGTATTCAGAATGCAATTTATACACGTTATACTTGTTCTACATGTATATGTTTATGCATGTTGATCTGTTACAATCATGTTCTTGTTACATGCTACCAATAAACCTACTAGCCTGTTTAACGACCAAAACAAGTGTTCCAGTTCCTGTACTTTTTGAGTTTGCACAGCTTTACAGATTTTCACACTTTCTTTTCTTTTGCAGTCATGTTTTGAATGTACTTCCCACCGCTGGCTTGATTCCATTAATTCCTCTCAGATAATCCACCGCAGTTATTGTCTACTAATTTGTTGAGGCTTAGTTAGAATCATAAGGCAATCCAACTGCATGCAACAGTTGCTCTGAAATATTGGATGTACCGTGGACTGTAGCAGCAAAAAAAAAAAAGTGAGGCAGAAATTTCATAAGTGCTCCTTTTGTCCTCTGTCATCTTAGTAAAAATGTTCGCCGTCTGTCCTTGATGCACAGCCACGTGTCCTACAGGCACTTTACTGGAAGCTTTAATGCCTCTCTCTCCGCCTCACAAAGTGGTCCCGTATGAAACACCATAGGGGGCCTCTCACATGAGACCACATCAGAGCGGCGCAGCGCTAACGCTTACACACTTACTGTACCGCAGTAATGAGCTGTCAGACTGAAAGACATGCGGTGTAAAGGGGGGACTTATGTGAGCAGGCAGACAAAACACAGTGGGCAAAAAGTACAGACAGAAAGACAGACGGGCCAGATGTATGGACAGAGCGGGGTTCAGACAGGCAGCCTGCCAGACAGACAGACAGAAACAGACAGGTTGTCTGCACCAGCGTCTGCCTCGCCAGTAATGTCCCCCTGGAGTTGTGGAACACATGTGGAGAATCCTGGGATGATGCAACCTTCTAAAAGCAGCCGTATTAGTGGGCCTGCCCGCAGCCATGGGGCCAATTATGATGTGGAATAAATACAGTGCTCATGCTTAGGATTGACACAGTGTGGGGTTATAACTATGCCTGGCATGAAGTCATGAGGGGCCTAGAGGATGATCCCTAGACAGGGCGCAGGTCTCAGTGCCCCCGCTGAGAAACACGAGTTTCAAAAAGGAGACGACAACACGATCGGCCAGAGAATATTTTGGAGGTTGGGGTGGGAGCGTGCCGCAGCAGATCCCTGGGCTACAACCGAGGCTAAAACAAGAAACTAGATTGAATCCATGTGGCGAGTTAGAAAACAGTCTGATAAAGAAAGATGCGTCCACAGGCTCAGAGTTGGGATTTGAGGGCGTCGTTCCCACCACAGCCTCACTTCCTTGGAGAAAGACGGGTGGGGGGTCAGAGGTGGGTGGAGTAGGACTGGAAGTGTTAACTGCTTATAAATATAGGCCAGTGTTCTAAAAGCTGAACAGTGAATCAGGCAGTGAGACACTGTTAGTATTAGAGGGGGAAACCTGACTCTACCATTGCATGGCTGCAGCTGCTGTCCCAGTGCCTGGCCCCACTGCAGTAAAACATCATGACAGACCATAGGTAGAGTAGATCTCGGAGGAGGTGCGAGTGGGCACAGAAAAGTGCTTTTTATTGAGAAATAAATAATAGCCGTCACAGAAAAAAAAGGGTGTAATTGCTTGTGCCGGTGCATACATCTGTGCTTTGCTGAGGCACAGCTGCACGTGATGCATGTGAGGTTTTTTTTTTTTAATACGCTGTGGTCATTACAAAAATAGAGGGAGCACCTGTCTCAGCCTCGGCGTGGAAGAATGGACACGGTTAAAGTGATGCGGGTGGCGGGGGGGGGGGGCATGGCAGATTTCACCTCGTCTGTTTGGGTGGGAAGAATGTCGCGCATGCGGCACGACACATACTGGAAACACAGTGAGAGTAGTGCTCCGAGCTCCGCCTGGTGTTAAATGAGCAATTGAGTGACTCGAAATAAGTTGTCACAATCGTTTTGAGAAACTGGAACACAGGTGGGTGCTGGCGTGTGTGTGTGTGTGTGTGTGTGTGTGTGTGTGTGTGTGTGTGTGTGTGTGTGTGGAAAATGATGGTATGCTGTGTGTTTACCTGATGTGTCTTCAAGGCTGAAGGCGATTCTAACTTCAGATTTATCGGGAGACACTCGTCTGGTTGAGGTGATCATTTATCCCTTTTTGAGGCCACGGGCACAAAATAGATGGCTGAGGAATGACGTAAAAATCAGACAAGTCGATCAGCTGCAAATAAACAAAGCAAAGATATTTTGAGGAAAGAAAATCATTTCCTCCAGCTTCATAAATGTGGTGGTTTCTGTTTTATGCGGCTGTGAAATCTTCATTTCACAGACTAAACATTCAATTGATTGACCAAACAATAATCTGCTCTCTGATCACTCGCCCCTGCGGTGATGTCTATGAGGTTAAAGCCAAAGGGAGTTGTTATTTTCCAATTCCAACTCGGCCCATTTTAGTATTTTTAATCAGGGAGAAGGCCAAACTCAGCAGGTGTAATGTCCAGCAGTAATAAACGTCTGCGGATACTTTTGATAGAGTCTGTGATTAAAACACACCAGTGAGGCCTTTTATGATCACATGCGCACACAGACACACACGCACACAGGCAGGCGCGCTGCCACAAGTTTCATCATGCATTTAGAGGCGCAGAGGGATTAAATAATTAGGGAGCTTTGACAGACTGGCTCTGGGGTCTGGATTTTGCACACCCCCCTCCAGCGAAGGTACAGGCTTTTTATATCAGGGCATTTAACCCTGGTAAACCCTGTGTCTCACACAACATGCCTCAGTGACCTTCTCCCACCAGCAAATAAGGGACCATCTTGACAGTATCTATCTTTTTGGGGGAAAGGCTAAAAGGTCAAACTTTGGTGTGACAGATTAAAACATGATCTGTTTTAAAAGTATAAGTATTAGTTGTAGAAATACTGCACATGTCGGGAAGCTGATGGAGAACAGTAGATCCTGCATGCACTGAGTAGTGTTGAATGACCAGTCTGGACTCAAGAGGTCTTTGTTACCTGAGGCAGCTCAAACCCCAGAGGCGATTCCACGTGCAAAACAAAATCGCAGTGTACGTCCTCAGTGTAGGGGACAGCTCTCCAGTCTCTTCAGGAAAAGTCAGGAGTACGGTAACTCGATTCCCCCAAAGGAGACGTCCACCTTTCTCACTCTGAGCGTCTTCCGCGGCGGCTGAGGCGCAGTCACAGGCCGTCCTGCAGCGTGGGCATGCTACCCGCCGACTGCAGCAGCAGCAGCAGGCGGGCAGGGTGGGAATGCCTCACTCCATCCCCCCGCTGCGGCCCGGGCCCAATTAAATGTCTCAGATGACATGACTGCAGGCCGCAAACATGCCCATCGCTCCTGCGCTGCTTTGAGTGACATGGTCAAGCCTCTGAGACGTGACGAGACGGTCTCTGTAATAGCCGGGCAGCTGGCAGTTTGCTCAAGCGTGTTGTGATATTCTATTATATGATTATGTACTGTGGGAGCAGCACATTTCTATAGACAAATATCCCATATTAAACAGGTGCGTGTGCATGTTTTGATGCTGATAGATAAGTTACTCTGTAAGATGAAAATGGTGACAATCAGCGTTGCTGCACCTTTAAACATATATTTTTCCGTGTTCTGCAAACGACTCATTACATTAACTATATATTTATCCCTTGCCTAGAGCAACCTCAAGGAGCACTGACAGTATTTACAACTGCTGCTCTTCCTTGAATTGATTGTAAATTTGCCCTGACTGAGTTATGATACTGTACCCTGGAACCCAAATTTCCCTTTCTATCTATCTATCTATCTATCTATCTATCTATCTATCTATCTATCTATCTATCTATCTATCTATCTATCTATCTATCTATCTATCTATCTATCTATCTATCTATCTATCTATCTATCTATCTATCTATCTATCTATCTATCTATCTATCTATCTATCTATCTATCTATCTATCTATCTATCTATCTATCTGTCTGTCTGTCTATCTGTCTGTCTGTCTCTCTAGCTGTCTGTCTGTCTATCTGTCTGTCTGTCTGTCTGTCTGTCTGTCTGTCTGTCTGTCTGTCTGTCTGTCTGTCTGTCTGTCTGTCTGTCTGTCTTGTTTAATGGATATTAAACCCAAGTGGTAGTATCAAGGTTTTCTGGACAGAAATGCCGAATTGATTTCTGAAGGTGAACAGAGACAAAAAGTGTCTGTCTGCAGATGCCGGCCCATTTGAGTATGTGTCATTGGGTGCGACGCAGATCGTTTAGTGACAGAGCAGAATGACCTTTTCTGTTGATGTTGGCTTTTTTGATACCTTTCAGATTCAAGTTTATTTGTCTGACAACATTCGGTTGACAACTTTTTAAAAATGCTTTTAAGTCTGACAACTTATTTTATGAAGATGTTTAGTCTTTTTTTCGGACAGCTTTTTGGTTTGACAACTTTCTTTATGAGGACTGACATATTTTCCTGAGACCTTATGTTTTCATCTAAGGTCTGATACAAAAGCCTAACACCTAGGATGTCCTTAAATGTACACTGTATTAGTTGCTCTCCAGTGGAAATGATACCCTACCAAATTGTGATTCTGAGCTAATTGCTCTGTAATTTAATAGTTTAATCGTTGTAATGTGTTAGAAAGCTGCCCATATCTTTAGTGTTAGCGGGCCAAATTTGACCCTTATCCTGACCCTAACCTCACCCCTAGTTGAAAACACTAACCCTATTTTTTTATTTCAAATGATTAACAATAGTGGCATTTGTGGTGTTACGGGTCAAAACCGACCCATGTAGATTTATCATAGGATAAAGACAAAAAGTAAATTCCTTTTCATAATACCAACTTTATTTTAATCAGAATTGCAAGTGCAAACTGAAAATTCAACCATAAAATTAAGATTGAAACGCATCATGGTGTCAGGGCAACTGTGTATATGAGTGTGTGTGTCTGCGTGAACCATAAACTGAACATTGAAAAACAACACGGTTTCAGGTCAGTGTGTGTATGTGAAAGATATATATACATACATATACAATTTTTTATAAATATACACAAATATACACAAATATGTTGTGTGATGTCATTCACAAAATGAGCAACTCTTGTCTCCCTATTGTCAAAGCGGCGCATCTGTGACATCTGGGTCCTCCTCATCAGATGTGTGTTGTTGGTCAGTGTCAAACTGAATTTAATCCTCAGACACATCTGGCTCAGCTTTGCTTTCCTCTCTGTCTTCAGGATCACTGTCATGAGCAAATATATGATCCAGCACCTCACAAACAGTATACCTCTTGCTCATGTTGACTAATGCTCAACAGAATGCAAGTGTTAATCTCACTCAAACCCTGTTTATAAATGCCAATGTTTATTTTTTATTTAAAATGTATCAATATGCTGCGGGAAAGTTTGAGTTTGGAAGGGATGAAGAGGGTCTTTGTGTGTGTGTGTGTGTGTGTGTGTGTGTGTGTGTGTGTGTGTGTGTGTGTGTGTGTGTGTGTGTTGTGACACACATTCAGCCATATTTGATCCACAGAGCCTTTAAGTGATGCATACAACAGTCAGTATTTTACATTTGTCCATATCAGCCAATCTGCTCCTCCTGAAGAGGTTTCTAATTATATTTCCATCTGTGTGTTTGTACGTGATTTTAACAAAGTTTAGTGGAAGTTTTATTTTTGTATCATTGTGCTTTGGCGTTGCTGCTTTAGCCATGTGTGCTCTACAGGTTCAGTTCCAGTTTAATCTCAGTCTGAAACTTGGACAAAGAGCACCACAGCCTGCCACCATCTGCTCTGTTTATATGCAGACATGAATGCACACGGCCGGTATTCATCACAGGCCTGGACAGCATCACGGTAATAATACGAGGATGGATTAAAGCAGGATGCACACAGGTGCTGCGGTTCTCTGACAGAACTGGTGAAGCTTTACAGTATATCCGGGCGGACATTTCACCTGCAGAGCAGCAGCTGAGAGTCTTTCCTCTGAATTATTTACAGCCGGGCTTACAGATGGCGGCAGAGAGAATGAGACGCAGAGACAAACAGAGAGAGATAAATGATGGTCTGCCCCTCCAGGAGTCCTCCTCCTTGTCGTTTGTCTTCATTGACAGGCTGTTGACACAGACCTGCCGTATCAGCCCCAGAGACCGTTCATCTCATTGTGATGGATGGAACACACTCAAACGTCTGCCACTCTTTTAAGTTGGCGTCGCACTTTAGATTTGACTCCTTTGTCGTATATATGCTTTAATATGTGCAGCGCGGTGTCACATGAACCAGACTTGGCAGGTTTGAAGGGTTTACACTATATGTGAGACTTAGGAAACATAAGGAGGTAAAAACTCTTCAACTGCAATATATGAGTTCTGATTTTTTTTCCCCTAAGATGCTTATTTTACACCAGGTGGTGCAAGTTATTCCCTTTGTAATATTTTACCCTTTTACGTGTGTTCAAGACATCAAGCTCCATCAAGTTCTTCAAGCTGGCTCATGATTCTTCTTCCAATCCCTTTCTTTTCATCTGTGCCAGAGGTATAGATGTATAGATCATTATCGCTGACCTTCTTACTGACAGCACAAACAGATGGATGCCACAATCCCTTCGTCTCCTCACATTTCTACTTCACCTTTCCAACATCACTGCTGTCCCCAAAGGTCGAGTGCTCCTTGTTTCAAAATCATTGAGGCAAATAGTTTCTGAAAACAAACATGGACAAGGAGACACACAAACATCGTCTACCAACAAACACTGTTCAGGTGAGGTCACCTTAGGTTAGTGAAGGGGAGGAGGAGGAGTCCTGCTCAGTCGTGCAGGATGCCAAGGTCAGAGTTGTAATCCATGGCCTCATTCATGACGGATTAGATAATGATAAAAAAAAAAATACTGACTTTGGTTTTGATTAAGAATTATGGGGTTAGGAGATTAGAGACAACCAAACACTATTACATTGGACAGAGCCCAATCCCAGAATTAATCTGAATACCAAAAAAGAGAAAACTCATTACATGAAGAGATTAAGAGTAGCTCGGTCCAATTCTCTAAGGATGCACACAATCCTCAGACATGCCACAATAAACTTCTGACTCCAGTCATTTATAAAATATTTATATTCATTTATTGTGATTTCCTGCCACTGTATTTACTGGTAAAGGCAGGGAATCATAGGGTCATTTTTTGAAAGGTCTGACAAAATTGTCTGCATTGTGGTTGGACTTAATGCTAAAGGTGCTGCATTAGCACTTTCTTTTATTTCCCACTCTGCTGTTACATTCCGACATCAGCATTTGTACACGCTGATACTGCCAGACTAATATTTTGCCTACCTATCTCTGAATTGCACTCTTTATTTTACTGGCATTTTAGTAATGACAGTGTTTTCGACAGGTCATGAATGCTGAACCGTTGGCTTAAATGGGCTTTTCGAAACACAGGCACATAGTGCACGTCCACACCGCTAATAACAAAACAGGTGCACTGGACTAGAAAATAAGGGGATGAGGTGATTATAGAAGAGCAAAACAAGAGATGAGAGTGACCTCATACGTCAAATTTATTCTTTCACTCTCTGTTAAAGCTCAGTCCAGAGGATATGTGGAGGTTCCTAATGTGGCAAGATGCCGTGAGCATGTGTAGGACTAGTAAAACCAAAATATTAATCGATGCTCTCTGCATTCATGCGGCAGCAAGGTAATTGTGCTGCAGCTGCTGGGAACATATTCATCCCTCATTCTGATTACCTGCAGGTCAAGGCCAATGTGGTGCTTACGGCGCTGTCAGCCGATACATCTTCCTGCTTTAAATTTGCAAAAAGGCAAACTCGGTAGTCGCAAATGTAAATGAAGCTAAATTGAATTTGTGAATTACTAAACCAAAATCAAAGTCACATTAATTTTTCATCAACATCTTTCAGTATGTTTTTATGGGGAATTTTTGGAGCTGAGATGACTCTCCAAATCTAGGTTTTTTGCTAATAACACAGTTCTTTAAATGAAGCATAATCGCGTATCATAAACTTGAATGTGCCTGCTCGTAGGCGAGCTCCATAACTTGCAAAGCACTTTAAGAGGAGCTTCCCCACTTTGCAGGCATCCACTGAGATCCACTGTCTCTGCTGGGAGGGAAGATCATCCCTCGGGCTTTCAAATTTGACAACTGCAAACAGAAAAAAAGACTTTTTGAAGAAAAACTCCCACAGGAACTGGGAAAAATTACATTTCATCTATGACCTCCTGAGAATTTCATGCATATTAGAAAAAAAAAAATCTGCTTCTCATTTTGTCCTTCGCTCCTCTCTGTATCAGCTGGCGTCCTTCCTCTGGTGCACAGACAGCCACGTAGTGATCACAAACATTCGCCTTCCGTGTCTGTGTGTGTGTGTGGATGTGTGTTAGTGTGCTGCTGGGGCTTGATGTCTGTGATGTGGGTGCTTGAAGGGCATAAAACAGCAGGTGTGTTCCTGACTTTCCTTAGAGGTCCTTATCTCCTCTCACTGCCAGGGTTGGCTCAGCAGTCCGCTCTGAAGCAGCTCTGCCGCCTGCCAGCCAGCACACAAAGGGACATGCGTACACCACCACCACCACCACCACCACCACCACCGCCAGCTAAAAATAACAACAGCAGCAGAATCGGACGCTTTAAAAATGCAAAAATCTTTTTACTCTGAAAATCAGTGAAGTCGTCATACACATTTACACAATGGGAGCAGCGTGCAGATTCAACTCTGTGCACTACAGCCGTGAGGGAACAGCGACGGCGCGCCCGACGATGAGTTTTCCTCCTCGCTGTCTTCACGGCGTTATTTGTGCTGATAGAAGGCCAAGACTTTGCAAACTACATCTACAGTAAATCGTTTAATGTGATAAATACACACACACACAGTATAAAGAGATGGGACGATGAGGGAACAACTTGACGTCAGTTGGCGGCTCGTTAATAAATCCGAGGAAGTGCAAAGCGACTCCAATCTGAGTCCCTTCAGTTCGTGCGGATCGGAGGCTCATGTGCTGGAGTCCCGTCTCACTCGCTCCGTCGCTGCCGTGCATTTGGGTTGACAGAGGATGCAGGCCGACCTTGCGCTGCTGTGGGGTCGCGACCTCCGCCGCATGCCTTTGTAACACTGCAGGGAGATACCCAACTCCTCCATCACGGTGCTGAAAGACATGCACTGCCAGAGAGAGGATAAAAAAAAACTATTACGGGCCTGGGTTAAGACACCAATAAAGCTGATTTAGTGTGAAGCCATTATGAACTTCAGCCACAAGTTTTAAGACTGTGTGAATGTGCTAACATAAAAAAATTATTGCTGCTCCATAATTGGATCAACTGGGGAATTACTGGATAGAGCATTAACTGAAAGCTATACTAATTTCATTTTAAACTTGAGGCAGTGACATTTGATTTCGCCTGCGGTGCAACTGAATGTGAGTAGGCAGCCAATGGCTCCGAGACCAGCTTTCGAGTCTGGCCAGACAAGCGGAGATGACGAAACACTTGTTCACTTGTAAAATTATCTGGAAGAGATGGAAAAGATTTGTAAACAGTGCAATGTTGTCGTTAAATCCCGTTAGGCAGGCAAGAGACGGAGGACAATGTCTGCTGTGCAACATCATAATGGAGGGAGCTACGGATTCATAATATGGTAATCATTTGAAATGATCAAAGAGAGGGTCGTCTGAAACGAGAAGCCTCGGGCTTATTTGATTCTGCAGAATAATGCAATGCATTGAACTCATTAATCTTCAATCATGTTTATTTGCCTTTTATTTTCCCGCTCCTCTAAACGGGGCACTGGCTAAATTTATTTGAGGGAATTAACATTCGCAGTGCAAACCCCTTCGCTCTTTATCTGATGGTCTTTGCATCCAAGGGCCATAGAAGGGCTCCACCTCTTTGATCCCAAGGCTTTGCCTAAGGCTTCTCAGACAAATATGGCTTCCTGCAGAGTTTCTCACAAACAACTGTATCTGCAGAGAAAATCTACCAGGTAGGAATCTCAAACCTTCAAAGATGGACTCAAAGTGAGAGGAGTAAAAGTTAATAATTCCACTGGAGCATGTTTGGGAGGACTAAGTCAACATAAAGCATTCTTACTTACCTGTAAAACTGATATGGCACAATTATTATCATTATATTGACATTATGGTTCGCTCCTTACCTTGGCTTTAAATACACCTGCAAGTAGTTGTCTGCTGATTTTCAAGTAAACAAATTAAGGGACACTCCAGAAGCCAGTTGCAGGGCCTCATTCTGTACTGTTCCAGATGTTATCAGTGTACCCAAAGATCTGAATATATGTACCATTATACCCCTACCACCTGGTCTCCCCATGGCATGTTTGAAATTCAACTTTTGGACAGACACAGGAAACAACACAGACCAGCACCACCGAAGCACATTGGCACACAATGGGACAAAACGGCGGGAAAGGAACGCACTGAAAAACCCCTTCAAAGTTAAGCAGGTAAATGGGTTCATACTTAGCGGGTGTTTGTATCATGATACACCTGTTTGTCAAAGACCTATTTGCACAGACAAATATTAATACACCAGTGTGGGAACACCAGCTTTTGTTGGTGGACGCACTTCATTTGCATTTTGTCTCTTTTGGTGTTTTAAATGGCCCCCTGGCTTTAGTGAGTTGAGGTCGTGCTAAGGAGATTTTGAGATTAGATAACAAGGTCAGCCCAGCAATGAAGACCTTGAAAGGCTGTATCCCTCTGTGATCCATTTATCACTGCTTTGCTTAAAATGCCCCGCAGCCAGAAGCAGTTATTAATGAAATTACAACTTTTCTCTGGCTTAGGACCTGTGTCGGGGGACATCTAAACCTGACACTCTCTTCCATCAGAGATATCCGCATTTCATCCATCCAAACTAGGATGGAGTGCAACGAAGAGGAAAATATTCAAATAACTTTCCCTATCTTTTGATTTCCCAAATGGCAGCAAAGGTCCGCTTCTTAAGTACACACAAACGCCCACTACAAATGCACCGAATGAACCCAAACATGCGAAAGGCTTCGAAGAAGAAAAAGCACTGCAGTGCACTAGGCTGTTTGTGCGAAGCCTAAATGTCACATTCCTCAAACTGTCCCCAATTTGAATAATTTTGTGCTCAAAGGGACACAAACAGGTGACTCACACAATTTATATAATAACTAACAACTTTAAAAAATGCGCTCCAGATGTCCTGAGTGTTTTGCCTAATTACAGCCTGCATTTTCAGCCTTTCACGCGTAAAGTGCTCCTCACATGCTGCATAAGAGCATGCAAATAAGTCATAACGGTCACTTATGAAGCAGACATGTCTGCATAAAGATGAGACTTGGATGTCGTCATAAAATAAGCTTGTTAGTTCCAAGGGAAGTCTGCTGGAACCAGATGGAAGATCTGCAGGGAGGTTATGAGTGTACAGTACAAGGGGCAAGTATCGAGGGTAAAAAGGTAACAGCGACTGGGATTGACTGACGGAGGTGCAGGTATACGAGGGCAGAGAGGAGGTCCCCTGGTTACAAACCTATCGTCTAGGCTGTGTGTGTGTAGTTTATGTGCTGCCGCAGCTACTCGGTGTCGTCCCCCAGCAGCCTGCCGCTCTCCAGATCAGTGGATAAGGAGGTGCCGGAGGAGGAGGTGGAGCCGCGTCGCTGGAACTGACGGGACTGCACCCCGTAAAAGAAACAAAAGGCCTGACGCAAGCATGCAGAGAAAACAGGGACGGTGGAGGAAGAAAAGAGATGAGATTAAAATAAAGCTGATAGAAAAGGAGAAGTACAAATAATAAAAAAAAAAGCCACAGAGAAAAGAAAAGCGCAAAGGCGAAGCAATGGGACTAATAATGTAATGGTAGTGTTGCTCTTCTCAGAAATAGAGAAGGGGGAAGAATCAGAGCTTAGTATAAATCACTCCCAATCACATGCTGCTGATGTGAATCAGACATAATGTCCTTCTGGGAACATGAGAAAGAAGTGAGTTACACAAATACAGCGAGTAAGTGGCTGAGTGGTGTTCTGAGGCTGTCTGCTCAGCCTCTCTTTATGAACTATAGTCACTGATTACTGCGCAGCACTGTCACACGCTGATAAGTCACAAATCCATCTAAGTGACTTCCAAGCAAGTGCAAAGATGATTTTGTGTAATTAATTTTGGTCAAGCAAACAACATCTAACGAGTGCATCTACAGCTAGAAAATATTAATTAGTGATGAGCAAAGAGAAATTAAAAGCCTTGCTTGTCTTCGGCCTCTGAAAGTGTGTGCGGAGGAATTAGCATGAATGCTAATCTCAATATTTTAATCTCTCACTATGCTAAGAACCGACAAACAATTACAAAGACCACCATCTCTCTTGAGCTTTGAACAGACGTCTCATTAGTGTCACTTCCCTCACATCTGAATGCCTTTCACTTCATCACCCACCTCCTCTATGTCTGCGTTCCTGCGGGCCTTGTAGATGAACTCCCCGATAGCCACGAACACCGACAGGACCAGGCCGGCGGCCAGGACGATGAAGATGCCACCGATGTTCTCCACGCCGAGAGCATTGGCCTCCTTGTTGTCCTCCTCTGGACAGCCATTGCCTCTCCACCACTTCTCCTTCATCATGTGCAGCTTCCCTTCCTCCTGCAGCTGAAGGATGGCTATGGTGACTTTATCCCTGTATGGAGAACCTGGGCGAACAGAAAATCATTATATACCGACAGAACTATTATGTGTTATTGCGTGTCTCTCACTCTTTAAAGATAAATCCCTTCAAATGGACCATCAATAAAAATAAGAGGAGCATAGACAGCTGTATTGAGTTACACTGCTCTAAGTCACACTGCTCTGCTTGGGCGAGACTGTGTCTGGGCGGATCCCAGCCCCCTGCAGACTACATGTCAACGCATACCTGGGCAAGAAACTGAACCTCAAACTGTGCCTGATGCTGCCTCATCAGTGTACGAATGTGTGCAAATGGTTAAAAAGACAGACAGGCAGACTGTGCAGGCCAGCCTCAGCCACCACTATGGCAGGCAATAATAGGTAAATGTGGCTTGTCTTCTTAAAAGCCGTTCAAAGAAGACTAGAAAAGTACAACATGAGGACGAGTCCATTTACCACTTACTCTGAGGAAAATGGTTTCCATTATGTGAGGATGTGCACACAGCGCCACAATATATTACAGTAAAATGTGAGATGTTTACTGCACATCTATTTATCCCGGGAGAATGACCTTCAGGTTTTGGCTTTTTAAAATTCAACAGTTTTTGATTTTTTACTTCAGACTGAGGATTTATGAGAAGAAAAAGTTGCATACAGCATAAAAGTATACTGCGGTCTTATGCCGAATTGGTCTGACTTCAGAACAAGTTTGGATTTACTTCAATCTGGAATATGAACTAATGTTGCAATTTATTGAGGTTTTCTACTTCTTATAAATTAATAAGTCTACGGAGTTATACAGAAACATTCAACTGAGTAAAAATGAGAAAAAATAATGGAAGCGCAAAGAGCAACTGAACCACTTTTAATGTGTCTGACCTGATATGTCTATTGGGTTTTCACTTCACTATCGAACAAAAACTTTCCAGTGACTGGTCCCTGTGCAGGCTAGGCACAGCTGCCTCTGCCCTGAGGGCATTCGCCTGAGGGTGCTACTCAACTGCGTTTAGATATTAAGCACATCTTTAACCTGGGCCTGAACCTGTGTGGCTGTAGAAAACACCCTGCTAAAACACACGAAACAGCACTACAGTAATTGGAGTAATTGGTCCCAACATACAGCACAGCCCCCGGTAAAAACCATCTCTGGACCCCTGCAGTTTACAGACAAGTTAAACAATGGCACAATGTCCCTGCTTAGAGTAGTGATAAAAACCCATTCCAGTGTTTCCTTCATAATTTTAATGCCTCGCTTATGATGTGTACTGAACTACCTGCAGAAGAAAAAGACTGAAAGTCAAGTTTACTTTCTGAGGAGAATGTAGTTATCTTCCAACGGCAACACAGAGCTGGAGAAACTCTATGGCAGCCAACATCACAGCCTGAACGGTGGCTCTGAGGGGTGGCAGGGCTGGGAGAGCCCCCACCCCTCCCCGGAATCGAGAAGTTCACTGGGGAAGTTTGGCTTGCTGTGACTGAGTGAGAGGAGCTGGAGGTCTGTCGAACTGGAGAAGTTCACTGGCAAAGCTCCTCACAGGCGACATGCCATCTTCGTGTCCTGCGGGAGGGTACTGCCAGTGGTCCTCTGCGAGAATCCTCCAAGAACTTCTTTGTTTCTGTGGCCATCAATCTGTGCAACCTCTCTCTCTGGCGCTGGGCAGAAAGCTGTGCGACCTTTGAACTAATCTTATATTTGTCTTGCATTTAATCTCGTGCAGAAACACTCTCATTCCTTATTTTGAGTGCATCCACACATTGCACATTATTTCCTTTAGCATAACAACTTCTTCATGATTCCAAATCGTACCCGAAAATAGATCCGATAAACGAGGTAATAACCGCTGTGAGTGATTTATATAGAGCGTGTATGCTGAGAGCCAGCGGACAACTTGTGGTGATTACAGTAATTAAGTGGAGCGAGGTCATCCCACCCTCATTATTACGCCCAAACATTAAAATGCATACTTGGCATTGATGTGAGCAACTTATGCAGGTGCAGAGAATGTTCTTGGCAGGTTGGTTGCGCTCAGTGAAACAACCTCACATAGACTGGGAAAAAAACTGGCTGACTGAGTCAGGCAGCTCAGGAGGAGAATATTTTAAGGTAAAAAAAATAAAACACAAAAAAATAGGAGGAGGAAATCAAAAAAAAAAAAAAAAAACACGAGAGCTGCTTAAGAAGACATCCAGCCGAGGAATCTCGGTCCAATGGGAAGACTGGCTTCCAGGTCATGTTGTCAGGCCAAACGAACTGGCCTGAAACCTTTCATGGACATTTGTACAGAGCAGCTGGCCTGAATGAAGCACTGAATGGCAGCTCTGCACTTGAACTTCAACAGACTGAAAATGGAAAATTCCAAATAAACCGAAGATTGTGTCGATGCAAACACAATGTCTGCATGTATTATTGCTATTAAAATTCTGGTCGGTCAAATGGCCTTCAGCACATTTTAATATTCGTCTGGGGCTTTGTTTTCACATAGAGGGTAAACGACCTGCAGGCAACCGCAGAGAATAGGCCATGAATGCCAGAAACTTTACCAAAACAGAATGAGATTCATTCTTTTAAACTAACAACAACAAGTCCAAACATTTCTCTGCAAAGGACATGAGAGTCGTGACCAAGTGGGCTTGATGTGGTTTATGATTTGGATGACTGACAATCACCACAGGCCTCTCCAAGTTGGATGCCTATAAGTCTGGTCTCATTATGTAGTTGTTTTGATGGGAGATTAAAATGTGACATGAAAGGCTGCATTCCCAATCTCTAACTAGTCTTTGGGTTTCTCAAAAGTGCAAAGGTATAAGTTAAAATGATTTTCATCATTATTATTGTTGTTATTATAAATAGCTATTGGTCTCCTCACCGATTGGTGTTCCTACTCCATAGCCCTTAGAGTCGATGAGGCCTCCAATCTGCGTGAGGTTGCAGTTTCTCTGGCTGATGTACTCGATACTGGTAGACTCCATCAGCATGGCGTAGTCGGTGGTCAGGACTCGGGTGATGCCTTCTTTGTTGTTTTTCACCAGTGCAGTGTTTTTCCTGCTGCTCATGAACGCCCACATCTTCTCATAGGTGGAGATCTTTGATTTCTGCCAGAGGAGCCGAAAAAGAAAAAAAAGTTGGTAGGAAAGTTAGAGGATGCGTTATTATTTCCTCTCTCTAGGCTGCATGTGCGAGGCTGCTCATGTGTACAACATGTATTTTTACATTGCATTTAGTCATTTAGCAGACACTTTTATCCAGGCAACATCCGTAGGAGAAGAACATTCAAGCTCCATTGCACTGGAGACCTTAGTGTAATAATGAATATAACTCTACATGTGCTAGACTATTCCAAATGTATAAACTTACAAGTTTAACAGCAGGGTGCGTGTGACTCTTTTTATCTCAGTGTGTCTTGGTGCGTGTACATATATATCCGCGCGCGTGTGTGTGTGTTTCTCCGTGCTCAGTCAGAGAAAATGGGACAGCTGTGTTCTTAATCTCCTCCAGCTGATTCAATTTGTTCGAGCCATCAACACAGCCTGCTTCTTCCTATCGAGGCAGTCGTAATCACTGGCTGCAATCTGGGAGGATAAAGCCCTGCATGGATCACCCCTGCTGAGCCTCCGGGATGCAAGGAGCGAGGGTGACGCCGGGGGAAGGAGGTGACAGCCCTGCCTGAGGACATCCGTGCAGTAGCGCGTTATATAACTATCAAACTTAAAAAAAGTTAGCCCACGTTTCACTTCAAATGCTAAATGCCAAACCCAGATCTTGGTGTTGGGACACATTTTCCTCTTGATATATCGACTTCATTTTCACTTTCCTTTTAAATTCCTGCTTCTGTCTCAGGATTCTTTCATTTTTCATAGGAGGTTTGGCAAAGATACAGAACTGTGGGAAATGAGGGAGCCCTCATGACCCTGCTTTTATAGCAGTGAAGGCACTGTGTCACTGACTCCAAGCTATGACAGAGCTTTCACTCAGATGACCAGATGGGATTAAAATTCAAATCTATCAGAGATCAGCAGACACTATTGAGAGCATTATCTCCAGGGGTTGGCATTAGTGCTGGTGCATTCGGAAACCTGGGCTTTTCAGGTTATGTTGAAAATTTACATTTTAGTGTCATTCATTATCGGCATAATTACAGGACTTGAATTTTAAATGAGGATGACTATCACAAGGAGCAGAGGGTAGATGAACCCAAATGTGAAAGATAGCAGGACGGCACATTTCATCAAAGAGGGGAATACTAAAATGTAAAGTGTGTCGCATATAATACAGAAAATGACACCATATATGGCTGAGGACTTTTGTTTGATCTCCGCCGTACTAAATGTTGTACAATGTGTACAGCACAGAAGTTCAACAAACCATATGAAAAACAAACACTCCAAGCTTAATAGTTTCATCAGTGAGGCTCAGGAGGCAAGGGCGGACAAGTTTTTATCAGAGGGTCCTTGATTCAACTACTCCAGCAGTCGGCATGTTGAAGAGTCCTTGGGCAGGACACTGAAGCCCAAATTGCTTCTGATCGCTGCACGGCTGTGTGCGAATGATTATTGCTGCTGATGAGCGGCTGGACCTCGCTTGGCTCTGTGTATGAACGCATATGAATGTGTGGAGGGGGGCACATGCTGACTTATGTTGTAAAAGTGCTTTGAGTGTTTGGCAAGGCTGAAAATGTGTTGTATAAATACACTCCATTACTGTTACTATAACTTTTCATATGTGTGACTTTGATAAAGTCACAGGCTGGTTGCGCTACCTTGAAGAAGGTCATGGTGGATCCATCCCTCACAGCTCCGTATTCAATCCTGGTCTGCTTCGCCAGGTCATCTGCAGAGTCGATGGGCGCATCCATTCGCTCCACAGTGAGGAAGGCAGCCAAGTTGGCCGTGTAGGAGGAGATGATGATTAAGGTGAAGAACCACCAGATGCCCCCAACTATTCGAGTGGACAGAGCCTTGGGCATCAGCTCTGAGCCTGGAAGCACAGTGACAAGGGACCAAAAGTTAGAACATAGTGACAATCAGAATGGATGAAGATGCATTTTTATGCTTGTACCAAATGGGGATGCAATAACAAAAAAAATATGAAAAAACATTTATTTTCTTTCAAAGCAGAGTCATTTATCTCTTTTAAATGGGGTTATCTTAATAGCTGGGTCCACCCTAGAGCTCGACCACATTTTTCACTGCAACCATAAATGATGAATTATGCTCCACTTCATACATGTTTTTTGCCTCCCTCTGCACTGCTGGTTTGTTCCTTTTTATTTAACCTTTGTTTACCAAGGAATATTCCCACTTGGGCTCAAAACTTGTTTTACAAGGAGTCCTAGGCCAGGGCAGCAGCACAAAAGTTTGACATAAAAGCATAAACAGCGGACTCAGTTGGGGGAGGGGGATAAAGATTTAATGTGTGTTAAAAGAAAATGTAACTGAACAAAAAATTATAAATAAGAATAACCTAATGTGACAGGCAAAAGGAAGAGTGCATTTTAAAGCAGTGCCTGAAAGTGAATAAATAAACTAAACAATAAAAATGAGGAGGAAAAAAATAACATTATTCCTTATCTTCTCCTCTCTCTGTGACGAGAAGAAAGCAATAAAGGACATGGCATGTTTCATCACTTCCTGCATTTGATCCTTCAAACCCCTTTAAACCTTCAAACCATGGATTGTGGCTCAACAACATGAAAGAACATGAAAAAGTTAGAGGAAAAGATGTTTAAAGTAGTAGTTATTCATAAACAGACACTCCAGACCACTGTTAGCTAGTTTACACAGACAGACACACACACACCATGAGCACAAAGGTTAAATACTGTTTGTGGTAAGCTTTATCACTTATCTTGCTTTCAGATCACGAATCAAAATAAACCAAGATCTAAAGATGGCCACTTGCTAAGGAGAAAACCACATCTGTCTGATGTCTGTGTCGTCTGATTCTGCTGCAGCTCTGAAGAACAGGTAAATTTGACAAATGAGGCGTGCTATCAGGGAAATTACAACATTTCATCAGCATCACAAGCCAGGAGGTTTGCTGGCCGTCCAATCAGGCATGTCGGACTTATCCTGCCCAAATCTCCAGTCGTGGGAGAGGTCAAGAGCAATGTAGCTCTCATTACGGGCCACAGTTGCCCTTAATGGGGACTGCATCCAGGCTACACTAACAGGGTATTTGCAGAGGAAAAAGGGAGGTGAATAGTGATGCTATAAATCAAAAAGCTTGGGCCAGAATTTACAGTGTGGGCGGGTCTCGTATATGGTACACAATATAAAATACCTGGAATGGTAAAATGTATTGTACTTGGCTTTGTTGAACAATAAACAAAGATGTACAGCATGTCCAAAAACATATCCAAGTCCTCATTCATATATACATTTCAGACTGAAAAACAGGTGAATCTGAATGGACACAGAATTTGACCTAAGATACATGTGGCCACCTCGGCTCAGGTCACATCAGTGAAAAGCGAAAGCACACAACTGCAAAGCAGCAATTTAGTGAAGTTTCTGGTGAAATGTCAATGTCTCAATATTTGCTTTCTCCTCCAGTTCTGGCTCCAACATAAGGCTGGACGTGTATACGCACTCCAAACCTGTATTGCTCCAATTACCACTTAGTTTGGAGAGAAGTTGCTCAGCTCCATTGCTTAACAAGGAACGTGAAGTCACATTGACAAGACAGCTAATCGCGTCTGCGTTGCCAGATCACCATGAAAGGTCTGTTCAGAAGTGTACCGCAATATTCCCACACCAAGACAGGGTGGTGAAAGTGCTTGTAAAATAGCATCTGAATCCTCCAGTCCAGCATTTTATGAGGACACGCTTAACTAAACAGCTCTACAGCATGAGGCCATTTTCATTAGTAACCCTTTAAGCGTTGAATGTCAATTTTTTTGGAGTTGTGTTTTTGTTTTGTGTCTTGTCTCTACTATAAGGTTGGCGGGAAATATTTGCTGTTTTAGCCACTAAAAGCTGCACTACATTCACCAGCTTATCGCTGGCTTTGTCTGTTTGGTGTGTGTGTGGTACAGCAGGTTTTACTAAAGCTTTTTTTTCACTGAAAACAGCTGCAATCAAATCAAATCAAATCGTCACTGCAATGGTGAGAGTTGCAGGGAAAACTTCTACCTTGCAATTAATCACTCGTAGTGTTGTTCTAGGGTGCAGGGAAGAAATATAGGAGCAAGCCCTTTCACATACATAATAAAGTAGATGATAACGAACACTGTAGCCAGGAGCTAAATACCTTGCCGCATGAGAGCCCCGACGCCAAACCAGAAACTGTTGAGTAAAGTGAAATTGTTCTGTATGAGGGTGGAGGACGGGTTGCATGGATGTGGGTTGTACCACTCGTATGGCGTAAACCTGTGAGACAACAAAAGAACAGAACGTACAGAAAGTAAGATGAAAGGAAAATCCAATATCAAGTGGAAATCTCAGGGAACAAGGCTCCTCTGGAGTGAATCTCCAGGCACACTTCATTGCTGGCTTCTGGCTTTTCTACGCTTCACATTGATTTGCATTTTGATTTTCACTACAAATATGCATCTGAATCCTGGGTTGCTAGATGCAAACCACTGGTAAGGGTTTGACAAAGAACCAGAGAGCGAGCTCATATTACTTCACAATGTAATGGAGGCCAGTCTGGCAGCTAAAAGTATACAATTTCTACCGCACAGAGATGCAAATCATTTCAAACTATTTGTGATTCTGATCATGTGAATTTGACAAATCAGGCATGGCTGTGGCTTCTCTTCAAATTATCAGTGCTGGCTGCATCTCCCTGCTTTTGCAAGTCCTTTGCTGATTGCGAACACTACACTACGCAGTACTACAAAGTACTACACAGTACTACACAGTAACAGCAGTCTTACATTTTCCTATCCAATCATACATTGTATCATCAATTCATCCTCTTACCTGGCAATCACAAAGAGCACACAGCTTACTCCAGTGCAGGCCAGCAGCACATACATCCAGATGTCCGGAGACAGGGGATTAAGGAAAGAGAACACGCCCGGGTTGGTGCCGTTTGGTTTGCGGTACAGGATGCTGATGCCTAAGGTCATGAAGGGCTTGGAGAAGTCGATGACTTTCTCTCTGACGTAGGTGATAGTCAGTGGGGCCACGGCAAGATCTGCAACCTTGAAATGAAGACAAAACTGCTCAGTTTTACATGTTGCTTCATCCACAACTTGTTGTTTCACTCCAATTTCATATTGGAATGAAAATGAACTAATACATTGAAAAAGTAACTAAGCATAGTTTTATCTCTAAATGTGAGTGAGAAATATTATGGCTAAATGGCATTTAATTTGGTAGCTTTAATTTTGGTTCCGGAGAGGCAGTATACAGTATATTTGGATGACTTTATAATGCAGGTATTAGGCTTTCTAAAGCTTGAAAATAATAAAAGTCATGCATGATGACTTCAAACAATGACTATGAACAATAATAAAAAAAAGTGGTGAAGACCACAAGTATTAAAAGTTCAGACTTCTTAGTGCTTAAGATATAAATGATAACACATCTTATTACTTGGCTGGGAAAATAAATACAGATTTGTGTGACGGGATTGATTTTGCCCTCTTTGCTTCCCCATAATCACCTCACAAACCCCTTCAGATTTATTTCACAGCCTTTTTGGATCAGTCAGACCCATGTGGGAACCACTTGAACAAACTACATGAATAAAGAAGTCTAATGCAGCTCAGTGTGAGGCATCAAAATTATAGGCTTTGATTACTTTTGACACTTTGGCTATTCAGTACTTTTTTATGTAAAGATTTAAATGCAAGGCGTCTGCACTAATTTTGCACTATTTTTACTGAATTTTTATTGAATAAGGTATTATAAGATACATTTGTGAGACCCCAAAGTTACCACAGTCTGCTAAGATGTCACTTGTTATACCTGTGGGGCAACTAACTCACGTGGTCAATCAGCTCCCGGACCATGCCGTTCCACTCTCCTTTGTCATTCTGGGCGCCGTACTTGCCATCACCCACCAGTCGGACTTCATACGTAAAACCCAAGATGTTTGAGAGCTCTTTCAAAAGGTCCAGGCAGTATCCCTCGAAGCGATCATTCCCAGACAGCTCCTTGTCTGACTTTTTATACATCACATATGGATTTTCCTGAGTGGCAAAAGTAAATGCAAAAGTGAAGTGTATCCAGGGTTTATTTAATATTAAAAAATGCAGTGGTATTACCTCAGTTCTCAAATGGGTGTTCCAGTATCTTAATAACAAACCTGGCAACTTCTGAGAAATATTGTACAAAATATTAAAGGCTTATAATCCACATGCTCCCAGTTCCCCTCTCCCATCATTGTACTTTCCTCTTTTGTTCTCCCATCTGCACTCTACACTTCCCATATATTCTCCCCTCCCTCTCCCTACGCTGTCCTCTGTTTAACCCGCCTGCCTCCTCCTCACCAGTATGGTGGTGACAATAAGGGTCCGGTTCGCCAAAGAGTCGGTCACATTGGAATTCTTCTCTCGGTTGGACTCCGTCAGGTTCATCCCCCGATACGAGTTCCACACAGCAATCTGGGAAGGCAAACGGGCTTTAGATTTATTGAACTGCACATCTTGCTTTGATCAGAGTCACAGTCTTAGACATTTGAGGTCTGCTACTGGAGTCTCTGCTGAAGACAAAACTGCAGTTTACACATATTCTGTACAGCTTTAAATGAAGCCGTGTCTGTATCCTTAATGATCACACTATTGCAATGCTGTATCATCCTGATAGTAGCTGATTGATTATTCTTATTAGCTCAGACACTAAATACACAGAGCCCCAAGTTGGTCCCCAAGTCTAAACGGGAAACTAGAAACAGCTCCGTTGCACTGCATATTAATCATATTTTCTGATTCGTCGAACAGAAAAATGAAAAAGTATAAGGTTAAAAGACCAGACAGTGTTGGCTCATTTTCAACCTTCAGCTTCATTCACTGTCGCGGCAGCGTTTTCTTTTGCTCAGGTTTGCTCCAGTGGTTTTGGGCAAAGTGCCGAAAACTTCATTTCATGTACAGTGAATATGAAAATGAAGGAGCGGTTTGTTGCAGGCGGAGCCGCTGACTCTGTTCATGTCAGGTGGATCCAGTGACTCCGGATCAAACTAATATCTCTCCTGGAGTGTGCAGCGGCTTCCAACAGACAGTGAAGCATGAACAGCAAAGCTGGGTTTCACCGACAAATGTGCCGCAACTGTTTCTTCATGATTACTTGTTCCTTTAGAGGTATGAAGTATTACATGGTACATAAGTACCATTTACAATATGTCAGGGCTACATGGTGGTGGTTAGGACTGTGATGGCGGTGTCCCGGGTTTCCTCTCACAGTACAAAAACATGTTGTGACTCTAAAACTGTCCCTGGATGTGACTGCGATGGACTGACAGCTTGTCCTGGATGTATTCCCTGACTTTGCCCTGAGTGCAATGGAACGCGACCATCTTCTACGAAGCGGGTAAGATAACGGTCAGATGGATGATTATGTCACAACTTAATTCCAGGATTTCAGTATAAATGACTTATAGGTGAATTCAAGCAAATAATCTACAGCTTTATCAAAATGAAAATAGAACCCTGAATTCAACATGGTTTCCTGTCTGAGCCTTTGGCTGAGGTATTTTTAATATATTGCATTGATATTTCAAAAGGGATTAGTACGGTATTAAATTACGCATTGTGTTTTGCACAGTGGCACAATTTTGGAATCAGGGTTGATTTGTAAGTTACAGCTGCAGTGATGATGGCGCGGGGCAGGAAATTACATCTATAGACAGACTGAATGAAGGAGGGCAGCCGGAGTCGGGGGGGTTTGAGGACGACAGTGTTGTCCTGTTGCCCTAATACGGTCCCAGCGAGTGTGAATGAAAGCGTCCAGTTCATCGCCCTAGGCGCTATAATCCAGACAGTTATCAGATTAGAGCAGGCGTCTGGCGGCTGGATTTTTGACCCTTTCAAATCCCCTCGCCGGTCACGAGCTGTGCAGAGATCAAGGGTCTCATGAAAGTGAGGCAATAGAGTTAAGTGCATTAAATTATCGCGCTGCGTTCATTGCAAATAAGGCCTACAAGCTGGCGCTCCTTTTTGCCATTTAGTCCATGTAGAAAAAAAGCGATGAATTTGGGTATTTTTACTCCGAAACAATGACCCGTTCCTCCATTCACTGCCTAAGAGGATGAGTAGTTGTAAACGCATCAGTGCTTCTTATTAAACCAAGCTCCGGTGAAGGTACAGCCTTATTTTTCACACTTTCTTTCTCAGCATAAAAAAAGGTTATGTGGGATTACCTATTGGAAAAGATAACATGCTTTTCACTCCTCATTATGTTCTATCTTATTCTGGTCGCCCAGTCAGACAGACAGAAAATGTGCTCACTTATAACCTCGCTAAAAGCACTCTATATCTCCACTGTGGCACTTCTGAAAGGGTCCACTGTGTGCAGGAGTCCATAAATCTGTCTTATCTCTGGACACTGTAGATGAGCAACACAGCGGATGCGGTTGGACTTAATTAATTGTATTGTGCCCAATCCCAATGATAAATGGACAGACTAAAGAACAATATTTTTGTGTGGAAAGGATTTTGGTCCTTGTGGTTTCACCTTGCTCCATCTAGCTCGTCTTAACACTGTTGCTTTGGAAACATCATCCCATATGAAACATTAACAGCATCATTAGTCAGTTTGAAGTTTAAGTAATGAAGTAATCTGACCAAGCCAACAAAATCAATGTAAAAATACAGCCTGGGACGACTTCACAGCATACAGTCATCATCTTTTAAATCCCCAACTCATGGATTTACTCTGTGTAGCCTTGCAAATTTATCGTGCACACCAGAGGGGCCTCCAACAACAAAGTGTGCTATAAAAACTGACAGGGATTCTCTCTCATGTGCTGGAAGTAAAATGTTATCTATGACTCCTAAAGCTCATCTCCATCCAGAACCAAATCAGACCGGAGAAGCGTTTCCACGGAGCAGCAGACATTTTAAGCCAGGCCAAGACGAAAACTGAGATGACGGTGGGGGATGGAGGGGTGGAGGGCATTTCCAGAAATTCAACAACTTTAAGAAAAAACACTTTATTTCCCGGGAGAGTTTCACTTTATTTAGTCCCATCATCCTCCTCAGAGTGTATTTAACACTCCAGTGCCCAAGAACTAACACAACTGCAACGGACTGATAATTCATTTTTCATGACCATAAAGTCGAGCGTTTTATGGCACCTTCTTACCATGTTGTGGTATTTCCTCTGAGGGGAGGCTTTAGAGGGCTGAGAGTGCTGAATGGAATTAAAATGACTGTATAAATCACTGCTTCTGCACCTTGACAGCTGCCGCCTGCCTACACACCTGTCTGACAGACAGACAGACCGACAGACGGCTAACTTTCTTGCTGACGGTCAGCTGTGTCTTTGTGGGAATCTTGGCGATTTTCAAGGTCCCAAACAGAAGGGGGAAAAAATAGGAGAAAAATACTCTGCGCTTTGCTTAGAACAGTGCAATTAATTTGACATGGAAGAGCTGATTTGACAGGTCGATAGGATTTATTCCCCTTTGCTCAGCTTTGCTTTGATGATTCTGAACAAAGTGCTGAAAATTGAATATGAAAATGAAGGAGCAGTTTGTTTGTGTGCAGCGATTCACCTGGCAATCAGGTATCAAACAGCAGCTTGAAGCTCAAACTACAAAGTTGGTTTTCATTGATAAATGTCACAGCCGCGGTTCCATTAACCATGAATTACAACTTCAAGCTGTCATCTGCTGACATTTGAAATACTACAAAATGCAAATCTCAATGACATATACACACATACGTATACCAAAGATGGTATATTAAGGCTTTATAATGACAATTATTTGTTGTTATAAAGCCTTGTTATAAGCGACCTGTCTATGTATCTCTTGAGATAGGCAGCAGCGGACCCTGTGACACTCTCAGGTACAAAGGGGGTAAAATGATAGAAGGATAAATAGCAAATTACAGGCTTTGGTTATAAGGACAAAACTATTTGTGTGTAAATGAGCAATATTAAACTTAATTTGTCATTGAAGGGCTGCTTTGAGGAAAGAAGACAGATTGATTTCAGGCCGACATCTTTAGGAACTGGAACGAGCTCATGACTTGTGCAGAGGCCCATGTGCTGATCACAGGCCAACAAAGGAAATCTGCTCGTCTCGTGGCAAGTCCTGACTTAAGCTGTCGTTTCCTCTGCTAGCTCGATCCCTCTTGGCTGCGATTAAATAATTCCTCTCTGTGTGATTTCCATGAAAGTGCAGAGGCAGTCTAATGGTGAAGCACATTTAAGTAGCCGGCAGAGAAGTCGGCAAAAATGAAGGATCCACTGGACAAATTTCTTTCTTTTTTCGCTCACAGCCAACAGCTGCCAGGTCTGAATGCTATTACACTGAGTGAAATCACTCAGACCTATTTCTAATTGAGACACCGTCATGTCTGCTTTAACATTTTTTTTCCCTAACAAAAGTTTCGACAAGCGTCAGAGCAATGCCCGCACCCAAGCACAGGGAAAACTGAAATGTCAAACACGTGGCATCGCTGTACACAAAATCAGTGAAGGGAAACAAGGTTGACAAGGCAAGGAGCAGGGAGTTTGCGTGGCATACAGAGTGAGAAAAGAGTGCCGGGGAGAGGGGTGGACAACAAGGGCTTGGACCAAACAAGCACTGGCACAAACCTTGATCCACCTTTTCGTTAGGCGACTCCCGCCATCCGCAACACCCTTATTGAAAATGTGAGAGGAGGCCGAGCACAGACAGAGAAACAATCAGCATTATTCATATTCATGGTCAAACAAGGCAAAAACAAAAATGCATGTGTGGAGGGATTTTAAGGAACAAAATGTCAGCGCTCAGTCTTTGACACACATACACACACACCAACGCCTTCATGCCATGAATCAGCCAGCGTGGAAGCAGCGTGAGAGTGGTGTAATTGGCTGTTCGAGGCCTCTGTGCTCACCCTGGCAGTGCCGTCCTCTTTGAGGCTGATGATGTCCAAATCAAAGTCTCTCCTCAGGCCATCCGTCTTATTAAGAACAATGTGCCCTGTCAGTCCGTCCCACTGCGCCTGTGGAAAGGAGATGCAGAGGGAGAGAGTAGTGGGAGATGGTCTCAAATGTAGTCGGGAGTTCAGCTGAGGCTGTGAAGCGGACTCGAGGGAGGGAGCGAGGGAGGGATGGATGGAGGAGGATCTGGGGGCAGTCTGGAGATGTCTGTGTTGACCGACGTCTGGAAGGACTCACTGGATCAGAGGGATAGAGACCTCTCTGGTGCAATATGCATCTTAGTGTGTGTCCATGATGGTTAATTACTGCATTTGCATACATTTATCTCCAGGCTACTCAAATAGTTCAACAGTGATGCAAGCAACAACATTTGGATATCATTAAGTATGCATTAAGTTAAGTTTTCCTTGTGGAGAAGGAGCATTCACACCAATACACTACAGTATATGCAGGTCAGTATTATATATGATATAAGTCTTCGTTTTACTACACATAGCAGTACAGTCAAATGGCCTGCCTGAATATGCCTTCGGCTGTGTTTGTGCCTGTTCATTTCAATATGAGATCATTAATTCATACCCTGCTCTGAAATGTTCCCTTTACTGCAGTCATGCAATAATAATCATAATATTTAGAATACGTGATTCAGATTCTCCTTTCCTTTTGCTGAATAAAGAGCGATGGAGCTCCAGCTGATAATCTACGTTTCCACTCATCATCGGTTGTTTTCTTCTTTCCATCAATAACAGCGACTAAAGATGCAAACTGTATAATTCACCCATTGAATGATCAAATGTACAATTAACTACTTTACTTTGGAAATAGTCTTGGCTCCAAAAGAAAAATAATTTGATGCATCCAATTAGTCAGTGTTTCATGCCAGGGAGGAATGCTGTTGTTACTGTTTCCCTCCCAAATATGAAATAAAAAATATATATTTATCCCAGTAAAAAACACGAGACCATTACTGAACCACGGCAGTGCAACCAGGCTCTTAATAAGGTAGGAAACGCTCTCGTCTAATTCTGCAAGTGTTTGAGTTTGAGGAAGAGCTTCAGCAAAGACCTCTCAGCCACTTGCTTCTATGGGTCTCTCTCTGCCCTTCCAATTATCAATTAGGAAACCTATACACAATTTTACAAAATACATCTATATTTTTTAACCGTAGCAAAATCTATTTGCTGCACTAAAAGCACCATGGCCAAAGATTTGTTCTGTCAGGTTCAGCTACCTTAACCTTTGACCACCAAAGTCATATCGATTCATGCCTGAGTAAGTGTTGCATTGTGAGATAAAATAAAAAAACAAATCTCAGAAAAAGCTCTGTGGTACAGGCAAATCAAATCTAGTGTATTAACCTCTTTTCTTTTCCTGTATTGAGATGATGTGTGGACAATAGCCTGCCCACATTTTTTAAGATACAATACAAGACAGAACAGTGAGTGCTACAACAGAGCAAGAAAACAGGTTACAGCGCCCAAGATTTAATTCCAGCCTTTGAAATGAAAGCCGTGTCCTCATATTCGCCGCTCTGTTGTCAGAAATGTTCTTTTAATTGAGCTCCATGTGAGACATACTATTGGTACCTCACAATCAAAAAAGGCTCTTATCGGGCGATGAATAGCACAGGAGGACAGTGCTTCAAAGCATGGACAGGGTCAAACAAAACCAAAAGCCGGATTGGAGAGAGACACTGAGATGCAAAGAGGAAGGGGAAAAAAAGCAGTGAAGGAGGAGAGGCAGGGGGCATGAAGAGGAAAATATGAGTAAGGGGATTGAATGATAATGTTCCCTCTCCGTGGCAGGCAACGGTCCTCTGCTGGATTTAAGACTTAGGAGATCAAAACATTCGTGCATCAAAGCCCTCATTTCTGTCTGTAGGCATCCAAGTCTGACAGTTGGGCCAGGCCACATGCTTTCAACTTACAAGTCCATAAATACCGTAGATTTTCATGTTGTGTACTTTGAGAGGCGAAGCATGGTCCGAGGGGGCCGGTTAAGCAACATATCGCACGAAACGATCTGACACACAGTTTTGGCGCCTTTGCCACTACTTGAAGGATCTCGTGCTCGCGAGGGCCCGTTCAAAACATCATCAAAAATGCATGGTGGTCACGCTAAAAGCAACAGGAGCCTGAGCCGCGCTGCTGATGTAACGCGGGCCTAAGCCCTCTGTGTCTCCCCCGCCTGACACTGACCTCTTTGAAGAGGTTCATGAAGCGTGGGCCGAAGCGCCAGGGTTTGTGGCGGTGGCACTGCAGGGAGCTGACCGTCATCTGAGTGGCCCGCTGCGACGCCACGGCAACCATGAAGACGGCGTCGTACATCAAGGCCGCGTCCGTCTGCAGAGGAGGCAGTGGGAGGAAGATGTTGATGGGATTTCTTTTTTCCCCCCTTATTTTCCCCACTCCCTTGGCTCCCATGTGAAGCCCTACCAGCAGACTTGTAAACAGCTGAATCACAGTGAGGCACATGAAAAAGAAGATGAAACCGAGATGGAAGATTACAAAATCTGAAAATTAGGCAGGATTTAATCTACACTTCACGATGAAGCGGTGATATAACCGGAGCATTACATATTCATTCTGGTTTTTAAAGTCAAATCACGGTGAAAGTGTAGCTCCTTAAACAGTTTACAGGTGAGCAGACGTGTGCAGCATATAAATGTGCTTCATTGGCTTTCAGCACAGCGGGTGTTTGTTTTCCTAGTGCTGTCATACAAAATACCAGCGGAGGCTTACAGTCATGATTCCGTCCATCAGGCCACTCTCTTGTTTGGGTCCCTGCAGTCTTTCCATGGCCCACCTGTCCATCGTGGACGCTACCCACGGGTTGTCGACGTTCAGAAGTCTGAAGCCTGTCATGTTGACCCCACTGTAGCGGTACGGTTCCAGGTCCAGGGCAAACAAGTCCTGTCGGGAGAGAACAGCACACGCATGTCAACTCTCCAATTTGTAATGTGTTGACGAAACGCGGCAACATCACTCACTGCCTCGCCTGGATTTTCTTTTGCAAAACAACTCACCAGCGTGGTGAAGAAGAAATGGTAGTACTCTGTCATCATTCCCATTGATGAAAGCTATGAGATGGAAAGAACATTTTCATCATCAGACACTGCCTCCTTTAAAAGTTTGGACCGATGGGGACGCTCATTTCAAATATTGGTAAGTTAATTTCATTTTCTCACAGTCAAAATGGAGCGCCACTATAGACAGATAAGAAAAAAAATCATCACAACAAGGTGGCTTAATGAAAAACCTGGTCTTTCTAAAATTCAATGGGCCTTGCAAATGCCAATTCACTTCACAGCATGTCCGTTAATTTCTTTAACGCTGAGAAACCATATTTCATCATGAAATTTGTAGTGCCAAGCTTCATTTCCTTGCTGTTGTCAAGTCACAATACAAGCCACAGTAAACAAAGTAGTAGCCTTTATTTCATTTCCTACAGCATAAAAATATTGTGTTGGATTGGATAATCAAAGCCGTCGCCCCCAAAAGACATGTCGTCCGATGTGCAGACCACAGAGGTGAACAGATGAGCCAGTCGCTGAACACACCTGTTTGAGGAGCTCTGCGGCCATGCGATAGGAGCAGTCGAACAGAATAAAAAACTCCTTGTCCTTCTTCAGCTCCTTGAGCAGCGGCCGGGCGTCTTGGTTACCCGGGGTCAGCTGGCGGATCTTGATCTTTAGGTTGAACTTTGCCGGCGCTTTGATTAACTCCTGCATCCGCATCAGACCTATTGAGAAAAAAAAATGTCCATCCCCTGTTTTGTTTTAAGGTCACACCTGCAGCCACCACACGTTCCCATGTCCTGTACACATGTGCTCGATGGTGCAGCTGTGTGCCAAAGTGACATTTTCAGGAAAATACAATTCTCGATTGAATGAAAGAGGTTTAAAGAAAAAATCTATAAACTATGACATTTCAACAGTGGCATTTGATATTCTCCGGGTCGTGGGCCGGAGCTGTGTGGCGGGATTAATGGTCATCGTTGTTGTGGTCCGGGACAAAGGCAGAGGAGCACTGGCAGCTGCTTCATATGAAGCACCTGGATTCAGTCTTAGATTGGGTTCACTGTCCAACATGAAGAAGGTGTCTGTGGCCGATAGTGACATAGCATTTTGTGACTTATTATCACCAGGACATATAGATATAAACTGTGCAACACAAGCCAGTGCGTTTGACCTCTTCTCCTTCTCAGTTCTTTACTTTAAATGCCATGCAATCTTGTGATGTCTAGTAATACAGTGAGAGACAAAAATCATAAGAAAGATCCAGCATTCAGGACCTAATTCATGTAGGTATCCACAGAAACCTCAGAATTCAAATACAAGAAGATGCTGTATAGGGATAAAGCCAATATTGTGTTCCTTCTCTCGCAGATTGTTAACAACTACAGAGGGAGAGATTTCTGAGATGAATAGGTTCATTGTAGCTGTGTGAAATTAGCTCTGAATCCTCGCCGTATTTGATCACCACATCATATCAGCTTTGACTTGACTTTGATTCTGCAAATTTGCTTTCATTTCCACATGAAAAGCTGACTAAAACAAGGGCTTTTAACTTTAAGGCATCAATTTTGCTTCGTTTCAATGGTTAACAGACTTGGAAAAAAAAAAGAAGACAAAAAGCGAAACAAACAATCCTACCAGTGCTGTCCTCGTACACCACCGTTAGCTTCTTCCATTTGAAGAAGGTGACCACGTCCAGGATGGCCCGGGCTATGGCGGTGTACTCGGGGTACAGGTTGATGAAGAAGGTGTCCTTGTTGTCCACCGAAGGGTGTTTCCAGCGGGTCTGGATGTGAGGGACCTCCAGGGCGTTGCAGATGGACTGAACGGCACTTACCGAGGAGCTGTGAGATGGGCCGAACACGGCGACCACCCCGAGGGCCAGCTGGTCACACACTGGAGGCACAGACAGAAACTACCAGATTCCAGAGAGTTCTCACAACCAAATCTATCTAATACACAGTGGAGGTTATTAACTGAGAGTACATTATTGTGTAAAACTTTCCGACTAATGAATGTTTTACAATTTGTTTTATGGAATCGGAAACTTAATACATAAACACACGTATAATTGGAGATCTTATCTAAGCTATTTTCATATGATATTCATCCCGATATTCATTGCGCTAGTGATTAAACTTTAATTTAATCTTAATTACCACCCCCTATGCTAATCAATCAGATTAGCAGAGCGAACTGAAACTACAGGCCTAAAATGACATGAATAGCAATATCCCACTTTGAATCAAGATGATAAATATTAGATCACCCTCAAGCTAAACAAGGCCTTTCAAATTCTCATTTTCTTTTAATTCTGAACATAAATATTTCACACCACTTATCAACGCAGAAAGGACAGTGTGTTATCACTTAGCGTAGCTTAGCAGAGCTTGGTGATGCACATCTCGTCCTACCTCTTCTTGAAGCCTCAAAGCCATCAAACAGGTTGATCCTCTGAATGTCGTAGGTGAGGGTCGTGTTGGGGATCAGGGTCTTGTTGCGGTTTATGTTGTTTACGGCAAACTTGAACGCCAGCTCGTCCATGCTCACAAGCTCACTCTCCCGGGTCTCAAAGATACCACCTGCGCGTGGAGATGAAGGACAAAGACAGAGATGCAGTCACTGCCAGCGCGCATAGACTGCGGCGGCCCCTGTGATAACTCGGGACGGGCTCTGTGCTCTCCCGTGAGAACTGCGACAGACTGCCAGCTTTGGTAAATGTTAGATGAAAGCTTCTCAGAGCCCACAGCAGAAACTTAACAGAGCACGACGGTCAATCTGGCGCTTAGGTTTCCAACTGTCACTGATGAGAATCCACTTACCCCAAGCTCCCTCAGCATCTTGTACTATCATTGGAGTTCTCATTTAGCATGCAGCCCTGTCTAATATATTATGTATGACATGAGAAGTTTGATTGGAATAAACCAATGTGTGAAAAAGTTGGACTTGAACAAAGAGCTCTGTCAAAGACACTAACTGAATAAGTCATGTTCACATCCATCTATCCATCTTCTTACCCACAATGTACCTTAGCAGTGTTATGGGGGTCTTTTGGTGCTAATAGTACTTCCAGCACACATGAAGGCAGGGAGTACACCTTGGACCGGTCTTCAGACCATCAAGAGGGTTCACTCTCAGACTCACATCTAGGGGCAATTTAGAGTCTCCAATCAACCTAAACGTACATGATTTTGAATTGCATGGGGAAACTAGAGAACATGGAGAAAACCCATGCACAGAAAGGCTCTCAATCCAACCATTTAATTCAATCAGATAGAGTAAGATAGTAGGATGAGCCTCATTGAGCTGCTGACTTTAACATTCTCTCACAACAGACCCTTTGGAAATAGACTGTAACAACTAATCTACTTGTTGGCGATTTAGCAAGTAAATTAGCAGTGCTCTACAGAAAAACAATGGGCTATTACTAAGAGGAAGCCGTAGTTTAACCTGGCTCTCGATTCTCCAGCGTACATCCTCTCAGTTTAATATGTCTGCTATATAGTGTTAATCTATCAGTAACAGACTCCATAGTCAATACCTCCGCAGCTAAATGCACCAATAGGTTACTTAGAGGGGTATTAATCACATGAGTCAAAAATGGAGATTCAACGGTTGCCCAAGAATTCTTACTCACCATTAATGTGGAAATAATTACAGCCTCTGTCATTTGTAAAAGGTGCCTTATTGGAAAACCAGAAGCCAAATTACACAAATATAAAGAACACAATCCTTGGCATTTTCAGAGAAGCATCACCACACTCCTAACTCTATACTGTTCGTGCATGCACCGTATATCTTATTGTGCAAAGCAGCACAAAAGGCAGCACATCTAAAATTACACCACGAGCTCTCTGCAGTCTGACTTAATGAGGGTCAATTCAGATAATTCTTTTTATGCTAATCGAATCTCACAGTCATAAACAAAGGCATGCTATGTCCACAATAAAAGATAATATTTGTTGTTCCGACGCCTCCAGCTTCTAAATTCCACGAATTCATTTGGAATTCCCACAGAAGCATGCTAATGAAGATGAATGTTAAACGCTCCAACATGAACAATCCGAATTTCCCTCCCAGGCATATGGTGGTGTCGATATAAAAGTAGCTGCACCTCTTCTACTCTCACCTCTACAGTACAGTCTGGGACTCGGTGCCCCACACAGCTCAGTAGATGGTCCAGCTGTCAGAGGGCTTTAAAGAAACAATGCTGTTCAGACTCACTCCTGAAATTGCCCCGCAACTGCTCATCAACATCCTGTCATCCAGGCAGAGAAGATGTCAAGTGTGGCCTCAGAGGCACGAAACGGAAGTGGCGTAATTGCTCCCGCAGTGTGAAAGGGCGGAAAATAAAAAGGCTTTAAGAGCCTCTCATGGAACTCCAAAAGGGCCTTTGGAAAGACGAGTCAAGTCAATCAGTTGAGACAGGGACAAAACAGAGGGAGAAAAATTGGGCATTGGACAAGTAATTGACAGCCTTGTGATTGCGTTTTCCAGAGTAGTTCCCTCCGTGTGGAAAGCTGTTTTTTTTGCTCCCTTGGTGATCCTGCAGCTGTTTGTTCAGACCAAATCTAATTAACAACAATTTGTTCCATTCCTTGTACCATTTGCATTACTTGTACAGTTCTGCAGAAATGTTTCCTATTTCCTGCCTTTCTTCTGCCACTGATGGATAATAGCGAGCAAAGTATAACATGACTTCAGACATGAAAATATGTGTCGAAACAGAGAAAATAGTTGAGATTTGGGTTTACTTTGCCCAGCTGCATCACAGAATGTACAGTAGGTATCACGGCATTAACTTAGTCTAGTTCTTATCCAGTGGTAATGGCTATTACAAAAGTAGAACGTTTTTTCACATTAATACAAAACATATACCTTATTCTGAGACTAAAACTTTTTTTCATTTAACAAAAGTAGCTTGAGTCCTCAATAATGATAATAAATGAGAAAAGTTCAAATTTGGGAGAGGCAATTATTCGCTTTCCCGCTGATCATTAAGATGTGAAGACTGATACCACTCTGGCGGTTAGTTAGCACAAAGACTGGAAATGAGGAGTAAACAGTTTGCCTTTCTGCAAGAGATTTTCCATCACCCAGCAGCTCTGAATCTCACTCATTAACATGTTATTCATTATTAAAAAAAAAGAAAAGAAAAACCCAACTGCAAAAATGACAAGTGGTGGTTTCATCCTGAATCGCAGGCTGTAATTATTTTTATGCCTAGCAACCACACAGACCACTAACAGACCTGCCGTTTCGCTCTGCTTCCAGTTTTGATGCTATAATAAGCTGAGCTGCCTCGCAGGAATTCCTTACTGGCTCTTGTGTCATAGTTCAGACATTAAAGAGCCGTTAATGCTCTCATGCAACTCTTAGCAAGAAAGCAATGATGCTTTACAAATGTTGTGGCAACACAGATTATTTGATTTAAGACACATGAGAATACAGATATTGCTGATGGGCAATTCAAGGAAACTATTGTCCAACATGGAGCTCAAACCCACATCAAGTCATGCTCTATCAACTGAGCTAGCTGGACTAATGATCCAAGCTTGGCTAACAAACCAACAGCCCCCTCTTCCAGTGCTGGTTCCAGGCTAGCGCTATCAGAGCTGGTCTTTGCTGGAATTGGCTCTGGCCCCAAAAATCTGGTTCCAGAACTAAGAACCACTTACATTAGAAAATGAAAATGAAAAGTCCACCATTTATAAAGAAACAAAGAAGAAGGCCTAGACATGATGAAACAGCATCTATAGAAGCTAAAGAAAGACTAGTGGCAGCAAAACTGCTCAGAGACAGACCGGTGTGCAGAGCCACAAGAACACTGAACTCCACTTTTGCTCTTTGCTTGTTTTTATGTAAAAGAAAAAAGACAGAGAGAAGGAGACAGAAAGACAGAGAGAGAGATTGCTCTCTGTATATTGAAAATTCTGCAACTGTGCAGAATATCATCTCCCAACATGGGGCTCATGACTGAGATGAAAAATTCTCATGCTCTACCAACTGAGCTAGCCATCAAAACCTGAACAGAAAACTTTCTAACAACTTACCAGATAAAAGTTCAGAGGAGTTATTAGAAGTTAGTTAGTTAGTTAGTTAGTTAGAATTGTCAGACTAAAACTGAAGGACGACAATGTCAGACATGCCAAGTCTCCTGGAAGGTGCAGGAGTCCCCCGCATATTGACAGAGGTAGGACGCCCACGATTCACTGGATCACTTAACCCAGACTTTTTGCAGGTTAGGAGGTCTGCAATGAATTTGACAAATTTTTGCTCATACAGAATAAGACACCACCCTATTAGCAGCAGGAGAGGAAGCACCAGGTGGATTGAGGACTGTGCACAGTGTGGTCTGAGAAGCACCATGTGGCGCTTCAAGAATAAGACACAGCCCCAGCCCACATTGGAAAACGCAGCAATTTACCAACCCGAGCTGCGAGTGCAAAGAGTTGTGGATCAGCAGCTAATACTTGTGACTCCCCGCACCAAAATGATGATTTCTGTACAGCTTTGATCTGCGCATGCTTGGGGAAAGTAAATGTGTTTCAAAACATCATAAATATGTTGTGTATCCACTTAGAGCACAAGCGTGAATTTATTGCAAATTATCCAAGTCAAAAATGAATCCATGGAAATACAGCACCCAATTAGTGATTATAATCAAGGGCCATTACGCTATTTACATATAACTGTTACTTTGTCTGCAATTACTGTGATTACCAGGTACATGGCTGTAATGGGAGGGAAATTGTGCCATAAAAATCTGAATATGCAGTAGGAAGAAGGATTTGTCTGTGGTGGGAGGGGGCAAATACCAAGAAGTCGAAGCAGAAGCATGAGCTTTGTGCCAACCTGTCACGCAGATGTGATGTATCTCTTCAATAAGAAGCCAGCTCAAGATATTTGTGTGGACGTGATAGTTTTGATGGACACCACCCATCACTACTGTCACTACTCTCTAATGTGATATATAATAATATCTCACATTAGCCATGCGTCGTTTCTTTTTTAACCTTGCTGTAGGTTATGACCAGTGCATTCATAAAAAACCTTAAACAAGCTGCTTTTTTTCCTCTCCTCCTTGCAAATGAATTAATGTACCTCGCAGCCCTAAAAGCATTCATTCAACTCACAAATAATGAGGAATAATTTGCCTCAGGAACACACATCCATCTGGCCTACAGCATAAATGCGTGTTAAAAGTTTCAGCCAACCCATGGGACTCCATAAAATGCCTTTTAACATGCGACTGGGGTTTGCAGGTGGATTTCATCTGCATAAAATGTAAGCACACTCAAGCTGCGCAGAGGCTGCTTTAACACAGGGCATCTCATTACAGTCAGATTGAGAAAGGGTGTAAACATAAAATTGTTTTTTTTTTTTCCCCCATTTGCCTTGGCAGTGATTAATGTTTATGCAAGATTTGCTTTATTTAAAAATGTTTTATGGCACATCTCCTTTATGGAACAAAATATTTTTGACTTGCATATTACTACACGTTAGCCAACCTGTAATTTGCATAACGATGTGTGTGCATAGGCAAAGTGTAGAGAGGCGCTTTGATATGCTGGGTTGCAGCATTGGATGTTTCTCGTTGCTTTTTTTCATCATTAAAATCATCAGATTGCCACAGTTCCGGGAAATACTAGACACACATATTTTTTTTAACCTAACCATTAGTATGCAAGGCTTATGTTCCTAATTATCGTACCAGCATGTTTCACAAAGATTTTCACACTTTTGGCAAGATGGAAGTTTTAAGGGGAGGAGGGAAGAGGAGAGCTCTGGGCTCCTGCTGTGCGTCTCAGTGAAGGGCAGTAACACCTCGAACTGCCACTCAGTACCTGAGTTAGAAGCAACGAGGCTCCTTCTAACGTCTCTGAAAAAGATCACTGAGCTGGACAAGTGAGACAGCTCCCCTTTTCGCTGACAGCGACAGAAACCACTGCCATCTGTGTCTCATTGAAAGCTGGGAATGCCATGCACTCTGAAGTAGCCACAGAAAAAAGAGAGAAATGCACCTGGGAGGCCTGTGAGGGGAGGGCGCGGTCTTTTAGGTGTCAAGCTAAATGACAGACATTTCGCTGCAGCCAGGTTGAGGAAACACAGGGGAGACATTTTGTTCCAGACAACAAATCAAGGAGAGGTATAATTTGGCAAACAAGGCAAAAATGCAATCAAGAATGTCAGAGCAGAAAAGGGGCAAAACGGAAACCGACTGCAATGGCACTTAAAAATAGAGCACTTAAATAAGTGAGAATGATCTAAGAGGAATCGTTTTACGCAAAATCTAAAGCCTTGGATGCTTTGGGGTCAGGAAAGAAAAATGTAAAAAATATGTAAGAGAATTGAACTCAAATGTTGCCTTTTGAAAGATGGCAGCTTACAAGAGCCTGGCACTTTTTTTTTTTGCATTTCAACCAAAATGACAGCAAGTACAAAGGAAAGCAGAACAGCTGCAATCACGCTGATGAAAAAGAAAAAAAATCCACAGCTTCCTTTCAGGTTGAATCTTTCTCTCAGGTTCCAAAATCATTAGCGACTGTGCTCAACTCAGACAGACACAAGTGTCGCTAAATCAGACAGAGAAAAGGATGCATAGCAGTGATTCTGCTTCGCTCACTCTCCTGGAATCAATCTGCACATCAAGAGAAAAAGGCCCGTGAGACTGTGGGGTCGATACATACAAATGAGTACCAACGTATACCGTGCTGTTCCGTGACAAACTACGACTCCCTCTCCTCTCCACACAAGCGAGAGCTCTGGGTTTCTGCCAGCGTGATAAACGATCATTCTACTGAGGCGGCCAATTCCCCGGTTTATCTGTGTATATATCTTCGAAAGAAGTGAGGCCAACTTTCCAAAACTCTGGCTATTTGGCCGCGGAAGGATTCATTCGTTTTCCTAATGGCCATTTGTTGGAGAGAAAAGAACTAATGAATAAAATTAAGCAGGTACCTCTTTTTAGAAATGTAGGTTACAGCTTCAACTTCACTTGAGTAACTCCATTTAACAGGGAGAGACGGTTCACACGCTGACACGATCTATGTATGCAAATCCTGTGTGATTTTTTTGGGACTTTTGTTGTTAAAAGGGTTTCTGAGCCGAGGCGTCAAACCTGAAATTATTGGTCATGAATGGTACTAAATATTAATGTGTGACCCAGAGCTAAACTCCACATCAGAAATCCCCTGCATGTGGACTTCAGCAGATGAAAAGGACAAATGTCATCCATGCTAAAAGGATCTGACAAGTGGGCATCAAGAAATCCAGCCTATAATAAGAGTCTAGGGGGCAAAAAAGTACCAATTTTACAAAAAGATAGATTTCACCTAATCACAGACATTTGTACTGGTTTATAAGAAGTTGCATGAAAACATTGAATTGACATACATAAATCTGTCTATTAGAACAATATTAATGATCCACCGATATGCAGATGAATACTTATCAACTGAACTGTGAAAATGGTCTGTAAATCCTAGGAGCAGGCTCCCCTCAGAACTAATTTTCTAATGTCCTTTTCATGGCTGTGCAGAGTGACACATGCGTGAAGCTCGGCAGGGAAGGTGTTGGTGTGTTTCAGTGTGACGCGGACACCTGAAGTCTGAAAAGCTCAAGCTAAAAATTCATCCTCAGTAGGGAGGATGTTTGATGTCAAAAATACATCTCTCATCTTGGAAGCATAAACCACTTAAAGGTTTACAATGGCCACAATCAAAATGAACTTCATAATTATAATAACCTCTGACTACGGTAAGTGGTGCATGATAAGACAGAGTTGTATATTGTCAAACATATTGTGAATCATTAATGGAATGCATCGCCATATGTTCCAAATCCTATTGGATGACATATAATCAGGATTACTGATTAAGAGTAACTATAATCAGATCAGATTTGGAGAAAATGCACACTGTTGAGGATTACTCGATGAGATTCGACCTTAACATAGTTGGATATGGCAAATAATCCATGCTGACTATATGAAATGCATTTGGTCTAGATTAGGAATGTTTGGAGATGTAAAAAGAAAAAAATGCAAAAAGAAGTTGTTTTGCATGGATCAGTATAATATTTTGGATGTTTTCGATAGGTCGTTTTAAAGTGACTTCAAAGTTGTCTGACTGCAGTATAATAATCCAGTCCAGGACCCGTAGAGCACGTTAAGCCTCTATCCAACACCTTCGAGTAAAGAGCAGGTGGCGATGACATCAATTTTCACTTAGTTCAGCGGGTTTGATCCACATTTCACAGCTCTGCTGCGAGCTGACTCGAAGCCTGAGAGCAAGAGGATTGGATCCTGAACAGAGGCTACAGCTCTGTCTGATGGAGTCCAGGTGAGGTTCCCTCTCTCCTCCTGTGACAGCGGGACCACAAGGCTACAGTTTGCATCCATCTCATCTGCTTCGGAGTGAACGGGAGTCTCTGATACAGGGAGAAATCGATAATCTATTTCGCTCAGCTGTTTGTGAGTGAGACAGTGCCGCGCTCCACAATGAAAAGGTGAAATCTGACTGGAATTTAAATCTTCAACGATATTACACAGATTAGATGAAGACTGGTCTTCAAGATTATTTGGGTTTGAATTTTGGCATTCATGGAGGGCATTTCTGAGGCATCTGATGATGGATTAACACAGGACTGTTCTAATCATCAGCCCAGAGGGAGCGTTAAACTTTGGATTCTCTGCCAGCATATTTTGATGTGATTTACATCATTTTTAGAACGTTTTAAAGCCCTCTGCCTTCAGTATTTGCTTCGTGTACTCAGGACTGACACAATAGGTGGCATTTACTCCATTTAGCTCACAAAGGAAATTAACCTGCAAGGGAATTAAGTTACTATTTGTTCCCTGCTCTCTGAGTCTTCCAAAATCGTAAATAACAGCAAGAAAGAAAAAAAAACTGTCATTTTAGCAGATGCTGTTATCCAAAGCGACTTACATAGGAGGAAGGAAAACAAGCTACGTCACATCGCATCTTATCAGTGCCCACATGTTCACAGATGTCAGTGACATAAGGTCAGAACCTGGTGACTCCAACAGCACAACCAGAACCGAAGAAGCCATTTGTCTGAGAGGTAAAAAAAAAAAAAAGTCTTCAAGAACCCAACAGAAATCCAGTTGACTTCATTTCTAGCACCGAAAGACCGCTCTACATTCTTCAGACAAACTGGGTTGATTATAAATGGGATGTGGGACATTGGAGGGAAAAAAAATAGAATATTGTCAGCTGTTGCATGCTCTTGTCTCTGACAAGAAATCAGAGAGAATCAGACTCGAGTGTTAAACTTTGGATTCTGCACCAGCACATTTTGATGTGATTTACATCCTTTTCAGGACAATTTTAAGCCCTCTACATTCTACATTTGCTTCGTGCACTCAGAACTGATGGCATTTACCTCATTTAGCTCATAAAAAGAAAGTCTTGCAGAAATTCTTTGAAGTCTTGCAAAACCTCAGCGGCAGCAAGGATAACCACTTTCTGATTTACATTTAGCATTTTAAGTAGTTTTTAGCTAAAGTGACATACATGTGGGTCGGGGTGGGAGGAGGGAACAAGACACATTACGAAACAGATCATATACACTGCTCTGTGTGCTTCAGACTATCAAGGGATGAAAAATGCAGTAGAATAAGTATTGTAGATTGAATTGAATGAAACTGGGTACAAATGGGATGTGGAACAAAGGCGAGCCCTTCAACCCTTCCCGAATTTAGCTCATGAAAATAATAAACCATCATGAAAATTAACTTTTTTCTCTTTTTCGGTTTTCTCTTCTTGTTTTTCTTGTTACTTAGTTATTTTAGAAGATGCCTCTAACCAAAAACAACTTAAACGGGTGGGAAATACAAAAATACAACAGTGACCACACTCGTAACAATAGATACTGCTGCACATGCACTCAGCACTGGGTTCACAGTAAACTGGATGTGGAACAAAGCAGCAAACTTTGCATGCGATGATGTTGCCATCCATTGTGCATCCTCGCCTCGCGCCTCGCCTCGCGCGTAAAAAACGGTGCGTAAACAGCTGTTGCGCTCACCTATTCTGAGGACCTGCGTGGAGCAGAGACTGAGCTGTGCCGTCAGGAGAAGGTGAAGGAGAAGTCTCCGTCTGTCCTCCATGGTGCTCCAGGCTGGCTCCTCTGCACCATGACAGGGAGGAACAGCGTCTCCAACACCTGAGGACGAAGTTTCAGCCCCAGTGCGCGGACAGCTGCCCGCTCCTCATCGCTCCGGGGGGGAGGAAGGAAGAAAGAAAATCAGAAGGGATAGGAAAATGCTCTCACGTGGATCCAACTTTCCTGTGCGAAATCGAGCCGGCTCGCATCTTCCTGACGCAAAAGTAATAGTGAAAGAGCGCACAACACATCCACTCTCACTCTCACAGTGCGCTTCCAGGGGGGAGAGAGAGCTGGATCAGAGTCAAGCCCGAGCGACGCTGACGCGTTTCCCTGCGTGGATTTTCAAATTAAAAGGAATTCACGTTTAAAGGCGACCAGGGACGGTTGTGTGAAGCATTTACCCCTGTTCTCCGGTTTCATCAGAAATACCAGTTTTACACGTTCTTTTGCAGTCCTACTTTTGGTGTGGGAATGCTACTATTTCTGCACAGATCATGCTTATTTGGCAACCTCACGTAGGCTGTATGCTGATTAGTTCTGCTTCCTGCCATTCATGTGAAAGATCCCATGTTACACATGGAAGTAACATTGGACTTTTACTGTTAGGTTAAGGGTGACCTTGAGCGATTGAGTGTGATGATTGACTTTTTCTCTCGCATTGAGGTAGAAGCTATGGAACAATGGTCTCCCCAGAACTGCTCCAATGGTAGATGCTATTTTACAAGCCCCTTTACAATCCTATTTTTGGCATGGGAATATTATGGGCAGTTCACTCACAGATCTCTTTTATGCTTATCTTTATGCTTATTTGTTGTGGTACGTGAATGATTACATGTACGTTCCTTGCTATTTAACAGTGGTTTGTGGTAACTGGAGCAATTACACATCCAGTCTGTGTACCGTCACTTGACTACCTGGACTGTTGATGTCCAATAAAGCCAAGGTAAAAATAGTGTTTCCATTCGAAGTTTGCTCTAGCTATAGACATTGTGTCATTGAGGTGTTGTGGATGCATGGTGGCATTCTGGATCTTTAAAATAAATGTACGTTTGATTATCACAACCTTCTCTACCTGGAATATAAATCTGTCAATATAAAAAGTGAGCTTTACTGATAAGTAGATCACAGTTAAAGAATCCTGCTTAACAGAAAAAGGGAGGGTCTTGACACTAGACACAAGCAGAAACTTACCAAAATAAAACAGGAAGCACTAGCTTGAGTCATTTGTGGAACTTAACAATATTTTTGATATTGTAGTAGGGACAGTGATGATCTCATTGGAAATACATTTTATCAATGTCAGACAGATGTTTTGTCAAACTAATGAGTCTGACTCTATGTTACTCGGCAGAGCAGCTTTTACACTGAAGGTAACCATGATCTAATTCTGTGTGGTTTGGCTCCATTGGGTTCGGATTAAGGGGCAGATGGATTGGCAGCGGTTCTCTCCACTGGTCCTGATGAGAGGAGAATAATCTTCAGGTTACAGGACAGATGCCAGATTATCTCTCACTGCAGACAAGCGAGGTCTTTATCGGACTGGGTCACTGGATGCCTCCTCCTGCAGTCCCAGGACTCTTGAAAGAGGGATCAGAACAACAGCTGAAGCTCATTCAGATTCACCTCTGCGAATAGTCACCTAAAGCTCCATGAAATATTTCAGCATCCTTGTGTATTTTTATTCATACCACGATATTTTACTGAAGTAGCATTTGTCATAAGGAGACATCTGAAGTGTCTGTGGATTGTTAATTCCACCCTCTTGTTTGACATTTGAAAAAGGCAAAGACTCACAGTGCCAGCCATCTCTCAGCCTTGCTCTTGTTCATGCAAGGGCCGCATCACGTCAGAATTGACATTTTGTTTATCTTAGTGTTTGTGGACTCCATCAAAGCTAGGATCCAAGTGATCTGGAAACATCAAGAACCTGCCAGCACAACCCTGGACCTCTGACAAACAGCCTATAGACAAACTTTTAATTAACTCAGAAAATGACCATCCAGCCTCTCTACAAAGAGTCCTGGGGCATCAGTTCTAACACTGCACTTGTCTGACGTGAATACAAAGCAGCTTAAAAGAGTGTGTGAGGTTATACATGAAAAGACAAGAAATACATGAAATGCCTGACAGCTGCACGTCATATTAAATGTATACATTGAAAAACAGAATAGCACAGTGACTTTTTTGAAAACTGGAAAAATTGTCTCCAAACAATATTGATGTTTTCAGGTTTGGCAAATTGAATTATAAAAATATTTTCCTCTTGTTTAATGACACGTCCACATCTAATTTCCTGTGAAATTTCGATGTGATATAATTTGCTTCAATACATCTGCCAAAGTTTTACTAAATCAAGCCACTACCTCCATCTAAACTTTTGGTATATATTTATTCATCACAATCGCCTCTGTTCCCTTTATTTCACCTTTTACGGTATCTGAAATCTGACATAATGTCTTTTAAGGCGGCAATTCAAACTGCAAAAATCTCCTGGTATCAATCTTTTTTATTTGATCAGCTGAATGGCATCTTCCAGCAAGCTCTGTGAGGCCGTTATCGTGTGAATGAAAATGCCTCCAAGGGAGAAAACCTTGTTTCCAAGCTTCAGAGTGGGGGGAAAAAAAGATTAGCACCTTCACAGGGAACTAAATTTAGAAAATTTATTTTAACATAAAAATGATAATACTCCACAGTTTCATGTACGAACACAGTTTTAAAAGTACAAAGGAAGGAGTCAAAGGGGTTCTCACGGGACTTGCCGCCAAGGTCAAGGTGATTGTACCTCACAGTCTCAAACGTCCTTACTGGGAGTCCTCACCCAGCAAAGCTAAAATCTAAGAAACCAGCATCATAATAGAGAGACAACATCCAAAGTGAACCGTTCCAGTCCGCTGCTCTCACACTCTTGAGTCAGAGTGGATTTCACCCCTTAACAGTTCAGCATTAAGTGCGTGCTCAATACATCCATTAAGGTGCTGCGTGGCCGTGTCGGGCTCAGCGTCGTTGTGGTGATCGCAGTGAAACAGCAGCACAGCCTTGTGGAGAGAGGAAGTAATGCAGGAGGGGACGCGGGACGAGAAACTGCAGCAGGGGTTGATGGCGAAAGTCATGGATGTGAAATCTTTGTGCGGCGTGGCGAAAGAAAAGAGCAGGAGGGAGAGAGGAGAAGACGACGTCGTGGTCCGAGAGCCACCTGCGTTTGTCTCAGAGTCCCGGTACAGTCACTGACACAGTTCTGCTGAGTGCCGTCTTCCAAAAACTCAAAGACAGTTCAAGTAAAACAGGATTATCGTGGGATTCATGTTGTTCAATGGAGGGCTGGGAAAAGGTCCAGTATATTATTATTACTATTATGAAACCCATCTGTCACCAAATCAAGAATGTAATTTTATTGGAGTGGCAAAAGCAAAAAATGGACATTCATGTGACGGGGCACAAGGTGTCAGCTCACTCTCCAGCCCATTTCTGGCACCGAAACACACAAATAGTCTGGGGTTTTTTTTCTCCTTAACACTGGGCAGCTGAATGTGGTGTAAACATTAACAGTGACAGTAAAAAGGCAATAATAATTAAATAAAGAGTAGGTAAACTTATCTGTCGTCTGAGCCATCTTTAAACACAAAAAAAGATATGATAGGAGACAAAAGTGACATTTTTTATACAAGAGGTTAACGGCACTCTATTGTACTTTACAGCAATGTGCAGCTGACATTAAGTTTAAATAACAAGCATGGTAAAGCTAGTTGGTTTGCGCCATCTTTTACACAGCAGTCGTTAAGCCAAAAGCCCCTGAAGAGAAGTTCAGTAATACACAGCCCTTGAGTGTTCAAATACAAACACAGTTTCTGAGTCACAAAAATATAACACCCACATTCCTGTGTTGAAAAATAGACATTTTTGGCCACCAGGTCACAGTATAGTGATGATGTCGTTTCAGTACAATGTGTTCATGGTACAGTAGCTGCCTACAGTCTCTTGTGTCTGTGCTTCTGTGTACTACACGCACTTACAGTACAACTTTGTCTTTTTGCTCGCGTGTACATGCGGTGCCTTGTTCACTGATCCACATGGGTGTGAGTGTGTGTCTGCGTGTTTGCGTGAGCGAGATACCCGGGTGCGTGTTCATAACCCTGTTTTGATTCCACTTTGAAGGAGTCCGGGGTGACAATCGAAGCCGAGCGCATTTTCCTTGTACTCACTCGGGGTTTCAGTACTTGAGGATTGTCAGAGCGGGGGGGGGGGCAGGTAAGGTGAGAGGGGAAGTGTTGTGATGCAGGGAGGACTGAGGGTCAACACCGTCTATACACACACATATTTAAAGCTTGTGCCCTCCGACAGCTGTCCCGCCTCGCACGTTCTTCATCTCGGCCTCCGCCGATCCAGATCAGAAGACGTCGCTGTTGCACCCGTTGGCGAAGTCATCCCGCCGCACCCAGATGACGTCGTGGTCCTTGTTGGTGGCGCCCTCCACCGCACACTGCTTCAGCGGAGCCAGCTTTATGCTCGGGGTGGAGCAGCGGGACAGAGAGACCCCGCAGGACGCGTAAGAGTCGACCGAGCCCGAATCTCCTGGGAGCAACTCGCCTGCGGTCTCGAGTCGTCCGTTCAGGTTGCGGCCCTGAAGGTCGAGCACCTCCATCTTTCCGTCCAGGTCGACCGGCTCCGCCGACGCGGCCCGCACAGACTTGCAGTACTCGTCGTCGTCGCTCAGGATGTCCGTCTCTTTCACCACGCCCTCTCCGGGCTCCTCGTAGCGGCCCAGGTCGAACTGCTCCTCCACCCAGCGGTCCGTGTCCTCACCCTGAGGCTTGTGGGACTGGAGCAGAGTGTGCTGGGACAGGGGCAGTGAGTAAGCAGAGGGGTGCGATGGGTCCGAGTCATGGCTGTTGTTGTTGTTCCCGTGGAAAACCAGGTCAGTGTCGATGGTGAAGCGGTTCCTCACCACCTTCCTGCGGCCCAGCGTTCGTGATGGAGCCGAGGCTAAAAAGACACGAAATAAACATTTCAGTCAGTGCGGAGTGATAAGTAAATATCTTAGCAACAGAGATATCGTAACATTTACATTTTGCAAACCACACGATTGAAATGGTGAGTATGATAGTACAAGGCATGTCTAAAGCAGGGCAGCACAAATTGGCGGCCCGGGGTACTTTACGGGCTTAGGCTTAGCTTATTTGATGTCGATGGTGGTCAAACATCACAAGAATTATGGACACATGAAGATAGATGATGTTACTATGAATTTGATGGTCTTTGTCACCTGTTCTGTTCATAGTGGGCCGGGCGCCTTTGAGAGCAGATAGACGCTTGCCCCCAAACGGGACGTACTGCTGGTTGGGAGGCAGAGACTCTGTCTTCATAAGCTGCCGACGCTGCTTCTCTCTGAGGATGGAGTGGACTGCTTTGAGGAAGTCCTTCTTGCTGCATGGAGAACTGAAGAATGGACAGGAAAAATTTCAGTTATACGCAGAAGCTCGCCCTTTGTTGTGAACACGTTAATGGCTTTGGAAAGAATAATACCTGCAGCATAATTGGAAGGTCCTCTCTGGTCTTCCTTCAGATTCGGACCTCATGTGAACTATCTCACACACCGCGGTTCCTTCAGAGTCTGAAAGGCAGGAGATAGGAGAGATGTGATCTACGTTTGTAAAAGCTTTCATTAATTTCTGTCATCAATTTCCTCCTATTTAAAAACAAGCCATTAGGCAGATAAACGATAACACTTGAACTGAATTGCCAGAGGGTGATTTAAGCTTGACTGAGGAGAGATAGGAGCCCTGCTAATAGGTATTCATCTGTTTTGTGTGTGCAAAGGTTATCCTTTATTTTCTGAGGGATATAAAATTAGCAATGCTGAGTGGGAATCCAAGCCACCGGCCGGCAATATTGAGCCATTTGGAGACTTTCTTGCAAAATAACGTGTTATATTTATGTGTGCATTAAGCAAAGTCTGTAGCACAAAATGTTCTCCCTGCTGAACAGACTTTCATTACAGAGACATCTGGCTGACTGACAAATCAATTTTGAGGTCTGTGCTTCTTTGGCAAGACAAATTAGGATGCTCCACATGGTGCTTCAGAGAGCTTTGTCTAAACATTTTTATATTGCCCAATACAAATTTGAGACAAATGATTCAGCAATTTAAATATTTTTCTGATGGAAAGTGATCAGACAACACCATCTGTTTCAATTACTGCCAATTGTAGCGACTGACTCAAAAAAGCGGAAATAAAAATTAATCTGCGCTTAGTACCTAACAAATCCTTCGCCGCAACTATTTTTGTGTGAGTTTGCAACGATTTGACTGAAAAGGTGTTAAAATCCTCTGGGAAAATGGGAAAAGAAGAGTGAAAATGCCATTTGCTGCATGTTAGTCTATTGAAATGGACCTACTTGCAAGGGCACGGACTTGCAGAGAGTCTGTGGAGATCATGTGCCGGAAACGGAAAGGGTCCCTGTCGTCGCTGACAGATGCACGGTGGGATCCACCCTGAAAAAGACAGACGGGTTAAGACATCAAATGCATCGCAGCTGCAATACCTCAGCGTGACAGCAGAGAGCACAAGAACACGATAGCAGAGAAAAGCTGTAACAGACACAGCAGTGCAAAGGAAAACAAGGAAATTATTATCTCAGTCTAGGCGCTTGCTGCTAACTCTCTGTCAGTGCAGTCTATTGTCCCCTGATGACGCCTATTTGTTTAATTTGTTTGGGGTTGTCCAAAAAGATGTAGTTCAGCGAATGCCCCAAACCCCACCGACAAGATTAATCAGCAACAAAATCAAAATCCGAGTAAGATAGTACTTACAATTTTCTTTCGGTGCTTGGAGCTGTCTTTGTACACAAACACAACTGCGGTCTTGAACACTAAATAAGGACAAGTGGGGGAGATAAAGAGGAAAATGAAAATCCATTACGAGAGTCTGCTCTCCTTCATTGTATATATTTATCAAAAAGACATTTCATTATCTAGTCTGCTACAGCGACGGCTTGATGCAGTGGATGCTTTAAAGTTCTGGCTTCACGCTTCGACCACGCAGCGTTTCGAAAGATGAAAATGGGTTAAAGTCACGACATCACTCACAGGAAGGACACGCTTCTACTCACTATCACCCTGCCAAGAAATATACCATGTAGATGGAATATTTATTGCCAGAAGTGTCTGAGCAGAGTTACATCTTTAGCCGGAAGGCTCCTCTGGGTCTGTGTGATGCCACTGCAATGAGACTGCATTTCACATGAAGAGTACAGACCCATTCTCTCACATAATACGCCAGGCTGGGTTTTCTTTTAACAAGTCTTTTCCTTCAGCATGTAAAGCCGCACCCAGCATCGCACCATGCATGACAGGCAACAGTAAAGTAAGTGCCTCGTACATTATGCAGAGCGTTCAGACGCACGTGAAAGCTGCAGGCGAAAGTAGCTACAGATCCACTGCATACGGAAAACCTTTGTTTATTCATCCCCCAAAAAGGTTTCACAGTTACAGTGTTTGAAGCCTGATGGATGAGCACCATTACGGATCATCTGTCCATCTGAAATCCTGCAGATTTGACAGGATTTCAGTGGTTACATAATGTGTAAACCAATCCTGTGCACAGAGATGCAAAACAGCATTTCATAAATGGTTTTGGTTTTGTAAACGTTCAGCCTGCAGAACTTGTCGGCCGACTGTGACTGAAAATGTACAAAAGTGGAAGGTTTCCATATCTGCATCACAGCCAAACCCTGATCAAGTTTATCATGTGACTCAGCTGTTGCATTTTGATAAACCTAGACTCAAGGCTGCTGAATTTGATTGTAGTGGATGAAGCCAGAACCAAGCTCAAAAATTTCAATCAAAGAAATGCGTCAAAGCGAGAGGGAGGGCAGAATCAAATGTACAATGCAATCAAATCTGCATCTAGCCTCACCGAAAGCAGCCAATTCAGGGTCCTTTTTGCTCTTGACCAAAGAGGCCGGAGGGTTGATCCAAACCACAGTAGAGTGGAGTAAAAGATCCCCCATTGAAAGGTCAGCCACCTGGGATAAACAGAAATAAGAAAATGATGGTAAGATATACATTTAGCACTGGATAATGAATTGGATTTGCAATGAATGACCCTTCACGACAAGACGTATCGGCTGTTTCACCTCTTTTTTATCGCCGGTCTGCTCATTGATCAGCTGGTCGAACACAGCTCCATACTCCTCATGAAGCTTTTGCATCTCATTGATGTGACTCGCAACTTTGTTCATGGCTGTTATTGTGACTGAAAGAGACAAGCATTCACCATTAAGTTATGAGGGTTGAGTGGTTAGCACTGTTGTGTCACAGGAAGAAGGCCCAGTTGGTGTGTGCAGTTTGCGTGTTCTCCCTGTGTCTGAGTTTTCTCTTCACAAAGTCCCAAAATGTGAATATTTATGCCAATTAGAGAGACTATATTGCCCCAAAGAGAACAGTAATTCACCTGATTCACCTTGTGAATCCTGTAGATGACTTGAGCTGATTTGAACAGCACCCATAGGGTAAATCAGGTGAGATGACCGTGAGAGCATGAAGATGTTCTGCCATCTAGTGTTATGTCAACAAAAGTGCAAGTGAATGAAGAAAGTGCTGGTTTACCGTCCAGATGGTAGTGCTCCTCACTGTCGGGGTCAGTGAGCGAGTAGAGCTCCTTCAACAGCAGAGGATATTTCAGGACCCTCTGGATGGGTTTGATCAGGTAAGACTCCAGAGTGGAGGAGTGCTGCTGTCTGGGGTTTCTCTCGGCCAGGAAAGCCTTGAAGTCGGGGTCTGTCTTTGCTGCAGGGGCAGAAGAACAGGCATTAACAGAGGGCATGCACTGACTGACGCCACCATAAGACAAGTCGCTGTTTCTGCAGTCTTGTGACTAAAAGCACATGATATCACTACATAACCATTGCCTGGGGTATAATAAACTATTGTATCACAGTCTGAGGAGGAAGTGGTGGCCGTGTGCATGTTTTTACCTTTGGCCAGGACTTTTGGCACCTTGGTATGGCTGGCACAGAAGGCGCTGTAGATCTTAAAGCGATCCGCATAATGCAGGAAAGATCCACCCAGGGAAAACAGCACTTTCTGTGAAAACAAGCATGTTATTAAATTTTTTTTTTCTACCTGACCGTAAGCAAGAATTACTTTATTCTTGATGCAATGTCTCTACTTGCTTTGTTCAGCATTTCCCTAGCAGTTAGAGGAATGTAATTACATAACATGAAAGTCATCGTTTGAGGCGGGCCAAAGGGCGCACACAGATGCACATCTGCAATGATGCCACGTCATAGCAGATGCGGCTGCGTATCGTGAATCATTTGAGTGACTCGATTCTGACCAGATGCACGTGGTGGCAGTAATCCCCAAGTCAGACAAAGGTATTAGAGGATTAAAAACCGAATGATGTTTCAGATTCAGGAGATCAAGGCTCACTCACCTTAAATTGCTCCACCCGCTCCAGTCTGTCCAGCTCCGGCACCAGTCTGATTCCGTCCTCGAGCGTCCGGAGGAACTCCACCTGAAACTCGACCATCTCCCCGAGGTTACCGAACAAAACGTCGAGCTGCGACACACACAAGCACACACACGCAAGCCCCGTCAAAACCCTGTCCAGGTTTGTGTCATGTGCAGTGACAAAACTTATATATATAGATATTTGAATTCTGCGAAACAGGCAGAAAAGTACCTCATCCTGTGTGAGGAAGCTCTCTTTCTGCAGAGGTGTCAAGTAGCACTCTATTAGGCAGTTCAGGTCCTGAAAAAGACAAGAGAACATGAAAGGAACATGAGCAAAATCAGCCTGGGATCAGATGTGAGAGGAGTGCGAAAGGGCGTGGGTGGATGTGAAGGCTGTTTAAGGTGGAGTCATTACCAAGGATTTCAAATAACAGAAAAAAAATCTGCATTCAAGAGTCACAAGAATCACTTGTTCTGCACGCCTTTTACTCAGCTTAAGACACTCCCTAGAGCCAGTGACTGAGTGCAGTTCCAGCAGAGGAAGAAGCCATGATTATGAGTCCTTCGAAACTAACACACACGGATGAATCAGCGGGTATCGATTTGTGCGACACAGAAAAACGAGTCTCACTTTGACGTAAGTCTTCTCTGTCTCCACCAGCTCATTGATGACCTTGCGGAGTTTGTCTGCGTGGGAGAGCTGTCTCTGGGTGGCAGAGCCCACCGTGGGCGGTAGGGCTGACACAGGACTCGGGGAGAGGGACGATGAAGACGATGAGGAGGAGGATGACATCGGGCACTCCAGGGGATTCATGTCATGGAGAGTGCGGCAGAAAACGGTGACTTGCTCCGTACTCTGAACACGGAAAGAGACAAAAACAGAACGTGTCACAATAGACAAATTTGCAGGGTTTTTTTTAAGGGGTCATTTTGTGCCAGAAGGCAGTGGATGGCTTGTGAAAAAAAAGGTTTTCCCCGTGAGAGCTACTGCAAGAGAAGAAAGGGCAAAATAAACAGAAGCTGCATCACAAAGAAATACATTTGTTGACTGCAGGCCACACTAATATTGCTGATATTCATACACGGAAACATGCAGGAAAATGCACGACCAACAATGCATATAGCCCATACTTGCAAAACCTGCCATAACAACACCCAGTCACTTCTGAGGCATCAAAAATACCAAACATGAGCAGACCTGTCAGGTCACACTGGGAGACTGCCAAATATTGACAAAAAAGTATAAGGAAATAAAAAGAAAAGGGCTAAGACGCCACACTCTTCATTCAATGTGAAAATTGTGAGGAATCAGTGTTCACTATGAAGGAAACACTCAGTCATGTCACATAGTGATGCACAACAATTTAAGAATTGCACATATGCAACAACTGAGATTTCTTTCATGTTCCCAAGGCTGTGGAGGTGAATGCAGCAGCATAGGCAAAGGAAATAGAAACACAGAGATGTAAATAAAAAGGCAAAGATATTTTTTCTGCAGTACCAAAAGCACTTATAGATCTTTCTCTGTCTGAAAACACGGGGATGATCAAAAATTTCGATCATCTCTGAGTTCAAATGGAACATGAGTGAATCTGTGGTTGCAAGGATGTTTGAAAGACCACAAGGTCTGCAGAGAGATGTACTTTGTCATCTTTTCACTATCTGTATTCAGCCAGAACAAGTGGATTAAAGAGACAATTAGAGAAAAGAATCTCCTTGAAATGAGCAGAAAACGGATGAGCTCAGCCCACACACTGAGCTCTAATTGCGAGAGATTTACACTCCACGTCTCATTTAATGGAGCTCCTGTCCAGGAGCAACAATGAGCGGCTGCTTGTCACCTTAAACAAACTCAGAACCATCAGAACCGTAATTAAGCCATGACTGTCATGCATAAAAAAAGCTGAAAAGAGAGAAAAAGCTTTGATATGAAAAAAAGGAGAATCACCAGACACTGCCTGTCTTGTCAATGTATCTTAGACTCAGGCAAGCTCATTGAAACCACACAGAGTAACTCCACTAGACACGTTGAGTCGCCACAGTAAATCTCTATCGTTGTGTGCTGCTGATTGGGAGATGCAGGCGGAAATTTGTATTGGCAGAGAACAACCCCATTTCAGCCATCGTTCAGCAGGAGTGGATTAACTCCTCTAATTCCCACCAGTGGTCGGGTGTTGTTCACGGAGGTGCTGTGAGCGGATGTATGTCACTCAGATATCCCTCATCCATGCGGGGTCACTCAATTTGTTTACCAATTGCAATCTGCGAGAACACGCCCCGGTGCTGCCCCTGATTCAGAGACAGCTGGTCGGCTCAGGATGCGGCTTGTCTTTGCTGATTCCACGGCTTGTCTCGTGCTGGGCTGCTACAATGACAAACACAATTTTCCATTGTGGTACTCAAACCAGTTGCGCAACAATTATGGATGTGTGTATATACACACACACACACAATTTGGCATGCATGCTGATGCCCTTAACATCAAGTGAGGATGGAAAAACCAGTTGTCACACAATAAAAGTAAATATAGGAGTGAAATATCGGAGGCCTTTATACACTGTATGACAGCATCGCTTTTGTCAATCTGTATGGATTTTATTCAAATGCATAATGAACTTCACATTTTGTTGCTTAAAAACATCTTGCAATGTGAGTGATGGTCCCTGTACTGTATCAGACCAAGGGCCTCTCTGTGTGGAGTTTGCATGGGTGTGATCCAGCTACCCTGAACTGTCTCCCAGTATGAATGTGAATGGTGTGTGTGTTTGACCTGTGTAGGGTGTATTTCCTGCCTTTGCCCTTTGTGCACTGGCGATAAGAACAGTTGGGCACAAAACATGTAAGATAATGTCCAAAATGCAAAGGACAGCATGCCAACCTCTGAGCCACTGTGTCAACCAACGTGTGACAGACTTGATTCGAATATTTCTTTCTTCTTTTCCCTCATTAATGTGCAAATAAACTGATAAATATTCAAAATAGACAGATGCAGGGTTCAGTGTGCTGAAAGAAAGACGATTCCTGCTCGCCGCTGCTCAGTTCAACAGCGACGGCTGTGCATCTGCTGCCAGCGGGAAGCGAGGTCTCGCCCTCAACAGCCAGAGCAATTAGTGACGGCCAAGAGACAGACGGAGCGGTGACATAGACGGATGACAGCCTGAGAAGGAGACGAGGGGACGGGGTGGAGCGGGATGGACGGCCACGTAATGCGTTCCCAACGCTGCTAATTAGGGTGTGAAAGGAAGCGTGAAGATCTGCAACTTTCCATTTCCCACTCCACAGCGACTTGTGAGCATGGATCACAGGAAATGTTATCCACGGCAGCAATTAGACTGTTCTGACTGCAAAAAAGATAAGCTATGTCATGTCACCACACAGATCAGAGCAAAAAAAAAGTATTTAATTAATAGGCTGCTCTGCTGAAAACTGAACCCCACAAACACATCACAGACTCTTCACAAACAGACTTCTCACCAGCTGTGATGTATCGGACTCAGTCCAGCATTTGGAGTTCCTGCTCTTCTTAGAGGCTGACATGCTGGCAGGTCACAGCAGTGTTTGAAAAAGAAGTCAGGTGCCTGTTTCTGGTACAGGCAGCCTGTCCACTAAAATGGTACAGTGCACGACGTCTGGACGTTGAAGGTGTCAAACCAAACTGGTAAGAAGTGAACACCTGCACTTCAGCAGTCACACTGCGACGCATTCAGGCGGGACCGTCACAGCTCGACAAATACTGTAGGCCATTACAGGGATTGAACAGATTGCGATAAAACAACACCACGGACAGGTCGCCTGATCCTCTCTCTGTGTGTCCCTGAAGCCTTTCCTCGTGTCTGTCCAGATGTTCCAGGGCGGCAGCAGCAGTGTACAGCCTGAGATTAAGTAACAGGATCATACACCACGTCCCCGAGAGAGATGGAAGGAAGAGCAGGAGGAGAAAGGAGGGCGAGAAGCAAAGGCAGTGAGTGGTAGCAGCCAAACACTCCAAAAGACAAAGACAACAGGCATCCACCCCCCAACCCCCCTCCCCCTTACTGTACCTCCCTCTCTCTCTCTTTCACACACACACATCACAGAGAGAGTTATGTTACCACAGCAGCTGAAGAAAAAGGCAAATATCAGACTTTAGCCCATGCAAATATCTCAAGAAGCAAAATATCAAATGCCCTGATACACCACACATCCTATGAGTCAAAATAATTCTCCAACATGACGTTGAGGCATTTCTGACTGAGATGGAAGTTCTACAATTTCTGTGTCCACCCAAGCCTGGAAGTGAGACACGGCCAATACGGCACTTGTTGCAACACTTGCCACTCCTGAGAAACCACTTACATAATACCCGTGCCTCACTTCTGACAGATTTGCAGATCAAAAAGATAAGCAGATAATAAAAAAAAGAAATGCCACAGCTCTGGACCATAAAGAGAAGGAAGAATATTCATAGACGATAGTTGTATTGATCACACGGGTTGTAATGGAAGCAAATAATGGTAAATCTTTACATAAATGGAGGATAATGGTGCTGTCAAAGCTCCTAGAAGGAGGCTTTCTCAAATGCAAACCATCAAGCCTGATACAAGCACATTTTTGTGTCCAACATCAATCAGCAGAAGAGCAAACGTGTGCATACATGCACCACACAGAGCACTTTGACCTGATTACAAACACACAGCAGCTAAAATCTCTGCTACATAAACAAACGGGAAAGGGCAGCAATACCTTCTCTCCCTGTGGCTCCAACGTAGGCATCACCTAAACCCAGAGATGAATCTTTGCCCCTGTTGCAAAATGCACTATATTGCAGACCCGCCCTTCAGAACAGAGAGACACATGTACAGCATGAGGGAGGAGCATGAGGCAAGCACCAACCTGCGCTCACACCCGTCAGCTGAAACCATCAGAGCCAGGGTAAACACAGATTACACATATCCACACACTTGGTACACAGCTACGCACATTCATGTGTGCCTCGGTACGTGGAAATACGGAAAAGGAAAAAGAAAATCGAACCATTTCCGTTCAGAAATGTTATGCGTCATACATCTCGTCCCTCCTCAGACATTGCTGCTCTGACAGAACAGGCACGTACTTGTCAATGTCAGAGCAAAAGAGAGGGAGGGAGAGTCTTAAAGTTCAGTTTCATCTGAAATCAGGGAAACATGCAAATCCATAAATCCCCACCAGGAATGCAGGGATGTACGTCAGGACAGAGAGACAGAGACTTTAATCATTTAATCTCATGTGAAAGGACGATTATGTTTTGACATGAGTCTTCACGAATCTGTGCATTGAGGCTTCCTCTTGCAACTCTGGGAAGACTATGAGGGTGAAAGTGGGTGTCAGGAGCAAGGCTTTTACTTATTTTGTTCAAAGCTGTGATCTTTTTTTTTTAAGTAAGTGATCATACAGGAAATGGAATCTTAAAAATGCTGCATACAGAGATATTCTGACGTGCGTTGTTAGTTTTGCACCAGACCTTTTGGTGCATTCTTAAAAACCTGGGTTTCCAACTCGGATGAATGAGCAAATTGCTCCACCCAGTGTCTGTCTGTGGAATGACAGAAACAGCTGAGACAAAGATCTGAGTCTTGACTTGAGAGCAGCGGAAAGAGGCAAGTAAACGTGGTATTATTATCATCATTATTTTAACCTAATCATTATTACTGTCGTTATTTTTAGATGCCGAATGAAGTTGTGAATTTCAAGATACGAATGACTGCATTAAACAAATGCACTGCATACAAAGAGCTATTTAACAAGAATTATGCCATTGGGAGTCAATCAAAACAAACCTTGATAACCCCCCCCACACCAACCCCACCCTTCATACACACACACTTTCACACACCAAACACACTGAATAATGCATTTTCCATTTCAAATGCCCCAAAGCTAAACTGATAGGTTTGTCATTTATAACCAGCACTTGACAGTGGGGCTGACTACACCTCAGAGAACAGTGGCAATCGCAGTCATCTCTATTATCGCCGTAATCATAAGCAATCACTTTTTTATTCTCAGGCTGGTTTATCATATTGAGGAGGTGGCTCTGCGCTTTGTCTAAAATAATGAACCTCACGTTTCCTCCGGCTAGCCAGACACTCATTTATCTCCACTAAATGATGTGAAACACTGCAGAGAATGAAGTAATTAGAATGTGGGGATAATTAAAATTGTCCCACTTTGCCTCCTCTTCCTCAGTCTTGCCACCGTGTAACCGCAGGCACAGGGTGAAATGAGGTAAGACGCAAGCCTCAGCTTGCACCCTCCAAAGAGAGAGCGGCGAGACAAAACCAGACCTAAAAGGGCAACGCACATTTTTGTCTTTGAGAAATGACATGCTTTTTCTAGAGGTTCCCTGGGATTCTCTGGTAAGTTTGGATCGTCTTTGTTTACGGAGGAGGCATCCAAGTGCTTCAGGCTCGGGTCAGGGCTCACAGCCTGCTAGAGAGCGCAGGGAACAGAGCTGTGTAGAAGCCAGCAGCAGCCTCATGTTGTTTATGGTAATGAACAGCAGGGGGTTGTTGAGGAGAGGGGGGTGAGACGAGGAGAAGAAAGAGGAGTGGGGGGGTGAATGAGGACGGGAAGACAGAAGGAAACTAGAAGGACAGCAGAAAAGAGGTTCAAAAACAAAGACGGACAGCAGGTTAGGAGGCAGAACCGAAGAAGCATTGGGCTGTCACGTCGAAGATATAACACGATCACAAAATATGACAATAAATTAGTCAGCAGAGGGAGAAGACAGTTGGAGAAGAAAGGAGGATAACAATCAGAGGCTAAAACAGACAGCAGATGGAAATTAGGAGAGGAATCAGACAGCACATGTTGGACGGGAGCAGAAGGTGACTCGCAATGAAGATCATAGATTTCCAGAGCTTTGTTAACACGGCTGCACTGTTGCTCTTTGCCTCGCTCACAGGGCTTTGTTGTTCCTGTCCATATTTATGTGGGACAGTCTCTGATAACAAACCAAAAAGCCCATGGCTGAGAAAAAAATCACCAAGGAATACCAAGCCTTCATTGTCACTCTATGTAGAGTATATTTATCTTTTTTCCCTCAGTCATTCTAATAAATACCTCACTACATGAAGATGGATAAAAATAGTCTGATACAAAACTTTAATCCAAACACTGTTAAAATGCTGTCACAAAGACAGCATTCTGTGTTTTTTATCTTTATTTGACTGGATCTGAATGGATCACTTCTTCCATGCCAAAACAGAAAAAAAGAACATGAGATGGAAACAGCAGACACTTTAAATGTTAATTAGGAACAGTTTAACATTGTTGAATATTTTCCCCTGGTTTAGAATTATGCAAGTCCCTCGTTCCAAATCCAGACATCCTGGAAACACCATCACGTCCTCGACTTCCAACTCGCCCTGGCACATTGGAGTCACAGAACCATCGCTCTGTGGCAGGCTGGAGTGGAGACCATAGCGGCTCCGACCTCAGCCGTTAGTTCTCCCTCGAGCCTGAAGCTCACTGACACAAATCCAGGACAGAGAGCGGCGTCGGCCCTGCCTCATCCTTTGTTCCTATCTGGGCTATCGACACAGAGGTGCAGGAAAAAAAAATAAAAAAATGTTTCCGGTGGTTACTGGTTATCAGACATTGCCATGGTAATGGAAGTGACAACCGTATCCAAGGGAGACCGACTGGCACAAGGGCGTCCCAGCAATCACTGCTGCGACCCTGATCAGACCAGACGTAATCTTAATTAGGAAGTGAGGCTTTTCACTCGCCTTCTCACTCACCTGTCTGTCTCCATCTTTGCACTTCGGAGCGTACATGCGCACACTACACACACACACACACATCTGTTCATGTGCTACAACGAACAGAGAAACACACACAAGCTACTGAACACAGTTTAAAGTAGTAGATGTTGTCAACACTGCATAAAATCTAACCTAAGTGTGTGTGAGTGAAATAGGGTGTAATGGGGTTGCATGTGCTTGCGTGTCGCACCTTTTACACACTCCTGGGTTTCTTGTCTCAGATCTCTTAATCCCAAAACAGCCTTTGTGTAAAGTATCACAGGAGAAAAAGCCTCTGAACCTCTCCCAGCTTTTCACACCATTACATTCCCCTTTTCTGGCAACCCACCACTCACGCGCCTACACTCAGAGAAACGCACCAAAAAAGCAGCAACACCTTACATGTGTGAAGAAATATTTAGGATAAGACCTACCAGAGGACTTTAAAATAACCATAAACAGATGGACTCTACAGTAATTGTTTAAACCTAAAGTCTGAATGTGTCAGATGCTCGATTGATGAAATCAGTGTTCTCTTTCTGCAGCTGACAGATCAGACACAATAAGAAACAAAAACACTCTGCCCTTGAAGCCAAAGAAAAAAGTCAGAGGCTTAAAATGGCAGCACAACAATGCAGATAATCAGCTCCTTCACACACCAGAACTGATTCACTGATCTCTCTCACACCCACACGAACACACACGCAAACACATACACACAGAGACCAAAGCTGCTACTCGGTCTGCGACTGCATTTGACATCTGATGCCCCGTTCTCTTTATAGCGTTGTTAATCCCCAACCCTCTTGCATGCACGCGTATCTCTGTGTACATTTCAAAGTTTTGTCATTGCGTGCTGTTGCCAATACCTTCAGCCCAGTCCCCACGCAGGTTTTGTCTTCCTGATGACCTCCGGGGCTGTGCAGGTTCAGACGAGCCCCTTCCTCCATACTGTCATCAGGGCTGTTCACCGTCAAGCCTGACACCTCATCCAGGATGTCCTCTGCAGGGAAGGAGACAGGGCACAGATCATTAGGTAGGGAGTGGACACATTCGCTAGGTGTGTCTGAAGGACTATTGCCTCATTATACTGAAGACAGTTATTAAAAGAAAAAAGATCTATCCATCCTCCATCCATTAGTAATCTGTCTAGAACTGATGTAAGGTGAAAAGAGGGAACACACGCTGGACTGATCATCATTCCATCTCATGACAAACACCCCATTTACTCTCACACTCGAGGGCAATTTAGAGTCTCCAAACAACCTAAACATGCATGTTTTAGGATTGTTGGAGGACAGCACCAAGAAAATGCCATGCAGACATGGCAAGAACAAACTGCACAGAGTCGGGAGCCTTTGTCCTACTGGGTACTGACCCAGTGACCTTCTGGTTGTGAAGTTATTCTCTACAATAAGAAATCTATGCTGTCCTCCAATCCTACTTCTGCTTTCACGATATGGTGGTTTTATTCCACCAATTGTCCATTGGAAATTTCCAATTCACTGCATCCTCTGCGCTGAAGGCCTCTTGTGTGCGCTCGTCCACTCTGGAGCATGACATCATCTCTAACCTCCATCTGGCTGCTGAAGTGTTTCTACTCCCTGCCTGACCCTTTGCGTACGCCGTATCCTACGCAATGACAGCTCCGCACCTCTGAAGGATTCATATTAATATTCATTCTGCTCCAAGTCCCTGTATAAACAATGCCAGCTTGTCAGCCTGTGCACTGCGAGCCCCAATTTATAAGGAATACAAATGGTGCCCTTGCATGGATAAAAAGAGCGGGTCAGACAAACGCTGGCGGCTGCCTGCAGGTTGGTGAGCCGACAACATCCATACATAATTAGCAGATCGCCCTGTTCACCCTCTGCTTAAAAAGATCACCATCTGCATTCTCCCTTTTAGCACACATATAGTTAAGGGGAATTAAGGGATATACAGAAACATAAAAAGGACAATAAAAGCAACAGAAGTGTAGGATTTTAGATTCTGTTCGTGATTTTCAAAGATCTCACCAATCAAAATATGTTTTTAAACACTTTTGAACTATAGACACAATAAACAATGTGGATGATCAGCACATAAACTAGTCCTTTTAAGGCACTTTTTGTGTTAATAAACAGTACTTTTGCAGTACAAACCACACACATTCATACATTAGTGGAACAGGTGGTGGTCACATCTACAGAAGGAAATGAACCAGCAACTTTCCAATAATATCTCCTTTTCACCAAAATGGTTCCAATACTGTTGGAGTCCAAGACATAAAAATGTGATTCCCTCCATTGCCACAAAGTGCTGTTTCAACCACCGTCATTTCTGTGGTCCCTATAGTCTTTCTTCTTCATGTCAGCGGCTTCTCTCAAGTAGTGAGAAAGAAAAATGGCTTGTTTTCATTGGCCTGTGTCACTCTGCCCCCAGGCTCCGATGCAGCTGGTTATTACTCCTGGCCCAGCAAAGAATTGGTGCTACTTGGTGCCAATTTTTCAAGTTTTTGTCCAGTTTTGGAGGGCACAAATGTACAACTCTGCTGCCCCTGATCAACAGGCGTGGATGATGTGAATGCCAAAACAATTGCTTACATTTTCTGACTTACTAATAATGAGAAACAGATTTGGAACACTGGCTGCCTTTGTCGTTAGGGGACAGCATCTAGCAAAACTTTCCACTGATCAAGTGACAACAACTCATCCCATATGCCCACAACTTTGCAGATGTAGGACAGGAAGCTTCACCTTGGCTCTGGGAGAAGATATCTGTTGCCAGGTCCTGCTCCCCGTCGGAGCGTCGGGGTGGGAGGGAGCACATTGCCTGGGGGTCCAGCTGGGGCAGGGTGCTGACACTCAAGGTCAATGCTTGGTTTACGAAAGCAGCCCTCATGTCGTCCATCTGTAGGGTGGATGCAGGTTTACCGTTCAGCAGCAGGATCTCATCCCCGGCTTTCAGACCTGGTGGAGGAACGAAGATATGTAATCTTAAAATAAAAACAACTATCCTTTAAACTGGCTTCTTGTTGGAGAGAAATGCATTACAGGACAGACTGACACACATTAAAGAGAAAATCTTCAGGTCATAAAGCAGCTTCAAGCACAGCAGCTTCCCTGTAGGCAATCTACTCAAATTTGCTCATGTGTACAAACGATCTGCATAAACAAAAGTTCACTGCCGTACTCCTCAACAGCCTCTCGCCGGCTAATCAGACATGTTGAGACTCTAATGTGTTCCCATACATTAAAAATGCATCCTTCTACGCTTGTTTGCTTGAGGCAAATCCTGATCTAATGAGACTGGATGGGTGTATTTGAAGAGGGGGTGAAAAGCCTGCCGGTTTCTGCCCTGGTATCATCTGTATAGTCTGCATGCTGCTATAGAAGAGATAGTATAGAAAGGTTTGACAGGAATGCAGCTTCAGTTTGAGGCTTTTTCTACATCCCTTCCGTCCTTTCGACCACCTGTGCCCGGCTCCACTAATTGCAAATTAGCACTCAATCAGCGGGCCAGTTAGTGGGCAGCCTCGCCCGTTGAACCTGATAGGTTGTGACAGCTGTTGCGGACGTCTGACAGTGGTGTCACCTGCAGAATTAGGTGAGACAACGGCTTCTGGTCCTGTTAACACAATCGCACATGAGCACATGTTTGCTTGTTATCGTCTACACTGACTTTGGCCTCGTTTTGTATCATCTGTCGCAGCAGGAGTAGTGGACACTCTGTGATGCAGCTTTTGTAATGCTGCTGGAGTGTGTAGGCGCGCACACACACACACACACAGATTCATATATAGACACACAAGGCCCACATTTAGCCCCAAGTTATGACCTAGTTGTCTGGGATGTGAAATGTCAGCTGTAGCAGAGTCTTTATTGGACAGAGAGATATAACCCCTCTGGCCATATACTGCTGTGTGTGTATGACTGTGTGTGCTTCTGTGTATGTGTGTGAGGGGAGGAGGAGGGGGGGGGTCTGCTGAATTACAGTGAGATAGAAAAAGAGATGGAAGACCCTTTGGGGCTCCTTGTCCAGGCCTGGCCTGGTTTCTGCCTATACCCTGCAGAAAGTGAAGCGTGATCTCTTTCATTCCCCATTCATCCTCTTTACTCTTAGTAAAACACATGCATGCACAAGCTCGCTCACGCGGACCTACTACGCACAACTTGACACATTTAATTCTGTGATTCAGCAAAGTATAGTGTAATACCCCTAAAAGGAAGCATTGTGTTGCGTGGACGCCACAAGCTCTTTTATCTGCACTGGCATACAGAGGTGCAGAACATGCACAGCTGTGTCCTCTGGCTGCTGCCGGGCTGCAAAGCTGGCAGCTTTTAGATTGCTAATGCACTGGAGGACACAATCTCACACTTGAGTAACCTTGGTCTGACCCCGGGGCACAATAGTGGGGCATGTTATTTTCTATACATTAGTGTTGTATCTACAGAACTGCAGCCTGTTTCTCAAAGCCATTAGGTCTCTCCGGCTCCATTAAAAGATAGGAGCGCATAAACCGGGGATGATCTGACACCCAGCTCCTTAAACAATGGTCAGATGCAGACAAAGGCGAAGCTATTTTTCTTCTGTGCTCCACAGAGGGTGAAGAGAGCTGCACATTCACAGCGCCTGCAGTGTGGAATCTTTTTACTTCCTAATCACCAGACTGATAAATGTCAGGTGCAAGTGATTCAAAGGCTTCTTGGATATATTGATGCAGGTTTTTCTCTCAGATCTCAGTTACAGTATGTTGGAGGGTGACCTCTCTCTGGACTACATTTTCTAAGTATGTCTTGATTGCCTTATAAATCCTGAAAAAGCCAAGATGTGCCAAGATGGAAAAAAAAGAGAGACTGAATCGAAAAAACAGCTTTCTCTCTTTCTCTGTCTATTTTATTGCAAACCAACACCTTTCAAGGCGTGGATTTCCGTTTGCTAAGCCTTGCAAACAAAAGCGTCTGTGCTGTGCTGCCTCAGCAGCTGATGTGATGCATTCAGAGGTGCACAGATAAGACCTCATGTGGGTGCTTGTCAGGTCAGGTGTTGAATATGTGACTGTCAACTCAAGAAAGAAATATGCTCTCACATTCCTTTACGTAACCACTATTGCTCCAGCACCTACATTCTACTGTGATTAATGTCCTTGTTTTTTTTGTTTTTTTTGTTGGTCCTGTCTGCTAAATCTGAATATTAACTCCCAAGACAATAAATGCATAGGAATTGTGGGGTTTTTTTTATACATACCTTTAGCAGAGGCTAGTCCCTCTGCTTTTACTTCAGTAATGTGGAGCTGCTGCGTCCCATCTTCATCTATCACAGCCACAGAAAAACCTACAGATGCACAGAATTAGTAATGGAGAGATTTGGGCATTCATTCTTTTATTCTTATCTGAAAAGGTCTAAATTTGACAGAGAGCGCTGCACTGAGCAATTAGATCCACTTAAGGCACAAGGCGCTCACACTGGGTCATCCCCTTTTAGTCGTTAACAGAGCATGACTCAGTCAAGACTATTACGAAATCAATTTGATTCAGAAATTTGCCAGACAAGAGCCAAGTCTATTCAGTCCACAAAAGGGCTGTGTTTAAAGGTGTGCATACCATATCCAATGGTGCAGGACTCCGCTTTGTCAAACTGGATCACCTTGGTGGCTTTGGGACAAATCTCAATCTCTTTGTAGAGCTGCAAGCAAAGGCAAATTACATTTAATTGGTTAAAAAAAAAACTGTGAGACAGCAGTGCGCCTAGATGGAGGGGGTCAAGGTCGTGTTATTGGTCTTAATAAAGGATGGATAGGTTCATGTTTTATTCAGCCTCCTCGACAGAGCCTGCGAGGGTCGCAGCCCAGGTTGGGTCTGAGAAGCGTGTGGGCGTTTTGACCTCACATCGGGTGAGAGCGTAGACACAGCTGTGTGTACGAAGCAACAGACAGGAACAGAAGTCCACAGTGTGTAATGTGCTGCGCCGCGGAGAAGTAATAATGTAATATCATAGACTGAGGATGAAAGAGGGTGAAATGAGTCACTGATCAAAGCAAGAAGATAAAAGACCTCTTGAGGAAAAAGACTGAGTTACACAATGAGTTTGCTTTGAGCCGGAGCTCAGTGAATCACCTACAAAGCACTGTCACAAAGAGAATTTGTTTTGGGGTTTAGTGCGGCTGAATAATGAGGAGGTGAGGTCTTCTTCAATGTGAGTGATTGTTTATATGAATTAAGTACAAACACAGACGCACAAATGGGTAGTTCATAGTGCAGATAATATGCTCAGAATACTGTTTTGCATAATTTACAGCATAAGGCTTTCTCTTTTGTTGCGTCCTGGGAATTTGTGGGCGCATTGCAAATCAAGACTGCAAACAAGTGATAAAACAACTTTAAATAACACACAATGGAAAGTGCTTGTTACTCCACTTGCATGCTGAGATGTCACTATTTTATAGTTGCTGATGTGACAATTCATATTTCCTTATTATATAGCATTACTAGTGTGTCGATGGCACGGTGTGTGTTTCCTCACCAGGTCGGAGATGTCTTCCTCAAGCTTGGGAACATAAATGAGCATTTGGTTGTCGACCAACACCTTCAGTCGCAGGTAGTGGCCCGAGGGATCAATCTTATGGGTCTGGAGGAGACAGAAAGGATCAAAAGGTGTAGTCTATCCTCTCTGTGATTTCTAGTCACGCCACTTTATGTTTACTGCCACATAGGAAATCCAGGGACAAAAGGCTACAGACAGATTTGTATCTAGTGATGGATATAATCAACATATACATACTGTACATCTATACATTTATATATCTCGATGTATGTAATACACAGGGGTCTTGAATCATATGCTCCAGTTCCTTGTGACAAGTTGATGGTGTGTATGCATGTATGCACAGAGCCGCCCACGCACACACGTCATTCAGCTTTACACACATGTGTTTCAACAGACTCTTGAAGTGGAACGTATACGTATCATTAGGCATCATTATTCCTGTGAATCTCGGCCCGAGAGCAATTATATGAAGCAGAGATGCATTTGATAGGACAGTCTGACACGGTAATACGCAAGAAGAAAAGCTCAGACTGCACTGGCATTATCTAGCATACACAATGTTGACTTTTCAGAGATAGTTTGCCGTCTCAGGTGCTTTATTCAGGCTGACATTCGAGAAGACAAATTTGGGTAAATATTGTTTTGCTGCTAGCCTTCTCATGATCTTAAAAAATATTTGACTTTTGCACGCTGGCCTGTCACGAGCTGTCAGCACATTTTAAATGGTGAGATTTCATCGCACTTATGTAACCATTTATGGTATTCAGCACCGCTCTCTTTTATGACACTCATTGCTCAAACCTGCGTGACTAGCAGCCGTTGACTGCTGCCTCTTGAAGGCATCTACATGAGAATGTGAAGGCCAGAAAATACAAGCTTCGAAAAAAACACTGTTGTATGCAAAGTATCCCATCTGCATTTTCTTCAGGATTGCACTGAAATTCTTGCACAGATATCAGTAATGACTCACCATGCATGTGTTGCTGAGGACGTCGAGTGCCGTGTCTCCGGGATGCACGATGACCAGGACAGGCTGGTTGTTAGGCAGACAGACCCAGGAGGGAGCCAGGTAATCAGGAACCCAAATGTCGCTGTCTGCATTTTGCTGAGGAACACTTTTCACAGAGCTCTCTTGCTCCTTCTGAAAGTACAACAAGCATACATAATTCATCCGCCTTCCGCCCTCTTTGTAGGAAATGAAGTTTCAGTTGTAGTCGAGGTTCTACTACGCAAAGGGACCAAGATAAAAAGAAAACTGTTATCCACAGTTAAAAATTGGTAAAATCCTGTCATAATCCTCCTAATTGGTCATTATTCCTATACTCGCTCTCAAAGGAAACCAGATTCACTCAAGTTGATTAGACTAATGTGATGGAAAGTGGCGGTGGCCTGACAGCGGCAGGAGATCTGATTACAAAATCTAATTCATTTGCGTGGAAGAGAGCCTCTTGATACGATTGTCTCCCTCTGTGGGTATGCCTTACATATCTGTGTTCTTTTTGCATCTTTGTGGGTGTGTGTGCGTACATGCTGTCCAAACCATCCTCTGTAACCTTTAAGCCCATCAGTCTGACCTCAGTCTGACAATCTGGCAGCCGTGTTGGCCTCTCTACCCGGTCTCTGTCTCTTCTGCTCGACCTCACGCTGTCTGTCGCTGATATCTTATCTCCTCCTTTCAGGTAACAGCATCCACAAACTCGTTTATTCTTTCATTCCCAGATCGCCCTTCCCTGCCCCCACCCCCACTAATCATTGCCTCTCCTTCTGGTGCCCCTTCCCTTCTATCTGTACATCGTTCCATCATTTCCACCACCACCCCTCCCACCTCCTCTGCACACCACATCTTTCATTCACGCTATACAATCTGCTGACTGGTTGCAGTCTGGACTGGTGGCCTCTGTTTAAATTAACTTTATGCTTGTGTGCATGTGTGTGTGTGTGTGTGTGCGGATTAGACAGAGAAAGCTTATATCTTGTGTACAAACACATGCACAAGCAAAGTATAGACACGCCGAGTAAAAAGAAAACACACACACATTTTCTCAGACAGAGAACAGACTGGGGGGCCCATAACTAGTACCTCCCCCCAAGTCCCTGAACTCCCCAAACCATCTGGCTACCCTCCTGGCCCATCTAGGATGCCTCTACTGGGGGGTGGGGGAGGCAGAAGTGTGAAGGGGGGGGATCATGGGCAGCACACTAAACCCTCTCCTCTCCCTCTCTCTCATTCCCTTTTATTGCCGACAGTGGGATTCCCCCAAAACAAACAGAGAATTAAGGTCTGTCGAAGTGAATAAATGGTATGAATTTTGGTGGAGACGCTGATTGCAGCTGATGATTCGAGCTCCATTTTGCATCCAGCTGAGGAATGTTACCCCCAATGCATTTCTTCACTGTCATCCCACACTCTGCCACCTGAAGCTGAGCGTGGGCGGAGGGAAATCAATCTCCCAGGATGCCACTGGGGGCCTCCACAGTCAGAGCGGGTTAGTTCTGCAGTTTTCCTCTATCTACTGAGTTCAGAAAGGGGCCTCATAAAATATGGAGCCGGCACACAGCCCAGGAGTAATTTGATTTTTTTTTCCATATAAATTGATCATTTACCAGGCAGTGATAAGTCACTACTAGAGAAGATGGGCCTTTATAATCTACAATCTATTTCTCTTTAGGAGATATTTTTCATTTTGTGCAGTTGTTCTCTCAGTTGTGGTCAATACGATAGATATGCAAGAGCACAGATGGTGGGAAACTGCCAAGACCTTTGCTAGGTTCATTTGTTGAAACATCAGAAAGCTAATGATCCAAACATATCAGATTAAATTTGTCTCGCTGGGATGAGCAGACAGAAATATCCCTCGTCAGGTGGAGTGCGATGCCGAAAGAGTTGAAATTGCCTCAGGCGAATGAAAAGACGAAATGGGAATCTGTCAACACTGATCTGAAAACGGTGTTTGACGTGCTAAAAAGGTAGAGAATAGGAATAATGACATTACTTGTGGCTGGAGGGGTGAGTGGCAATGAGAAAACGGTTGGAGAGCCAAAGCCTTGTGAAGATTTGGGAACAGCTGCAGCAGATCACAAGCAGGTTGTTTATCGACCACAAATAAACTCCAGAATAGAGTTTCCATTGAGCGAGGACGAGAGCTTTTAAAGTTTTATAGTCTGCAAATTTCTCCCCTCGCTCTTCAGACAGCAGAAAAGTGGATGTCTGAAAACATTAAAGCGGGAGTGGGAAAATGACCTCAAAGAGACGCTCAATGATGCAGAAGGATGAAGGAGATTTTGTGCTCTCCCGAGATAACCTCCCTCTAAAATGAAGAGCACCCAAACGATCTCAGTTAAATGAAAGGAGGTGGAAAATCTAGCGACGCCGCCGGCCTCAAGGTCTGAAGATGTGGCCAACACGTTGTACAAGCACAGAGGTTCATCAGATGCCCCAGTGATTTTCACGTTGCGAAAGGGAAACAGCGACAAGGAAAATTACCCAACAGCTACAGTACGTAAGCTCTGGTTCTCTTAAGTTTCTCTACAGACTTTCGCTCTGGGGAGATGATTAATGTGGGGGAATAAACATTGACTGTATCTGTTGTGGCCTTTGTCACGTTGCTCTGCCTGCAGGACAACTGCGGCAGAAATAGAGAGCGGAGTTAATCTCGATTAACATTAAAAGAGGCCTGATGTAAAATGATAACGGCAAAAAAGTCGAGGAGGAAATAGCACTTATTAAAAGAGATGAAGGGACGTTTGAGCGCTTACAGATTTCTCACTGGCAGAGTCTTCAAACATGCGCTCCAGAGGCTTTCTCGCCGGCTCCATCCCGTCAACAAACACCTGCGGCCACACACGGGACAGCGGTGCATTACTATAGCGTCCAAACACATCACATACAGAGCTGTTGATCCAGCACTTATTAGATGCCTGGAGGGCAAACAAACCTGGTTGATGGAAGGATGCCCGGTGGTCTTCCTCTTGGAGGTGGTGTCCAGGCCCCAGAGGGAGGAGAAACGGCTGCGGCGTTTACTGAAGGTTCGCGGCGTGGCCTGGTTCCTCTTCCTGACGCTGCTCTCCGTGCGGGCCGCCACCTGTGACATCGACAATTAGACTTCCCTCGCTCACTTTAAGTCTAAAGGGCTCGTTACTTAGACAAGGCCTCAGAGCCCGGCGTGATCATCTAATAAACATTTGAGACATATTGATAATTAAGAGCTATGTGTGGGAGCGGATCAGTTGTATTTATGCACATCTACCAATTCACATTAAGTTAGTTGATTTTGCATTTTGCAACAAACTGTTGAGGAAAACACGGTTTCGAAGGCATGAACTGAACCCTTTCACCGCTACCACCCACCCACCCCTCTTTCAGTGACCTATTACACTTTCACAGAGAAACAACTCTTGGCATTTCTGGGTTAATTCACATTAAACTACTGTGCTGTGAGCAGCTCTGACTCACTACATGCTACATAGATACATACTTGGATGACCGTGTACTAAATGCATGTGCAGACAGTGGTCGCATACTGTTCTTGGATGTGTGCCTATTGGCCTCCTCACCAGTTCCTGCTTAAGAGACACTTGAGCGTCAAACACAATAGGTCAAACTGTCTTCAGGACTCCGTCTTATGTAAGCTGTGTGCAAGAGGCCCTATATCAGCCTGTTCTCTTCCAATATCACTTACAAAAACGCGTATGATAACTGGATTACTGTGGACAGTGACGAATAAGACCAGAAACACTAATGGTTTTATCTTACATCTTTTTTTAGGTCATCTATAAAGATGTGGTGTGGTTGATATATAGCTGTCTTAAAATGTTCAGAATTTTACAATTGCAGTGATGCACTTGCAAAGATCTGGGAGCAAAAGGATGTAAAAGACAATGGGAATATCCAGAGAGGGAGGAGACAGTAAATTAAGGGAAATAATGTCGATAAGGAGAATAAGAGGCTCAGGGAGATACAGAGAGACAAAGGAAGTGAGGGTGTAGGCAGTATATGGAAGCGGGATGAGGGAGATGGGGGGGGGGGGGGGGGGGGTTGGGGGGGGGGGGTGGTCAGCAGAGCACAGTGTTAAGCCTGTTTGTGGGAAAGTGCCTCAGGGATGGCAGCTTACTAACAGAGTTCGTATTGATCCAACAATCACAAAAAAACACCAATCTCTGATGTGAGTGTGCGAGTGTGTGTGTGCATGTGTGTATCCAAGGGCCTGCTTGTATAAAACCTGTTCTGCTTTATTTCCAGTCATCTCTTTGTTTCCTACATGGTATTTGGCATACGGTCGCATAAATCACAGCAGTGCATGCATCATTCTATCAATGGATGCGATTCATTCTGTACATTCTTGGCGCACCCAAGGTGACAACAGGAGCACGGTGCAGACGGCTGAGCTAATGACTTGGCTTTTGGCCACAGGCTGAAGAAGTCAGCATCCGTGTGTGTAGAGAATGATCTGAATGCAAGAGGTGAGGACAAGTGCGTGACTGCAAGCATGTCCACGTATCTGAACGTGGGGCCACAGAAGGAAAAGAAACTGAACTGACAGCTGGTCTTTGAGCCGATTTTGAGTTTTGTTTGCTTTGCATTTTCCTTGTGGGGTCCATTCCAGTTAAATTCTAATGACGTTTGAGGTGAAGCATTGATTTTCATCTTTATTTCATCTGTCGGGAGTCAAAGCTGAGAGGTGCAGTTTTGGAAATCAAAGTAATTTAAATGAGATTCATTGAATAACATAACATCAAGGTCACATCTACAACTGAGAGAATGCAGCGGTGAGACAGAGGCTCAATAGAAACCAGTTATGTCACAGCTGCAGTTAGTGTTGTATTGTTCTCATGTACAATGGATGAATGCCAAAACCAATATGACAAAAGCCATGTCAATTACAAAAACTGTTGAATGTTTGTTTAACGTTGTATCTCACGAGTAGCCAGCTGCTGCATACTCCAGCTGCATGTGAGCCCACTTGTTTTCAGGCTGTGGGGAAGAAAACAACAGACGGTTTAGGCCCATTCTGGGCTGTTACGTTTGGTTTGACTATTTTGGGTGTTGCCTTGGGTCAGTTAAGCTTAGAATCAGCCACATGTAAGCGCCTGGAATCAAATCAATACACCGTGCCCTGGCAGATTCTGGCATATCATGAAAAAGAAGAAAAACTTTTCTGGCTCAACTGTTTCAGGACAGGTTGTACGGGATTTCTAAGAAAGCAGCAGCTTGTGTGCAAAGCCGAGCACTTTGAAAGAAAGTCAATTTTAGTATGTTTTCCTGCTGTAAGCGGGCATCAGGCATGTGGACAAATGATGAACTCTCACTCTACAAGCTGAGCTGGTATTGAGGGTCCGTGATTGGAAACTGCTGTGATACCTTCCTGAGTGAGTGGAGTGACAGTACAGCAGCAGGTTACGGAGACCGTTGGAGTGTATTTGCAGTCATACCAGAGCATGGAAGGATGAGACAGAGAAGATGCCAAGTCGCCCCATGGCCAGTTTGGTGGGACGTGATGCGAAGCCCAGCAGGCGTTTGGGGTTGGGGGGTTCGCCGCCCTGCAGGCTGGCCAGGTAGCACCGGCAGCGGAACAGGTCCATGTGAAACCGCTCCAGATTCTGCTCCCACAGGAAGATCTGACAGAGGGGAAACGGCCAGATTTTTTGATTATGCAACATAAGAAGAAAAACTCTGCTGATTGGATCCAGATTTGACTATGGAACGGCTCCAGATCTGGCCGCTGATGAAACACAGGAAACACGGAAGAAAGACAAAAAAAGGGATAAAATATGCATAAAAGATCACTTTTTGTAAGCGGATGATTTGGACGTTTCAGGAGGAGTGTGATGTGGGAGTGCTGAAGCCCCTGTGGAGAGGCATTACTCACCAACACAACCCCCACCAGTCACCGACCTGCTGTGCTATGTGCAATGTATCACAGGGTGGGCCGTGGGAGGTGCAACATGGGGACACACACACACAGACAGACACAATCTAAACCTCATTTTTACCCTTCCCTGCCTCCACCTAATTAATCCAGGGTCTAACACAAGACAACTGCTCTTTCTTACAGTCTCCAATGCATCAGAAATCCTAGGCCCATCTATTTATGTAAACTCATTTAGCAAATTAACAGTTCCACATCCCGATTTTGAAAGATGCCACATACTGATACAATTGACCATTCAAGTCAAAGCTCTTTGGAGATAATGCACCTTCTTTTCAGAAGGCAATCCAAATCCCACTGTTTTCTCAGAAATGGGAAGAGTTCAACATGATTGAGCTTAACCACCTTCCCCATTCCTTTACACGTAATATTGTTTTCTTTTATGCATGCAAAGACACAGGGTGGGCTTCACACTTAAGCTCTCCTGTGAGTTCACATGTGACGCTGTCGCAGCATTCAGCAGCAGCTCCTGACACGCATGGAGCGAAACCAAAGCTTTAGCCTGCGTTCTGTGGAAAGTGAACAGACCGGATCTTGGAGGAGCTTTGAAATTCCAGCTGTGACTCGTCTCAAAAGAGCTATTAAATAAGGCGGGATTAGCCGGAGACGGTAAGTCTCACCTGTGTGCTAATGTGTGCATTGCATGTGTTCCAGCATGCGCTATAAATATTCTGCATTCTGCTGCTAAGTACCCGAAAACATCTGTCACCAGCCAGAGTATTTGGGCCGGATGACGGCATCCAGTAAACATGATTTACTGCAGAGATATGGCATGTGGTGCAGAGGTGCAGAGGTGGGCATCTCTCTAAAGGCCCTCAGGTTGTTTCCCTCCTCTGTACACATGAGATCACAAGCTAAATGAATCTGCAGGAGGATGAAACTCCCACTTGCTGATCAACAACGGTGCTCCCTCTGCTATATTAAGTACCTGCTCCAGTATGGTCTTCTTCTTCTTGCTGTCAGTGACGGTGGACAGCTGCATGTTTCCCATCTTCTTCATCTTTTCGTCCATGTCGATCTTCTGCTCCAGCTTGCGGATCTCGGTGCGCAGGAGCCGCACCGTGTCCTCCCTGTGATGCTGGCGAGCCAGGGCGGCGGCACACGCCGAGTGGATCGCCGTGATCCAGTTTTCCAGTTCGGTCTGGCCTGAAGTCTGGGAGGGAGGGAGCGAGGGAGGAGGACATGGGAGGAAATAATTGGTGACATTTTGACATTTTCTCAAGAATGCATTAAGGAGGTAAAGAGAAATGAAGAAATTGACAAGTCAAAAACCATTGTAATCTTATCATCGATTTATTAACTTATCATCCGACTCTTTGGCTGAATGCCACAGCAGACAGCTGCCATGAATATAAAGAGGCACATTTTAATAAGAGACAATGGTCACTGTGGTGGATCACTGTCAGCGTGTGACAGTGTGGCCTTTAAACATGTCAGACATAAAACAAACACATGGACACAGGGCTGGCTTATCTCCCACACATGGCTAAATGTCATACACACACACACACACACACACCAAGTAGGAGGATGAAGTATAGAATGTTTTTTTTCACAGCCATCTCCCTCTCGGTCATGTGGTGACTTCATGTAGTGACAAAAATCAGGCTATTGACAGCAGACCTGTAATGTAATGTAATGTACCTGTTATGTATTTGTTTGCTATGAGACGTGGGATGTGTTAAGTTATCCGCGTGTTACCTGGAAGAGGAAAGCGTCTCCCACTGAGTTGCTGAGGCAGAAGACAAAGTCTTTCTTGGGGTGTTCGGGAACAGCCTGGACAATGCTGTTTTCCACCCACAGCGCGTGTTTGGGAACGCTGTTGTGGTCGATCCCAGAACGACCGTCTGACTCGTACAGGAAGAGGGTGCAGCCTTAAAAAAAAAAAGAAAAAACAGGAAATGAGAAAGACAGAGAAAAAACAATAGAAAATGTAACTCATATCACACAAAATATCTTTCTTGATAAAATAAAAAAATTAACCAAAACAAAAGAAATATTTCACTTAAATCCCTAATTTATGTCGAAGTATGATTCTAATGCATGACGTGGTCTGCGGAAATACCCTGCGATGTATTTATTTTCCCGGGGGTAGATATACAGTCAGACAGAAATGCAGCCACAGATGCTGCATTTCACAGCCACGAGATTGGATTAGACACGGATGCCGCCGTAAAATTAAATTGTGATGAGGCCGAGGGGAAGAGATGTAAGGCCACACAGAAGAGGGTGACAGAGGACAGCAGAGGTGACAGGCAAGGTCACGGGCTGTGTTCAGGCTGATGTGATTACACTTTAACAGGGCCGAGAGAGTGAAGGATTAAAGGAGTGGAGGGGGAGTCAGGATAAGATCTAAATCTGGGATGCTACATTACGGCTACACAATTGTGTTAAAAAATAAGTCTGACATCTTGAATCTGAGTCGCTGTAGTGAGTTATTGAGGAAATGGAAATTGGTTCATATACGTAAGAAGTACATAAGAAGCTGAAGATCTTGTGGTCAAAGGTGCACTTGATGGAACAACTTAATCCTTTTCAAATCTTTCCAATCGCAACATGTGAAATGCAATTCAATGCAACACCTTTGAGAGAGACCCAGTAGTGTTTCCACTTGCGCCTCGTCGCAGGTTCCACCTTCTTATTTTTCTTATGAACCAAGAAGTTCTTGACAGCCAGCGCTCCGGCCTTCCTGACGGTCCCCTGCGCGCAGCCAATCAGAGTGTCCGACGGGTACGCGCTACTCAGGGTGCCGCTGCTCTGCTCGTCGCTCACGGCCGAGCCGGCCTCCTCCACGCAGTCGCGTCCCTGATGTGTCTGGAGGACAAGGTGAGCGATAGCATCCGTCTTTGAATCCTGAACCGTGAGGATGAATAAGAAGATCTCTCTCACACACACACAATATCTCACCCAGGCTTGATTGTCGAGCTCCTTCCGGAAGTTTTCATACACTCCTCCCCGGCCTCCCTCACCTCCTCGGCCCTCCCCTCCCCCAGCGCTGCTGCTTCCGCTGTCGCTGCCGTTGAAAACGCTGCTCTCGGTCGCAGAGTAGACGGAGAAGGAGGCCGACATGGCTTTACACCGCCTGGACACCAACTCGCCGTCCCCGTCTATCTCCGTGGTGACGCCGTCGATGCCGCTGTCGCCGTACTCGCTGCCCTCGCCCAAAACACCTGAGATGTCCTGTGGGCCAGAGAAACAAGTTTCTTTTTTTTTTTTTTAAATTAAAGTATGTTTTGGTAGTCAAAATATGTACGCACACACAAATGGGGTTTCTGGCTTTCTAATTGGGCATCTATGTTTGTGGCTGGTGTCTCTGTGTGTTTGGGTTCTGTGCGCTTTTGCACTTTTCCTTTTTACCGAACCTTCGTCTGTTCTCCTTCTCTTTGTTTTGCTGTGTTGTCAGTCTATTTATATCTGGCTAGCAGCCCCCACAGCTAGACGAGATGAATTTGTAATAAGCACTTAGGGTGCTCAGCTATCCAAGGGTGCTTGGGGGTTCTGGGAACGAGTTGAAAGAAAAGCCTGGCTTAGTTGCCTCTTATTTTACCTTTTTTCATCAGTGACACATGATTCTTTATTCTATATATGTATGTGTGTCTCTGGTTAATTGGTTGCTCTATGACACATCACAGTGCCTTTGCTTTCATGTGTGTAATAATGCGTGTTAGCACAATGTGTGTGTGTAGTTTGTGACTGCATGTACGATATTGTGTTTTAACACTGTAATGACTGCAGGGGGAATGAGAAAAGTAGATGGCCCTACAACAACCTTCTATCTGTTCGCCCTTTCCCACCACCCATATATGCACACACACACGGGTGCTTATACTTATATAATGCCCGCACACAGACTGCAGAAATTGAGCAGACACAGGAAATGTCTCTGATTGTAAACAAAAAGTTCAATCCTGCAGTGACTGTCATGTTTGCGAACTTCCTGGATCCTAGTGGTAAACAAAGCCTCCTATCAAAGGCTTCTACACTCAGGGGTTTGCGTTTCACAGGGGGTTGGGGTACAAACAGAATACCAGACGAAACTCAGATTTCTATCGTTTTTCACATCTTCGTGATCTAACCTGAGTGGTTTGTGCGCGGCGTCCTTGGAATGCCGGGCACGGTGCGGCCGGTATTCCCAGGCCCGCCAAGCCCTCGGACAGGCAGTGGGAGCGTCGGCAGGGGAGCGTGAACGCTCCGTAGCCGCCACCGTCCTCCTCGGTGGGAGACATCAGACCCTCCTCCCCGTCTCCATCGCCGTCGCACTCCACCTCCCTGTGGTTCTTTGCGTAGCGGCTCCTCTGCCCCCTGAGGCCCGGACTCTGCTGGCTGCACAGATGGTCCAGAGACGATGCCCTTTCAGCTGAACCTGCAACGCAACACAGTCGGTTATTCTGATTTACTGTCACTAACTTTGCAATTCTTCACCACATTTGACGTGTAAATTAACCTTCTCGGTGTGTGTCTACGACCCTCTGTGAATCGGTACGATTCTGATGAGCGAGTGTGGAAAAAAAAAAAAGTGTGTCTGCGTGTGTGTTTGCTGGAAGCGCCATCCATTACTGTGATCCAGCTCAGCACCTCGGGCAGTTACCAGTTACCGCCTGCTGTCAAGCTGGGCTACAGCAGCTCCTGCACAGCACCGGTTGAAGTAACAACCACTCTGATGAACTGCCCTGCTGCAGCTGATGAAGGGCAGTGAACCCTCAATCAGTCGAGTTCTCAAATCATGTCTCCCTGCTCGGTGAATGCCGGCAATTTGTCCCTTCCCTCTCTGTCATCCCCTGCAAAGTGAGCCAAATCAAGCTAACACCCCTGCTAACACACATATAGGAAGACGATTTTCCTTCAATCATCAGGCGATATTCACTTGGACAGCTATGGTCCTGCTTTATGAAAAGTGAAACTCATATAGAGTAAAAGATGTCAAGAAATTGAATCCAGCATGAAGTGATTGGGTTCAGGATAAGAAATTTAACTGAAATGCAAAATGAAAGTTGAGCAACGGACAAGACAGTATTATATTAATGTTCTTGTGTTGCAGTTTAGTCAAGTTGAGCCCCAATTTTCAATTTAAATCTCAACAAATGTAAATTTTATTGAATTGGTTGATCCTGGACAACATCTCTGTGATGTGTGTGTGTGTGTTCCCCACCCTCACCTGCGGGACCTCTGGGCCTTGTGAACTGCTCCTCCTCCTCCTCTTCTCCTCCGTCGATCATCTCCTCAGTGCTGGTCAGATGCTCCTGGCTCAGGTCAGACAGAGAGAACTCCATGCTGTCCTCTCTCCACATGTCCGCTGACTTGGACCGCTTCTTTTTGAAACTCCCGCCCTCCCGCGGACCCTCAGTCATCCGCTGCAGGTACCTCTCCTCCCCCATGACGTCTCCGTCCCCCTCCCCCATGGAGTCCTCTCCCCCGTCCTGGGCGACGGTGTCCGCCTCTGAGGTCTCGGGTGTGGGCGTGGCCAAGGGGTCGTCGTCGTTTTGGAAGGACTCGGGCCTCATGGTCATAGCAACACGCTGCGTCCAGTGAGGGTTGATGCCAAACTCTCCAAACGCATCTGTGGCGTTGAAGGGTTCCAGGCCGCTCTCGGCTAAGGACTGCGGGATGCTGGGGGTGCTGGAGGAGCGAGTCGAGGCTTCGGAGTTCCTGTGTTCCTGTTTCACTGAGGACGAGTGGCGGGAGCGGCGAGTGATCGGCTGCTTGCTGGTGAGACGGAGTGACCGGGCAGTGTGCTTACAGGAGATATGTCCCGTCACATCGCCGTAGAAACCGCTGTCCCCATTCTGACTCTCCACATTTCCCATGATTCAACTGCAGATGAGAGAAGTAGCCTTTTTAGAAACAGATGCACCACAGGAAATGTTCCTACTTATCATGTTCATTCTCTATGAGCAATTTTTACAAGTTTAGAAACAAGTGATGTAAGCTTGCAGCACATCTGCGATTTACATAACAAGCGTTCATTTACTGGCGAGTGGATCATTTGAGCTCATGCCAGACCAAGCAAGATCAAGTTCATCAGCCTCATACCTGCGAACTGATACCACGCATGTTTGTGGGTGTTGGTGAGCTGGATTGTTCTCATGTTTAAAATAGAAGAACAATTTGACTAGTATCATCCCCCAATTCAGACAGGAACATGCACCTGGCAGCTGTTAGCAATGTGCTCTCTGTTGTCTGAAGGTCTGGGGGAATCGGGGGAGTCAGGTGAACTAGCAGGTGAACTTCGGAGTGTGACATAAAGGAGTTTAGAAGCAAAAGGAAAAAAAAACTATGTGACTCCATTTGCATTGTGAGAGAGGCATCGAACCTGATACTTTCTTGAATAGTTAAATGCCAGTACATGTAGAAAAAATCAGCAAATGAAAAATTGAACAAATAGATATGAAAATTTAAAAAAGTATCTGAGGCAACAGTCATTGAATATGCTGAATACTGAATGTTGGGAAATTATTATAGAAAATATTTCTTGCAATTATGGTGATACCTTCAACATTACTACCAAGGGCTATAGCTCAGCCTTTCATTTCTCATCTCCTACATTATTACTGAAAAGCAGGTCAATGTGTGAGCTGGGTGAGTGAGTAACATTTAATGGCCCTGTTAATGAACAGCAGCACATCGCAGATATCGCCAGGGATCTCTGAATTGATTTTCGAGTTGAGCTGCCAGTTAAAGGAGATGAAGTATCCGCAGACGAGGCGAGACTGCTAGTTTTTCACCACTTTAACTGACACTGATGTGAGGTAATTTACTGGACAACACAGAAATTGACAAGCAAGAGACATTTTAAAGTACACGTTTCTGTACTATATTAAAGCAATTTGTTGAAAACTCCACAGTCGTCTTTCCCACTGAAACTTTGATGAATGGCTACTTGTGTTTGCCAACACAATGGATCGATCGGGCAGTCCTTTCTGCAGCATTTCTCCCGTTCCAAGCATTTTAGAGCGATCAAAGAAATCTGTTTTGTTTTTTTGCTGCGTTCTGCAGATCATAACGTTATCTGAGCGTTCACCTCCTGCTCTCTGTTATATAAGCACTTGGAGCTGCTGAGTCAGATCGGTTGGCCCTCTCTGAATCACACATCATCAAACCCACACTATCAGCTTATCGGTGTGGACTCGAACTGCGGAGAGACAGACCCGCAATTATCTTATCTAACAAGTCAAAAATAATTGAATTTAGGAGAGAGAAACAAAGCTTCCAAGAGGTAATTTCGCACATTTTTTATCTCCCCATGATGTAACAGAAAGCAGACGAACGACAAACAAACAAAAATCAAAGCACTGGCAGAGATTTTTAGCCACGATGAGAGATGCACAAGCTGCGGTTACCTGGACTAAGCAGCCGCATCACCAGCTTCTCCACCTTAGCGCGCTGTCATCTCTCACCGGCCGCGTGATCCTCCGCACATCCTCAAACGTCGGTGTCAGTTTGCCCTGAGAGGAACAAGAAGAGAGAGGAGTGTTTCAGTGGAGCTCTCGCTACTTCAAAGTGGCCCTGTGTGTCAAACACCCGAAGAGGAGGAGAGAGAGAAAATAAGGGCGGGAAGGTGCTTCTAAAAAGGATCTGCCAGGTACGTCACATAAAGTCAAGTTGAAAGGGAAGCTGCCAAGCAAACCGGAGAGGCAGCCTATGGGATAAAAGACGACACACAGGATGAGTGAGAATAAACGATGCAGTGGTCAGCCAGCCCGGAGATTGAATAATGCAGCGAAGTGTGGAAAAAAATAGAAAAGGCAAAAGTGAAAATGCATTTAAAATACACACATATACAAACACACAAGTCGCCAGAAACAAAGCACAGAGCTATTGTCTGAGCCTGAGGAGGGGGTAGAAGAAGAAAAAAAATCCAAAACAACCAGGGTTTCTTTGAACTGCACCCTGAAACTCATTGCCAACCCAGAACCAAGCAGGCATGTGCAGGCATGTGCTTGGAGTGGTTTGGGAAAACTCCCCTTGTTTCCCTGCAGACAAAGAGATGCATACACATACACACACACACACACACATTCACGCACGCTCTTGGTAAAATGACAGGAGATGAAAGCAGCAACTGAGAGTGATTTTCTGCTTTAGACTCAATTAAATGATCCATGCCAACACGACCTAATTTTCCCTAATACCAGCCCTGAGCTGCTTAGAGCAGACCGTCATTTCCATAATGTGCTATGTATAGTGTGAGGGTATGCAAGTGCGAACATGCTTTGCTAGCAAGTAGCTGTGCACTTGTTTCCTGTTCAACAACTAGATGAAGATGTAGCTTTTGCACAGACTGAGGCAGACTTTGCTGGTGATCCCTCTTTGTGATATCTGGTGAGCATCTGAGTTTCGAGGCCGCCACCGGCAGCTTCATCTAACCGCTGCCCTAAATGCTGAAAACATTATTGTTGGATTTATTTGTCTTCTGATAATCCTGTAAGCAGGAACATAATGCAGAGCAACTCAGTTCAGTGTCATGTAAAAGAGCAAAAGCAGACGTTGATCAGACTGTTTAGATCCTTAACGTCTGGGTGGTCATTTTAATTAGCTGTTCCTCTTTTTTACTGGATATAAAGAGAGTCTTTTGTTCCCTCGGGTCGAACCCTTGACTACAGCTGCAGCTTTTGTTATTGATGGTGATGGCATAACACTGTCAATTTGTTTATTCTCCGGGGCAGAAATACAAGAAGTTACCAACGTTACGATTCTGAGAAATAGGACAGAAATGAAAGCTCAGAAATGGAGAAGCAAGAAAGGGCTGTGGCCGAAGTGAAACCCATTCCCGAGTCAGTGCATTAAAGTCATTTGTTACATCTCATAGGCCGACCCCGACGTCGCTGCATGCCAGCGTGTGTGATCATGTATTTAAACTTAGCCAGTCCAGCACATTTCTTTTTACCCAGCTGTGGGAAGTGGTTACATAAGCTGAACTTGACCCTGATTCTTCATTTCCTCTACCTCTCACTCCACCCTTTGTTTCTCATGCCTCCTCCATCCCATCCGGCCTGATGAGACTTATCCCAACCCACACACTCGCCACCCCCAAAACAAACAGAAATATGCACAGTGTAACACACACAAAATGCTTGACAGGTGCTGGATATTTGTTTTGGATCCACTCCTGCTTTCATTTAAAATAAGAGTTCGTAAAACCAACGTAGGACTGGAAATTATTTCATAGATAGCGGTTGAATATAAACAATACACACAGTAACAAACACGCTCACAAAAAATAGAGCATTTGTAAAAGCAACACTGACTCTACATTTTCTATTCACGGTAGCTCATCTATATGGCTGATTTGAATGCGGTGGAGGTGGAAAAAAAAAACGACGGCCGTACAAACAAACAAAACAATGCTGTCTGACACATCACAGGGGACGTCAAACCACTGCTTTTCCTCTGGCAGTGTACAGTCTAAAATGTTTAGTCTCTTCGTTCTTCCTCTCCCCGTGCCCTGCAGCGAAGCACGGAGGAGGGAGCAGGGTAACAAGAAGAGGGGGAGCCGGGATGCTGGGGGTGGGGGTAGCAGTGGGCGGAGGGGGAGGGGGGGGGGGGGGGGGGGGGCTCTCTGCTGAACCCACGTTCGAGCCGAGAGGTGAGGCGAGGCTGGAGGCGTGAAGGGGGAGGGAGGAAGAGACCATACTGAGGAGCGGAGCTAGGAATAGAAGTTTGATATGGAAAAGTGATAGGAGGAAGAGATGCAGCCTGAGAATGTGCGAGACAGAGAGAGAGAGGAGAGATAGATAGATAGACATGGGGTGGGAGGGGGGTCCTATTGTTGCTGTGTTTTAAGTGGATAAGTAGACATGTGCTCCGGCTGCCTCTCTTCAGACTTAATTGAGGGAGCCGAGACAAAAGGGGAAACATAATTATTCGCTCTCTTTCTCTGTCTCCCCGTTCTAGCAGTATATTAACACATTGAGGGAGAGTATTAACACAATGGCCTGCGCAACAGCAGCCAAAACATCATTACCATGCAGATGTGCCCACTCACTGACACACACAGACAGCAGACAAAGAAAATGGAAAAAAAAAAGATACAACTCCACATTGGTTAAATGTTTTGGTTAAAAAAAATCTATTAACACTGAAGTTACTTCTCTCCATTTTTGACTAATAACATATTTGAATAGACAATCTACTCTCGTCCGCTTTGCTGCTTCTGTGTAAAATTCCAAAAAAACATGGAGAGAGGGATGCAAACTATGAGGTAAATACTCCACATGCTGTTGCTGCGGGTCTTCTTCTTCAGTCTGCTGAAGTATATGGGATCAAGCTGTGTGAGTTCCAGCCCAATGATGTGCTGGGCCAACATCACCACCCCGCTAAAGTCTCCACACCTGTGCAGCTAGCATATCACACAGTCATAGAGCCAGTCTTGATGGCCCTTCTGCAGAGGTTGAGCTGTTCTCTTTTCGTTCCCTGAGGAAGAGGAGACTTTGCTCTGCCTTGGGAATGGGTTTTTGAGGTTTTGGTGGTCTACGTCAGCTGGCATGACACGTGCATTCCAAGGAACTTAACATCGTCCAGATGCTACCGTGCTCTTTGGAAAAATACCAAAGGCCTGTCAGAACAACGACAGAGCAGGCACACCCTACTTCCACCCGCCAGTCTTTTCATCTCTGCACCTGTCTCACAACTCCGCCCTGCATGACACACAGCCTGGCTCTCCAGATTCACACCACCCATGACGTGGATGTTAACTACTGTATGCCATTGCTCTATGAAATAATACCAACAAAACCTGTCTCACTGACTAAAGCTTGTCTGCTGTCACAGGTCTGTATTGCATTACAGGCAATCACCTCCACTGTTTAAGCCTGGTATGACTGCAACTCTCCACCACTCTTTTGTGTTCCCATTTGTGGCTGCATTATTAAAGCTTTGATAGAGCTCTCGTCTCTGGTCTCCTGCACTAGTGACCCAGAACCATCCAGCTGCAAAATTGACCCTGCAGAGACCAAACAGCTGAGATGAGTTTTGTCCTGTCAAAGTTAGATGATAAAAACTTAGCAATGGAGGGAGGCTAGTCAAGGAAAGCAGGTGGAAGAGCAGGAACTTGTGGGGCAGGAAGAAACCATCTGGCATAGTGGTACAGTCATGACCAGGCTTAAATAGTGGAGGCAGTTGCCAGTTACGCAGAACAGGTGTGTCTCAGAGTGTGGGGAGCTAACCACGCCTCCTGCCACAGTCTGAACAGACAAACGCAAAAGGGAGGGGGAGAACAGAGTAGCAAAAAAAACGCAGACCATAACACAGTCTAGACTGCATGCGGAAGAGCTGTTGAAATCAAATTATGAAATCCGTTGTGCACCTTGACGACAAGCTACAAGATAAACAACAAGAAAACAAGCACCCTTCATACATTTTACTGATTTCACCCTTATATTAGGACTTGCAAAACCTGTGGTGTTCAATTCTGGACAAGCAGTTCATTCATTTCTGTAACGTTTGTTTCATTGTTTTAGCCTGTTGGCCGTTGACTGTCACTGATTACACAACACAAGCACAAGCGATGACATGAAATCAAATCTCACACAAAACTGGTTGACATAGAAACTGATAAGAGGACCCAGACAGACTCCATCAACCTCAAACACTACAGCAATACAGTAGATGAGGTTGTTGGTGCTGCTTATAGCTCAGAATTAAATATTCTTAAATAGGTGCTTCTAAATTACATAAAAGACCAGGATTCAAGACCCTCAGCAACGGGACTGAGGCAACAGGAACCCCATTTAGTAAATGATCAACAGTGAATGATCCCATCACAAAAGAGACATGAAAGGAAACAGTAGTGGTCAGTCTAGACACTGCTGTAACCAGAGATGCCTCATCCTGACCGATCACTCTGACCTCACTCTGCACCCTTCAACCACGACCCCATGGAGCTTCAAACTCCTTGTCACAGCCACTGGACTCGCCCTTCCCTCTGGGCACTTTTCCCGCACCTTTCACATTCCTCAAATGGTTACCAGGCCCCCTCCCAGTTGGAGCAGGGAACCAAGACGCTGAGGTTGACACTCTGGGGGGCAAACAAAGGAATTTGCAGATGGAACCAACTTCATTCCAAGCAAGTTAACAGTGACTTCCCCGGTAACCTGGGAAAAGAAGGTTTTATCAGTGTGTTTCCAGACTCTGTGACTTTGGGCACACACCTGCTAACATGCACGCATGTACACCAGGGCTTCCTTGTTGTTGTTTCTGAGGAGCAAACCTGCTTTGGCAGATAACAGGCGTGCCGTGAATAACACGTGAATCAGGGCTAGGAGCAGGGGGCTTATTCGCGAGAGGCTGTCTGCGTGTGCACACTTTGGTGTGTGTGCATTGTTCAAATTTGAGGAGCAACTGTATCTATCCATTGTGGAGATAACAGTCAGATATGCTCTGAAAACACACCATTGTGGAGATGGGAGCGCACACTCCACTGCACTCCCACAGTCCCTGTGAGACGGGACTGTCTGAGACATCACTGGTAGAATTCCCTCGGAGAGGGAGATTAGCTTCTTATTCATCCTTTCGGGATCTGACAAGACACGCGCCAGCTACCCCCCTCCCCTCAGCTTAAACACACACACGCACATACACAAACAGTGCGCCTGCGAGCATGAGTCTCCGCTGCTTAAATCAAACATTAATTTCTTTTAACTGGTGAGAGACAAATCATAATTCCTTCCTGAAGAGTGCTTTCATTTGGAGGCCACAGAGGAGGGCAAAGCACTAAAAACAAAAAATGACAGAGCAACGTGGAGTGGGAGGAAATGAGATGACTGCTTTTCACTTCTGCTCTATTTGTTATCCACTAACAGAGAAGTGGAAATAAAAAAGATTTAAGATTGAATTGATAAAAGTAGCAGAAAAAGGCAATTCTTATTTTCTTACAAATCTAGGAGTGAAGACACCCAGCTAGACCTAATTAAAAAAGAAAATAAATGAGTCATGTAGTGCATAAGTGTCTGTGTGGCATCTGAGGACCAAGTGGAGAAGATAAAAGGGCAGTGGGATTCAGTGTCAGCCATTTCACTCCACTTTACTCCTCAAGTGTCACTAACTTCATTAAATACGCTCCTCCATCTTTCTAGGAGCTTACACTGTACGCTCCTTAACTCAGATTTCAGCTGACTGTCTCTGCAGCGCAGCGCAGGCAGGGATTACCATATTTTACAGAAAATCCTGCAGGCTCAAGTCCTCCATTGAGCAAGAGGCCTGAGAGAGTCAATGAGCATGTGTAGCTTTTGACGCTCCACTGTGTAGCTGCTGCCGTCGAGTGCAAGCTCAGCAACCTGCATGAATCCCTGCATGAATTTTAAGACAGGAAACCCCATAGATTTAAAACCTTCCCTTATGATATTTCAAGATGCATACTTTAATATGACGCTTTTACACCAGATGATCAGAGTTCCCCATTCTTCTGCTTGTTCTGCGATTAAAGAGATCAATGAGTGTGACTACAAGTCAAATCCGCCCTCTCTTTTGGGTTACTGCACCGCCATACAGAGCAGCAGGTTGCTTGACAAAATTGCCTTTTCCTTATCTCAATAAATCATAATCCTTATTTTTTTTCTTCAATCAAGGCTAACTCGTTCCTCCCGGTGAAATGGTGATCGTGCAGACAATGGCCTCCCAGTCATCAAACCCAATCAACTGAATACGCATGTGGTGATTTGCTGCTCCAAATATGTGAGGAGCGGTAAGGGAAGTGTTGTTTAATTATCCAGGAGGAGCGGGACGAGACGCTGACTGTGCTCCAGATTCGACTGGTAACCGTAGAAACCCTGCAGGGCAAGACGCAGCCTGGGGGGAGGAGCGGCTGGGAGTGGAGAAATAAGATGGAGAGAGATGTTAAGAAAGAAGACGAGCGCAGTGCAGACGTGGCAGCGTATTTGTGTTTTCTTGAAAATGCACGTGGGCAACGCGGAGAGTATGCAGACATGCAGATGGCAAGAGAAGCTGAGGAATGGGCACTTTAAGACCAGTACATCTGGGGTTTTATTAAAAAGCAGATAACTGTGTCATCCATGGCCAATACAAAAGTGGTTTCCATCTGCTCCTGTCAATCAGTTTTTGTTTTAAAAGGCAATAACATTACAGTAGTTCTCGTGAAATTTTATTGCCAAAAATCTAATCCAGGGGAGTAAAAACCCTGACTTTTTGCCAAGTTAATAACACTTTTCTGACTTTTTTGTGTTTCTACCACTTAACAAAGGCTGTACTATCCTATTTGTACCGCGATGTGTGCAGGTTGCCGTGTTTTTTTCTGTTGAATTCGAGTTGCACTGACCAAATCCCTCTCAGCTTGGTTGACATGGCAATGAAGTCATGAAAGGGTAAAGGACACTCTTGTTAAGCCTGAGAGAAATGACTAGTGCTCTGGCTCCTTGCACCATCTTGAAAAGGGAATTCCTTCCCATTATGGATATATTGCCTTGTCCCCCTCAACTGAGCCATTGTGAGAATTTTCTCTCTCCTTTTCACATTAATAATTTAGGCTTAGAGAATAGAGCCAATTTCAAAGTGTACTGTCAAAACAAACAAATTAACATTAGGCAAAAAAAAGTGCTTAATTTTGGCAGAAGGCAGACAGTTAGAGACACCTGCAGACAAAGACAGGTGTGAATGCTGCCAAATTGGTGGGTAATACCTCCTTTTCCGCTCTGAAGGGACAGCAAAATAACAGGGCGGATGAGTGAGTGAGAGAGAGGGATAAGAGGGTTTTAGGCACAGGTAGACTGATAGAGGTGGGAGGTTGAGACTGGGGGGATGGGATGAGAAGGGGAAGAGGGTCTGAAAAAAATATAATGGCGTTGAAAGGGGGAGATGAGAGGCTGTTAGAGCACTGGGAAGCCAGTGGAATCGAGTGTTGGGCCACAGGTAGAAAGATGAATGATGTGTGGTGAGGTGGAAGGGGATGTGAGAGGTAAAGAGGTGGAGTGGTGCTGATAGGTCCTCAGGGGCTGATGGAGATAGATGTTGTGTCAGTTCAAAGTAGGGCAGATGTGAACAGGCCCCGATTTGTTGTCAGTAACGATATGACTGCAGTCAGGCTACCTGGAGAGAGTCATTGACAGGGTTATTGTCCGGGTTATTGTGCATAGATGAGACCTATATGTTCTTTCACACATGGCTCCAGATAAACAGTCAAGCTGTTTTCCATTGTAAACACACAGGAACATGCAGGTAAATTTCTTGCTTTCCCAGTGCACATAGACAGGTCTGTAGTCCAACAGAAGGACTCACAGACCGTTAACTGTCACACAAACACCTGGGGGAATAGTAGAGTCTCCAATCCACCTAAAGACACATGGTTGCAGAGTGCAAAGAAAGTGCAGTACCCAGAGAAATTTCACACAGATGCTAGGAAAGCATGGAGTGAAACCAATGTCCTGTTTGGTTTGTGCTAACCACCAAACCTAAGTATTGCACCTATGAAAAAATGTCTAGTTTTATGCTGAGCAAATTCTCGACACAAAGCAGCACCGCAATAGTGCTACACTATTTGGGAGCAAGACAGCAGCTTTGGTTTTACCACTGGCAGACAGGTGAGGAGTGAGGACAAAGTGGAGACAGCGGCACGCAAGAAAGGAAATGAAAAAATTGAGAGCGGAGAATAGGTAGATACCTGGACAAACTTTGACAGTACAGACCTGACAGAGGTGAGTAAGCAGGTGGTGTAAGGAGAAGCGCAAGTGGCAGAACCGATGGGAAACACAAAGGTGGACAGCGGTGAAAGAGGGGGAAGGGGGCAGCAGGGGATGGAAGAGGAAGTTATCTGAGTACATCCTAGCACCTGAGTCAACAGCAGCACTGGCAAACAAAGCAGCCTCTTGAAGAAGAGGCCGGAGACAATGCACTGCAGTGAGGGATGCGGGTAAGAAATGTTGAGCAGGAATGTGACAGGCAAACAGCAGCTCACCGAGCTGTGTCTCTGCCTCCAAGGCCAACAGAGGATACACAGAGCAGCAGAACGCCAGTGTGCTTCCTGGGTACACACAAACACCGCTGGCCAAGCCAAAACGAGGGGAAGTGTTAAAAATGGTTATTAGGTTTCTGTTGGTCAAAGATTAAATAAAACTTTAACAGCTAAAACCGATGTCTTCAAAGTTCACATCCAAATACGTTATAAATAAATACCAGATTAGCGTAAATGAAACGTGGCATAAATACCAGATTACAAATTTGCATCATTCCAAGAAAACCTCCACCCACTTTTACTTCTGCATTTTTACACCCCCCACGCCCTGCCACCCACCAACACACACACGCAAACACACACACACAACACACTCGCAGTCAACCTACGCCCAAAAAGTTGCATCAGTGTTCAGCAGTTTTCAACCGCAACATGATTTTAGTGGACAAAAGCTCAGTTTTCTGCACAGATTAATCTTATACTGTACCTCTACTATCAAATAGAAAAATCTACTTTTTGGCCAAAAACAGTGAAGGAAACTATCCAAACAAAGCAAAAAGCAGCCTTCAAAGAGTGTACTGTGATTTGTTTTAAGCATACACAGACATTTGGTGCAATTAGAAAACCGTCATATTAAAGTCTCTGTCAAAACATCTTGAAGACCAAAACTGCAAATAACATCAGCGATTTCCTCGTCAAAGCAGTGCCACCTTACCTTTGCTGAAGATTGCACCAGAAAAATGTATGTCGCTTTGGGTAGAGGTCATTAAGGTTAGAATCGTCTTTAAATCCCCTGATGTTCACATTTCACATTTCTATCCTGTAGGATTTGAGTCAATCTCGTCTCGTGGCAAAACCACCACCACCACCGAGACACAGATGTCAACAACATGTCAGCAACATGGCATCTCCTCTTTAGATGGGGTTGGATCTAGGTCAATGGGTCCATTTCCCGAGAGTTGAGCTCTTGTGAGGACTCGAGCTGGGGGGTTATTGTGTGCGCTCTGAGTGGCTACAGTGAATAGAGCCTCCCCACTCAGTGCATTAGTGACCTGTATAAGCGCCACACGACTCACTGACATCTGAGTGCAGGCCTGAGGGTAGAGGACAAAAGCAACCTGACCACACAAACATATTCATGGTCACATGTCCAAAAGCCAAAGCACCAAAATACAATAACAAAAAAAACAAAGCCTAGTAGGAACCTTATACAGCACACACCATAGGGGGGGTTGATCCCCATAGAAATTCAATCCTGAGAGGCAAAAAAAGCTGTGCACCTCTGCCCGTAAGCTCCTTCTTCATTGCTTTTTTCAACCCCCCTCTCTCCACACACACACACACGTGCATACACGCCTATTCAGGCATATTCACAAGCATATTTGCACATGCACACGCTGACAAATGCACACATAGGCTTTTGAGACTGCCTTGTACTGCATCACTTCCAGGTCACCAAGCAGAAACGTGAAGTGTGACTATGTGATGAGCACTGAGTCGCCGGTCAGCGCCGTCTTTGTGCAACTACTGTTCTGTGGGGGTTGAAAGAGGAAAGGAGAGGAGAGGAGGAGAGGGGCAATGGCCGAGTGGCCCATTTCGTCTGCTTAAACTGTGGTCACATGGATGCGAACATGGACAGAAAAACATGTTTAAAACAGAAGTATGGGGTGTGAAGATCTCCACAGAGAGATAAAAAGGAAGAAAGATCCTATAAAAGCCAAGTCTTCCCTGTGCAAACAAGACAGAAAGACAGTCTTTGAAGGCGCTCTTTACTCTCACACAGTAATTCCTTCCTTAAATCCCTACTCAGCACTTTACGCAGACGTATTTCCGCTCACTCACTCTGAAGTCTTTCACTCCGGCTTCCTGTTCAGGTAACATCTCCAATCTCATCTTGTAGCAGGCTTCCTTTTTCCACGCAGCCGCGTTAACTCAGCGTCTAGCATCCTATGTGGAATGACGCATGTCAGCGTGTTTGTGGCACACTCATCCTTTGTTGGTTAATCACTCTGTAAAGAACATTTTTCACCTTCAGCTGCTCTTTGTTACTGCTTTGAACTTGCTTTCTCTGTAAAGATGTGAATGTAAAATCCCCAACCCTCTATATGGAATCAGATGTAGATGCGTACACACATGCACACACGCACAGATGCGTTCATGCATCATCGGTTGGCAGCCTGAGCCGATGTGTGGGCTGGGACGCAACGCTGATCAGAGATAATGGGCAGACATGACAGCGATGGCAACGCTGTCGCTCTGAGAGAAAGAGAGGTTGGAAAGAAGGATGATGGAGAGAGAAAAGGAGGGCAAAAAAGAAGGGGTGGGAGCACAGGCAGGAAGGAAGGAAGGAAGGAAGAAACTCCCAATTCATCATCAGACACAGGGCAGACAAAAGATAGGAAATGAACGAGGGCACACGCCAGCTCATGTCACTCCCCCTCCCCCGTCTGGACCACTGTGGCAAATTAGAGGCATCCCCTTCTGCCTCTCCCCTTTGCATCTTCTTCCTCCTCTCATCGGGGGGTTGATGTTGAGGGGTCTGGCAGAGAGCAAATGTTTTTCACCTTGCCACACACCTCTTCCACCTCCTCTGAACAGCTCCGGCTCAACCAGACGAGTGACATTACAAACGGACGCTCGAAAGTCACCACGTCTGTGTGACGTGCTATGTGTGATGTTCACACTGACTCACGCAGCCTCTTGTCTCGCAGAAATACTCATATTCTCCAGTCCAGGAAAAAGGGCAGGAAGACACACACAAAGCCTGGTTTCCATGCAGATTTCTAATCCTTTTCAGACTTCAATCATCACCTGTAGCGGGGTTTACAACCAGGCCGACCAACAAGTTTGAATACTTTTAGAGGCCTAAAGAAGCTCAGTTCAACAGGGGAATTGGGGGGGAACATCAGCAAAACGTCATTTAGTGTTGCAAGTGTTCCACCCTTGTTTTCCTTGTTCTGCAAATGATCTCTCAACGCCTCCAATTTGTCTTGTCGCCCCTCAGAGCGGGGCCTCCCAACCCCCCAACATGAGAAGCTTTGCCCTGATACATCAGCTGCATAGCAAAGGGATTCCCCCTCCCCGCCACTGTACGCAAATCATGACAGCACCGGCACCTTAATTAGACACACTGCACAAAACCAGTGCAGAGGAAAAACATCATAGTGTCTCTACACCCTCGGCTGTCAATTTTCTTGGTTTTCCCAAAACAGACTTCAACAATATCTGTCTGGTCGTGGGCTGCCAGTGACAGCAGCAGCAGAGAACTGGGAAAGTGAGACAGACACACTGAGATCCCCCCCCCCCCCCCCCACACACACACACGCAGTGTCAAACACAAACATTTAAACAGCTTGATTGCATGTGGGGAGCGGGGGGTTGCGCAGGCCCTATATTAGCTCAACAGCAGAAATAAGTGGACCACTGAGGGAAGGGGATGAGGCGTCTTCCAGACAATGGATTGAATATGAGAGAGGCAGGCAGACAAACATGACACGAGGAGGGAGCTCATCGCCTTCATGTTGATTGCGTCGCCACCCTTTGTCTTGCCCTCCACGTGCCAAGCCTTCTGTACTGTATCTGCGATCGTAAACCGTTTCGAGGGCGTCTCGTCTACTCCGCCACAAGGTCAGAGGAGTCATGTTCACTGAAGAGTGCGTGTGGCGAGCTTTGAGCTGCATATTGATGATGATGATGATTAGGGTTTCCATTAATAGTGTCTGATGTGTTGTTTGTGGTTTCTAAGCCTCATACATTTATATGCTATGCCTGAGATATTTGAACCTTAGGGATGCCTAAGATTGTTCCCAGTAAATTTGGAAGAACTGGTTTCATATATTACGCTGCGCAAATGGAATAAACTGCTTTCCTTCATTTCATTGGAACATTTTGAGAAAAATGTGAGAAAAACACATATGTTTAGGCCAAATGGATGTGCTAAATTGGCGTTAGGTGTGCGTGTTAGAGTGAATGGGGAGTGTGTGTGGCCTGTTATGGACTGGTGGCATGTCCAGGTTGTATTTGACATGATTCGATACAAAGCATAAGATAATGGATGTGTGGATGTCTGAACAGAAGTCTCTCTTGAAAAACAGATCTTAAGCTCAATGAGACAATTCTTGTTTAAATGAAGGATTTAATAATAGTAGAACTATGAGCAGATCAAATGATAAGCAAGAGTTAAACATTTGTATTAATCAGCTATAATGGGATGGAAAACATCTATCAGCTGGTCTGTAAATAACCTTTATGATTAAGGTCAAGGGAGAGGTTGGACTTCTACCGAGTTTCAGCTCTGAATATCAATGTGAGGGTTTTATGTGAAGCTGTAGAGGACGACACGCCTACCTACAGTATATCTGCCCTATGGGTAAGTGACTTAGCACAAGGGCTGTGTACCAATCTGGGTCAGTATGTATACACACACACACACACATGCACACACACAATACAAACACACTCACACACCAACAGGGGCTCACTTAACAGAGTCCCATCCCCCCCTTCACACACACACACTATATTAGCTTACTGTATAAACACACACAAACACACACACACACACAGGTCTAGAACACGCACTTGTAGTAAATGGACAGACACAAAAACCTGGATGAGCAGTGTGTAACAGTGGCTGAGATAATGGCTTTCTCTCCCTTGTCACGGCCGTGTGCTTTCGCAAAAGTCTTTGTCAATTTTGAACAAAAAAGGAAAAAAGCAATGCGCTCATACGTGTGTGCGCACACGCATGCACATGCACCAGTTTTTATCTGCCACTATAAATCCTGTCACGGATCACCTCCCCTGAACAGCCTGCCAATATTCAACTTCTTCATGGCGCCAAATGAAGCAGTGAATTGTGGCAACAAAGATAACGTGAAGAAAAGATAACGAGAGGGAGAGAGAGAGAAAGATGACTAGCGCTTAATTCTGATTACTCCAAAGTCAAAACAAACACTAATAGTATTAAATAGCATTGTGATATGGCTTGGTGCATTTATGATTTATTGCATATGAGGGTTTTGTGAAAGATCTGTGTAAATAGTCTTACAGAAATCCACCCTGGTATTCGACCCGAGGCACAGCGTGCTGCTGAACTGCTGAGATACTGGATCAGGTGGTACAGTGAGTCGCTCGCTAATCACATGGCTGGTGGTTTGATCCCCGGGGAGGCTAACATTAATGCTCTTTGGATAAAAGTGCTATGTTAATGCTGCCATTTACCAAAGAAGCAGATAGTTTGACTTCTTTCAGTATTTTATGAGCTTGTTAAAAACTGCAGCCTTGCTATGGTAAGTCTCTCAGGAGGAGTGGTAATGAAAGCGCGGCTACATAGCAAAGTGGCCTAATATAATATACTGTCTTTACTTAATGAATACCCAGGAAGTTGTTTTCCCCTCAGGAGCAGCATGAAAGTGAGTGAGGAGAGAGGGCAGCAGAGACTCACTGACCTTTGACCGCCCCTCATAATTCTTAGGCTGTCTGGATGCCTAAAGATGACCCTTGCACAGCTGAGACCGAACACATCCATGCACACGCACACACATACACACATGTTAGTGACAGATGGTAAATAAGGCTGTAGCATTTAGCGGCAGACAAAAAGTAGAGATTTGCCCTCGACTCTCTCTTCTTTTGTCTTTCTGTCTCTTTCAACTTGACTCTTCTCCTCCGCCTCTGACTCTGAGTTCTCCTGCTGGATACTGTCGCTCTCCGCCTCCAGCAGCTCTCTGTCTTTAACGGCTGTTCCCTCCAGACTTCCAGGAGCTCTTACACCAGCTCTCCCTCTTTGTCTGTCTCATCCCTCTATATCTTGCTCTTTTGCCATTTCTCTTCTCCCCTATTAATATTTCCGTACGACACAGTACACACACCCATACCCACACACACACACACACATACATAGACAAAGTAGGTTAATGTCTTTATCAGATCCAAAACCGTTATGATCTCTCTCTCTCTCTCTCTGTCTTCGATTTGCTTTGTGAATCTTGACATGACCAGCCTTTTCTGTTCAATTTCTCCTCACATTTTGTTATCTTAAAATAAATTTCACGCCTACTGTAATTCTTCCGTGAACTCAAGCAATTAAACATACACACTCTTACAACGTGTGTTACTGTGTTTGGCCTTTGAGCTGTGAAGTTTGTTCAGTGGCGGGGGAAATGTGAGGTGGTGCCAGTCCACAGGGCTGTCAAGGTATTTCGTTATCACCACATTACCACCAGTAAGAAACTAGGCAATGTCCCAGTGAGGGCATTAATGATTGATAAGCTCCTTTCATCAACACACACATACACACATACAGTGAGCCTGTGCAGGATGGCCATTTAACCTAAATGTGTGGAAGGCTTTGTTTGCCGGCCTTTTTTTATATTCATATTGCTATATGAGTGAGAGAGAGGAGAGAGGAAGAGACAGATAGTGAGAAAGAGCGTATGTGCATGAGTGTGTGTGTGTGTGTGAGAGAGAGAGAGAGAGAGAGGGAGTACAAAAAATCCATCAGAAGAAAGAAGCCATCAAACAGTAGTATACTGTAGGAGTAGACAAGTCATACCAACACACAGACACATTGTGTAAGAAAGCATGCCAACTTACAAATACGCCTATACACACACACACACACACACACACACACACACACACACACACACACACACACACACACCCTTTCTGGCTATATGAACCATGTGCAACAAACTGCTTGTGTGCTCATAAATTCCCTCACTGTTATCTTTTAGACACAAACATTAATATTCATCATGATGGTTACACAACATGAAGCCATCTCTCATGAAACATCTGAGCAACTCCATCTCTGAGCCCCTCAACTCACAGAACATTCTCAGAACAAGGCATGCACATCTTTACCTTTAACTTAAAGTCCCAGTGCTCCCAGTGTGCGTGTCCCTGTTAATTCCCTGTGGTGGCTAAAACCCAGTCGGCACGTGTCCTCTCCAGGACCAAACTGGGGGAATCCTTTGCATCAGTGAGGGACGTCTCTCCCGGACTCCAGCACAGTGTTCCTCCACTCACAGTCTCTCTCTCTCTCTCTCTCTCTCTGTCACACACACACACACACACATTACAGCACACACTCACACATGCTGCCTCCTGCACGCCCAGACCAGACTGACGGCTGTGGAGAGGGTGTGTGTGTTGCCTGAGTCTGAGCCCGCCCTCTTTTTTCTGGTTCTCCCCTTCTCTCCCACATGCACTCCCGCAACCCTCCTCCTCCTCCTCCTCCTCCTCCTCCTCCACCCTCTCTGCCTCTCATCCCCTCTCTCTCTCTCCTTCCCTCTTCTCTCCAATTTCACCTCCCCTGGTTTGCCAATTGACTGCCAGCGTGTGTGCTGGGTCTGTGCCTCTAAGCCGTTGAATGTCCCAGTCCTCTTTTTAATTGCTGGCTCTCTGGCCTCCCTGGTTCCACACAAAAACAAAGGCACACAGAGGCGGCGGACAAGCACAGGCATGCACAGACAGGCGTCTGTGTTTACATGTAAATACATTAGTCTATGAAAGATAATTGATGCTGATATAGAAAATATTGGTCATCACGGTCAAGATTTGCCTTTTTCAAATGTGTAATTTGTAACCAAACGTCAGACTCTGAGTGGAGGTGAGAAGGTGCACATGGAGGAGAAATCCTTCTTGTTCCCTGGAAACCTTCCATGAGAGCAGCAGTAGCGCCTGCTCCTCTGTGTTTTAATGTTGTTTTTTCTTACCTTTACTATCTTTCAGCCTACTAGGCTTTTCCTAACGCAGGCTTCAAATAAAAAGAATCAATCCCCTTGAGTTGCTTCTTTTCTATTTTTACTGTATTCTCATGTTGTATGCATGGATAAATCAGTAAATGTATGCTGTAGAAATGAAGCAGTGAGAAGTTTGAAGCCTACTGCTTGTCCTGGCCTGCATGCAAAACAGTCACAATGGATGCCAGTAATGACCCAGTTTTATGGAAAATAAGTATCTAGACTTCCTTGGAGGGCAGTATAGTGACTTGGTGGTTAACACTGTTGCTTCTCAGCAAGGAGGTCTTGGGTTTGACTCCTAGGTCAGACTGAGGGAACTTCACTGTGGAGTTTGCATTTTCTCCCTGAGGGTGTGTTTAGGCTAAAATTGACCCTTTTAGTGAATGTGAGAGTGAATGGTATGTGTGTGAGTGTCCTACAATGGACTGGTGACCTGTCCAGGGTATATTCCCTGCAGTTACTCTAGGTGAGATTGGCTCAAGAAGATTAAGCAGATTAAGAAACTGGATGAATGGATGGGGTTCTATTGATTCTACTATCTCAGAATGTGTGTTAACACGTCCAGTTGTCACATGTGCACAAAGTATTTCCCATTGTCGTCAATACAAGCAAACAAAATGCATGTGACAAAGGTAAATATGAAGCGTAAACTTTGACACATCTCTAGGGCGTCTTTGCACCAAACTAGGTCAGTGTAGTGTGAAACGAGCAAAACATTTAAGTGTGGTAGAAATTAGGGCCACATAGTGGCTCAGTGGTTCATGCGTTGGCCTCCATTTGGACCATTCTGTGTGTAGTTTGCATGTCTGTTTCCAGGTACTCCAGGTTCCTCCCATAGTCCAAAAACAATGCATATTAACACCAGCTACAGACTCTAAATTGCCCCTTGGTGTGAGTGTGAGCATGGATGGTGTGTGTGAGCGTGTGTGTGTGTGTGTGTGTGTGTGTGTGTGTGTGTGTGTGTGTGTATGTGCTTTGTGGTGGACTGGTAACCATTCCAGAATGTATTCCCTGACTTGGCCCTATATACAGTGGAGATAGGCTCCAGCAGACCACTGCGTGTCCACTGGGTACAAAGCGGGTAAGATAATGAATGGATGGTAGGAATTATGCATAAAGTACATTTTGCAACATCAGAATTTCACTTTTGATCACATTTCTTTGGCGAATGAAATCTCTAGTTATTATTCTTTGTGTTGATGTTGGAAACTCAGGACTTCAAAGTTAGTTTCCACTCAAAGAAAGGAGAATCTTTTGTCCCAGGAGTGACTTTTAAAGACGCTAAAAGCTTCCTTCAGTCCATTGTCCACTGGGTCCATATTGTTCACTGTGGAAAAACTACTCCAAAATTGTCTGCTGTTGTATGGAAGAACAACAGCTGTTTCTACACGTCATGTTTGTGAATGCACGACATGTACAACAATGATGTTCCAGTCACTTTCAGTTCATCTGATGGAATCCACATTGTGCATAGCAAACCGGTTTGTGGCTGCAGACTTTTGAAAAAAGTGGCTGCAATGAAATGTTCCCCGATTAATCAGAAACGCCCAGAGATGTAAAGCTTTTAGCATACCACACACAGGAGTCGAATTCATTCTGAAAATTCAGTATTTGGAGTAGCGTCTTGAGACTTGTGCACATGATGGCGGGATCAAAACACAGGATGTGGGGATAAGTTGTTTCTTTTACATTGGCATGAATAAGCCAGAAGAAAAGCAGTGCATTTTGGTAAATATACAAATATGAGCTCATAATTACATAAAATAAACCTCTGATAATACAAGACTTTGTTTCCTGTCTTGTTCTCACTTGCTCTGACAAAACAATTTTCTCCCAGGATCGTCAAATCACTCAGCAAAATGCTTGGCTTAAGGACGCAGGGTTTTATGAGCAAAACAGGGACGATTATATAATCGGCTGAAGACTTCCCATTATCTCAGTCTGCTGTGGTATGAAGCTCCCGAAATAACCAGTGTTTGAGTATTTAACATTTACAGAGGCAAACATGTCGGGACAAAGGGCAGGGGAAGGTAACAGATCTGCTCAACAAAGGGACCTGACACAGTCTCCACAGGGGAGATACAGAAGCACAGAGCCACTAACAGATGTGCACAGCACACACACACACACACACATACACACACACACACACACACACACACACACACACACACACCTCCAAACACACACAGGCATTCGCAGCCTTTTACCCTGAGGCCCATGATGACATTTCAGCACCTAAGTCAAACAATACCACTGTGCACCTCCTGCCAATTACGTTTCTTTAGAGCAAAGCATGTGTGTGCACGTGCACAAACCCTGTCCCTCCTGACTGTCTCCCAGCACCTGTCTGCTCCTCAGGACTCCCTCTCATCCAAATCTGTCCCCCTCCTTCATTTCATTTCTGCCGCTGTTCTCCCCCCTTGTTTGTTTCTCTCTGTGTTATCTAACAAATTAGCTGGGGAAGGTCGTGTCCTGCTAGGAGCCGGCTGAAACAGGAAATAACCACTCCAGAAGGATGAACAGAGACTTAGACGACCGGTTCCCACACTCCTGCCCAAACACAGTGTTATTGGGCTGTAATTCAATTATGCAAGGAGCGAGGAAGTTGATTGGTTAGTGAGTTTAAGAACAACTCAGAGAGATGGCTGCGATGGCATGTTGGCACAAGCCGAGCAGAGAGGAGGTAAGAACAACAGCAGGTGGAGGATGTTATGTAAGCAGAGCGGAGGGCCGGAGAAACACCGGGACGACCAGGGTTTCTTATGTTTTCTTGCTTTTGCTTTGCGCTCGTCACTTGGCGCTGTGAATTTTGCAACATGAACACGCCCGTTGTTTGTTCTCGGCTGTGCAGACGGCGAGGAGGACGCGTAAATCGCAGCTGCCTTTTCCGAGGCGTAAACGAATCTCTGTAAGAGAGAGACGTTTTTTGTTCTCCTGTCTCACACACCTGAGCCGTCCTTTCAGCACAATAGACACCACCTTTCAATCCTTATCCCACCTTATCACAGTATGCCTGTGTGTGTGTGTGTGTGTGTGTGTGTGTGTGTGTGTGTGTGTGTGTGTGTGTGTGTGTGTGTGTGTGTGTGTGTGTGTGCGTGCGTGTGTGTGTGTGTGTGTGTGTGTGTGTGTGAAGTGATGGGGTGGAGGCGATATCAGTTAAGCGCTGAAGGGATGAGATTGGTTTCCTATTTCATGCGTGCTGCTATCTCTGTTGCTAAACATATCATATTGAAATTCATGAACATACTGTATTGGAAAAGGGACAGGAAAAAAAAACAGATATGCACGTACACACATTTGGGATGCCCACCCTACCCCACCCCCCACCCAGTACCTAACCAGCCACCTTGCCAGATTTGATAAAATCATTATCACAAGCCATGCGAGCACAACTAATGAATAATGTATGCTGTGCTGGGCCACAATAGTACATCCCTTCCGGCTTGCTACCTACCTAGTTCTCTTGGACTCCAACATTTAGAGTCATATCAACAAACCCCTGTTAGTTTCCATTAGTGGGGGTGGACGTGGGTTTTGGAAAATAAATGCATATGGACACAGGTATGTCCCTAACAGCATGTTGAATGCATGCATGAAGAGATTTCTCAGAGCAATAAGACAAATGGGACAGGTGTGTAGAGAGACACGTTGGCACTCATTAATAATAATGACATGTGTGAATGACAGATGTGAGTGACAGACCTGACACTGGAGAATGAGCGGGCATCAGGTGTTAGACCGGAGCCTTTCACGATCAGCATGAAGCGACGGTGACATGCATCAGATGTAAGGCTGTGATGGGCAGCTCGGGTTGGATGCGATGGGGGCAACGTCAATTATTTCAATCATTGAGTGTGACAGATCATACATGGTTCCGGGCTCCATGGTGGCCTTACGGGACCCCTGTACGCACACACACACACACACATACACACGCAGAAACCACATTCCTTTATACATGCGAAAAGGCTTGAGGAGGGAAAATAAAATGTTTGCTTTTATTTTTTATTTTTTGTCCATCATCAAAAAACAAAGCCTGCATGTGCATCTGTGTTGGACGTTATTGATATTGACAGCTGCCTTTGAGTAAAAGCCGAGCAAGTAACCATTCACTATTGTGCCGGAATGTTTGCGTCCCGAGATTGCAAGGTCATACAGGACACATCTGTGCATATATTAACTGAGTCCTATTAATATTATTGTGGGGGGAGGTTAACTCATTACCTGCAATTATAAAGCAGGAATGCTGTGTATTGTATTGTTTACTTTGGTCAATCTGAGTGCTGCCAGTCCAAGAGAATGAAAAGCAATTTGGAGCCAAACTCCCACCCAAAGAGAGCATTATTGGGCTGTAATGCAATTATGAAAGCAGTGGGGGATGACTGGTTCGCAAAAAAAAAAAAAAACTGAGTGGGTGATTTGTTTTTATAAGCATCTATCCATCCATTTTCTTGACCCAGACTATGACCAAACAGTTCAAACACACTCACACTTAAGGGCAATTCAGAGCCTCCAATTGCCCTAAACATGCATGTTTTTGCACTAGGTAAACAGAGCACTTGGTCAAAACCTATACAGACATGGTGGAAATGTACGAACTCCACAGAAAAAGGCCCTGGATCTTGGTCGAACCCAGGTCCTTCTTATCGTGAGATACTTTCCCTCATACTCGTACTTTACTTTGAATCAGATTACACGTGAAGTGAAACCAGATAAGCAATTCACTTGTCACCATCTTAAGCGGTCTGGCACATGTTTCACAGTCTATGAATACTTTTACATTTGCTGTGCCAAACGTGCTCTGAAAAGTGTGCATGTGTGCAAAAGTACAAGAAGAGCAGAATTTACACTGCGTTTACGTGCATAGATGTTTTCAAATGTCCTGGTTGATCTCTGCTGCAGGTTGGAGGTGAGCAGAGATATGCAGAGAATGACAAGCGCTTACTTGACTGCGTGCACTGATAAGAATGATAAAGGCGCAGGTGCAACGAAGGTAAGGGGAGGGTTATGGAGATGTTTATCACACATGGGCTCCACAGAAACACAACACGGAAAAGATCTAATCAGGCAGGAAAATTAAAATCTCCATGACCCAGTGTACCATAGGTGTGCACGCAAAAAAACAACTGCATAAACAGGTGGAAGGGCATTTTCAATATCAGGGAAGACATTTGTTTTTCTTGCAGCGCAATGACAACATCGATTACATTCTCACCGATGTACGCTCAACATATGAAGTTACCATATCAGCTTAGCACTAAGTCTGAAATGCAGGTACCCGAGTTCTGTAAAAACGCCAAGAAAATAATGCTGCATATCTAATTTGTTTTGATCACAATGCAAAAAAGCAAAGGTTTTCAATTTATGGGGGATTATGCACCTTAAGCAGTTGCCAGGGAGACCCACAAAGACTCAAGGAACTTTCAGCACAACGCCAACCGTTAACTAAAATCTATGCATATCTAAAAATCTGTGTATCAATATATTATGTATGAACCCACCTATTTTAACTACTTTACATTCTCGAACCAGTTTCATTATCAATTCAAGACAAATCCATGCATACAAACACTCTGCATCTTGGGGTTATTGTTATAATCAGTATGTAAATCCCCCATTCCCTTAGTAAATTAATGGACTGCATTAAAGTCGGCAACATTTATCCCTAAACTTGATGGACTGGTGCTCTCAAAGCTGCTTCACTCCATACTAATAAGCCACAAAAACAAACAATAGCAACACTGTGTAAACAATAATGGGACAGCACGCTGAAGGTGCAGTTAGTTGCTCACTCTTGCCACAAACACTGGAAATCCGTCCCCTGCAGACAGCTAACACCGGAAACTTGTGTACAGTATGTGTCTTATTCTAGCTTGTGCTGAGATAAACAGAAATAAGCCAAGAGGCAGCGCTGCAGTCAGCACCTTATTTTAGGATCAGCCAGGTTTAAGATGGTGTCCACAGAGGGTTGATATAAACACCAAAATGGGCAAGAAACAATGTGCACACAGAGAAATGAGAGTCAGCAAAGATGTAGATCTATCTGCCGGGGATTTGTCCTTCAACATCTAACTAGCTATGGATTTGGACTAATTCCTATAGAAGTCCACATTTGATCTGCTAAAAAGTCCATAGCTCTGTTTGGACAGAAATAATTTCCAGCAAAGGTGAAAAGAAAATGTTGATGAAAATCCAAATAAGATGAGGTGAATGTGACCCAACAAAGAGTTGTGTATTGGCTTCATTCCATATCAGATATCATCAGAGACACAAGGTATCAGATGTAAAGGCTCCTGCGTCTTACATGTTTGTATCTTCCAGATCAAGAAGGTAAATATACAGTATCACACTCGCAAATCCTAATCCCTGTTAATGTAAACAGGGAGCAGCATTAATTAAGAGCTCTGCATTCAGAGATGATTATCTGGGATACAAACATGGAAGGCCGGTGGGAACCGCGTTTCTTCAGTTTCTGGGCCAATTTACCTTCACTGTCTGACTCTGGTTTGGGAAGAAACTAACAAGCTCTGGAAGAAAGACAGACTAAAATAGGCGTCTCCGTGTGAGGCCTGAACAATGAGGAGACAGATCTGAGGCCGCGCTGCACGCACCACCACACAGCATCCTGACCTTGTCACAAACTCATGATCGCGAACCGCACAGCCCATTTCATTACTCACACAGCCCAATAACCCGACTTCTCCAGAGACATGAAAGCACACACGCACATCGTCGGGCTCTTTCACTATTAAAGCGTGCTCGGGCCCTTAGATGGCTGCAGCCACACACACACACCAAAAGATTTCACTGCTCATCGCGGACTCAGGGACAAGGATGAAAATGGATTCTGACATGGCATCCTGGAGAAACGGCAGGACGCTGGCTCTGATATCATGAGCAAGAAGTCACACACAAAGACCCTAGTGTTGGCTTTGAAGAAATAATACAATTATTATTCCCATATTTATGATGAGAATATGTGAAATTGTGAAATGGACTTCAAAGTCTACTTTTGGTTCATTTAAAAGCATGAGGCACTATTTTCTTTTTAAGTTTCTTTCACTTGAACACCTTAATATTGATTTGCCATTTCTCAGCTTGGGAAAAAAAATCTTTTTTTGCAGTGGATTATGTATCGCTCTGTAGCAATATCCATCTATCATCTTTAACGGGGTCATGGCAGGTCACCAGTGCATTACAGGGCACTCTCACACTGAGGGGCAATTTAGAGTCTCCAAACAACCTAAACATGCATGTTTTGTTCTGTGGGGCTACATAAGGACAGTGCGGCAACTCCACACAGAAAGCCCATCAGTCTGACCAGCATTTGAACCAGGGACCTTCTTGCTATGAGACCCCTCTACCCCATCTACCCCTCTCTACCTACCCTGCTCTAATTTCTTCTTTCTATTGTTTCTCCTTTGATTGTGAGAACAGAATAAAAACACCCCTGTTATGCTTGCTTTCTCCTCCATTCCTACTCCCCCTCTCAATATATGACTGTATAGTTAGTTTACTATTTATTCAGTTTCATGCATCCCCCATAATGAAGGCCTCTTGTGTGCACTCGTCTGCTTTTAAGCATGACAACATCTCTGGTTGTTGGTCTGACCAGGATTTCAACCGGGGGACCTTCTTACTATGAGATGACAGCACGACCCACTCTCCATTGTGTCTCCTCTATAACTGTTACATTAAAAGGAAGTTAACACTACTTTAATGACCAGGAAGAGTGCAACCAAGCTTCTATCGAATTTAATGATTCATTTGACTCACAATCGCCAGGATGAACATCATGTTGGCACGGCAGGAAAATTAAGTGGATAATCAGCATCAACTTGAATCATCCTCTGGGAGTCATGGACAGCTTTAGTTTCATGGCAAAGCGTTCAATTGATCGAACAGACTATGCCAGTGTGCAAACATTACAATTTATCTCAAAGCGCTGCTGTGCTTCAGCGCCGCCTCACACAGTGACCACTGTGTCTGCAGGCTCTGGTATGGACTGAAAATGCTCTCTTTCACTTCCATCACGACATGCACACAAAACACACACATGCATCCCAACGCATTTCCTGCTCATTTAAGAAATCTTGGTTATACGACTTGTTTCCAGGTCAAGCAGCACAGACAGAATTAGACCCTTTCTTGTCCGCCAGTTGTGCTTGTCTCATTACATCACTCACTGTCTGTAACACGCAGCCACCTCAAATTTACGTCATCTTGGGCTGACCGGCAAACAGACCAGAGTTTGCACAATAAAAGCACTAAATCAATTATCCTAAAAGATAAAACTAAGAGTATTAGTGCTATAATTAAGCTCAGTTGCTTTAAAATTATAAAAAAAATATTTTGTGGCCTATGTTTCGAAAAATGATGACTAAATATTTTTCAGGAGCTCATAATGGTTGCGTAACATGCTTAACACTTTTAGAGCGAACCTTTGCAACCCAGAGTGCACAGTGTTGTCCCATTAGAGCACAGAACAGCAGCAGCAGCTTGGTCTGTCGGAGCCACAGCTTTTAACGCAACTGCTGCTGTGTCTCCTGAGTTTCTGCCACTTCAGCTGAAAGTTGACAGCGCCAGCAAAAACTGAGGGAGTGGGGAGGAAGGGAGGGAGGAAAATGAGAGATGAGGTTAAGAGGTTGAGTGTGGGAAAAGGAGGGGAAGGGAGGGGAGAGGGGATTAAAGCATCAGAAGGTATGGTGTTTCTCTGGAAGATGACGGGCCGATGGCTGCTCCCACAGGACTGACTGGAGGAGTAATCCCACCAAATGGGGGAGTTTAACAGTTGCCACCCACTGAGCGAAATGCGAGGAGCCACACACACACACACACACACACACACACACTGTTACACAAACATCAAGATGCTCGTATGCAACCTACAACAAAACACACACGAAGGTGAGACATTTAAGGCACACGCAACCACAAGTGCGTGTAATTACAGGGTTTGGAGAAATACAAAGCCTTAAAACATTTTATGTTCCTCACATATGGTGAGCTGTGTGTGCACACATGTTTTGCATTGTTTATTGACAGACACCCAAGAAAGTGCAAAAATACAAAATATATAGCATCTATTTATCTCTGCAAAATTAGCTGATGATGTGTATGATAAGAGAGCAGCAGGTGCTGCAGAGAACCTATGAGCACAACTGTAAACTATGTTCAAAGGCAGCAGCAGTTGTTAGATGAGTTATTCAAGCAGGTAACAAATAAAATAAATTGCTCTGTATAAAATTAACTGGACAGAACTTTACATGAGCGAGTCATTAAGTGAGAGAGGTGTTTACACTGTTTACATGTAAACAAACGCACATGACATGGTAAAATCCTTCATTGTGGAAGTGGAAGAAACTGTGCATGAGAGTGTCAGATGGGGACACCCTGCGCCACACCGCACACACTCTAATGCTGAAGCTTTCTGTGAGCATCAGCAAAACCTCGGGCTACTCTGCATTGCTGCCCTCCCATGTCTGCGGTGGCTCTGGACTGGTCCGACCCTGTGAACACATCAGTGCTGTGGTAGCTTTACGCTGGCAAGCTCAAATAATTAGAACCACAAACCAGCCAAGAAGAGGCAGACAACAGGAGGCAGAGCTGAATGGGATTTCAGTGGGTTTTTGCACGATGATGCCAAGCAAGTGAGGAGATTTAGTTCAGCAAAGCTCACAAAGCCTGAGGACAGCATATTTTTCGTGAGGACTTTTGGACATCAGAAATAATGCTGAAAATAACATGCTAATACACACATACATACAAGATCAACCTAACTTCTGCAAAGTATCCAAACTGAAAAAATGCAACTCTCATTAAAGTTTCTTTAGTTCTTAAGTTATTGAGAGAAATTCAGTTCAGCTTCATTTCCGATTTCCCATTTCTATTCTGTCCTCTTTATTAAACCAACAAATCCCAAGTATGAGCAGCTAATATGGCCTTGATTTAAACCTTCTAACAAACCCTGTATGACACTGCTCCAGATATACTACTGCTCTTCCAGATGAATTACTTTGCTGGTTTATTTGTTGATGACACATTTTAGTAGTATTGACCCATTGTTTCATTGCATCCTGCCATCTTTATTGACCCGCAATATATTTTTCTGTCACATAAAACAATCAATATTGTTTGCATTTGTCCAATAAGCTTTTTATGTGATTACTGTGACCTCTAAACAGCCTCTCTGCTATTGAATTAGTCGATTACTGAATAGATTTTCCGTTATTGGCCATTTGTCTCAATTATCAAACACCATAAACAAGAGGAGATCTACACAAACATACACACTTGCATGTATCCATATCTCTGGGCAATAAGAGAAAGCAGAAATTAACTTTAGATCTGTGATGTGAGGCAAGAGAAAAACAAAGTGTTTTTTCCCTCTTTAGATCTTTAGCACTTCTAACATCTAGTCAGGTTTCCTGAATGACCGACAAACAGCTCTCCCACTGATGGCTGCTTCCAAAGGACCTGGATCAATTAAAGATTTGATCCACAACTGAAGCATGAAACAGGCTTCAGGGTCAAAGTTAATGGCCAGCTATTGATCCTGGCTGGGAGCATCAATGAGTGATTGAAGCCTCAAGACCACCAATTTGGGTCTTTAGGGTAATGTCATATGAAACCAATCCTGTCCCCATCTTGGCAGAGAAAGACCATTTGGAAAAACAATGCTGTGTTTATTTGTCTTTCTAAATACTGTTTTTGTAGGGAGTTTGGGCACTCCATGGAATACTAATCAAACAGGAGTTAGCTTGTTTTGAAAGGATATTCCATGTGTTTTTGAGCACTCAAGGGAACATCAATCAAACTGTTGTTGTATGTTTTTACATTGTGATACAATTGTTCATTTGTTTACAGTACAGTATGCTTCTCTACAGTACAGTACAATACAGTGAATCATCAGGCCAACATTGTGGTTAAGCTGTTAATGCTGTGTTTATGTGCCTTGGACTGGTAACCTGTCCAGGGTGTATTCTCCACAAAGCAAGACAGATAATCTATGGATGGATGAATGGGTCTCAATCATGTACAAACTCAAGATGGCTAGTTCAGCTGATAGCTTGATTGCCATAAAACTCATTGTGTGAAAAATGAACACAGCTGTGACACAAAAATACTGTCTTCGCTAAAGATGATAAAGAGATGAAATATCCTTGTCTTCCTTTGCTTAGTCAGAGATGTGATTACAGGCTCAATTAACCCAAGTCAACTGTAGCTGCTATTGAACTGTTAATGGCACAATAATCCCCGTCGATTTGACCTCCTCTCAATAATTGCAGGTGTTGCTGTCTCACCTCCTGGAGCAGCACCGCTCTAATTAAAACAGGTTAATTGCTGTCCACCACTAACAAGACTGGGAGCACCCCAAGTAATTAATACGATGACATTAATCGCCAGTAAGCACTCTCTCTCTCTCTCTCTCTCTAGTACAGTAATGTATGGGTATACATGTGTATATATGCATTTTCTGTGATGTTAGAGACCAAACGATTCATTGAGAGAATAGCCTGCAGTTGCAGCTCTACTGGTCTCCTTACAGATCTGAGTCCCTGTAGATATTACTTCCAAAAATCTTTTCACAAGTAGATGAATAATTAAGCAAAGCATGGGGGTGAAGTGTATAATTTTCAGGCCGGGTAATTCAAAAGAATGCAAAATATGCGCATATTAGCGCCGTAATTTCCTCCTTCATCTCGACGAGTGCGGGGGTCAGAGCCCAGACTCGCTCCATTATCTGTAACGGACAGAAAGGGGAATGAGGGAAGAGCAGAACAAAAAGAAAGAAATATGAGATGCAAACCAAATCAGAGATTGAGAGAGAGAGAGAGAACAGTCTGTGGGAAGTATCAATATTCCCGGTAGTGTGGCCATGCAAAATGCAACATGTCTGTTCTCTGTGAGACAAACAGAACTGTCATTGACCCCATCCCCGTCCCTCTGTTCTGTTCCCCCAGCCCCCTCCGTTCTTCCTTTCCCTGCCTGACAAGAGAGGGTGTATAGTGGTTTTCATTCTGCTGGGAACCGCAGAACACTTCACACCTGAGCAGCACATCTCACACGTACATATGAGTGTTTTAAATTGAAAACTTGCACACACACGTACGTGCGTACAGTAAGTGCACTATATTGACTCTCGAGAGAAAAAATAAACCCGAATCTATGAGACCTGTGTTGAGAGGCCATTCAGTGAGCTTGACCTTGCAGATGGAAATATAGTGCATACACCCTCATTGTAGATATTTTGTCCCATTTTGGTTCTGCTATAAGACACCCTCGGCATACTGTAGTGTCTATGCACTGGAACACACCTGTCTCTGCATCCTTGCTATGATGACAATGAAGAACACTGGTTCCACCTTTGCAGCCTGTTCTCCCACTTCCTCTTTCTGTAACTCCCTAAATATTTGCTTTGGTAAGGCTTTAATGCAGAGCAAATTTACATAACGGAATGCATCCTGTCTACAGGGGGAAAAAATCTGCATGAATGGGCTCTGGGGGAACAAAGAGAAGGGAAATTTAACAGATCATTTTTGTAAAGAGCTAATCATGTAAGAGCCACTAATGTCTTTGCACCATTTATAAAAGGTGTAAAATGTGTAAGAAATGTCACACAAGCTCCTAGGAAATTTAGGATTTGTCTGAATTAAAAGTCCATCCAGATAGCAACTAGCATTGGTTTTTACATATCTTGAAAGCTTTTGTTCACAATGTTGTCTCATTTGTGATCAACATATGTGATATTCTTGCCATTGACCACTTAGAAGTTAGACCCCGAGGCATCTCTGGAATGTCACACAAGGTCAGCGTCTGGCAAGCTAATCGGCTGCCAAGTGTCCCTTTGCCTGCCTTCGTGCAGCAATCTGCAAAACAGTGTCGGGAATCCCTTCATGCAGCCATTCTAGGAAGAATAATAAGCAGCTTTCTCAAATAAAAGTGACAGTTCTGGTTATTCAGGGTTAGCAGGTCATGGAGTTCAAAGGTCACACCCCTAGACTGCTGTTTGACCATGGATGAGAGGGAGCATGTAATGTGTTAAATGGACCTCTGTGTCCCTCTGGAATCATCTCTGCGCAGCCACCACAGTGTGTAACCATCATACTGATGCTGCACAGCAAGGCTTCTCAGCGTGTCTCAAACACATGATAAGAAACCAGACACCTGATCATTTCTCATTTCCTTTTTTTCAAGCTGAAAGTAAGTTGGGGAATATGTCACGATAGTCAGTGTTGTCTATGTCTTAGTTTTCTTTCCCCTTCTATCCTTGTGTCTGTGTCTGTCAGTTCTGACTGTTCACCAGTTCCTTTCACTCTTGTCTCACAAGCTGCCCCTCGTGTTATTGACTGGTCTAAGTCTGCTCTTTCAGTTCTCCCCGTTTGTTGCTCCTGTTTCACTGCCAATTTCTTGTGTTTTTTTCTGATAGTTTCTGGACTTCAATAGGTCAGTTTTTCCTTAATTTCTAGGAGACTTTTGTATCAGACTTTGGTTTTTGTTTTAGTTTGTGTATTTTGGCTCTTTTAATAAAGCCTTTAACCGAAACATAAAAGCACTAAAATTGATGACAAAGAGATGACAAACAGAAAGGGAAATTAATTTTCAAGAACAACGGGGTCTTCAGGGGATCCATTCTCATGATCACGATGAGGGTATGAAGCTCAGGGGGCAGAGGTTAGATCACAGGGGCCTTGTAATTAGTCTGTCTACCAACCAACCATGCCTCATAGGACAGGCACCATTTATGGCATCTCACCCCTGACCTATGGCTCCTACACTCTAAAATATCCAGCAGAAAGTCAGCGGTAGACGATGTACCGGAAGGTGAACTCTCACCTCTGAGAATGGTGGAGGGTCTCAAGAGAGTGACCACTGATACACCTAAAAGGATCATTGAGTCTACAGCTTGGGATACGTTCCTGTGTTTGTTTCAGAACATGCAACTGCGTGTGCAGTTACAACACTAAAAGGGAGCTCTCAGGAGAGCAATAGCTGTGCCCTAAATCTCAGATTTGATCCTGATACAACTGGGACTGTGTAGAATGTAAATAAAACAGAGGGGGGTCATCTGCTGATGGATTATATGGTGTTTATCCCTAACAACTTGTGAAATGTTCCAGTGCCCATGAGGTAATATCATTTACACAATCAGGAGTTTTACAGAGCGGTGAACCATGCCTAACAGCTTTCATACCAGCTCCTGATATAATCACCTCTTAACAATGTAATGTAATGAAATAAGTTGCAACTGTATTAAGTAGGGAGTCACACATAGGCTGAAGGTGGTAAAATCAAATCTATTGTGTTGTTCTGTTTTCACATAAATATTTATTAAAAAGGATTCAGAAGTTTTCCCATTATATTTACACAGCATCATATAACATTAACAACCTAGCAGCAAATCATAAGCTACTGATTTGATAGAGTTTGGTGAATAGCACCATCACCTCACAGCAAGAGGGTCCCCAGTTCGAATCCAGGATCCTCCCAAAACTTGCATGTTTAGGTTAATTAGAGACTCTTAACTCTACCTGTGCGTGTGAATGAATGGTGCATGTGTGTCCTGTGATGAACTGCCAACTTGTCCAGGATGTATTCCCCCACCTACACTGGAGCTAGACACCAGCAGATGCTCACAAAACTGTTGGGCAAAAAGTGAGTACAATCATGAAAGCATGAATGGACTGTGGCAGGGAGTACAGCAAAAAGTTAGCTAGACAAGTCTGTTAACAGTATACATAAGTAAAGATCCAGGTCTCTCAAAGCCCCTGTTTGTAACAAAATCTCAGTGTAGAGGGGTAACCCAAAACTTTAGAGTCCTCATTAACTGAATTTCTACACTGCCAACTGTCAGTTGCAGCCCTAAATACCCTCCTTATTTACCAAATGAATAGAAGTCTGGAAAAAGCATTCCACCCTAGAGAAATCACCTATACAGACTGGGGATATTTGGGAAAACAGTATGTAAAGCAGGCAGCTGTATAACAAGTAAAAGCCTGTCCACAGAGTTGAGCCGGAGAGCTGAGCCATACATCAGCTGCTTCACCCTGGGGGAGAACGACACAAAGCCACAAACAGAAATGTAACCACACTGGTTCCTGTCAGGAGTGCTCCGGGGCGCAAAGCTGGATGCGTACAGAGAGAGAGAAAAAAAATACCATCTTGTAAATACTCACTGAGAAAGTACATGCTGAAACAGAGGCATAAACACACATGCCAGGAAAGTGCACTTGTCTCTACTTATGTAACAAATGGTTGAAGAGGTGGAAGAACTTCCACCTATGAGTCATCTGTCAGTGAGCACCGCTGGGACGGCCTTACCACCCCCAACTGTGACAGCGGGCAGTTGGATATCACTTAGCTGATATGTTCCTTGTTCTTTATAATATAGTGCACACTTACATGCAGTCAAACTGAAGGTCAGGGACAAAAGAAAAGAATCCAGTGAACTAGATTCACCAGTTTAACCGTAAAGGGACATAGACAATGACAGTGGCGAAAACCCTGGAGCAACCCTAACCCTAACCCTAATAAAAGGGAAAACACACCTGAAGCTACCTGAACATTTGCTTTTGAGATGCAGTGACAGTTGTGCTGTGAGGCTTAAATAGGTTTAGCTTACGTCTATTTAGCGTTGGGTCATTCAAGAGTTTGAAGGTCTGTGCCGTGAACTGGCATTTTTTTTATCTTACCTTTTTGACCATTTAGAAACACATTATTTAAAAGTGCTATGGGGCATTGGCTATATATTCATATCTTAGAAGCACTGATAAGTTATACATTTTGAAGGAACCAAGTGAAATATATTCTATTCAATGGTGCCCATGTGCCCTGTTGACCAAATGGAAATTAAATGACCATATGCATCAAATCGGAGAAAGAAAACAGGGATGGGCTGATTATTCACATCATCTTCTGTCAGCAGCTGGACACACAGACCTCATTGTCTCTTATCTCTTTTCTGTTCTTTTATTCTGGGCTTTGTCGGCCTCTCCTGCTGTCACGGCCTCTCTCCCTCACTGTCAGTAGCATTGGTAGTCTCTATTATTCATCACCTCTCCTCCCTGGCTATTTATACCAGCTTTTACAGTCAGTCTGTCGTTCCGCTCCGCTGACTGCATCTGTCTACACTAATACAGATATTTCAACCTGTATATGCCGTTGTGAAAGATGTCACCACACATTCCCATGCATTGTGGAAACCCACCTGCCACCTTGGAAAGCTAGGCTTTGCTCTGTTGTTAAAGATTGCCGTTATCTCAGCTCAAAGTCAGAGTCAAGATGACCATTACCACATTTCATGGAAATTGTTAAAACCCTGATGGATTTGTCCTATAAAACAACTGCAGTTATTATGTTCCATATATGTTTACAGTCCCCTCATTATTATCGCCACCCTACCTCCAACAGTTGACATTATTTTTAAGCACTGGATTATTATCTCAGACTGACTAAAAAGCAAAAGCAAGTTCATATGCCAACAGTTTTCCACCTCTTGTTACGTCTTTGATTATTCCACTGTACTATCATGCATGAATTTAAAGTGCAGACACACTAGATCGCTCCCCAAGGCATTAACTCCATTGGAGAGCCACAAATATCAAATTTCTCCTGGAAAAGAGCGAAAGCACCCAGTCACTTCACATGGGAGCATTTGCCATCCCCATGAAAAGAGAAATGCTTTTAGAGCTTGCAATTTCTGCTGTCATGCACCAGCTAACTGTCAAAAGGGACGTGTATAATGTATGAGAGTGGGTCCATGTGTGTTACTCTGAGTGTGTGGGCCAGGGGAGGGCACAGCTGTTCAGTTTAATATCATAGATAAAAAGCAAAGACCAAGACTCCAATTTCAACCTAGAAATTTCAATCACACACTGTTATCTATATTTCAGCGGGCCTGACTGAGATGTTTTCTAAGGACATGCAGTTAAATATTTCATTTGCATCATATGCTGTGTCCTACAATGATGAGAACGCTGTGGGTTTCCTCCCACTGGTATGCACAGCTCCCACAATATGAAAATATGTCAAATCCCGAGAGAGCATAAGGCCAGAGTGTGACCCTGTCCATATGTGGAGCATCGGAGCACTGAATGGTTACATTGGGGTATGAGGAGCAGCAGTGCCCTCTAGAGGACAACACGGGTTAATGCACAGTCCTAACAGGAGATGATGTTCAGTCTCTTGATCTCTCAGAAATACCCCTCGAGAAACTGGAACATGCACATAGATTGACGCCTTATTAACCCCCCCCCCCCCCCCCCCCCCCCTTACGCTTGTTGTTTTATATGGTAAATGTTAATTTGTTGTTGTTGTAAACTTGTTGTTTTATATAGTAAATGTTAATGTCAAAGGTAAAATGAGCTCCAAAATAACACAGTGATAAAATTTCAATATGCCTGGTCCCCATTCAAATTTTTGTGGATCTGGAAACAAAATAGCAATTCAATATTTGCCACAGTTGTTTGTTATTATTTTATATAGAATTGCATCTCCTTCTTTTGTGGTAATTAGACCATGTGTGATGGAAACTCTGGAATTAACTTTATAATGCAACAATGACGAGCATGTCGAAATAAGTCATATAAAACAAATGGAAAAAAACTTGAAACATGGTTCAAGTTACAGAGCTACAGCTGTTACCTCAACAACAGTACTTCCATTTAGATGACTCATTGATTTTCCCATGGCCACCCACTACTGTTTCATTTTCATGCATTATTGTCATGGCTGTCACTCAATGATCTCATACCCTTGCATTATTAATTGGCCACAATTTAGAGGTCTCATTCCCAGGCGTTATCTTGTTCCCACGTTTTTATATCGTGTCCATGTATAAGTGTTTTTTTTGGCAAACATCATTAGACGGCATCATGCCACTTAACTTTGCTTTTGGCTCGCACCTGAGTGAAGTGAACAAAGTGCAGATGAGACGACGCGAAACCAACTTTAATTCATCAAATGACAACGGACCTCAGATGTTCCAAGATGGAGTCATCGCGGAAAGTGGTAGCTATTAAAAGCCACAATGAAGCTAAAAGGAAAACTGAAGTGGACTTTTACTGACCTGAAAGCCAATTTTATCTGCCCTGGGGATTTTAACTCATTTATTTGTCGGTCTGTTCTGAAAGTGCTTGCTGTTTTTAATTTGCAGTTGAATGTGAAAGTTACTCAGTCGCAAAGAAAGTAAAGAAGACTGGAGCTACCCTTTTGATGTGTTCTGAAATTAAGCACTTCTTAAAGATGCAGTCAATTGTTTTGCTATTTTTTTTAATATCTTCAATCAGAAATTAGAATAGGCATGTTATTTTCAACATTATGTAACTTGAATTACAGCTGCCGATTCCATTTTATTTGTTGATAGCAGGACTGATGAAGCAGAACTTTACATTTTCTCTAACTGGACCTCTTTGAGTTGTAATTGAATACTACTTCTCCAAAGTATTACCAGTTTGATATGAAGTACTTGCATGATATATTTCCCAACAATCTTCATACCCACTGGTGTCACGCAGGGGTCTGCTGGTTCCTGCCTCCACCCCACACAGGGTGTATAAGGTAGACCCTGGACAGGTTGCCAGTCCCGAAAGCACACGCACACCATTCACTCTCTCATTCACACACACGGACAATTTAATGCATATTTTTGGATCACCTCCAAGTGGCACACACACACAGAACATGCAAACTGCCTCTCAGGCAAGTCATCACCTGGATTATACAGAAGTCGTTTGTGCATTTCTGTTTTTTGTGCTAGAAACATAACAGAGGTGGCAGTAAATCAGTCATACATTAAGTATCATTACATTGCAAAATCAAACAAGCCCGCTCACATACCCAACAACAGCTTTTGGTGTGAGTAAGCCTCAGTGTTCAAGGAATTATTGTAAGGGTGTAGACCTACCACACCTAACAAGTGATTGATATGAATAAAGATTTTCCACACACAGGACTGAAAGGAACAGACCATTTATTGGTGAACTTTGCAATTTTTTTCTTATCCATTTTTGTTTTCACGAGTGCCTTACCAATTCTCTGGGATGAAAACTAAACAGCAGACATATAAACCCATACATACAACTGCTGGAAGACTGGCAAAAACACAGCTCTCACTCTCTTGACTATGTCTCAGAAAGGCAGAGAAGTGAAAAGGAAGAACTGTCACATCAAGTAGCTAGGTTGGTCTTTTTAAGTGCAGAGGGGAAGTGTTATTTTCCAGTGCTTTGTGTATTAGCAGATTGTCTACTGGGTGATGCCGATGACGCCACAGGCCAAACGACCCCCAGCATTGCCCGTCTTTAGACTCTCCTCGTTGCCTCCTTTTCCCAAGTCATCAGCCTTCTCATGGATCTGAAACACAGGACAGAAAGCAAAATGAGACCACTTTTATGGCCTAGTAGATCAATTCCAGTCTGTTACATCCACACCATTACTTTGGGGAAAAAAAAAACATCAGGCTAACTAGTCTCATGTACTTCATTCACTGTGGGGGGGAAAAGAGAAATAAGGCATTTCCCTTACCACCATGGTTCTGCCGATGATTGAATGCTGGCCAGTGAGGGTCAGCATCTTATCTGTGATGTCTATCTTGGCGATATTATCTGCTCCTGCAGTCACGTTTCCAAGATCTCCAACATGTCTATATACATTTAGGAAAAATAAAAATGAAACCCAACAACTCTCTTCAGCAAGTAGTCAGTCAGAAACACAAGGTATGTTAATCGTCACATTGACTGTTATGAAAGGTCTTAAATTTTGCCAAGATTTTAAACCAAGATTTTAACAAGATAAGAACAAGACAATCTGATTGCTGTGGTAATTTCACTCTTAACTATGGATCCAAGAATCAGAAATGTTTACAACTGGTGATAAGCATAGCGATTTGCCCAACATTAAACTGTTCTGTTCTCACCTCTCTGCATCAGTGGGACCTGCATGGGTCTTGTTGAAAGGGTTGAAGTGAGGGCCTGCACTAATGCATCCTGGATGAGATGGGGAAACAAATTGTTTTAAAGTTTTTAAATGTAAGATTCTCTTTGACTGAAGAAACATTTAAGTGCACATCCTTTAAAATAGTAAAAACAGATCCTCACCGTTGGTATTGTCTCCAAAAGCGTGGACGTGGAAGCCATGCTCACCAGGAGCCAGACCTTTGATTTCTCCTGACAGCTTCACAGGGGCCGAGTCATTCTAATAGATCAAGACAACACAATTCATGAGAACACAAAGACACAAAAGAGCTGTCAAAGGCAGGTGGCTCAGAGGGCTTGAAGCAAAAATACACAAATCTAGGATTATGTCCCTCTCGGCCACACACACATCCCCTGGCCACTGTAGTTAGTAACCCAAAACAAAACACTGGAATGGAAACTTGTATCAGAAAATGGAGGTCAGTGTCAGTGTTTAATTGACATCAGGCCCTGGGCAGTACCATGCTACACAACACAGAAGAAAAGCCCAGTAGCTGGTTCCCTGCTGACCTTCACAGCTGAGACATGTCATCATTCATAACTGTGTCTGCTGTGGATCTCCAACATATCCACCTGACCACTTGTTGCCCAGAGTCCATTGGGTTGCATAACTGAAACCCAAGAAGTCAAAGCATTGGTGCACAGTTGAGCGTTACCACTTTTGACAGATGCAAGCAGCAAGCCAAGGAAACAAGATGTTTGAGGAAGTAGGAGACAAACCAGGGAACAAACAATTCCAACCACAAACTATCTTCTTCATTTTTTCCACGCACTGCTGTATTGTTCAAAACAGCTGCAACCTGCATTAATGAGGCATGTTCCCCCTACTCTGCTACACTGTTCTGTTAAACCAGAAAACTCGTTAATGCCATGTAGAAAGACAATCGGAGTGAGCACAGAGGCAGAAGTAATGGGCCAAAGGCATTGTTCAACAAGCTTCCGAGCAGAACAAAAGCTTAATTCATGCCTATAACTTTGATCAATCTTCTTCAAGGTAAGGCTGGGTTGGATGAATGGTTAGAATTGCCAGCTCACAGCAAGGTTCCCTCAGTTGCACTTCCGTTTGGTGTGGAGTTTGCATGCTACCCCCACGTCTATGTAAGCTTTCTCCTTCCCACAGTTTAAAAGATGCCCCTAGGTGTGTGTCAGGGTGAATTGTGGGACTGTGTCCTGTGATAGACTGGCAACCTGAAAGGATGAAAGCTATAAAGACCTAATAGAGCAGCAATACCTACCTCCAAACATGAAGGGGTGTTTCTCCCCTTTTGTTTTGGAGGCAGCATGAGATGTACAGTGACTGCTGCAGCTGTCTAAAATACTAAAACTAAAATATTAATTTTACTAATTTGCATGCTATTCCTGCAAACCCATAAGTTCCAGTTTGTCATGTCTGCTGCTGCAGGGCGTTTCAAAGCAGTACTGAAACAACCTAAAAACGACGACTGCTACTACTTCTATGCTTGTTAAGTCTAATACGCATAACACAGGTGGAAATTCATTGATTACCTGCTACGCCTACCGCTGCCTTCATGCATGCGTACATCTGGTTTCTGCACAGCCTCATGGATCTTCTGCATTTCATTATTTTGGCACTTCACAAAACATCAAGGTCATCCCTTCTAGATATTTTGTGCCACATATCTGTAAGATGTGTTTTCTTCAACTAATGATACTGCACTCTGGAACATGAATTTAATGATCCCATCTTTAGGTCCTCAATGAAGCATAACTTCAATAGATTCCAAAAACAATTAAAAGCAAACTCTTGATCCATTCATATGTAATCACCCAGTTATTAGGTATGAGGTGCATTTATCACTTGCTGCTGTATTTGATGAAACGCTGTTTACTCAGACCTTAAATGGCACATCGTTGGCCTGTCCCTGCACCCTTATCAACCAGGCCAAATAATTGCTCTGGAAGTAGCAAGGACGGCGGGCAATGACTCAGCAAAATACGACCACACGCTTAACGTTTACCAGCGATTTTTAGAGCTTCGTTACATACGCGCATTGTGATCACAACTAGGTTTTCAGCCTTTAAGACACCTTCCAGGTCCCTGACTTGCGCCACATTTGGCTCATTTTGCAGGTAAGTGTAAGGTGATATTGCAGCATGTGCAACAGGCGTGTCCAACACACACACGCATGTAGATCATTTACTGCTCGCAGACCGTTGACGTGCAAAGGTTATGAGTTAACTAGCAAGCATGCATGTGTTTTCAAGCTTCTGTGGATTAACCAGGAAACCACTCATTTGCGTAAGCAGTCCACTTTGAATATTTCGTGATGAATCACTATCACACTTGACGAGCAGGTTTGCAACTTGCAGGCCGAGGATCATTGTCGTGCAATAAATCTGGACACTGTTGCATGCTGACAAATCAGACGTTTACAGACACCTGACCACGTTTTGTGCCTTCGTCGTTCAGTTGTGTAACTGTCCAGTTAGCTTTAACTTAAGCTATAGCTAACTTAGCATTCACGCAGCTAACGCAAAACAACTATCCGAGCACCTTTGTTTACAAGACAGTTTTCCGGTTTGGCAGCACCGTGTGATACCTTACCTCCTGCTCAAAGTACACGACACCGCTGGTGTCTCCAGCTCCCTTCAGTACGCAGACAGCCTTCATGATCGTTCGGTGAGGACTCCAACTTTCAGCCTCTTAGCTCTTGAAGCAAGCGCAGAGGGAAGTAGTCGTTGACGTAAGCGGGTGGAGGCGAACCAGCCAATCAGAGTCAAGCAAAGCTAGGATTTGATTGGTCAGTTGGCATTTCAATTGGCACGAGGCCCATCTCGTTAATCACCCCACACACCAATGTGTAAAACAAAAACATTTATACCACAGAGAGATTAGAGCAAGTGTGAAAGAATAAAAAAAAAACGAGATTAATCTTGTTTTACCTTTTCTTTTCACTGTTTATACATCTTTTTTTCGTAACCATCTTTGGTGTCTCAGTCCATGGACCATGCAGCCCACACAGGGGGTTCTACACAGTGGAGGTAAGGTAAGGTCATGCATCTTGCACCTTGGGTGTAGCAGTCTGCTGCTGAAGGAGCTACTCAGGGAAGCTACAGTCTTATGCATCAGTGTGGGAGGTGTGTTCATTTCTCACCAGCTTGTTCATCCGGTTTCTGTCCCTCTCTGAGCTTCCACAGCCCCAGCAGACCATGGCGAAGATGACAGCAGACACTATGATGGTGCTTTAAAATAGTGTTCAGTAGTGTTCAATGAAAAAGGAAGAGAAACCCCGCCAACCAAGATGCAACCATTGTGAAGTTCAATGTCAACCCATGTATTCAATATTCACAGCTTGAGTGTATCGTTTCCATTTGAAAAGAGACTATTGAATCAAAATTGTGTTGAATATTTGTGAATTTCTTTATCTTTCATAATTTGGTACACAGTTAACAGTATAGGATAAGCACAAAATATAATTTGAACCAGGAAAAATTATTTGGTACAAAAATAGTTTATTAAAAACAATTTCCTATGGTTGAAATATTGAAGATTTTATGTCCATGTCTTTTGTATGTTTAACAAATCATAGAAACATCTGTCAACTTTCAAACCAGTAGGAGTTTACAAAAAAAAACCTTAAAGCAAACGGCCTCTATTGTCCCTTCCAAGTCAATTTCTCTCAAGTAAACGAATTCCAGATCCTAAACGATTACCATTACACCTTTGAGTCATCGATGATACAAGCGTATTTACAGCAGTGTGTCCCGAGCAACACACTTCATTTCAATCACTTGAGTTTTGCTCTTTGCGTTGCTGTATTTAGAGTCAGACTTGCAGGATCAGGGCTTCAAATGTTAATTCAGAAACAGTATGTCTTCAGTGAAAAACACCTCAAGTTTATCAAAGATACACACGCAAAAAAGAATTCAGCCTTAGTTAGGGTTTGCATTTTCATGTGGCCAATAACCAATTAAATTTGAGTTGTGACTAATGCTTGTGAGGCAAATGGAAAAGCTATTTTCTCCAGTCTGACAGATCGCCCTCTTCTTCCTTGTACATACACACACCCACAAAAAAAAGAGCACTATAAACATAAAGTTTGTCCAGCCTGCCTGCTAAGCTGCATTAATACAAAACACTCACAAAACACTCAAAAACCTAGCTGGCACCTGAATTCTTTGTGGAGTATATGTGCTGGATAATTCCTGTTGGAGAAAAAAGAGGTTTTGCTTTATTTTATGAGCAGAAAAATAAAAATATACTTTTTTTATCCATGGTCATGAAATATAGACAACAGAAATGTTACTAAGTATACACATCCTTGAATATCAAATTTATTTTCACTCAACTTTTATGATGCAGATTTTGTTTTCTTTTGTTTCCAGCTAATAAGAACAGCCCTAGCTGATCTAGTTACAACTTCTTTCTAAATGGATATACAGTACTTTATTTGTGTATACCAGTACATCTGGCTTCTGAAACAAAGCCAACTTATACATTTATCTTCAAATTTCATTCTTTCTCCCAAACACTCTACGATACATCTGAAGGTACCAAATTTTTAAGAAATTATTCTACCTCGATGCATCTGAAATGCATCTTTGCCTGTCACATCTATTGAATCCTTAGTTTGAGTCCCCAAAACAGTTTGCAAACAGTCCTATATTTCTGAAAAAAAGACAGACACTAAAAGATTTTCCGGACAAATCTGAAGTGACATCCTGTTAAGAGCAATATGATGAAAGAATGTTAAGCATTCTCGATTCCCTAAATAATATGAAACAGGAGTGTTACTTATTCCCGCCTCAAGGACCTGAATGTGATTTCTGTTACCATGACAACCAAGTCAGAGTGAGAGGCTTTGTGAGAATAAGCTTGGTTTCTAAAAAAATTAAAACTGTTTAACAAGTGGACACTAGGTATTGGCAAGTAAATGGAGAAGTTGCAGAGTGATCATTATTTCACCTAGTTTCTGGTAGAATGGAGCCAATTACAACTTAATTCTACCATCAATAAAATCATAAGGAGAGGTCTACTAATTAAGTGGGAGAAGCACCATACCAGGCAACAAAGGTAGACGATTGTTCGCACCACTAGAAGGTTACCGGTTCGACTCCTGGTTAGTCCGAGGGACTTTCTGTGAGGACTTGGCATGTTCTCCTCACAGACTTTTCTTCCAGTACTATAGTTTCCTCACTCAGTCCCAAACCATTCATGTTTAGAGTGTGAGTGTGAGAGTGAAGTGAGGGTGTGTGTGTGTGTGTGTGCCATGTGATGGACCGTGGACCAGGGTGTAATCTCCGCCTGAGAAACAGTGGAAGTCCAAAGCAGAAGATTACGGATGGAAGAGCGGATGGAAGAACCAGATCTAATTCTCAGTGCAACTCAGCCCAACATCCAGAGCCTATACTAGTTTGTACTTAAAAACAAAAAATATCACATGCTGTTCTCAATTAGTACACCTACATATAACCTGATTGGATCTTAAGGCCACCATAATCCTTCAGACGCTGTCCCCTACTGGCTGACAGGATGAGATGAAGACAACGAAGAAATCAAAGGCGCCTCTGTTATTCAGTGTTTGACATGACATTTTGGCAAAATTAAAACAAAATTAAAAGTCATATTTCAGTTGAAGAGGAGTGCCTGCTATCACACCGATGAGGCGATGAAGTAAAATGTGTCATAGACTCCTCGATAAAAGCCACCTGGAGTAAAAACATGAACGCTGAGTTTGAGTTGACCTCAGAGGGACAGAGCTAAGTGATCATGCAAGCAACCCACTGTTTAACTTAAACAGAGAACAACCAGAGTTGACTACATACAATACTTGACCACAGCCATTTTTTCCCGGCCCGACTGGATTCTTACGGGCGGGTACGGAAGCAGCTGGAAAAAAAAACAAACAAACTCACACAAACAAGTTTTCACATCTTCACGTTTGTTTTCATGAAATGTGTTATTGCCCAGAAACTGTTACCAACTGAACACCGGTGACGAGTTATTCATCTGCCAGGAGAGTGAGGCTGGTTACCATAGTGGAAACAACTTTTCTGTTTGAGAAAAAAAAAACAAAAAAAAACAAAAAAGAAAACTTTCAGTGGTTCACAAGTCTCTGGCTGCAGGAGCAGTAAGCCAGTCTATGATTCTACTTCTTGTTTTGTTTCTGTGGACTCGGTCTGAGCGGGAGGTGAGGACCCGGGGGGCGTGGCCTCCCCCGGGCCAGCGGCGCTCTCTGGCGGCGCAGCCGACGGTTCGGGTTCTGCCTTCGCTACGGGGGCTTCCACGTTTGGTTCTTTACTGGTTTCCGCGGCGACCGCGGGAGTCAAACAAGGTTGCTGGGTGCTATCAGAGGTCCGAAATTTGTCCATGTTTTCCAGCTCGGCCAGCCGGTCATCTCGGTCCCACCGCGTGGTCCTCTCCCGCCGCTCCGACCGCCTCGGCTTGTCGCCGTCTTTTCCTTCGGGCGCGCGTCCCCGGTCCCGGCTTCCTCCGTCTCCGCGAGCCCGTTCTCCTCCCTCGCCTCTCCCTCGCTCCCGGTCTCCATCGTCACTCCTCCCTCGATCCCGGTCGCTATCCTGGGTGCTCCGTCGCTCCCTCCAGTCCCGCCTGTCTCTATCCCGATCGCGGTCTCTGTCTCTGTCCCGGTCTCGATCCCGGTCTCTCTCCCACCCTCCTCCTCCTCCTCCTCCTCCTCCTCCTCCTCTGTGATTGCCTGCATCCTCCTGCCAGCCACCGAGTCTCTCCCTCCCATCCAGCCTATCGCCCCCACCCCTCCCCCCATCGCCAAAACGCCTGCCGCCTCCGAACCCCCGGTCCCGCTCCCTGTCCCTGTCCCGATCCCAGTCCCTGTCCCTGTCCCTCTCAGGCTCCCGGTCCCTGAAGCCGGGCCTGTCGCCTCTGAACAATCTCCCTTCCATTTCTTCGGGCCCGTCAAGGCCGCGAGGAGCCCCGGGTCTGATAAACGGAGGTGGGGGGCCTTGAGGAGGGGGGCCGTGCCCGGGTGGAGGGAAAGGAGCCCTAATGTTGTGCGGAGGCATCATCCCAAAGCCTCCTTTGGGTGGAGGGGCGTCGTGGTGCATCATCTGAGGGAGGGGGCCCCGAGGCAACATCTGCGGGGGAATGGGAGGCATATTGGGCATGTTGGGCATGTTGGGGGGCAGCGGTCGGGGTCCGTGGGGTGGAGGGAACCGCTGCATGTGTGGCGGCGGGGGACCTGGAGGACGCTGGAGTGGGATTATACCCGGCCGTGCTCCGAGGAGACCACCAGAGGGAGGCTGGAGGTTTCCTGGAGGACCACCTGGCATAGAGCCTGGAGGCCCGGCTACCTGGGTACCTGATGGAAAGACAAATACAGCCTTGAGTTTAATCCAAGTAAATGAACTGGAAACTACATGTTAATCTGATCAAGCACAAATCAATTGGGAACTTTTAATAAATTAAGTGATCCTACAATATCAAAAATTATCCGCACTTTTTGTGACCTAACGGATTACATTCAACTGTAAACAAACATGACTTTGTGTAAAAACAGAATACATGACTCTTATATAAGCAGACATTGATTGCTGACCATGCCGAGTCAATATGAATACAAACTAATTCCAGATTCCCAGGAACCTCTTAAAACTCCAGAGACAGACTGACCCAGTGGTCCCATCTGGTTGTTGAAGATGTTGTGACCCTCCAGGCCCTCGTCACTTTTCCTGTTACCCAGACCGGCTGGGTCCAGAGATGGGTCTTCAACTCCACCTTTGGAAGGAGGCGGGGGACCAAGTGGCAAACCACCAGGAGGAGGAAAACCTGGAGGAGGCGGCGTGAGAGGAATTGAGAATGATTTCGCGTTAGTTATCCATCATAATTTCTCCAATTGTCTCCAAAGTATTAAATCTAATCAGAATTTGATGTCCACATTTTGGTCCACAACCAAGTGACCACACATTGTATGGCAACAACTACAGCCAGTGAGAAGTGCTTCAACAGCAGCGGTGGGAGGTGCTACCTGGAGGCATCTGCATGGGATTGAAGCCAGGTCTGATGAAAGGAGGAGGGGGGACGCCTGGGGGGAAGGAAGGCGGAGGCATGCCTATAGGACCGGGGAAGACGGGAGGCTGGAGAGAGCCCACGCTAACCATTGGCGGCTGCTGCATTGGAGGAACCTGAGGACATGGACAGGGATTTACCGAAGAGGTCAGATGGACAGAATAACAGTTACACAGTGAACCACGACAGAGAGCAGACTCTGTCTCGAGCAGAGTGCATGAACTGGAGGCAACAGGCTGTAGCTGCTGCTCACCTGTGTGAGAGCGGCGACGTTAGGGACCACAGGTAACACCTGCACCTCCTCAAGCTGCTGTGGCTCGGAGCGGCCGTTGTGAGTGAGCTCGTCCGGGATGTCCAGAGTCTTCCTCGTAGCGCTCCACTCTGGCGATAGGGTGTCGGCATCCAGGATTCCTCCCTCTTTTAGCTCCTCCAACTGGGCCTCTCTGATCTTAGACCAAGGTATGTAAGTGACGCCCAGCTCCACATCCCAGTACTGCTTAAACTCTGCCTTGATGCCCTTGTTTAGTGCCCAGGCAATCTGACAGGAAATGAACACAAACAAAAAGAATTAGAAGAGTTCTCTCTCCATTTCTCTTTCTCTGATTTACTGTGACCTGTGTGACTCACTCACCTTGATAGTTTTCTGGTTGACTTTGTGAACGCCTCTGCTGAGCTTCTGCAGAGCTCTGAAGGCGTCCTGCCTTTGTATCATGACGATGTAGGCACAGCCACGCGGGGGGATCATCTGAACAGCAGGGGAGGACAAGTACAGGTGAGGAAGACCAGAACGACTTAGCATCATACATCATGATGCTCCTGGGAGCGACTACGGCTGAGCTGCCGGGATGGGACTGGACATGAATCGTACATTGATAGACTCTATCTGGCCAAACTCCTCCAGCAGACAGGCGACATCTTGCTGTTGTGTTCTCTTGTCCAACTGGCCCACCCACAGAGTCGTACTGCAAACTGCACACAGACAAAGAAAAGCAAAACTATAGACCGTACCGAATCAATCGAAATGAGAAAGAAATGATAAAACCTGGCATTCACGTCATACAATTATTTTGACGCGACCTTTGAAGTGAACTGAGGATGCTTTGAGGGCCGTGGCGGTCCACTTAAATAAACATGAGCATGAATAGATAATGACTCACTGCTTAGTGTGTCGCTCTTGGGTGGCGGGAGGCCTTTCTGCCGCCGGTCGCGCTCCTTCTCCCTCTCCCTGCGCTCCTGCGAGCGAGAGCGCGGGGAGTGGTGGCGGCGCTCCCTGGAGCGCGAGCGCGAGCGCCTGTGCCTGGAGCGCCGCGAGCGGGAGTTAGACCGCGACCTCCTCCGCTTGGGAGACCTGGAGGAAGAAACAACAAAAGCAGACAAGTGAAGTAGACGGCACGGGTCGGGTTTAGGGATGGAGGCCGGCGGGAGTCCCGTTCCGAATGCTTACCCGGAGCCTGAGTGGGACTGCTGAGCATGTCTGCCATCTCTCATAGACGATCGATCCAGATCCATCGGCAACTCCTAGTATGATGCGGAAGGCAACACAATTAGCGGATGACATGATACCTTTACATGTCTGGCGTATGTGAAACCTGATGGAAAGCTTTCGTTTTGCATCTGCTTTGCTTCTCTCCTCCGGCGTACCTGTTGCTCCTGTGTGATGCTGTGGGGAGGAGGACCCACCCCCGGGAAGCCTGGAAGCCCAGTGGGAGTGGGCAGCTGCTGCTGCGGCGGTAGAGCGTGTCCCATAGGAGGCATCATGACGGGGAAGCCTTGGCCTGGCGGTAGACCGAAAGCCTGCAGCTGACCGTTAGGAGGGAGAGCGATCTGAGGAGGACAGCTGGGATCAACACTGTGCACCTATAGAGGGAGGGGGGGTCCAAAGGATACAGTGTAAAAGCTGCACAGACGGGAAGTCGTTGTGGTCCGGTTAAAGGTGTTTGCACTTATTACCTGTTGGGAGAGGTCTTGAGACAGGCTCATCATCTGCGGCTTAAAGTGCTCCATGTGCTGAAGGAAAGCTGCGGGCTGCTGGACTCTGTTGTGGGAAAAAAAGAAAACACACACAAAAAATAGTCTATCAGCTCCTTTTTTTAGTTCTTCTTTTGCAAAATCAATCAGCATACATCAGCTGATGTAGTGCACATGAAAGGCTTACAGGGAGGGCTGTGATGAGCTTTCGTCCTTCTTCGTCTCCTCTCCTACTTCTGGTTCGTCGTCGTAGTCGAAGCGGTCCAGCAATTTCTAGTGAAAGACACCCAGGTAAATATGAGCAGATGCCACAGAAAGACAGCCTTAACACACACTCTGGTTAAGATACTGATACTACGCGTCGACGCGTCACTACCTTGTCGAAGGCCGTCTTCTGCTGGATGGGCTGGGCGTGCAGCGGAGGCTGCAGTGCGGCCATGCCCAGGTCAGCGGTGATGTTTGGTGCCTGGGCTTCCATGCTGTGGACTGGAGGCTGAGGGTCCGCCTTCACTGGCTGCTGCTGGAAGTTCTGGAGCATCTGCTGAAGCTGCAAAACATAAGAAAAAAAGAGCCAGAGTAAGTTAGACAAGAGTGTCTAAGATAGGTGTTGATGCTGATTGACAAGAATGAAACACCCCGGTAGCAGGTGAAGCCACGCACCTGCTGGCCCTGGGAGGTCTGGAAGAGTTGTGCGACCGCAGCGAACGCATCCGAGTTCTGCAGCTGAACAGCAGCCGTGGTGGAGGCAGAGTTTGCCGTTACCGCAGCAACTGGCTCTTTGGCTGGAGGCGGGGAGGATCCTGCAGGAGGGTGATACCTTTTCAATGCCAGCATCTCGATAAGATTGATACGGTCGCACAATCAATACACTTTATATCGTGCTTGTGTGTGAGAGAGTAGTACCTGGATCGTCTGAGCCTGTGTATGGGGCTGCAGCACTGGTAGAGCCTGCGGCCATGTCCAGCAGGGGCTGAATGACCTCGATCTTGAACACTCCATTCTTCTGCCACAGGTTCAACACCCGAATAAGTTTACTCTACAAAAGAATAATGAGGAAGCGAGGAAACATGAGGGGCGTGTCTGTTAATTTATGCTCCGTTTATATTCTGGATACTCTGATTGTTCTTACCCTGTCCTCTAGCGGACAAAGACAGAGGTTAGCAAAAGTTATGGTGATGTTTTTGGTGAATCTCGGGCCAAACACGTCCTTGTCGGCTCCAAACTGGTGTCTGGACTGCCTGACGATGGAGTCCACCACGTACAGGCCCGCTACCTTGTACTCGGGCTTGCACTGAAGCAGAGGGAGAAAAAGACCCGGGTAAGTTCACTTCTACTGAGCAGGAACTTTCCAGGAGGTGACTGAATGAAAGGGTTTGCCTCACCTTTTTGATGAACTTCTCCACGATCTGAACCACGTGCTTGTAGAGCTGAGAAAGGGAGAAGCGATGGAGTAACATCAGCTACACTAGCTCAGAAATAATCATGCAGACACAGACGAGTAGATCTCAACTCGACAGCATTGCACAACTCATTCTTACCCTCATAGCTTTGATGGCTGACTTGGTGATGGAGATCATCTTCGCCCGAGATATCGGGGGCTTGGAGTCCATCAACGAGAATAACTGGGAGCGGAAGAGACAACAGGGTGAGTTGTAGGTCAGGAGGGGGGAAAGAAACTGATAAAAAGGCAAGAAAACACGACACTGAAGGAGTCTCAGAGGTGATGTCGATAATTGCTATCCGCTTGCGCCACACTATAGAAGCACAAGGACAAGCTCTTTCCAACAATGCAGGAGAGGTGAGCATCCAGCACATGGAGACATTTCTCTACAAAGCTGGACATTTTAAGAGATGTGCGATTACTTTTTGGCTGTGATAAAAAGAGACTGCCTACAACATCGTAACCACGGTGCACATAAAGACAGCGGTTCCCTGTGTGTTGGTCTGTGGGAGCGCACTCAGAGTAATGAAAAATGCAAATGTCAAGTGTCACCATAGGCCTCTGTGGTTAGAGTCAACGCCTCGCAGCAAGGAGGTCCTCAGATCAACTCCCCGTGAGATCGAGGGCTTTTATGGATGGAGTCTGCGCATTTCCTCCCAAACACATGCATGTTTGGGTCGACTGGAAACTCTGAATCGTCCCCATGTGTGTTCCTACGCTGGTACAGAGTAGGTAAGATACCGAGTGGATCAAACTGCTCTCATTGATGACGAGTGGCCACGTGATCCGGCCTGGGAATAAGGCTAATCTCAAGGTCCAGCCAGCGTCTCAGCTCCGTGCTTGCGAATGGGAACTCAAAGCTGTGGCAGCTGGAGAGGGGTAACAACACTTTTCCTACGCATGCAGGCCACTGTGCAAAACGTATTCACTGCTTGGGTCAATGGTTAGAGCACACTTAGGGTAGACAAAGGGAATAACACATTTGCCATACAGTGAAAGCCAACCCTTCCTATAGGACAGGTTGGCGACGCCACCATGGGATTGAAACTTGATTTCTGCAGATCACACACTTATCTTTTGACACAACCTTGTGCCAGTAATCAGAAGACCTGTGAATAACATGCACAGGTGTCTGGTGTCAAGAGGAAGGTAGAATTTTGATGCAAGGAGGTGTCAGAACAGAGTGATAAAAATAGAGATATTGATTTAATCATGACTGCAGCACATGGTGGCTCTTTACGCAGATCTGTATGGACAGTGGTGTTGACCTACAGGATTTGCACTGATTAACAGGAGAGATACTATGTAGGTGCGAGGAAAACCGCTGGGTTTGTGCACTTGATGCAATTTGAGATCAGGATCCGCCAGTTTTGATGCAATAACAAGTTCAACCACTCAGTTGGGGTAGACCAGTGTTATTAAGAAGAGGCCATAAAGAGAAAAAGATAAACACACAACTTGACCTGGACCCTGCCTGGACTTCCAGCCACTGGACCTCCTCAGGCCTTTCGCCACAGTGGCCTCAATCAATCGGGCTTTGCAAGCCAGTGGCTCAGCTATACACGATTTCCTCGCACGCCTGGGTTGTGGAGTTAACATTAAGATAGTGTGTTTTGCAGTAGCGTTGCATGCTTCAGGCTCACATTATCGCCAGTCTGCAAACTTTGAGGGAGGTTGCTAGAAGCAGGGAGGGCAGCTTGGCTAGCAACTAGAACGCTTGGCCGGCACAAACACCCATTTATTTGTCGAGTCTATTAGAGCATTCCTGGCATCGCAGGTGGCGCTGGACCATCGAGGCTAGCTCAGTTAGCCCCCAGTCCCCAGGTTATCAGGGACAGGTCCGGAGGAGCGAGGCCCGCTGCACGGTCCTGCCTCCAGCACCGTGACCAGCACGGCCGGGCTCGGTGGGTAGCGGGGCCCGGGACTCCCCGGGAGGACGCTTACCTCGTGGTTAAAGGCGTTGACCGCGTCCATGATTGCCCGGCGCTGCGAGTCTCCCCCTACACCCCCTGAATCCTCGCTCCCAGCGGCGTTTATCCAAGGAAGGCTCGGTACAACATGTCCGCTCCCGGTGGCTAGGCACAGCTAGCCTAGCGTCGGCGGCTCTCTGGTCGATGGGGGCAGCAAAGCATGCTGGGAAGTTTGTGCTGCTGTTCCGGGCTCTGGCCAGTAGGTGGCGGCGCAGCGCAGCGATTTAACGCCCCGTGCTGCAGGCTGCATGTACAGTGTGCTACACGTACATGGCCCTACACTCACCCCCGAAAGTAAAATGAAGACTGAAGTTCCATTTGTATGTTCGATATTGTGGAATTTGAAGTGGCAATTTCAACTTTTCTCCGCAGATGAGGATGGGAATATGCAGTAATTGTCTTGTATTTTACTTTTTTGTTTGATTTGTTTTGCCTTTTCAGTGGTCTGATGCTTTGAAACCGACCACATTAACTGCGGAACCTGACAACAAGCACTTGTTATTTTTTTATTTTTCAGCCGTTTTCTCGTGATAAATTTATCTTGCGTTGTTGGGCTCTACTTATCTCTTGGTTTTATTCTAATATTTTTTTTATGTGTGAAAAGTGCATATCATCAGAAAACATATAGTTTTATATTGAAATATTTAAATAACTAGTTATCAGAAAACAGCAGTGAATTTTTTAATTAAGTAATACATGGCTGCTCTCGGCTTCTCCACACTAGTACTTATCTGGTTACTACTTTTTTATTTGTCTTGTTTTGTGGTCTAATGTTTTCAAAAGAACATGACAAACAACAGGAAGTGTGGACTAAAGTGATATATGACTGATACATGCACATTCTTGGTCACACGTGTATTCCAGTGTGTAGAGTGCATGGTCCACCAAGCAAGCCAAGTATTATGAGTATATGTATTTGTCTTAGTCAAACCAAAATGAAAAAAGTCAGTGGCAGTGATACAGTGGCACCATCATGGCACCTCATAAAACTCTCAAAATTAAAACAGGGCAAATGCCATTCTACTGGATTTCATGAAATCATCACGTGTTTCTTAATGTGTTGACTTCCCACAGGTTAATGCAGTACATGCAGGATGAATCATGACTATATCTGATTAATCTGTCCACAGGGCAAACGTGAAGAAAAGTAGGTTGGCCACATCGTCTTTCACTGGCAGATGTCTTAATTAGGACAGTAAATGCCTTAATGACAGAGCAGGTGCTTGTTTCTTTGTCTGCCAACAACAGTGATGGGTGATGATATATGACAAAAACAATCACATTCAAAAATCCAAATAGAGCAAAGGTATATGCAAATTACTAATAATCAATGAGAATATCCCATCATCTGCTTGTACACACACGCACCTCCATGCTTGAAGATTTCAGGATATATGAGTGCACATGTTGGAACGATTTAACATATAAATGGGAATCAGTGTGCACATTCACTTAGAACTCAAAGGAATTAAAAAATAATAATAATAATAATAATGAATGATTACTTTTTGTCCGGTTCTTTAAGTTGAACATACGCCCGATGAACTAAACTGTCTTTAACCTTGGAAGAAATGAAAATCTATAATCAGACTTGAATTAGTTATTCATATTTGAGTGTGTGTTGTTATATACCATGCATTGTTTGTATTTACCTTGAGAAAGGTGTCTTCACCTATCTGGTCTCTGACTGGGGCAACAGGCCAGCACAGTGGTTAGCTGTTGCTGCAGCTGTTGCCTCTAAGCAAGAAGGTTGACGGTTCATGTCCCACTCCCAACCATTCCTGTATGGAGTTTACTGGGTCTCCCCATGTATGGGCTTTCCTCAGGTACAAAACGTGCGTTCATGTTAGCCGGAGACTCCAAGCCCATAAATGTGAATGTGAGAGGGAATGTGTGTGTGTGTGTGATGCACTGGCAATGTGTATGACCTGCCCTCTCCCTATGCGATCTGAAGATAGGCACCAGCACGACCCAGCAGTGTGTAAGAAGAAAGACGATTTGTCCCTAGTTAGTCTCTATCTTAATTTTATCATGTTACCCAACACTCTCTAACACAATCTAGTACCCACACCTACAAGTGGTCCCATTGCATTAAGAGTGTATTGATAATGCAAATATTACATCTGTTAATCAATCCACCATCCATCTATCATCTTTAACCATGCAGAAAAAAGTAAACACACACATACACTCACACCCGGCCAAATACACACACGAACATTCTCACATGCAACTCATGAAAATGTCTAGGTCTAATTAGCGAGTAAATTACAGTCTTATGCTCTCACACCGAGAGGCAATTTAGGTTGTGTGATGGTTAAGGTAAAAGCCTCCAACTGGTCTGAATATTCATGTTTTGGACTGTGGGAGAGCACGTTGTATCCAGAGAAAACCCACACAGACACCAGGGGTATGTGCAGTGTTGCATCTAGTATGGGAAAAGCTCATTAATAAGACTGTGACTACACTGTTGACCTCCGAGTGGCTGTATGTTGCCACAGTACAGAACTGTTCCAATAGATGGCAGTACATTTACAGTTTTGGTCCCAAGTCGCGTTGTCTGGTCCAGTGTCTAGAAAGCATGGTCCACCGGCCAAGCCAAGCACTGTGCGTACATGTATTTGTCTCATGCAAACCAGGATGAACACAAATCAGATTTAATACAGTGGCACCACCATTGGCGGCCTCACTAAACACCTGTCTGTGAAACTCAAAATTACAACAAAATTGTCACGTGTGCTAAGATAGTGCCATTTTATTAGATTTCACCAGATCATCAGGTGTTTTTGTTCACTGACTAATGATGCATGCGGTATGAATCATACGTTTATCAGATTCATCTCCCCACAGGGCAAATGTGAAGAAAAGTAGGTTTGCCACAAAGTCTTACTCCTGCAGGTGATTTAATTAGAGCATGCCTTAATGCCTTAATGCCAGCGCTGGCGTTTGTTTCTTTGTCTGCCAACAACAGTATGGGTGATGTCCAACTTTCAATCCCTGGCACAACCCCAGACACGGGACAAGAATAACACATCACAAAAATCTAGGTAAGGCAAAGTGACAATGCTCCTTACTCTCTAATTAGCAATTATCACTAACAATAAGCTATTTGCTGTCACTAGAAGCACGCACTGCCATTAAGAGGTGACAAACCTTGTTACCTTCTCATTTTCATCTGATGAGTCAGGCATAAACTTATCTTGAAGGAATTCCCTGACAAATCGCCATGCAATGTTGATTTGTTGAGATGTTGCAATGTCATTTATTTTGTGACTTTATAATTAAACACACTAAAGGGTACATTTCTGAGCTTTAAAGTGAATCGGAGGCCTCTCTGTGTGGACTGACCTCTTGGTTGATATATATTGGTTGAGATCTCTCTCTCTCTCTCTCTCTCTCTCTCTCTCTCTCTCTCTTTATATATATATATATATATACACACACACACACACACATGCATATATATGTGTATGTTTGTGTGCGTTTGTGTGCTACATATGTGATTCAAAGTGAAATATTCTGCCAATACATGATTTTTTTAATTTTGGGACAAAGATGAGAATGTAGTGTACTCATTTATCAAGAACAAAAACAACAATAACAACACAAGAACCTAGGTTGGGCAACTTCCCAGTTGTCGCAGACTTATCTTGTTTACTACCACTACACGTGTGCGCCACCATGCCAATCACAATGCCAATCAATGTGCGTTGGCAGTCAGAACTGAAGGCTGAAGAATTTAAGTGAACACATAATGAATGATCATAGCATTGCTGCCCTGTTCTCCAGGCTTTACATATGTTCTTTGTTCATGGCTGTGTACAGTGTGAACATCCAGTGGTGTAGTCGTCGTCCACCCCCCTTGTTCACACATGTGCTCCACCCCTCCTGCGCCGATTGGATTGGACCACCACCACCATTGAATGAGCGTGTTTGAATGTGCATGTGTGTGTTTTTCCACCCTCACACTAGAAGATACGCCCACCGAGAGGAGCCGGTAAAGTCACTTCACACTGACAAACACGTTGTCTGTGCCTGGGCGCATTCAGGAGATTTCCATGAGAGAAGGCAGAGGAGGAGGAGGGACTGAGTAATTGCCTTACCTTTTTTTTCTGCACAGACAGGTGTTAGAGTTGCGTAAGTCAATAACTTCCCATGATTAGGTTTGGAATTTTTTTTCCCTTGTGTCATTTCAATCTAAGCCGATCCACTGACTACATCGTGGAGCTGAAGCTGCATCCTTGATGCGCAAACAGGTGGCGCAAAGCCCCGCAGACGCACGTCTTTAACGCGCTCCACCGGATAGATAAGACTTTAATACCTGGGCTCGAGCACGAACACATCAGCGGAGGAGCTGCGATGCCAGTTGCGGACAGCGACATGGTGGTGGACCACGGCCACGGGATGCAAGAGGGGAAGACCCCAAGCAGCGCCGGGGAGGAGGGCATCCTTCCCGCGTCCCTCTGCAGCCCCGCTGCAGACATCCTCAAGAACTTCTACCACACCAAGAGGGTGGGAAACTACTTGATCGGGAGGAAGCTGGGAGAGGGATCCTTCGCCAAAGTTAGGGAAGGTCTACACGCCTTGACTGGGGAGAAGGTAAGAGGACAGTGTGTTACATGAATGGTATAAATTAATGTGTTTTGCATGTGTTAATAGAGTGACTTTTTGAGAACTTCTAAGGACTGGAAAATACTTATACACCATATATGAGATATATTTTGGAAGGGTCTCAATCACCCGGGTCATGGTGGTCTCGTGCTTGTCAACAGGACTTCTGTTAGATTCTTAAGGTTTTTGAAGAACCTAACAGAAGTCCAGTTACCTTCATTTTAGCACCTAAAGCCACATGGCACAGTGCTGCTGTAAGTCTACCATTGCATTTTTACATCTAAAAATAATACATTGCATGCCATTGCATGGGGTACTGATATGGTCTTGAATTTCACCTCAGTGGCCAGTTGCCAGGGTCTGAACCCTCTTCCCTTATGTTCATGTTCCAACTGAAACTCCTTCTAAAATCTGAACCAGTCTTCAGCCTGGTCAGAGAAAGTGATAAGCCCTGTTTGCAAAGGGGAGCTCTGGTAATAGGCTCATGTGGCAACACCAGCTGTTGGAGCTTGTTTTCCTGCCAGGCTCTTGTGAGAATATATTTACTTTTTGCATGTGTGTGTGTGTGTGTGTGTGTTAGAGATCGGGAGAAAGAGCTGCCTGTCTTTATTCCCGCCTGCGTTTTCTGAGGGGTAGTTGTGCGCTCTGTGTGTGCCGCTCTCCTCAGCACCTCCTCTGCTTTGTTTGCTGCCGCTGGGCGCACAAGCCTGCGATAGGGACAGAGAGGCGATATTACCCAGCCTATGAGAGGCCAGAGTTGCTACTTGCATATGAAATCATGTCGTTGATAAATGGGCCCCCAGTCTCATTATGATTCTGCCAGCACAGAGCTTTGATGCAGGCTTCCATTGGCCACTGGTTGCCTTTGTCTCTCTAGCCTTCCTTTCTGTGCTAACCCTAAAACCCTACCTTCTGAGGATATTTGCATATTGTAGAACAAGTACCTCCCCTCTCTTTATGTGTTCCTGCTTGTACACCAATGTCTTATTGTGTATAGTATATATACCATTGGGTGAACTCATCTGCATATTTGAGATTATCTCATCCTGACAATAACCCCCCCTCTATACTCACACACACACACACACACACCCGATCCCTCACTCTGTTGCTGCGGGGGTAAAAAGAAAGCGCTCCTGTCCTCATCCCCTCTCTCTCTTTGTTGAGGATGATGCAAACACTGGCAATCTCACAACCACATGCTCTCCCTCTCTCGACCCTCCCTCTCTCTTTCTCATTCAGTGGGATACAGGGTGCAAGGGGCGCTGGAGGGAAACGGAGGGCAGTGAGTTTATTCAAGTAAAAGGGCAGTGAGGGGGAAAGGAGATTCAGGAGGAGTCCCAGGTCTTTCTTTTTTTAGCATCACTAGAAAGTAATAGTGAACGCACGGGTGTGCGTTTGAAGCAGGTGGGGGTAAGAAAGTGAGGAGGGGTGCTGTCATGGTCCAGGGGGGGCTTGGGAGGTCACATGTATGTGTTTTTGATGTCTGTAACCCACTTTCCCCTCCATACTGCCCCCACCTCCCCCCGTTTCTGTCTGAAGGGGCGCCTGATAAACAACTGAATCCCCCACAAGCCCCCTGGCGGGGCGAACCCCTCCCCCTCTATATTACTCCCCCTCCTCTCCATATACTCTAGCCTACTGTAAATACAGTCCCCCAACCGCCCTCCCCCCTCTTTGCCATACATACCCCACACCCCGTCTCTTATCCGCTCTGCCTGGCATAAACACAGACCATCTATTACTGCATTGTGACAGCACAACGCACGCAGGCACATGCAGCCAGGTTTAATTAGAAGCCATAAAAAAGGGTTTCAGAGGTGAATCACTTATCAGAGATGAAAGGGTAAAAGTATAAAAAAAACAGAGAGAAGAGAGAACTGAAGGACAGAAGAAAGAGAGGACACACACACACATGTACACAACCACTTTAGCCCTCGCCATTTCATTAAATGGATGTGGTGATTCGTTTCACTGGTCGTGCCTGTCCATGTCTATGGGCTCCCCTTGAGATGATTTGTTATGTACGGTGGCCGTGCTCTTGAACTCAGTCTAGACAGGATACAAGGAGACGCGGGCAAAAGATGTAATAGATGGGTACGTTATTGAATGTAATTAGCCACACAGCGAAGTAAAGTGTTTGTCGTAAAGGTAAAGGACACGTTGAGGGGCATTTTTACGAGGAGACGTCTCCTCCAGCGAGACGGCAAGGACAGAGGGACGTGGTCAGAACATGATGAGCGGAGCAATGATAAAAAAAAAAGTCAAGGCACGAGGACTGTAGGCCCCTCCGCCTCCTTGTCCCCACATTTGTTGCTGCTCCTCATGTGTGTCTAACTGCAACTAAACTCTGTGGCAAATGGGGGAATATTAAAAGGCCATTTGGCCCTGGCGCCTTCCCGACAGATAGGGTAACATTTGCTTTTCCTCCCAGTTTATGATGGTTCAGTGACCCCTCCAACACACACTCACACATTTACACACACCTCCCCCTCTCACAGCCTGGGGGTCCTATAGCGCCTGCATTGCTCCACATTGAGAGCAGCTGTGTGGGAGAGGTCAGTGTCGAGTTATACACCCTGCACTGGAGACTGAGGCGCCCGTCACCTGTTACGCTACAACTCTCCGAAGCCTCCTCCGCCCCTGCTCACACGGCACTGTGCCATTCCCCATATGTATTATTCACAATATCCCACATGAGCCAAACTTACGCTGCCAAATCGGTGCTTTTCCTAAAAATACCACCCTCACCTCACCCTCCTCCTCTACCCCTCCAGGTTGCAGTAAAGGTGATCGACAAGCGGAAGGCCAAGAAGGACTCGTACGTGACCAAGAACCTGCGCAGGGAGGGCCACATCCAGCAGATGATCCGCCACCCCAACATCACACAACTGCTCGACATCCTGGAGACGGAGAACAGCTACTACCTGGTGATGGAGCTGTGCCCCGGCGGCAACCTGATGAACCGCATCTACGACAAGAAGCGCCTGGACGAGAGGGAGACTCAGAAATACATCCGGCAGCTGGTGCTGGCTGTCGAACACCTGCACAGGGCGGGCGTGGTGCACAGGTAGAGAAGTTATTTTCATGAATGAAGGAAATAGTTATTCATAGGTACGCAGTGTGTGGTACAGTGCAGAACTTGGATAACTGGGCCAGCGGGTATTGATGGTTTGCTATCTGTCGCTCAGAACGCTTTGTGCTGTTAATGGGCTGAGCTGACTTTAAGATCTGAGTCAGACATGATCCTCTTTCTTACACTGTGGGTTAAGTCCTTGTTGTGCACATTACTGTTAAGCCACAAATATCCATATCTGTGTAGCGACGGCACAGCTTTCGGAGAGCACCTTCCAAGGAATTCTTAAAAAAAAAGCAGGACTTCAATGAAAATAAAAGCGTGAATTTCCCATGCTACTCTGATGGCAAGATGGAGGAAATACGACACATTAACCGCATCTTTAAATCAAATCTTTAAGTTGAAATTTCACAGAGCTCCTCCCAGACTATTCAACTCTTTGTTACCGGGATCCTGGGAACTAAATTTCTATCATGGTGAGATGGGCTCTTTAGATAACTGTATAACAGGATTGCTAAAACCGGGGAGGGATCAGGAGGCACACAATGGGCCCTGAAAATGAGCCAGCTTGACCCACATTGGGAGGGGTGTTTGTGTATGTGTCGAGACTTGCGGGGGGCTGACCTCTCCTGCTTGTGCATTGTGTGATGATTGTATCTATGATAGGTTATCTGACGTAAACAGCGCAGGCACTGACATCTCCTGTGTTTTCCTCTTTCTCAAACAGGGATCTGAAGATAGAAAACCTCCTGTTGGATGAGCAGGACAACATCAAGCTCATAGGTAACACCAGAAGTCCTATTTTACAGTATTAACATCGCCTCAAATTTTTTTTTGTTTCTTAGTTTCTTTTCTGCTGACAGGAAACACTGAAGAAATACAAAAAAATTCCCCCAAATTAATTAGACAGATATAAATTATATACAAACAGCTCTTAATAAATAAAGCCTTTGTTGCCAGCTACTTTAGGGTCAGAATAAAAAGATTTTCTCAGTTGGAGAGGGTCATGCAGAGTGTCCCACATGTGGTGAAGCGTTAAGCAATTAAATATCCTGTTAAAACTCTTACGAGCTCTCACCCTAGTGCTAATCTGCTTCTGTTTGTGTGTGTAACATTATGATGAGGTGACTCGTTTAACTGGTGAGCTGAAAGGACAGTAATAAACCCGGGGTAAAAAACACTCAACCTCTTCTTTTGTCACTCACAGATTTTGGCCTGAGTAACTGCGCTGGGATCTTGGGTTATTCAGACCCTTTCAGCACCCAGTGTGGAAGTCCGGCCTACGCCGCCCCAGAGCTGCTCTCCAGGAAGAAGTACGGGCCGAAGGTGGATGTCTGGTCCATGTGAGTGCAGTAATCAGTCACTGTCAAACATTTCTTTGGTTTTTCTTTATGTTATCAGCTCATAAAGAGCTCACGTGTGTGTTTTGGCGTTGCAGTGGCGTGAACATGTATGCAATGTTGACCGGGACTCTCCCATTCACGGTGGAGCCGTTCAGTCTTCGTGCCCTGCACCAGAAGATGGTAGATAAGGAAATGAACCCTCTACCTCCCTCCCTCTCCACAGGTAAATATACAAAAGCCAACACGTGTGCGGATTACAAGCATTATTGTACTCAATAAAGTTTGACGGCTTCCGAGGTACTCGCGTGAAGGCTGTTGAGCCACGGGTGAAAAGATAGCCTCATCAAAACAACTTGCTGAATAACCTGTTCTCCAGCTTTGGTTACAAACAAATATTGTTATAAATACACTCAGGTTTGAGATACTGTCTGCCCATAATCCAACTCTGCTGTGTCTAAATGCAATCTTGATAGTGACAAAGATCTTCTCTCTCAAGCCCATCTGTGATTGTGGTTCGTCAAAATTCATGCCAGAAACATTCTGGCACTGTGCCTGCAGAGCTAAACTCAACTGCTAAACTTCTTTTTTGTCTTTATTACCCTTGACTAGGTTTTCTGACTTTTGCTCTGAGCTGATAAATTGTCATACACTTCAGAACTTTTTTAGGATTTAGAGTACTTCCAGAGAATTGCGAGATCACCGCTGGCTTGTTTTTCTCTTAGCCACACACGCACACACACATACTGTGCACACACTTAATCATCGATTTGTCAACTAATTTGTCTTACGTAACAATGATGCGAAAGCAGGTGGTATGAATGTGGAACAGGTTTGTACTTACTAGTACTCACGACTGTGTGACCCAGAGATTACACAACCTGTAGCGTGTCAATTATCCTTTGAAAATGGCCTCAGGTGGTGTGACAGTTAGCACTGGAAATGTTTAATGTTCCTCCCTGTGACCTCTGTGAGGGGAATGACAAACATTTATCAGTCATGGAAAGTTATCTAACCATGGTCTTCCTCTCTGTGTCTCAGCCGCCATTTGTCTCCTGAAGAAACTTCTTGAGCCAGATCCCAACAAGCGCCCCAACATCCATCAGGTGATGGCCGACTCCTGGCTGCAGCTGGCCAACAAGAATACAGGCGCACCGTACCTCAACAGGTATGCCCACGGCCATTTTAGATGCGTTCACTCTGCGTGTCCGATTTTTTTGGGCAACGGCGCTGTATCTGGAAACATTCGCATTAACTCGCCCTTTCTGTGTTAAGGATCCACATAGAGGAAATCAACCACACAGTGTTGCTGCATATGACGGAGAAGATGAGCTACAAGCACAGCGAGGTGCTGAGCGCGGTCCTCACCAACCGCGCCTGCCACACTCTGGCCGTCTACTTCCTCCTCAACAAGAAAATGAAGAGGCTTTCTAAGGAATACAGGGTAAGGGCACTGCTATCCCCATTCCACTCTCTACAAAAGCGTGAAAAGAAAAAAAAATAACAACCTGACATTGTCACGGTTTTTATTCTGAAGCATTCGTTAATGAGACATGAATGCAGCTAAGTGCACAGAGAGCAGGTCATGACAGAGGAAGGGGGTGGGGGAGGGGTGGCTGAAGACTTTATGAGGTGACAAATCCAGAAAGACAACAACAGGTCCGCCAAATTCAAAGAGCCTTCATCATAATTGGTTTGTTTGTGTCTTCAGGAGATGCAGTTTCAAGAGAAGAAGAAAGGCGAGAAGCAGAAAAGTGAATACTTCCAGACGCAATGGCGGAAGCACGTAGACAAGCTCACCATCCCGCCCAAGCAGACGCCCGTCTACCTGGCTGTCAGCAAGGGCCCGAGCAAGGAGAAGAAACACAGGACAGGTGAGGATCCATGTGGTGCACTTTGATAATGCGTTTGTGTTTTGACAAAAAAAAAGTGCCTTTATTTATTTTATTTACCTTTATTCACACAGGGTAGGTTGACTCAGCATGCATGTTCTTGTACGGCAACGACCCATTTCACACATACGTAGTTACCCAGTCATCCGCCAGTCCATCCACCCCTCCATCCATCCATCCATCCATTGTTTGTCTGTCCAACCCATCCAACCACCCACTCATCTACCCATCCACCTGAGGGGAAACATCCTGGATTGATCAATTGTGGGGTGATTTTCTTTAATTTACTGAACAGACAAGTACAGTACAAAGTACAAACAGTACAGTACAAAGGTAGTATAGAATGTGAACTTGGGTAAGACAGCAGAATTGTTTAGAAATGGTCTGGTCAAACCAGACCTGGGAATTTCAAGTGCTTGGAGTCTGTTCTTTCATACTCTGAAGAGGAGTTCAGCTTATTGACAGACAAGCACCCCGGGGCAGAGCTGAGTCTATGCACTCCTCCCCCTTACCTGCTTTGCATATAAGTGCTGTGGCAAAAACTGGACTCGTTCCATATTAAGCAAGTAAGAACAACAGATCATGATGTGTCACAGAAGTACAAGCCAAGCCACAAGCATTCAAACATACACTAATGTACACTTTCACATAGTTGTACGTGCAGGAATGTGACAGACAAATGTTTGTTTGACATCCATTCGCTGTATTTCATGCTTCGCTCTTCCTCCTCAGGTCTATTGCGTGCCATAACTGGTGGCCATCGTAACTCTCCCCTGGCACCGCCGGGCACCGTTGCCTCCTCTTCGATGGAGTACCTAGAGATCCACCCTCTCTTTCACAACACCCCACAGCAGCGGAGGCGCCTGGCTACCCTGCCGCAAGTCAACACCAGCCCGGAGCACAACATCCCAGCTCCCCCGGCGCCGTCACCCATCGGCATGCATTCCTTCGGCTCCCTCTCCAAAGCCGAGCAAATTGAGGACACCCCGGCCTCACCCTGGTACAAGCTGACAAACGGGACTCTGTCCCCGCCCCGGCACGTCTCTGCCTTCCAGCCCGACTCCTCTTACCTGAAGAAGGCCACTATCCCCAGCCCCCCCGTCCTCATCGTCAACCCGCAGCCCAAGAAGAGCATCTCGTCCGACTGGTGCGGCTCCTCCGACACTAGCGGCAGCCCCCCCAGCACTGTGGGGAGCCCCCCAGGGAGCTCGGCTTTCAGCCCTCCAAAGTCTGCCTTTAGTCCCCTCAACCCCACCTCGGCGTTCAGCCCCCCCTCCAACAACAGCAGCAGCAGCGATCCCGACAGCCCCACCCACCGCAGCAAGTTCCCCTACATGGGCATCGGGCAGATCCTTAAGAAGAAGGTCCAGCTGCAGCCGTTCACCTTCCGGCCGGAACAGGTGGTGGAGGAAGTGGTGTCCCCGCCTCCATACCCCATGCAGACTCTGCTTTGCGCCTCAGGTGCACTCAAGACCCTCTGCTGAGGGATGCAAGATGAAGACGGAGAAGGAGAGAGAGACAGACTGAACTCGAGACCCCTCTCAACGTTCTCGCTGAAGTTGGAGAGGTCTTCCGGAGCGGCCTTTTGAACTGTGAACTGTTTCTTTTCTACGACTGAGCCACTTTTTCCCAGCGAGGACTTGATAATTAATCAGAAAAAAAAAGAAAAAGGAAAAAGAAGGAGGGGTTTAGGATGTATTAATCTCGTGTTACCACTCTCATTATGTAATAAGAGGTGACGACACTGAGAAGATGAGATTTGAAGCGGATCCCTGAGGGATGACTAAACCTCACTGTGTCCTAGATACAGAGTGGACATCATGTAATAAGGGCCTTGCCAACAAGGTGTACGCACACACACACACGCACGCACGCACATCCACACACGAAACACTGTATTATACACTGAGTTAATAGATTCTGTCTTCTGTATTATTGGTGTACGTGGTTACTAATTGAGCCGCAAAACTGATTCACACCAGCTAACAGACCCCGACCCTAACCCTGATTACATGTATAAATGTTTTGTCTCTGTGAAAACTCTCTACAATACCTGCCGACTTCCAGCCAGCCGGCACTGTCTCCTCAAAGCTGACTGGATGGCAAGGCTCACTGCACTATTCTTTAAAACCAAAACAACCTGTAGTAAGGACAGCGTCTGCCATCTTTTTTTACCTCACTGCATCATCGTTCATACGTTCGCCTAAAGCGGCGGCCGACTGTGACATGCTTGCGTGGAACTCGCCCCCAGTGTTGCAGCGTGCAGGGCGCTTGTTGTCCATTAGGATCGACACACTGAAATAGTAGTAGACTCCAGGAGTAGAGTCATGCACTCACTTTTTATGACATATCTCATAAATGGTCACTCAACACTGCGAATAATTCACGACTATAACTTTTTATACTCGAGTGTTATATCACTTCTACTACCCACAGGGAAAGCCGTAAATCTGTCTTCTAGTCATGACTCTCACAGGAGGATGTACCTGTTTCTAGTCAGTTTTGGTAAAAAATCAAAATAAAAAAAGGAGAACTTTGGAAAAAAAAAAAAGTAGAGCATCGAAAGCCTTATGAAACTGATCGACCTCACCTTAGGCTGAGGGTACAAAAGTGGGAAGACACGCCACTAGGATCATGTAACATCCACGAAAATAATCCACTTCTTTTTGTCTTAATGCTGTAGTTTGTGCAATAGGTCTTAAGTGTAAACTGCAATGACGAGTATTTGCCAAGAGCTCTCCGAGAGTGATGTGGAATTTGTGCTTGTAAATAACAATACGACTCTTTTGTGTCCCATCTCTTGTCCCGAGGGATTCTAAAATGTTTGTTGGCATTCTCACACATTGGTGGCTTCATAAAAGTATTTGACACTCCAAAAAAAAGGATTCCACAGGCGCACGAGGCATCACACTGTTAAGAAACCATAGAATCTCTTCCAGTCCAGAGGAAAAGTTGCATGCAATGTGTCAAGAGTCGAACGATACTGTCAGCATTTGAAGATTATGTCTTTGTACCTTTTTTCTGGTTGATACTGAGATTGATACAGACTCGGGGGGACTTCTTTTGTAAGATTTTGTAATGGATGGTTTTGTTTGAGTGTCAAGAGATTTCTATGCTGTATAAAGTATTTTAAATATTTATACTGAATCCATTATGTGTCTGTCTGGTCCTTTACATGCACCTGCTCACTGTCTGAGTTCACTTATGCACATGGATGAAGATAGTTCGGTCTTCTTGGCTGAGAAATATAGATAATTGATGCGCCGAAAATCAAGATTAGTAATACCATAATAGTCTACAAATTCCAACAGCGGTGTTCATTTATGAATAAGTCACACAGAGCCAGAGGCGTGCAAATCATTCCTAGAGCTCTCAGCCCCTGGAAGACCCGGTGACTATTAGCTGCACTGCAGTGGAAGCGTCTGCCGTTTTATAACCTCAATGTGCCACTTGTCTCACATACCATGAGCATTTCCCACGGCACACCTGTGGTGCGTTAAAAAAAGGAGAAAAAAAAAGAAAAGAAAAACACACTCTAGCAACAGCTGAAGGGTCCTCAGCACTGACACACACACACACACCCACATTACGACCCCCCCTCCCTCCCCTTCACTGACATACACACACTGTAGACACTAATCTACTCATTCGTGCCTCCCGTGTCCCCATCATAAACCTCTTTGGGTGACACTGGCCTGACGAGACAAAGACGGGGGATCACTGGGGTTCTGAGACAAACACACACACAAACAGGCCCTGTCCGATTAAATCGCCGTGGCTAAGCTGATAAAAGCCGAGGGGCAAGAGTGGCTCTAAAATGCATTAGAGCCGGAGCCTTTTGTTTATCAAAGTGAAGCGGACAGTTAGTCAAAAATCCCCGGGCGGTCTGGGGAGACAAGCAGGCCGCGGCGCCGCACGGCCGGGTCGTGCCTATCACGGGGTATAAGGCTCAGACATGTGCCCAGGTGCCACTGTGCTGACACCTGTGGTAGGTGTGTGCGCACGCTGGAATGAAAACATAATAAATATTATCAAGAGGCCGAGGTAAGCTGCCAGAAAGCCACCCCCTGTAATTGCTAGACGATATTATTCTAAGCAACATGTGAGTCAGATGAAGCAGGATTCCGGATGTAGTGACAGATTAACCAAATGATTCAAAACAATGTTTACAGTCGGTTTCTTAGGTATTTATGCAGTCATATATCTTCATATCCTCTCTGTGAACTTTTGATAAGCATTTTGGCTGTGTTTGCACATTTTACGGGTTTAATTATTAATGTTAAAAGTGACGTGCAGATGAATAAATGATGAAAATGTAAGAAATAAGTAAGTTGAAGCGTAAACCGACCGTCGGCAGTTGCTGCTAATCCATAATAATCTCCGGAAGCATTAAAGAAATCCATAATGATGAGATAAAAAGACGGGGGGAATAAAGTTTTCCTTGACGCACAGATTATATCAGTGTTAATCTGTGTGTAAACAGGTCAGTGACGAGTCTGTGATAAACAAATGTCCCAGCTGAGACGGTAAGAAATTCAGATTTCTCATCATTATGAGATTTGGGGAGATTTTAATATCACTCTGATGTGGTCTGGACAAGATTTCTCCAGGAACAACAGATTCCAAAGTAAGACTCTTAGAGGTTTTGTATAGACGCCATACATCTTGGCATCATTTTAAAGTGGGACTGCAGAGACATATGCCACACCCAGAGACAAGCAGGCTTTTCCTTCTAAATCTTTTTGACACATTCACCATTCCCAGTTTCATCGTTGTGCGGTAGAACCAGCAATCTTCTGATGGCATTTATACTTTAGGAGTCCACCAGATCCATTTATGGCCATTTTAATATTCACATCACTTTGAATGGGAGGCCAAGCTGACCACTTACTGTACAGCAGGACTTTATTTCCGCCAATCTGTTCGGGCTTAGATCCCGATGACACTAATCCTGTTTTCAGCCCCCTTCTCGTCACATATACGCACACACACACTCACACCGGGGTGTCACTGGCAACGGCGCGAGCCTTTGTGTCTGAGAAAAACAGGCGATTAACCTGCTGCACAGTGACGACACACATGAGAGTGTGTGTGTGTGTGTGTGTGTGTGTGAATACATGCAGACAACAGGAGCACCCTGGTACAGCCTTGCAGACACACACACACACACACACACAGGGGATGAAGAGGAGAGAGTGTGAGACGGCCAGACAACCTGGCAGACACCGGCGTACACAAAGATGCGCGTGTGTGTATGTGTGTGTGTGTGAGGAGGAGGGAGGGAGGGAGGGGTGAATAAACAAGCAGATGTTGCTAATGAAGTAGGAGGCTTTGAGCGCTCAGAGGGGATTTGGGTTACTCTGTCCACCGGGTCTGTGACTGACTGGATGTCCAGTTTGATCACAGACGCAGATGAAGGTGATTAATGAAACCGGAGGGCTGGAAGGCTTATCAGACGTCTCACTGTACGCCTTCATCCTAGAGGTGGTGTCTGCTCGCCCAAAGATCTGGGCTAAGTTTCCCAGATGCTCTTGACACCGAGATCATCTTAAAGCAGTTGAGCCCTCAGCTTGACGCGGGACATTTAAACCCCCAGACGAAGACCCTCCCTGACTGCTGCTAGTAGAGTCAGTTAACCACTAGATCAGACTGTCAACATGGCCTTCTGGTTGAGAGCACGTCAGGAGACCACCGGAGCGAGAGAAAGCAGCGCTGGTCGTCAGAGTCAAGAGTTCAGCCGGGGTCTCCTGCTCCACCCAACTTCTGTGAAAAGTGGTGTTTGTTTTTGTTGCCATGTCTCCTTCTGCTCCCAGTTGAATTTATTTCATTTTACTTATTGTCATCATCACGTATGTCTTGAGCATCTGTAAAAGTGTGTCACAAATAAAATTTGTTTTTGTGATTTTTTATCATGTTTTTCATGTAGAAAAAAAACATCTAATACATGTCTTATTACTGGTGAAAAAGTCAATTAACTTGCTCGCAGCTCAGACTGGAAGACAATGGAATAACGCTACATGTTGTGGAACACAGTGTACCCGATGTTGGTAAAACAAACACTGGTTAAAAACAGCTGCAAGCAACTGGTGGGGTGTGGTTCTTTTGTCAGCGGGGAAAGCAAACATTAGGACGACATTATTTAGGTGGAAAACTGACTAGAGAATAACAATAGCAAAGAAACAATAGTTGATTAAAAGTGTAATTATTGTAATTAGGTTGCTATTCCTCCTTTTGTCTGAAAACACACAGGCACACACCCCAGAAACACTGTGCCAGACAGAAAGAATCACTCTCCCCTGCTCCTTTTTACTATTACACAAGCACTGACTGTGGGTCCCCTAAACCCCTCCAAACAGAAACATTTTCCTTCCTGCACAGTAATCTTTTTCATTTCACGAAAAATAAAACAAACACATTTTGGAAGTTGGTAACGCAGGTGGCACTCCTTGAGATATTTTTTTCCTCTCAAAAACAAGATCAGAAATTCAATCAAAGAGCAGGGTCTGGCCAATGGGATTTCAGTGTCTGTGGCAACAGCAGCATCAGCTCGGGCAGCCATTGGTGCAGCGCCTCACAGAGGGAAGGCTGTAATTGGCTGACAGCGTGCCGAGGCTTCATTGCCTCCATGGCAACATTGCTTCCTTATTGCTTAGGGAAGGTGAAAAGGAGGGAAAGAGGGGAGGCGACTCTCTCAGACACTACCTCTGCATTATTCATCCTTTGTCCCCGAGTGCCTGTAGTGTGTGTGTGTGTGTGTGTGTGTGTAGATGTACTGACTGATGTGTTTGTGTTTCTGTGTTGCTCTCCGTACGGTTGCTAGTGATTGGCTGAGACATGAAGGGGTGAGCGGGGTGAAACCGGTGCAATAATTGCACTCAGAGGTGCAATGCATCCAGCAACACCGTGTCTATATATATAAAAGGGCCAAATGAGTTCAGAGGCCATTCGGGGAGGCGTTCAGTGACGCCCGAACCGAGCTCGGCTCCTCCGACCACCCCGCCATCAAACAGGAGCACGTCCTCCAAAATGAGGAGCAGCAGCACACACCTGGACGGCGGCGGTCAGTGCTGGATGCAGGCGTCGCTGCAGAGCGAGACCTGAACGAAGACAACAACACCCATCACCTACCACCACCACCAGAAGCAACAACAACAAGCACGCGGCTTGTTTGTTGTTGTTTTGGATTTATGTTTTCCCTCCCCGCATTGAGGGGAGGGGAGAAAGAGGAGGAGGGGGAGGGGGAAAGAGGGGCAAAGGGTGGGGTTATAGCGGAGAGAAAAACATCACACAGGAATTAGGGTGTGTGTGTGTGTGTGTGTGGACGGGGGTTCATTGAGGACTCCTCCTCCCCCCCCCCCTCCCCTCTCCTCTGAGCCGGGGTGTGTGTGTCTATGTGTGTGTGTGTGTGTGTGGGGGGGGGGGGGGTGTAACGTCTGTTGACAGGCGTGCGGACCAGCGAGCTGGCTGGCTGTTCCACCGGCAGTGAAACGCGATGACGAGATGGCAACAGGCACTCAGCATAGCACGTGCTCTCAGTTGCCATCGCAACCCGGCCTTGGATACAGCGTGCTGGTTGGCCCTCTCCAACTGTTGTTGTTCTGTGCGGCTGATGAAACCTCGTGGATGAGGGAGGGCAACGCTACACCAGGCAGCCCGCTTTCCCGCCTTGGCAGCGAGTGTTGCTAGGCACATTAGAGGTCAGGCCGGTAAACAACCACGCGGCGTTTAAATATGTAGTCGACAATCCCGGGATCCTCAACTTGTCGTTAAAGGCTTAAATACTGCTGATAATTGTAATTAGAGAAAGCAGGATGAGTGTGTGATCCCTGACAAGCTCACTGCACAGAAGGTGCAGTAAAAGAAACATTTAAAAAGATTGTCCCGATGGTTGAGAGTTCACGCCCTGGGTTTTATCGCCTGTGTCAATCTGGCAACCACTGAAGTGTAATTGTGAACCTTTTCTTGAGGGAACAGTGGAATACTTTACTTTATTGAACAACAGCAACAACAGACAAAAGACACAACAAGCCATCCGAAACAACAATAATAACACGAGAACGTCCAAATGTGATGACAACAAATAAAAGAACGCATAAGGACTGCTGATATTTGCGCTGCAGAGAGAAAAGGTGGGGCGTGTGTGTGTGTGTGTGTTTGTGTGTGTGTGAAAACCATCATTTTTCTGCTGGCCACCACAAGGCAATGAAAAGCATATCCAGCAATCCTTCAAGGCTGTGTGCTGGTGTGGGAGAACAAAGAAAAAGTGTGTGAGTGTGCGTGCGTGTGCGTGTGTGTGTGGCCTCGAGTGGTCAGATCAATACGGCATTGTGCTGAGTGTGCAGCCTGCCTGATGAAATCCTGCACAAATAAACATGCTGCTGGTGGCGCGCGCTCGCTCGCTCTGCGCCGAGAAGGCGGGAAGATGGTGCTGCGAGCCACGGGAGCCCGGCTGACAACATGATTGATTACAAGTGCAGGCAGTCTTTGTTTCGCCATCGGTAATCAGGACAAAGCGTGGAAGACGCTGTGTGTGCATGTGAGAGAGAGAGGGAGAGAGGGTGTGTGTGTAGGTGTACTGTAGGTGTAGGTATGCCCAAGGTGAGTCCAGGACAAAGGGTGTTGGTTGGAACTGAACTTGTAGGAGGGAATGCAGATAGGAGACGTAGGGTCATTAAAACCTCACGTTCACAACACCTGGACGAGCGCCCAGCCGCTGTCTGCTACTGTGCAGCGCTGTGACAGCCGGTAAGAACTCTATCTTCGATCTCCTCCAGACGGTCCTCCATGGACATGACCAGGTCTCTCACCTGGAGAGGATGGAGAGACACAGGTTTAAGAACAAAATAAATAATTAAAAAAGGTGCACAGTTTGGGATGTGGAGTGAGGATGGAGGGAGGGAGAGTTTGGATGAAACAAAAGGGATAGAAATGGACAGGTGGGAAATGAAACAGGGCGGAAGGGGGGGGGGGGAGGGGGGCGGGGGGGGTGATGGGAAGCAGTGAGGGAAAAAGAGAGGAGGAGAAGAGATAATTAGAAAAGGGAGTGAGCGAAGGAGAGTGATGGAACCCAGGGGGGAAATGGTCAGGGGTGGATGGGTACAGAAGAAGGGGGGAGAGGGGGTCGGGTAGAGGAAGGGAGGGAGGGGGGTGGGGTGGGGCAGGTCAGTGAGTGTACGAGATGGAGCACCCAAACAAGTGTCTCCCGCCACACCGGCAGACAGACAGGCAGTCAGACGGACAGAATACATTAAGGATGGCGGCGGGCGGACAGGCGGGCGCATCAGACCCGGCGCAGACATCAGAGAGCAGGGCAGTTAGAGCTTCACTTGTGCTGACAACGTCTCTCGAGATGCGAAACCCAGGGGATCCAAACAACTTGACTTGGTGCCGCACTGTAAAACACTTCCTGCTCCACTTAGATTCCTCGTACGACCATAGCCAATATGCAGCAGGGCCAACTACAAGTTCCCACCTGTGGTGACCTTTCTATTAGTTATCTGAGAAAAAAATGAAGTGCAAGTCGCAGCCAAAAGGCTCAGAGTAGGGCTTGGGAAAATGCCATGAGTTACAAAAAAAAACAAAAAACAAATTGGGCATAAAGATCCTGACATCCAAGTGACTATTTTTATATTAAAACAAAGCCGAATGGTCTGAGGTCAGCAGTCTATGATTGTTGTGACTTGTTGGGAACACATTGATGGACACTTAAGAGCCAAACTTGTGCTGAGTGAAATTTAAACTCCCTTAAACCTTTGCAGTTTGGGAGCATTGCTGATGGAGAGCAATATATGGAACTTGTCAGTGCAGGTGCTTTCATGACATGCTCTTGACAGATGAGATGAGTAGAGAGCACTTATTTTAATTCACATTTGTTTGATTTTTTTTTTAAAGGTCTTCGTTTTCATGACAGGAGAGCTGTGGAGGAGAGGTGAAAGAGGGCAGAGCTCAGGGATGACACGCACAGGCCGGGATTCGAACCTCGGTTACTGCAGGACAACAGAGCACGTATATCGTGCCCTGCTCACCGCGCTTACCTCAACCGTAGCTCTGTCTCACACTGAGACTAAACACTGAGAAAGTTGATTTAAATCGTAACCTACATTTCCACGAGAGGAAATATGGAGTGAGCCCATTCTTTTGACAATAACAGATCTCTTTGTCCAACAGACAGGTGTGATTAAGCCATTACTTTTATGAAATAAACATGCATTAAAACGTGACAGGGACGCACCAATTCCACAGAAATGAGCTCCGATAATCATCTGTCAATCCTGTTTATAATCTGAGCAATTCCCAAGCAGGAGACTGACAACTATGACATGATTATAAAGGTGCGGATTTACAAACAGACTGGAGTTCTGCCAAATAACACCTAGTTCACGTGTTGCTTTTCCCTCTAAAAAGCAGCAACACCTTTAGAAACCATTCAAATGGTTGTATAGATAAGGTCTCACTACACAATGACTCACTTAAATGGAAAGTCTCTGTTATGCGGCTATAAAATGAATAATCCATCCCATATCTAACTATCCATCACCTGCATACGTGTGCATGTTCCTCTTCTGATCACCTCCAATAAGAACCAAATGTCCTACATACATCCAGCTACAGTGGTAAAGATGGGTCACGATCAAAACATGTTTTTCCTCTAACAAAGATTCCTCAACATGCTCTCCCTCACATCCATTGTCCTTGGGTGCAAGAGAGTGGGAGGGCTGGCAGGTGCTCCGGCCCACTGCCGCCCCCTACTGGCCAGTCTGAGCGCCTACACATATTTTTGAACAAAGGATAATTAAAGAGGAACTTTGAGAATGAATGCATCAGTGCAGCTGAAAGTGTGAGCGCTGCAGAAATATCACCAATTACAGCCTCTGATAAACAGAACGGGAATTTGAAATTAACATGAGCTGGAAATTGTAAAAAAAGTAAATGGGTTTAAATGTAAGGACTGCTACTCCAACAATAACAATTCATCTTTATGTAATATTTATGTTTAGATGGAGAGGAAATTGCTTAGCATGGAACGACATGGACCTATGAGGTAATGTCTGACATCAATGTCTGCCCGTCAACTTGGTGAGGGTGAGGGCTTCCCAGAACAAAGCTGATGTCATCATTACTACAACCTGTGCATTGGTAATCAATGAGAGGCAAGAGAGCTTCTCTACAGCAGAGGGAGACTGATGTCAGCAATGCAGCATGGGGACAAAGCACTGAATACAGCCATAACTGGAAACGTGCAGGTGTGATCCGCTATTTGTCACCATCAATAACGAAAACGTATTGAACACTTCATTTAAGCTATTTCAGGAGAAATACTCGTAGTTAAACACCTCAGTGAGCTTTAGAGCACATCATCCGATCAGCGGGGGGAATGAAATCTTTTATTACAGCCATACATTACCAGAGGAGGCAGACAAAGAGCAGCAGGAGCAATAAATCACCTGTTTCAGCTGCTGTTCAACAGTGGTCCTGTACTCCAGCGTGACCAGCTGCTCACTGGGGCCCTCTGCTGCCAACATCTGGGCTGCAGAGCCCAGCACATAACTGGAAAACATTCACAGGACAACATCAGGGTCCTAAACATGTGCACATGGAGTAATACCTACCATAAATCCAAATCATGAAATTACAATCAGCCCGACACTGACTGATTAATTGATTGATTTATTCTATAGCGTGATAATGGTATATCATAGCTTAATAATAAGAATGTTTAGTGGAATATTTCGTTCAGTTTACTTTTTAAAAATATATATGAAATGTCATGTCATGTCACACCTGTCAATGTCTGCTACATTGAAGCAGAATGTAAATCTCTTGTGGTCCAGTTTCTTCGGCGTGGATGAGTAGACCATGCCGAGCACAGACTGGCAGCCTCGGCACATCAGATCCGTCACCAGACTGAAGAGGCAAAACAGTGGTTTGTTTAATGCCACAGACTTTCACGTCATTTCATGGACGGGAAACAAAAAGGGAATGGGTCGACCGGATCTTCTCAAGTGACCTGATACACAAACGTATGGGGCAGGATCAGAAGTGGATACTTTCAAGTATATTTCTTCAAGCACTGCACTTGAAAATAATCAACGTCCTTTCAATTTGTATTATAATCTGTTCAAGTATGCACATTGTAAAAGGGTACAAAGTCTAGCTTGTCACGCTTAAGCTGCAATTTCATTTAGTATTGACTGAGTACTCAGAGCTAACACTCACACACTCAAATCTAAAGGCAATGAGGCATTGGTCTACGTGTGTGTTTTTTTGGACTGTCAGAGGAAACTGGACAGTGTTGCCCACCTACAACATTTTGTTGATACTCCATCACTTTGATGCGAGGGACTTACCAGGAACTCCCTTCGCTGTCTTCAAACACGCGCCTGTCCTTCATGACCAAAACGTTTTTGGTGATTTCTGAGAACAAAAAGGCAGTAAATCATACTGAGAGACACCACTCCGTGATTTACTCTTCAAACACAAGAGTACATAAAGTAAGAGACTGATGCCACCCAGGAAATATTTTCTGTATGTGGCCACCAGACTGTTCCTCTCAGGAGTGACCAGCACCTGGACTAACTTTACTCTCATCATTAATAGGGATCTTGATACAATCGAGTGGTGGGGGTCTGCTTGTATCCATCTCAAGTGCATACACCCTGGACAGGTCCACGGTCCACACGCACACACTTCAGATTAATTTAGAGTCACTCACTCTTCAGTTTTATCTGTTTGTCTCCCTGTTCGATTCCATCCCAGGACAGTGAATCCCCCACGGGCAGTTTGCACTTGGTGCACATAAACACCGCAGGGCCGTCGTCCACCTCCGCCTCGTCTTCGGAAGAAACCGTGACAAATGTGGCGTTTGCTCGCCTCTGGCGAGCTTTCAAAGGCTTAAAATTCGCCGCCATTTCGGATAGTTTTTAGTCAGAATCAAGCGTTTTCAAAGTCCGGCGGTTGTTTGAAGGTATCCCGGAAACGCAACATAGTGCATGACACGTACTTCCGCTTTCGACTAGGGAAAGCGAATCTATTTTCATTGCTTAATTTTTATCTTTGAAATTGGTGTATTTTTCTTTCCTATTCTAAAGAAGATTTTGGATTTGTGTGCTTAAATTGTTCTAAAATGTTTTTTTTGACTCCGAGTGTTATATCGTTGAGCTAGTGGCTTTTACAGAGATTTTTTAGACGAACGTACAAGATGTGCACCTGTTTCAGGTAATTTTTTTCAAAGAATAGCCAATTTTAACAGCTAGAAAATAAATATGTGTAGCTCTTTTTGATAATATCGCGACATAAAAGATCTTAAATGACATTTGATTGAGCTTGTTGATCTTCCTCTATTTCCTTGTTGCATCAATGCATGTGAACTGTCTTGACTTTGATATTATCTTTGGGAGTCTGAACCGGATACGTTCTCTGGTAACGAGAATATATTATTATATTGCTTTCACGTAATTTATCAAATTATTGTGTCTATTAATTTTGACGTTTGTAAAAAAAATCGCTTGTTGTGACCAGAAAAAGCTCTGACGTTAATCCAGCCTCTCATTGGCTGTTAAACAGGAAGTTGTCATCTTGATTTGGAGGAAGCGCGAAACCAGAGAGCTTCTTCAAAACAGTAGTGAGGCGGTCCTGGGTTCCCAAACACTCGTTCACCATGGCTGAAAAGGTAAATTTCACCATCTTTTCTAACTTTTGACCTTTATTTGCGGAGTGTATGCTGCTGGTTTTGCTCTAAAGTACAGTGTTGCGTCTCTCCTCAGATTGACAGCTGGCTCGGAACAGTGTTTGGAGATCAACCAGTTCCACATTATGAAATCAACACCAGGACAGTGAGCATCTTGACCCAGCTGGCCGAATCCAGTGAAGCAAGATGCAGAGAAACATCTCTGCTGGTTGAGGACCTGAAGCAGAAAGCAACAGAGTACCAGGCTGACGGTGAGGGACACACACACACATACGCATACGCACACGCACACGCACACACCCACGCACGCACGCACGCACGCACGCACACACACACACACTCACACTCACACACTAGACTTCTCTTTGAGAATCTTTAATCAGCTTTTCTCTCACACCTTTCAATAATATAATCAGTTATTGCTGAGATCTGGCAACATGTGTGATAAGTGAGTCCAAAGTGACATATTGTTGCTTTAACTGACATTTCGGTTAATAATATTCAAATACAGAGTTGTTGTTGTATTCAGATTGAATTCTATCAACATTCTATTTCAGTATTTATCATATAAACATACATAGAAATAAATAATAATATGCAAATATTATCAATAATTTAAAAATACATATAAAAAATATATATAAACATGTGGGAAAAAGCAGACAATCTGGGGACCCTGTCTATACTGGGACATGAAACAACATTACTGCTAAAACACATAATTATGATAATATTTGGCAGAATGAATGGAGTAAGGACGATAGTGACAGAGAATGGACAGAAAATGCTATAGTAGTAATGCCACTCTGGGGCAGAAGAGTCCGGCAGCTGTTTGAACTTGGATGATGATCAATCACTGCCGTCTCTTGTTCCAATCGTGAGTACAATGATAAAGACAACATTGCAAAGATTGGAACTTGGTCCTCCAAGTTTGAAGGGTGGCACCAACAAGAAAAGTATCTTCTCAGTGAGCATCTTTGGCCGTCTTTTCTCTGACTTCCAATAACGTTGCCAGCAACTGCTGTGATCTGGGAACAAAGTGACAGTGTGTAATGGGGTAATATGTGTGACCGATGAGGCTGGTTCCAAAATGTCAATAATATTCACTGTACAACTACCAGAGGAACCAGGACTGTTTCAAAGACATTCAATTTGTTGTCATAAAGATATCAGAAAGTGTCTGAGAAGCCGAAATTTTTCTTTACAACATACTCAAGATATATCTTTAAACACATGTTTAAAGACATCTTCAGACACAAAAATCTACAAAAGCATGTTGTACAAGGATAGTTTGCTTTGTTTTAAACAACCAGCATAGATGAACTGAGTTTAGACAAGTGTGTGACATTGTTACAGAACTTTGCTCCGTTTCTCTGTCCAGGTGCTCATCGCCAGGACGTCCTGCTAGAAGGTGTTGGTCTGTCCTCGGAGAGCTTGTCCAAGTCTGCCTCTAATTACCTGTCCGCTCTCGTGGACACTGCCATGGTGCTGGGAGTCCATGACACGTCGCTCTGCAGGTACAGTGATGCTGCACACCACCGAGTTGCTGTATTCTTTCTGAACCTTCCCCTGATGCATTTCACCTGCTTCGTCTAGCTTCATGCCTGCTATGAACAACCTCACCAATGAACTTCTGGAGGCAGAGAAGTCAAACAGGACGCTCGAGAGGAAACTCAGGGCCCTGAGAGGGAGACTCGGAGATGCCATGATGCTACGGAACAACTTACAAGAGTAAGAACGCAGATTAAGTGGATAACTTGGCACATTTGTGTGGTATCTCATCATATTCAGTATATGGACATGTTTATACTTCACTGAGTTCTTGGATTTCTGTCCATCAGAGGAAAGCCTCGGTGCGAGGTGTCTGCATATCTGCTGCAGACTCTCATCGAAAGTTTTGTGTCGTGGCTGCTAATCATGGCACAACTGCATTTCTTTATGTCCAGCTTACACTTCTGGACCTGTGTAACATTAACAGCAGCTGTACATGGGCTCACTGTTATTATAGCCACAGTTTCCATTCTCACTCCTCTGTAATTGCGATTGCTCATTGACTTTAGGGATCTGGAAAAGACTGTCCAATCCCAGTCTCTGGAGAAGGTGAAAGTGGAGGAGAAGCTGCTCAACATGGATTTCATCAGTGCGAAAGTGAAGGAGCTCAACCACAGGCGAGAGAAGGCGGAGGTAGGCTGTGGTTCACCTGTAGCTGTTGTCGCTGTGCAATGCAAATGTCATTATAGTGTTGATGCATGTGACTAAAACACTGTCAGTGAACAGAGGGTGTAAAATAATTGGTTCTCTCGGTGTGATTCGTTTCAAATATTCATATCCTAGTCGGAGGTTTGCTGTAAAAAAAAAAAAGCCAAATTGTACTAATGACGAATTGTAATGCAGCCTGAGGAGGAATAAATTGTTATAATAATGGGGGAAAACATGTTCTCTGGGCACTCTGGACCCCTCCCACAGTCCAGGCACACAAGGTCAGCTGGAGCCTCTAAACTGCTCCTTGTTGTGAGTGAGTGGATGAATGTCAGATACAAAGAAGGAGGCTTGTGTGTGATTATTAAGATGATGTACAGATATATTAAGTCCAGCGACGTGCTGCAGTCCCAACAGTCAAACAGTGGTTGTTCTGTTTTGCCGCAGGCCCATCTCGCATCCAGGAACATGGACAAGTCCATCACCCACCAGGCTATTGTGCAGCTCTCCGAGGTAGCTCCGGCAATCGAGCAGCAACCGTAATGAAACAGTTTTCCACCCGCAGTTTAAGGCTTGTCATCTTACTTTTCCTCCCTGCAGGAAATCGCCACACTGAAACTAGAAATAGCTCCTTTGAAAGAGAAACTGGAGCCTTACATGGACCTGAGCACGGTACGTGGTTGCTGGGTTGCTGTGTAACCAAGATATTTTCATGGAGGACTCTTGTACTGGAGGACTCTTGTAATTCTGTGATTCATTAACGGTTTCCTCCTGCCCAACCACAACAGAACCCGACTCTTGTTCAAGTGAAGATAGAAGAAGCCAAAAGAGAGCTGGTGAGTAACCCAGCAGCCCAGTCAGTGGTTGGAGCAGACTCGTTTGCTTTCTGTCTGATTTGAATGTCACTTTTCCTCGTTTCCTCTGTCACAGGCTGCTATCGATGTCCAACTTGAGAAGAATATGGATTTCAAATGAAGGTGTTAGTCATGTGTAATTATTTCCGTGTGAAGTTTGTGTTTTGAATAAAAAAGGGCTTTAATACGACGTGTCCATCTTCACTTTACATTCACACCTACAGGCAATTTTGAGTCTTCAATCGACTCAAATATGCATGTTTTGGACTGGGGGAACCAGAGTACCCTGACAAAACCATGCAAACTCCACACAGATAGATCCTCAGTCCAGCGGGATTCAAACCAGGCATCTCCTGGCTGGGCGATTCACGGAGCCACCTTGTCGGCCACAACTCTGTTTTGCATTCTTCTCTACTTATCTGTTCTTGAATGAGTCCTAGCACCACCCTCAAACATGGACGGCTTTATTTATCTTATCTTCCTGTGTGGAACAAAACATCCTTAACATTAATCAGACGAATCAAATGTTTAGTCTTTGCCTCTGATGGAGGGGCTTGTCTTTTCACAAATTCTGTCTTTGATAAAATTTGTTTCCCTAACCCATCATCCATGTGTGCCATGAAATGTTAATGGTCCAGTGTGTTGAGTTCATGGCAGTTTTAAAGGAGTACAAATAGTTGTATACACACAAATATCAGATAAATAGACATGTATACCGTTAAGTGGCTCTGTCTCAGCTTTCGACTGGGTTATTTCTGTACATTTACATGGGAATCAATATATTTGAGATACGCAGTCGTACCTGGTGTGTGCGCACAGGAACCCCCACTGCAGTGTTTACCGTCCCATTTGACCTACACAGTTAAAGCTCATCTTAAAAACAAAGTGGAGGAAACGTCTCGACTTTGACAACAAAATTCCACAGGCTTTGGAGGGATAACGGTGCATGAAAAGGAGGTTTGGAGCCACTCCCTGGCTGCCTAAAGCTAAATTGCAGAGAAGGAGCCAACTGGGGGGGGGCCCGTTGTCCAGTTTGTATGCAAAATATCACCTCTCAGTTCTCCCACCCACCCCTATGGAGACCCTGACGTCTCTGTCAGTTTGACTGTTGTAGGTCTGCGCTACTGCCTGACGTGCAGATTGACCGGTTACCATGGAGTGGGTCATGGATGTGGGCCCGGGGAACAATTCACCCAGTAGGCCCCCTGCTTCATTCAAAGGCACCGTCGCTGGAGCATCAACAGTTTATGAAAAGAAACAGAATCAGAATATCAGTCACTTGAAACTTGATCTTTGTAGTTCAACGGGGAATTAAAAAGAGCCGGTACACGCTGCAAAGACCCCGTAGCATCAGTAACACTAAACAAGTGCACTTTTTGATTCTCTCTCTGCTTCAACGTCTCTGCTCTGTCTCTGTAATCCTGCTGCATGTTAAGTCTCTCCACCTAATGGGGAGGAGGTCATGGACATGACATTAACTTTATGTTAATTTTGCATGGGCAGTGATTACACCATAGATGGATAGAAATGGAAGATTAGGACAAATACCCATAGTTTATTTTTAATGTAATCTTATCAATACATCTTTGCACTACTGTTTATACTTTTGTATTGTTCACTACTTGATCTAAACCTGTTTAGAGCCTGTCAAACACATTATGTAGTGACAATAAAGTAAAATCTAATCTAATCTACATAGAAAAGCAGGAATATGATGAGGCTATTTCAAGACCAAGTCAAAATCAGAAATCCCCCATCGGGGGAAACTGAGTATATTACAGTTGGTCCAAGAATAGAGTATGAAAAATAATCTTTAATAACAGAATATTGAAATAAATATGGACAAGAAACAAGCCAAACATTGTATTTAAAGATAAAATAAGTGTAGTTTTGATTAGTTAAAAAGTATAATATAGAATCAAAAGTATCCATTGAATAACAATATGTGATAGATCACATATTGAAAAAAATATAATTGCTTCTGGATTTCTTTTTGTTTGCACAATTACAAAAAAAACGAAATACAGATATGATCTTGTATTTATAGCCCATACACTCAAATTATAGACACTGTTAGAAGTTTAGCCAAACAAGAAGAGGAAAACTGGATACCAACACAGAAGTTGCACCTGTGTGTTTCTAATAGTGGGAAAGAAGGAAGACAAGACAAACTCCAGTGAATGAAAGCGTTTTCCCCCCATAATCCAAAAGGTAAACATGCGCCTCACTGTGTGTGTGTGCGTGTGGGTGGGTTGGGGGGTAAAGCCCCCGTCAGTGCGTCATTCCAGGCAGTGCGTGCCCCCCTCCCACTCCCTCCTCCTCCTCCCCCTCCTCATCCTCCTCCCTCTCCCTTTAACATAGTTGTATCTGCCACGCCCACGTCACAAGTCACGCTCAGCTGTTCCCGCAGGACGCTTTTAGTTCCCACACGCGTTTATTCACAAATATCGGAGCTGGGCGTCAGGAAGCCCACGGTCCGCCTGCAGCGGGAGATGAAGCTGCGGACCTGAGCGACTTGTTGCGCAGCTGCTTTTCCTGCCTCCCCCCCAGACGCAGCGTTGCGGACTCGGTCCATGACGCGGACCCAGCTCACCTGTGTGCCCGGACTTTCTCCTCCACTCCGTGTGCTATGGTCTCAGCGGGCAGGGGATCATGAGTCCTGGACTGGACTGGAGCCACAGCCTCCTCTACCTCACTCTGCTGCTGTGGACCAGGCGCATGAGCGGACTGGCTGACTTCTCCAGTGAGTAGTGATGATGGATGGGATGCGCACACAGGTCTCTTAAAGACTTTTCTGGCACTTTTTGTTTTGTTTGTGTTGTCTACAATAGTATATTTGCCGCGTGCATTGATCACCACACCATCAACCAATCAATCAACGGAGTGGTTGGAGGCGCTTCTATCTTTGCTGATGCTGAGACATGAGATCTGGCTTGTGTCTGGACACCTGTTGACAGAGGGTAATACAAAACATCCAGTGTGAGGCCACAGCTATGAGGTCATTGAAGTCTGGACCACAAAACTGTCCCCCTTAAAATAAGACCGTAAAAGTTGGTATGACATGTATTTATGAGCGTCTCTGTAATTACATTTTAACTAACACAGGGGCTCGTTTTGGTAGATAGCTTGCTTGTAGCTAGCTTCTCTTAAGCAAAACCACATTAAAGAAAGGGAGTGAGTTGTCTCACCAGAAGAAGGTCCTGGTGTAAGGAGTATTTGAAAATTTATTTGACTGCTTTTTTAAAGGATTAAGTCAAAATTGTGCCCAGGTGCGGGCAGGTCCTCACAACAAGTTATTTGAGGACTTGATTTTGGCTTTTGTGTAACTTGGATCTACCATTTTCATCATTCTTACCACATTTTACAGACCAAACATCTAATCTGTTTGTGAAAACACAATCAGCAATGTGTGTGTGTGATTGGCTGGTGACCTGTCCACAGTGCCTGTCTCATTCCTATGAGTGCTGGGATAGGCTCCAGCAAATCCTCAAACACTGTTAAGTCAGGTATTGACTTTTCTTTTCTATATGGGGGACAAAAATGTTACCCCTAGGGTCAAAATGCTCTCTGCCAATAACTGTGAACCAGTCCTCATCATGGGAGCATGAAACAGGAAGTCAGTAAATTAAGGGAAGTTGGGTTTCTTATACCATTTTCATTTTTAACTCATTTTCCCCACCTACCATTAAGTTTCAGTTTTAGCCTTCCCAGAGAAAAAGTCGGGCTCCTCAGCCCTGCATCAATCTCTCATGGGATCTTTTTCCGATAAGAATAGCATCTCAAGATAACAGACTTTGTGCCAGATGTAACTTAATCACATCTGCACACCATGTAACAAAGGTGGGTCGTATTAGGTCAATGCCAGCTGGCAGAGTTCGCCACCCAGGGAAAGAGTACTGGCACGTGGTGATGGGTGAGTTTTCAGAGACAACTGACAGGCCTTAGACAAGGTTAAACAAACTGAAACAAAACTTGGAATGTAACCTGGGAAAGATGTTTTAGTGGTAATAAGTCAGATTTTACAGTCATCAATAAAGGAGACCTTGAATGAAAAATGTTTTTTGCCTTAGCTTTGAATAATGACAGTCTATTCCCAGTCAAAATCCCAATTCCAGCCTCCATTCAAACAGTGCCCGTCTCACACACAGGCCGTAGACATCATGGGGGCATTTTCTTCAAACGTTGCACTGATCAGCCTCCTCTGTGCCTCAGACTACCTGTCCAGGATCATCACCAGCCACTCTGCTCAGGCCTGCGACGGGCAGCCTCTGCGCCTCCACTGCCCCCGTCACTCCACCATCTCCATCCAGGCGGCGTTCTACGGCAGCGTGGAGACCCGGCTGTGCAGCGCAGAGCCCACGCCCAGAGGGGAGCGCAACCACAGCTGCTCAGCTTTTACTGCTCTACAGGTGCCGTTTTATGTACGGGATAGACGGCACGCTTCACTCTCGCTGGGTCACTGGGGTGTGTTTTGTGTGTGTGTGTGTGTGGGAGGGAGGGGGCTATTGTTTCCGCCCATAAGCGTTGTCGCCCATATGTGCTCTCGTAGTGCTGCTGACTCGGAAGTTGTACACAGATGCCCTTTCTAACCGTATTTTCGATTTGAAAACATCCCAAGTTCCTGAGTTGGGGTGACCTTTAACCTTTCTACAAAAGTCCATGTAATTCACTGTATTTATTTTCCTGAGCATTGTTACTGTCAGCTACTACTGTACATAATCATAATTTCTCAGTATGAAATCAATAAGGTACGTCTGTCTGTCTATCTATCTATCTAATCTGCCTATTTAATCTGTAATATGTGCATCCTTAACCTGATATGAAACAATGCCTATTTTAGGGAATCAAAGAAGTTTGCACAAACTGTAAACACAGAGGATGGACCTTGTGATCCTTTCAGTTCACCAAAGCATGTGAACATAAAGTTCTCATATTTATGACTTAACAAATGATCGACATTCGTTCTGTAGTAATGGAGCTAAAACAGAGACATAAGATTATGAAGGAGCAGCCCAGTGGCCTCCATTTAGTGCGTCATTGTTTTTGTCCCTGCTGGCTGTGGGTTGGAACTGCATGCTGGGAAATGCTGATTATCCTGGTCTGTGGGCTGTTCAGAAGCTGCTCTCTGAGTGTCAGAGTCAAAGAGACTGCCAGCTGCCTGTTAACCACCTGCTGTTCGGCCCGGACCCCTGCCCTGGCACCACCAAACACCTCCACGTGGACTACAAATGCAAACCCAGTGAGTTCGACTGAGTCATCCTTTTCTTACTGTCGTAACCTGTCCCAGGCAACTGTGTCCTCAGTTTCCCACCATCGTCTCGTTCATCTGTATTTTCCTCCTCACTCAGCTGAACACAAAAGGCATGTGGTGTGCGAGGGGGGGACGATGATCCTGCGCTGTAAGACCCCCAGGGTTCTGAACATCTATGCAGCTGTCTATGGGAGAAGTGAGGGTCAGGGGGACACCTGCCCCTCACATCTGACAAGACCACCCCCGTTTGGTGAGTCAGTGGGATTGTCAGTGGCCTCAAGTGGTCTCTTTTGTATATGTTTAGTTTCATTCTCTTACATTTAGCAAACCAGTACTAAGATGTTTCAGGACTCTCACAGTTTAGACAGTGTTAATTTAATAGTTTTTACATTCACTTTGAAACCTTGGCCCAACAACTCCCAGCATCCCTCATCCCTATTTTGTTTAATGGCACCTATTGGCATGTTTTTGGTGGTGTGTTTTCATTAGATCAGAACATGCTGAATTGTTGGTTTGCTTTGTGGAATTATGTGATGAGTTATGCAAAGGTCTGTGTTTGAGATCACTTACTTCATAGCACATTACATTTACTCTCTGCTGTTTTATTAGTGTTTCAAAGTAGTGTATCGCTACATAGTGCCTGCTGAAATTCAGATGGAGTGATTTCAGCCATTTGGACCTGATACTGATGGAAAACTACAGCTTTTATGAATAACATAAATAATGATTTGGGTATATTAATGTTTTGGGGGAAACAATGAGAGTGAACCAACGTGAACAATACCAGGATGTGGACACTACAGCAGCTAAATGGAATTCATCGTGTCTTTGATTGTTTCCAGCTGGTTCTTACCTTGACATCTTCGGGGAAAAGTGACCTGTGAGTCAGGGTTCTCTGGAAATATCTGGAGACTGAAATCAGTAACACAGCAGTGGGCATTTATGGACCATGCGGCCATAATTAAAGAGAGACTCAAGAGAAGAAAAAAAAAAGAAAAAAGAATTGGCTTCTGTTGCTGCTTTTTGTGCCATAGCAGGAAAAGTGCAGGTGTAGCTCATAACATTGTTTGCAGCAGCTGTTTCCCTGCAGTGCTCGCTTTTGGTGTGCACACCTGTGCTTTTCAGGGTGAAATGTCTTTTCTGATGAATTCTCAGAATCAGAATTTATATTTCAAGTACAACACTATTAAGTATGAGCATTTCCCAAAACTAGAAAAAAAAACCTAAAACAATAAGTGAATAATATGAAATATAACAATATGGTGAAATATGAAAATGAGATGCCATAAAATTTGTGTATGAATATCAACAGTACAGATGAGAATATCTCATTTCTGGCAAATAATTGCAATTTTACCATGATGTGATGCATTTCTATCAACAAAGATCGACAATCAAAAAGTACCTGTGAAACATGAAACCAACTTGGATGCACTTGGATGAGTTAAATATTTCTTGTGCTGGAAAAAAGAAATTCAGATGTCTGCCAAAAAGGTGACATCATTGTAGTTAAACTGCAACTAAAGTCTGGCAGAATATTGAATCAGAGGTTTGGCTCTTGCAGCTGAGATACACATATGTCCCAAACTTGAGCGAGTATCACTCACACACGCAAACAGGAAAACTCAAACTTTTCGTGTCTCATTCGGCACCCTCTCTCTCTTTGCTGCTCTGCACAGACTGTCTGAACCACGAGGCCGTGCACTTGGTGTCTAAGTCCTGCTATGGCAAACAGAAGTGCGCTGTTGCCGTCGGCAACCAGACATTTCGGGACCCCTGCTTTCCAGGAACCAGGAAGTACCTCAGCGTGGTCTATTCCTGTGGTAGGACCCATTGTGCTTCCTCATTCAGGAGATACAATTAGACGGCCGGTGATAAACTAGGGAGAGGTTTCAAAAGAGGAACAGGCTCGATATTACAGATCGCCCACGTCACGTCTGTTTTTGTTTTTGGCATTTTCATCATGTGACTGACAGTGAACGTTCGCAGTTTCCTGCAGTTGTTATCAGCCGATCTTTGCCATCAGCTGTTCTCATCATATCACACCCAACAACACAGTAGCTGGGAATAATAGACTGTGGGCTCACATTTGCGAGATTTAGGCTCACATCCTGATAAACTTCCTACCATTGGCACAAATGCCAGTGAGGTCATGCAGTGACATTGTTCATGTTTTAAACATTACAGCCTTGACTTCTGCTCGGTCTTGGTGTCTCCTTTGGCTCAGAAACAATGTGTGAGAAAACCAAGGCATGCAAACTCAGAACTTCCTTACTGTGAGGTGACGCCGCTAATCACTCAAATCATATGTAACTTTAAATCAGTGACAGGGATTATTTTACTCATGACAACTGAACCTTGTTTAAAGCACTTGCCTAGTCTCACTTCTTCATCAAGGTTTTAAATGCATAACTTTACTGTAATTATCAGGTTCTGAGTACTCCACCGTGATATAAAGTCATTCTGTTCTGCTTTCTTTTCAACAGTACCACAAACTTTACTAAGGGAGGCCGACCCTCACATATTCAGTTCCGCTCCATCTCCCACTGTGCAAACTGAGAAAGGTACCTGCATGGAAGTTTTTATTTTTGGAATCCTAAGATTTAATTTTATCTCATGGTGAAATTATTCTGAATTTTCACCACAGCGCCTCCTGTGGATCAGGAGGGGCCTCGCTCCAAAGGGTCAAAAAGACCAGACAGCTCGGCGGCCATGATGAGCAACTCTCTGCTGACCTACGCCTACATCAAAGGTAAACGATACTCACGTGCAGGCATGTGCTCACAGCCTAATCCGTGGTTAACACTGCTCCGCCCCTCATTTCCTGCAGAGCATCCAGAGATGGCGGCGCTACTGTTCACCTCCAGCGTGTGCGTCGGGCTCCTGCTAACGCTGCTGGCTGTGTCCGTGCGTGTCACCTGCAGGGGGCGCCGCCTCAAAGACCACAGGCCCACACCCAGGGGTCACAACCAGGGGGGCAACAGCCAGGAGGAGCAGGACAATGACGAGGACGATGATGAGGATGAAGATGATGACGATGACGATGATGAAGGAGAGGAGACGGAGAGCTCCTTGCTCTCAGACAGGAAGGCAGTGCACGACTGGGAGGAAGTGACGTATCTGAGCGAGGCGGCCGAACGTGCCGAGAGGATTGAGCGCAGGGAGATGATCATTCAGGAGATCTGGATGAACGCGTACCTGAACGGCAGCTCGTGTTTGTGACGCTGGGGGCTGTTCAGCACCTTCAGGACTTTTGAAGGAAGGAGCTTGTTTTTCTTTTTTTTTTACACTGTAAAGCAGTTTTTTTACACATGAGCACTCATGCAGCACCAGCCATTTTTAAGGGTTGCCAGGGTTTAAAGCGGTGGTTAAATAGGTGGTTACATGAATTTTGTACATGTTTAAATGTATTTGCTTTCTTTAACAGACCAATGAAGCTAAGATTTCAGGTTGAAAAATGCAACAAAAGAATAAAATAACTGGTTTTGGAAAAACCACCAGTAAAGTCAATGTTATTCATATCACAGTGTTTAACTGAATCAGCCACAACAGTGACAATGAAGAAATAATTGTAGCTATGAACATGTTATGGAAATAAAAATGGTTGTCTTTTTATGTTTTTATGATCCAAAATCACAAAGTTGTGCAAACAGCATATCATATTATGTCCAAACAGGGCTGGTGAATAGTAGTATGTAAATTTCATCTTCCACAAGAAATCATTTCTGCATCTAAGATGAATCTGATTCAACAAAGATGTTGATTTAACCTTTGAATTTAAGTTACAGATACAAGTTTATTTATTTTTTTAACTGAAACTGACCCTGTGTCTTTGAAGGACTGCACGTGCTCTGTCACGAAGTTCAGCTCTCTAAATTTAAACTCCACTGCTTTCTCATCCCTGCTGGGACAAGAGCTGGAACAAGCATCTAGTGTGTGGCAACTTCCTGGCTTAGAACTGCACTGACTCCCGAATGTGTGTGCATGTGTGAACCAGCCACTGACGTGAGACAAAGAGAGGAAAGGTGTTGTCCTTCCAATCCAAGGGATTTAAAAATGTCAGCCAGCTGAATCACTACCTCTGAGCCTTTGTCTCATTCATCTAAAATGTAGTGATGTGTTCATACATACACGCTACATTCGACACCATTTTGTTATATTATTATACACACAGACAATAAAAATGTACATCAAAATTGAACATACTTAAATTTGATTTATTTGCACAGCTTCAATAAAAACATAAAGGAAATGGACCTGCACTGAAGACATCGAGACACATCGAGACTTTAGATAACAGTGGACTGTGTAAAGGCATCTTTGTAAATTGAATATAAGTCTGTTGAGATCGGAATCTACAGTAAGTGGTCGAGCTCTTCATCTCGGGCCCCATTTAATGTTGGTGAGGCCTTGAAACTGCTTTTTCAGAGCCTGTCGGTCCGCCCACTGTGAGTCCAGGTAGCTGTCATCGTCTGCCTCGGCTAATTTCTGAAGACATCACCAGTAGAAGATTGAAGAGAGAGAAGCATTCAATGTCGACAGGTGCATGCATTTAAATGTGAACCGCTCCTCACCTTGAGCTCCTCCTGCCGCCTGTAGTAATGCATCATCATCTCCTTCTGCTGCTCCTCGGAGACCAGAGGCTCTCTTGCTGGTGCCCCCTGCCCTTTCTGAGGAGAAAATGACAAATACAGGCCTTGAAGTGGTTGAACTGGGCATTATCATTGTATTTGTTTGCTAGTGTAGAAGCTATGGAGCATCATCAAAGATGATTCAGATGATTTTGGTGTGTGACTATTATGGTTTTTCAGGGCAGATCAATTTCACATATTTGGCTACTTATCTGGCAACCACATATAGGCCTGACACTGAGTGGCTGTTTTGCCTGCCACTCTGATGACGTGACTTGACATTGCTTGTGTAACAATAGAGTGCAGCAACTTTTTCACAAACTAGAAACTGGAGCGATACAGCTACAGCTTCACACGAATATCCGTTGTTACATCTGCACATTTCATTTAACCACTGGAATATTGTTTTATGTTTATCTTTAGCAAATTAATCATCTAGTTCACTGTTCGTGGACAGCAGCTAAATGCTTATTACCAGTGACCAAACACTCTCCTTTGTCTGCCACTTTTCAGTAAGTAACGTCAACATCAACTGACAACTCCTGTACCAAAATTTTCTCCGACTTGCCGAGTCGTTTTTACGACGTTAGGGGACGTTCATTGCGCATTTTCCCAATCGGAAAGTCATTTTCCCGATCATTCCGACAACACTTGAACGCAGCTTGTATACTGGCTGTGACCGGTTCCAGCGCCATTACATGAGGACCGAGGCCGTGGTAAGTTACTGGAGGCGCAGTGTTGTACTACAGCTGGGAAAAAGTTACAATGCAAGAAGTGTACAGCTAATAATATGTCATGCCAGGAAGGTAGTGATAGCATTCCAACGCTACCTTACATAAGTGTGGCAAATCGATGGTACTTGAGCCGTGAAAAATGATAATTAGCAACATTAGCTAAATGATAATTAGCAACCTTAGCTCGCAGGCTAAACTATCTTTTACTAGCTTTCCTCCATGAAGCCTTGCCGAGAGCCACTGCCCCACTGAATCCATGTTGGGTGCGGGTACGTATTTTTTCCTTATGTGTATTTCTCTTAACATTTATTGATGCATTAAGGCCAGTACGTGAGCATCAAGCCCGTGCTCTGCTGAGAGCTACTGGCGCACATGACCATGATGAATCCGTGTTGGTTTCCGGACAGTAAAAGACCAACCAGACCCTGACACTGACGGTCTTTAACAAACAACATGCCGCATGTGATGGTTACAATGGTGCCGTGACCGCACTGAAGGAGTCATCTTGTAGGAGGATCGCGTCGTCAGATTAGTTTTGTCCGGAGTTTTCTCTGCAGCCGAGTGATTGACGCGCTGGGTGCAGTACCGCTTTTCGCCACCGGGTGGGGTGGTGGCTGCATTTATGTGACAAGGGTTAATTTCTTTGCCGTTTTTTTCCATACTGAGGTGAAGGTTTAGCTTATTTTTGTTTTGTTTGTTTTTCAACTTATTTGGGGTGGAACAGCAGCTAGGTTGATTGAACTGGGCAGCTTTATTGTTCCATTGATAGTGAACTGCTATTTTATGTTAATTTGAATTGTTAATGTGTAGGGACTGTTGAGTGTGTGTACTGTTACTGCTTCTGTATCAGCCGTACTGAGAATAGATTGATGGATGGACGGCTAGTTGGTGTTGGCAGGGGTAGAGGCTGGTTGGTGTTGGCAGGGGTAGAGGTGTGATAATGTACACTCCCACACCTGGGTGGGTAGAGGTCTACACCCGTCACGTCCATTCCTATGCCAGTTCTGGAGAACACATCAAATACTCATGATGACATGATGATGACATGATGACAGGCGCTCCATGACAAATTGGCTGTGTTGGGCTTAATAAACTAGGTGCAAATGAGGGCAATCTTCATGCAGACATTGCTAAGGAAATTAAATCTCAGGAAGCAGGGGATTCCAGTAGCAGAGCAGACTGAAGAGGTTCAGCGCAGACTAATGGGGAAGGCGAGGGAGGTGGTTAGGGCGGGCATCTGCAGTAACCTCTCCTTTGTCCTGTCTTATGGCCCAGGTCCCATTTTTGACTTATTGAAGTAACATTTCAGTGACACAGTTTCCTCCATCATGCCACTGGCTGATTTTTATGCCACTGTGCCATTCTCTGGTGAAAATCCTTTTGAGTACTGGCTCAGATTGAGCAAGGCTATAGGAAGTGACTGAGGACTGTCTGAAAAGACAGAATAAGTCAATGGATGGTCCTTCCCATGAACCTACTACTATGTTTATCAGTGGATGTGGATGTCATGCTTGACAGTGGTTTGATTGCATGCAGTTTAAGTTACAGAGTTTTGAAGCAGCTGACGCAGGATCAGGCAGTAAAGAGCTCTTCTCTGTCACTATCTTTTCTCAGAGTGGTAGTTTTCTATCAACATGGGCAGGGAACCAGTTGCTTTGCTAAGGACTGTGTGTCTCGTAGAGCAAATCTGTTTAGCACTATTAGACGATTCAACTAGTCCATGCATACACCACAAGACTTTCACAAAAGGAAGGTTGGAGACTGAGGTTGGGTAAGATCTGTAAGATCTGGTCCTCCATAACACTGCCTGAAATAATTCCTTGGGTCTGGACCTGAAAAAAAGCCACTGTGTGTCTCGTAGAGCAAAGTTCTGAGCATGATGCATGGCATTAGGCATGTTTCCACTACGCTAATTCTAGTACTTTTTTGGGGGAGGTATTTTTGACTGGGCCACGACTTGGCCTGGTCCTCTCAGGCATCGTGTCTCCATTACTCTAATGGCCCTCATTAGTCAACTAAACATACCTTTTACCCCAAAAGAGGGTCTTGGAGGACTGTGCTGTTACTGTCACTGTGCTCAATCGCGCAGTAATTATGAAAGGAGCAGAAGTTGTGGAGGTGTAAGTCCATGTGTAAAAGAGGGGAGTATGGGCAGAACATTACCACTGCTCCCCCTGGTGGATGAATTAGGTATTGCTGCTGGTTTTCGCTCCGACTGCTTAGGGGCGTTTCTAGTCGGGGCCTCATTAACTACGTCATTGCGGGGGATCAGATTACCTCCATGGAATCTGCGGCAACCTGTCGGCATCCAGCTAAAAACCAGCCAAGAGCCAGTCACTTGAAGTGCATCAGATTTGAATGGCTCCTACTGTAGATACATGAACACTTGGACAGCATGTCTTTATCTGCACCCTCTGATCAGTGATTAGTCAGATGTTGACTGCTTTCTAATTATTACCTCTTAAGGGAGCGATGGCCCTGCATACATGCATGGATCCAGACTGTTGGAGGTTAAAAAGCCTGATGAACAGAACAAAACCTCTATTACCCCACAAAAGGGTCTTGGAGGATGCGGGCATCGATCCCGCTACCTCTCGCATGCTAAGCGAGCGCTCTACCATTTGAGCTAATCCCCCCGTAAGAAATGTGGGAGGAGCATTCGAAGAGGTGATGTAAGAGCTTCAAGTCTTTTCAAGATTTAAATAATTTTAGTAATAATGGGGAATTCTCGGACTGATTGAAGCCTGGCCACCTACTGCATGCTTCATGTGGTTATGCAAAGGATTTCATCACAGCAGCTAGAGGGACAAACGATTGCCCGAAACAGTGCATTTGGCTTATCAACCAATCCCTGGTGGTCTAGTGGTTAGGATTCGGCGCTCTCACCGCCGCGGCCCGGGTTCGATTCCCGGTCAGGGAACTGGCTTTTTTTCCTTGACATTGTGCGTCTCGTAGAGCAAATGTGCTTTGCATTAGGCGTGTTTCAACTACACTGGTTCTGGTACTTCATTGGGGGAAGTACTTTTGATTGGGCCGCACTTATCATTACTTTAGACAGCAATGGTATCAGAGATAGAGGACTGAGAGCGACAACGAAGGTTAAGCTTACCTTCATGAAGCTTTCATGAAGCAGCAGATTGTGGTTGCTGATGTCATTTGTGATAACCAATCTGCGTCACTAGTACCACCCAGCGACTCTACCTGGCCGTTCTCGAGTAACTACCCTCGAGCGGGTACTCCGCTGGTTCCCGTTAAAGTTCCTGAAAGCGGACCCTGTTGGAACAGCCCGGTAGTGGAGACACGTGCATAGCGTGAAGTTCCTGTAAAACAGCCCAGTAGTTATGATAGTGGAAACACGCCTATTGTGTAATACTGTATTGTACAGGCAGATACAGTAGTAGTCATTCAAAATTTGCCTTTCCAGCTGGAAGCCAGCAGGTTTCCCTCCACTTTCCAGCCGGTTTCCTGCCGAGTTCCAGCAGTTGGAGTCCCCACCTCCTCCTCCTGGGTGTGTCCAATTTAAATGCAAACCTTGTAGTTACAAGTGATGACCATGGGATGGCGCCTCTCCCGCAATATAGACTATGCAAAATACACAAAGCTCACCAGTGGGGGGGGGGCTGATAGTGACGATCTGGTGCCATTGAAAGGCGGTGGTGTTGAGAGGGCTATTTGTGGGGGAGGGGTAGAGGCTCTGTCCCCATTCAGTTTGATCTGCTTGCATTTGCACATAGGCTGTTGGTCCAAACTGGTCAAACCAGTTGGGCCCTGTAAAGAATTAGTGTGACAATGGGAGACCAAAAGCCCATTAAGTGCTAGACTACAGAACTCCTTCGTCCCTCATGCCATCTTGCTCTACAACTCCTCACTTGGGGGGAGGAGGAAATAGGGAGGACAAGGGGGAAGGAGTGGTTGAGTTCACTGTTCACTGAAGTTTTTCAACGTTTTAAGATTACGCTTGATTATGAGTTTATATGTAATATTTATTGTCTATTCTGCCTGTATTCCACATTTTTGGAATACTGTACAGTAGGGCAAGTACTCTTACTATAGATATCGTAACCACTGTAATTCTTCCTCTTCAAATTGAGATTTTCAATGATCAGAAAGTGGAGATTGCATGTCAGGAGATATTACTGTACTGGTATTGTTGCTTAACAGGAATACAGCTTTAACTTGTTCTCATTCAACTAGAAATAATAACAAATAGTGGGCACTTTCAGAGCCGGTTGTTGTCAGTAAATGACTTTCACTTCGTGTTCACTTCGTATGGATCGGAAAACGGTTTTTAAATCGGACATTTTGTGCAATTACGGATTTTAGTGAGGAATGCATGTAAGATCTACAGGTATAGTATGTTTCATGTAGTGGCGTTAAGTTTCACTTTCACTTGTGCCGCTACCTCGCAATATGCAACACAACAGAGCGGCTCAGGATGCACAAACACACAGCAGGTTATTTACGCAATGTTTGTCAGTGTTTCTTCTGGGCTGTCGGCCTTTGGGGCGGGTGGAGGCTCCAGGCGAGCAGCGGATGTTATCGTTAACAGACCTCAGACTAGCGATCTTTGCCGCTGCTGTCGCTGCTGCAGCTGCTGATGGCTGCCCTGCCCCCCCCCATGCTGCGCTGTATGCTCTACTGTACAGAAAGGGGCTGTTCAATGCAGAATACGATTTTTTGACTGATTGATAAACTTTGAACGACAGTGATTTCGTCAGTCAGTCAAGAGCCGGTCACTTGAAGTGCATCAGATTTGAATGGCTCCTACTGTAGATACATGAACACTTGGACAGCATGTCTATCTGCACCCTCTGACCAGTGATTAGTCAGATGTTGACTGCTTTCTAATTATTACCACTTAAGGGAGCGGTGGCCCTGCGGTGACCTCTATTACCCCACAAAAGGGTCTTGGAGGATGCGGGCATCGATCCCGCTACCTCTCGCATGCTAAGCGAGCGCTCTACCATTTGAGCTAATCCCCCTTGTAGCAGGAGAAGGAGGAGGAGCAGGCAGTAGAAGAAGGACTGAGTAGCCTCCGCCTTTCAGTCCCCAACCCCACCCCCGTCCCCAGTCAACAAGAGAGAGAAGGAGAGAGAGAGAAAGCAAGACGTACAAAGTACAAATACCCCATTTGTTAAAGCATGCGTTAAGCTTTGCATATACTGCTAGGCTTTCAGAGAAAGAGGTGTGTAGTGTCAAGCAGCTTTGCTCGACCAGAAACCGAATTGTCAGGATAAATAGGAATTCCAACTGGTGTGAGTTGTCCAGATGTCTGGGGACCCTGCCCCGCTCTAATCTCCTCTGGGGGTATTTGTACTCTGCTCACTGGCATGCTTTCTCTCCTCTCTCTTTTTGACTCGGGACGGGGGTGGGGTTGGGGACTGAAAGGCGGAGGCTCCTCCTCCTTCTACTGCAACAAGGGGGATTAGCTCAAATGGTAGAGCGCTCGCTTAGCATGCGAGAGGTAGCGGGATCGATGCCCGCATCCTCCAGAACTCCTTTATGGAATGCTTTATTTATCAGGCTGTTCGACCTGTCCAAACGTGTGTGTCTATCTGTACAATATGTCCAAAGTGTGCAGCAAGATCATGGGTTTTCCCGGTCAGGGAATTCATCTTTATCCTGAAAATTATGTTTCTGGTCAAGCAAATCTATAGGACTATTCAGACCCATTATTGTATTTAAGACTTATAAACCTAAATTGACTCCACAAGGTAGTTAGAACCTGGACATTATGGTATGTGTACAACTCACACTTCTGTCTTGCTATCTACATTTTGAGTTCAGGAAGTCTGATCTTATCACTCCCAGAACTTGTTTCATATCCTCCCCAAAATTCCACAGTGGCTGGAATCAGAGGAGGAATGTGATATTTGGGAAGAGTCAGGAGTGCCTACTCTACCTTGTCACCAGAAAATTCACCAAGGTAGATGTTAAACTATTTTACAGGCAGGGGGCACTATAGTTTGTGGATTCTACACAATCTCCAACCCTCCGTTGGTTTATGAAGGCTGTTTTTGAACTCAAGTCACTTCTGCTTTGGCTTCACCCTCTGACCAGTGATTAGTCAGATGTTGACTGCTTTCTAATTATTACCACTTAAGGGAGCGGTGGCCCTGCATACATGCATGGATCGAGACTGTCGGAGGTTGTCCAGATGTCTGGGGCCACCCTGCCCCCGCTCTAATCTCCTCTGGGGGTATTTGTACTCTGCTCACTGGTTTGCTTTCTCTCTCTCTCCTCTCTCTTGTTGACTGGGGACGGGGGTGGGGTTGGGGACTGAAAGGCGGAGGCTACTCAGTCCTACTTCTACTGCCTGCTCCTCCTCCTTCTACTGCTACAAGGGGGATTAGCTCAAATGGTAGAGCGCTCGCTTAGCATGCGAGAGGTAGCGGGATCGATGCCCGCATCCTCCAGAACTCCTTTATGGAATGCTTTATTTATCAGGCTGTTCGACCTGTCCAAACGTGTGTGTCTATCTGTACAATATGTCCAAAGTGTGCAGCAAGATCATGGGTTTTCCCGGTCAGGGAATTCATCTTTATCCTGAAAATTATGTTTCTGGTCAAGCAAATCTATAGGACTATTCAGACCCATTATTGTATTTAAGACTTATAAACCTAAATTGACTCCACAAGGTAGTTAGAACCTGGACATTATGGTATGTGTACAACTCACACTTCTGTCTTGCTATCTACATTTTGAGTTCAGGAAGTCTGATCTTATCACTCCCAGAACTTGTTTCATATCCTCCCCAAAATTCCACAGTGGCTGGAATCAGAGGAGGAATGTGATATTTGGGAAGAGTCAGGAGTGCCTACTCTACCTTGTCACCAGAAAATTCACCAAGGTAGATGTTAAACTATTTTACAGGCAGGGGGCACTATAGTTTGTGGATTCTACACAATCTCCAACCCTCCGTTGGTTTATGAAGGGCTGTTTTTGAACTCAAGTCACTTCTGCTTTGGCTTCACCCTCTGACCAGTGATTAGTCAGATGTTGACTGCTTTCTAATTATTACCACTTAAGGGAGCGGTGGCCCTGCATACATGCATGGATCGAGACTGTCGGAGGTTGTCCAGATGTCTGGGGCCACCCTGCCCCCGCTCTAATCTCCTCTGGGGGTATTTGTACTCTGCTCACTGGCTTGCTTTCTCTCTCTCTCCTCTCTCTTGTTGACTGGGGACGGGGGTGGGGTTGGGGACTGAAAGGCGGAGGCTACTCAGTCCTACTTCTACTGCCTGCTCCTCCTCCTTCTACTGCTACAAGGGGGATTAGCTCAAATGGTAGAGCGCTCGCTTAGCATGCGAGAGGTAGCGGGATCGATGCCCGCATCCTCCAGAACTCCTTTATGGAATGCTTTATTTATTAGGCTGTTCAACCTGTCCAAACGTGTGTGTCTATCTGTACAATATGTCCAAAGTGTGCAGCAAGATCATGGGTTTTCCCGGTCAGGGAATTCATCTTTATCCTGAAAATTATGTTTCTGGTCAAGCAAATCTATAGGACTATTCAGACCCATTACTGTATTTAAGACTTATAAACCTAAGTTGACTCCACAAGGTAGTTAGAACCTGGACATTATGGTATGTGTACAACTCACACTTCTGTCTTGCTATCTACATTTTGAGTTCAGGAAGTCTGATCTTATCACTCCCAGAACTTGTTTCATATCCTCCCCAAAATTCCACAGTGGCTGGAATCAGAGGAGGAATGTGATATTTGGGAAGAGTCAGGAGTGCCTACTCTACCTTGTCACCAGTGTGTGTGTGTGTGTGATGTGTGTGTCTATCTGTACAATATGTCCAAAGTGTGCAGCAAGATCATGGGTTTTCCCAGTCAGGGAATTCATCTTTATCCTGAAAATTATGTTTCTGGTCAACTCTAGGGTCCCTAGGGTTAACCCTAACCCTAACCCTAACCCTAACCCTGTTAAACCTGTCCAAATGTGTGTGTCTATCTGTGCAATATGTCCAAAGTGTGCAGCAAGATCATGGGTTTTCCTGGTCAGGGAATTCATCTTTATCCTGAAAATTATGTTTCTGGTCAACTCTAGTGTCCCTAGGGTTAACCCTAACCCTAACCCTAACCCTAACCCTAACCCTGTTAAACCTGTCCAAATGTGTGTGTCTATCTGTACAATATGTCCAAAGTGTGCAGCAAGATCATGGGTTTTCCCAGTCAGGGAATTCATCTTTATCCTGAAAATTATGTTTCTGGTCAAGCATATCTATAGGACTATTCAGACCCATTATTGTGTTAAAGGGATCAGGAACTTCCTTTTTTCCTCATAACTGTGTTTCTTGTAAAGCAAATCTGCTTGGCACTATAGAACCATTGGCAACTACATGCTTAAACAGCTGAACAGGACAGGTTAAAAAAAAACAAACAAACATAAGAAACACTTCACCTTTGGGGTCCATTTCACAAAGCAGGTTCGACAAACTCTTAAGTCCAACCCTGAGCTCTGGGTTGATCTACACTCAGATAGTCACTTCAGAAATTACGGTTCCAGAACACCGGATTTGAGTTTGATCAACTAGTCGTAGTTTCACCTAGAGTCAGGCACGTGCACCACACCATCGATGGAGCCCCGATCCAACGAGTCACCATGGCAACAAGGGGGGAACAAAGGGTGGTGTGTTTCAATGTCCTGTAGTTGGACATTTTAATGCCTTCTTACAGCAAATAAGAAGAAGAAACAGTCAGATCTTGATAGAGTTGATAGGTTTGTTGTTCTAGTCAAGAAACCTCTTGACTAGTAAAATCAGACACATCACCTAAAAAGTGACTTAATTTTAGACATTTTGACAATGTTTCCAGTACATTTGTCATTGCAATAATTAGAAACACTGGACAGTGCATGGTCAAATTAGATTTTTATGAAGAACCACATTGTGAAACTCCAAACTTGAGAGTTTGTTACTACAGTAACTGACTGAGAGTTTAAGTTACCTCTCTCTTTGAAACTGAGGCTAGAGTTACCCCTCTTTCTCTGGATTGAGTTACTCCCCTTTGTGAAAGGGTAAACTCAGAGTTCCCCTGATTTCAGGGTTAACAAACTCAAAACGGACCCCAGGTTGGATGAAGTGGCTCTCACCTTTTGGATTTTTACCACAATCTTTGTCTTTTCATTTTTGCCAACATAGTCCCGTATTTTTTTCCCTCTCAGCATCTCCTTGGCAGCCCACCACAGCTGGCACTCCTCCTCTGTGATCACCTGCAGTGAAGCCTGAGGTCCATACGAAGGTGGAAAGGGCAGAAATACAGGTTTGGAGAGGGAGAGAGAAACAAGGAGACTATCAAGGAGACGGTGCAGACAGCAACAGTATCTTGTGATTTTGTGTGGCAGAAAGCCACTGGCAAACTCAACTACTCACCTGTGTTCCGGAAAGATCTTCCCTGCCCTCAAACTCCATCCTGATAGGGTCATGAGGAGGCAGCCCCATGGGATACACAATCATGACTGCACCCCTCAGCTGATCTAAAGCTTCTTTAACCATCTCCATGGTGACACACACATTGGCCTGAACTTGTTTCTAATACAGGAGAACGAATAGACTGTCAATTTATAATCAGGATTCAGTGTTTTCACTGGTGTTTTAATACTCACTTTAGACACCAGGGCCTTTGCCTCCTCCATGGTTCTCATCAGCACCTCTTTCATTTTATCATTCGGAGCTGGAAACAGGTTAATTAATTAATTAATCAATTAATTAATTAATTGTTGATTTTCCATTTTGTAGTTTCCTTTTTTCCTGTGTTTTTGGAAGTGAGGGATCAGGAACCCCAGACAACAATGGTCTGAAAGACTAATTCTCAGTTGAGTCTTACCATGTCCATTCCTCCTCCCAATCTCATCCTTTCTGATCACTGAACCCCCACTGGGCACACACTTCTCTTCCCATTCATCCTCAAGTCTCAGCTCCACGATCTGCTCCTCTGTCAGACCCTGCATGTTGGGGGGCAGTGTGGTGCCATGGTCTGCCAGTTCTGGGATCTCTGCAGGGTTCATAAAGTCATAAACAGGTGTGACATATCTCTGTGTCTAGACTGAGAGATGTCAACAACTAGAGTGAAGGCTAAAAGTGACCAAGGAGCTGCTGAGGCCAAACTAAGTAATTCACACACCTACAAATGGGTGAAGAAATCTGTTTAAATAATTTATGATAAATCAAATGTAAAATCCCATTGCATTAAGTATATTTGTGTCTAAATGCCCTTGTTCAAACCAAACATCCCTATATTGTTATGGAAGTCCTTATGTTGATGTTGTTATGTCCCCTAAACAAGCTGAGATAACCATGATGGCAACATGGGGTTATTTCGTTGGAGCAGCCTCTCTAATAGGGGAGGTCCTTTAAAGGGGAGCTGTATTGGTTGAATTAAGTTTTTATCTTTTTTTCTTTGTTGATGTATAACCTATGGAGCATTGGCTTAATGGGGAAGCTATTTCACATGTTTTTTTTTTTTTTTTACAATCCAATAGTGTAATAGCAAATACCCATATTCATATATGTGTATTCCCATAATGTGTTTTGTTAGTGCTACAGCAAAGTACAGTTTGTGCAACCTAGCTTTAACTATACAATTACTGCTATGAAAGCCTGAGTCCCTCCCTCATCGATCACCTTACTGATAGCTTTGTTACCTCCCTTCGCAAGACTCTTGACTCGGCTGCACCCCTAACAAAAAAGATTGTCTCTAGACCAAGATCCGCCGCCTGGTTTACTCCAGAAACTCGCCACCTAAAGCAGCTAGCATGCAAATTAGAGAGGAAATGGCGTTCAACTAAAAACACTAGTATTTTTCTTACCTGGAAAGATAGTCTGAAGACTTACAGGCTGGCTCTGTGTAATGCCAGAGCCAGATACTACTCCTCTCTAATTGAGGAAAATAAGCATAACCCTAGGTTTCTGTTCAGCACTGTAGCCAGGCTGACTCAGAGTCATAACTCCACTGAGCAGTGTGTCCCTACACATCTCAGCAGTGGTGAATTTATGGACTACTTTAACAACAAAATTACAAATATTAGACAAACAATTACGACCGACTCAGCATGCATGGCGATTAATCTACTCCCTGTTGCAGCTTTTCAGATAACAGATGGGGATATAACCAGGTCACTATCTTCATTTGACCCCATTGACCTGCATCAGCTGACCACTATCATCTCCTCCTCTAAATCATCGACCTGCCTCCTTGACCCAATTCCGACCAAGTTGTTAAAGGAAGTGCTGCTTTAATCGCCACCTCCTTACTTGACCTCATCAACCTGTCCATAACAATAGGTTACGTTCCTCTAACGTTCAAAGTTGGAATAATCAAACCCCTCCTTAAGAAACCGTCCCTTGATCCAGGAACTTTAGCAAATTACAGACCGATCTCTAATCTTATCTTCATCTCAAAAGTCCTTGAGAAAATCATTGCCAACCAGCTCTGTGAACACCTTAATGACAATAGTTTATTTAAATCCTTCCAGTCTGGTTTTAGAATGAATCATAGCACTGAGACTGCGCTGGTTAAAGTCACCAATGACCTCTTAATGGCATCTGACCATGGTCTCATTTCAGTGCTTGTCTTGTTAGATCTCAGTGCTGCTTTTGATATGGTTGACCACCAGATCTTACTAAGGAGACTGGAATATCAGCTTGGAATCAGAGGCACTGCTTTAGACTGGTTCCGGTCCTATCTTTCAGACCGACATCAGTTTGTTTGTGTCAACGATAACCAATCTCCACGTACTAAAGTCAGCCACGGGGTTCCACAAGGATCTGTGCTCGGTCCAGTTCTTTTCTCTTTATATATGCTCCCTCTAGGTGATATCATCAGGAGTCTCTCTATAGATTTCCACTGTTACGCTGACGACACCCAATTATATCTATCTATCAAGCCGGGCGAGCTCAACCGTCTACAGCAGCTTCAGTCCTGCCTTGATGACATTAAGGCCTGATGACTAATAATTTCCTCCTTCTGAACTCTGAAAAAACAGAGTTACTGCTCATAGGTCCAAAACACCTACGTGACTCTATATCTGATGCCATAGCATTACAAAGTAGTTTTGCGACTCCTTCTGCCACCACTGTAAAGAACCTAGGCGTTAGACCTGTTTTTTAGCTCCCACATAAAATTTATCTCACAGACTGCCTACTTCCACCTCTGCAATATTGCAAAAATAAGACACCTACTCCCTCCCCATGCAGCAGAACAGCTGGTCCATGCCTTTGTTACTTCCAGGCTGGACTACTGCAACTCTTTACTGGCTGGATGCTCCAATAGGTCGCTGAGAACTCTGCAGCTCAGTCAGAACGCGGCAGCTTGTGTCCTGACTAAAACTAGAAAGAGAGATCACACAGAGATCTCCTGTTCTGGCCTCATTGCACTGGCTTCCTGTACCTTTCAGGATCCAGTTCAAAATCCTTCTCCTTGTCTATAAAGGTCTTCATGGTCTGGCACCCTCTTATATCTCAGACCTGATAAAACCCTACTAGGACACTTCGTTCTCTGAATACAGGCCTACTTGTGGTTCCATGATTCCACGAAAGTCTCGACTCGGCTGCACCCCTAACTAAAAAGATTATCTCTAGACCAAGATCCGCCCCCTGGTTTACTCCAGAAACTCTCCACCTAAAGCAGCTAGCACGGAAGTTAGAGAGGAAATGGCGTTCCACCAAAAACACTAGTATTTTTCTTACCTGGAAAGATAGTCTGAAGACTTACAGGCTCGCTCTGTGTAATGCCAGAGCGAGATACTACTCCTCTCTAATTGAGGAAAATAAGCATAACCCTAGGTTTCTGTTCAGCACTGTAGCCATGCTGACTCAGAGTCATAACTCCACTGAGCAGTGTGTCCCTACCCATCTCAGCAGTGGTGAATTTATGGACTACTTTAACAACAAAATTACAAATATTAGACAAAACAATTACGACCCACTCAGCATGCATGGCGACTAACCAACCCCCTGTTGCAGCCTTTCAGATCACAGATGTGGATATAACCAGGTCACTATCTTCATTTGACCCCATTGACCTGCATCAGCTGACCACTATCATCTCCTCTTCTAAATCTTCGACCTGCCTCCTTGACCCGATTCCGACCAAGTTGTTAAAGGAAGTGCTGCCTTTAATCGCCACCTCCTTACTTGACCTCATCAACATGTCCATAACAACAGGTTACGTTCCTCTTACGTTCAAAGTCGGAATAATCAAACCCCTCCTCAAGAAACCGTCCCTTGATCCAGGAACTTTAGCAAATTACAGACCGATCTCTAACCTCATCTTCATCTCAAAAATCATTGACAAAATCATTGCCAACCAGCTCTGTGAACACCTCAATAACAATAGTTTATTTGAATCCTTCCAGTCTGGTTTTAGAATAAATCATAGCACTGAGACTGCACTGGTTAAAGTCACCAATGACCTCTTAATGGCATCTGACCATGGTCTCATTTCAGTGCTTGTCTTGTTAGATCTCAGTGCTGCTTTTGATACGGTTGACCACCAGATCTTACTAAGGAGACTGGAATATCAACTCGGAATTAGAGGCACTGCTTTAGACTGGTTCCGGTCCTATCTTTCAGACCGATATCAGTTTGTTTGTGTTAACAACAACCAATCGCCACGTACTAAAGTCAGCCACGGGGTTCCGCAAGGATCTGTGCTTGGTCCAGTTCTTTTCTCTGTATATATGCTCCCTCTAGGTGATATCATCAGGAGTCACTCTATAGATTTCCACTGTTATGCTGACGACACCCAATTATATCTATCTATCAAGCCGGGCGAGCTCAACCGTCTACAGCAGCTTCAGTCCTGCCTTGATGACATTAAGGCCTGATGACTAATAATTTCCTCCTTCTGAACTCTGAAAAAACAGAGTTGCTGCTCATAGGTCCTAAACACCTACGTGATTCTATATCTGATGCCATAGCATTACAAGGTAGTTTTGCGACTTCTTCTGCCACCACTGTTAAGAACCTAGGTGTTAGTTTTGATCCAGACCTGTCTTTTAGCTCCCACATAAAATCGATCTCACGGACTGCCTACTTCCACCTCCGCAATATTTCAAAAATAAGACACCTCCTCCCTCTCCATTCAGCAGAACAGCTGGTCCATGCCTTTGTTACCTCTAGGCTGGACTACTGCAACTCTCTACTGGCTGGAAGCTCCAATAGGTCGCTGAGAACTCTGCAGCTCATTCAGAACGCGGCAGCTTGTGTCCTGACTAAAACTAGAAAGAGAGATCACATCTCTCCTGTTCTGGCCTCATTACACTGGCTTCCTGTACCTTTCAGGATCCAGTTCAAAATCCTCCTCCTTGTCTATAAAGGTCTTCATGGTCTGGCACCCTCTTATACCTCAGACCTGATAAAACCCAATTGCCCCACTAGGAGACTTCGTTCTCTGAATACAGGCCTACTTGTGGTTCCAAGAGTCTCTAAGTCTAGATGGGGAGCCAGAGCCTTCAGCTACCAAGGCCCTCTGTTATGGAACCATCTACCAGTTTCAGTCCGGGGAGGCAGACACCCTCTCTACCTTTAAGAGTAGGTTAAAAACCCTCCTTTTTGACAGAGCCTACAGATAAATCCAAGATAAGCTGCTATAGGTTGAGTCTGCTGGGGGTCCCCGGCACATTGAGCTCTATCTTCTCTGCCTTCTCTGTGGGTGTGAATCAGGTTCACGTTCCCTCTAGCTTCTCTCTTTCCTCTTGGCCTCTCCCCGTCTGTTTTCCATCTCCTCCTCTTCCTCCCTCTCCTCCCCCTCTCCTTTGTTATCTTTCAATTTATTTTTATTTTTATTTTATTTTTATTTATATATATATATTTATATATTTCTATTTATTTATTTGTTATTTTAATTTTTATTAATATTTTATTTTTTAATTCTTAATTTTCTTTTTATTCTTATTTTTATTTTTCATTTTTCATTTTATTTTTATTATTTTTATTTTCCCTCCCGACTTCCATCAATGCTGAGCTGGATCCAGGACCACCTCTACCCGGCTCATCTCACTGCGGTTCCTCCTGCCTGCTACTATGGACTGATTCAATTCAATTCATTGATTTATATCCTGAACTGTTAGCCATCAATAATGTTTTGTTTGTGCCCGCCTGTCCGTCCTGGGTGAGGATCCCCTCCTCTGTCTCTCACCCTGAGGTTTCTCCCCTTTTTTCCCTGTCAGGGTTTTTCTTGGGAGTTGTTCCTCAGCCTTTGCGAGGGTCTAAGGACAGGGGGTTTTTCACTATGTACACATTGTTGCTCTCCTTGTAAAGTGCTCTGAGATAACAGCTGTTATGATATGGCACTTAAAACAAATAAAAGTTGAGTTGAGTTGAGTTAAGTCTAGATGGGGAGCCAGATCCTTCAGCTACCAAGGCCCTCTGTTATGGAACCATCTACCAGTTTCAGTCCGGAGGGCAGACACCCTCTCTACCTTTAAGAGTAGGTTAAAAACCCTCCTCTTTGATGACAGAGCCTACAGATAAATCCAAGATAAGCTGCTATAAGTTGAGTCTGCTGGGGGTCCCTGGCACATTGAGCTCTATCTTCTGCCCTCTGTGGGTGTGAATCAGGTTCACGTTCCCTCAAGCTTCTCTCTTTCCTCTTGGCCTCTCCCCGTCTGTTTTCCGTCTCCTCCTCTTCCTCCCTCTCCTCCTCCACAACTCCTTCCTCTCCTTTTTATCTTTCAATTTTATTTATTTTTATTTTTATTCTTATTTTCTTTTTATTCTTATTTTATTTTTTAATTCTTAACTTTTAATTTTCTTTTTATTCTTATTTTTATTTTCATTTTATATATATATATATATTTTTTCTTTTTTTTTTTTATTATTATTTTTTTTCCCTCCCGGGTTCCATCAACGGTGAGCTGGATCCAGGACCACCTCTACCCGGCTCATCTCACTGCGGTTCCTCCTGCCTGCTACTATGGACTGATTCAATTCATTGATTTATTTATATCCTGAACTGTTAGCCATCAGTACTGTTTTGCTTGTGCCCGCCTGTCCGTCCTGGGTGAGGATCCCCTCCTCTGTCTCTCACCCTGAGGTTTCTCCCCTTTTTTTCCCTGTCAGGGTTTTTCTTGGGAGTTGTTCCTCAGTCTTTGCGAGGGTCTAAGGATAGGGTTTTTTTTCACTATGTACACGTTATTGCTCTCTTTGTAAAGTGCTCTGAGATAACAGCTGTTATGATATGGCACTTAAAACAAATAAAGTTGAGTTGAGTTGAGTAGTAACCTGGACATCATGGTACTGTATGTGTACAACTCACACTTCTGTCTTGCTATCTATGTTTTGAGTTCAGGAAGTCTGATCTTATGACTCCCAGAACTACACAATCCCCAACCCTCCGTTGGTTTATGAAGGGCTGTTTTTGAACTCAAGTCACTTCTGCTTTGGCTTCACGTTTCAGACTGAAAGACCATGTCCATTTTTTACAAAGAGTCTTTGATTTTACATCACATTCTCTCTTTTTTCAGAGTTATAGAGCTATGTAGCTCTTTCTGTATACCTAAATGAGGACATGATGCTGTTTTTGGACATCTTTAGATGAGAATATACAACAAAAGCAAAGATAGAAATAGTTTTCTGCCATAGGACTGTAGAGAATGTAGAGAAATTATGACATCTTGCCTTAACAACTCTAGAATTCTAGAATAACTACAGCCCTATGAAGGCAGTGGACTAACCTCCCTGGTGGTCTAGTGGTTAGGATTCGGCGCTCTCACCGCCGCGGCCCGGGTTCGATTCCCGGTCAGGGAACACATCTTTTCACCTTTTCTTTACTTCCCTCAAATGTTTATTCCATTAATTCTCTGTTTGCATGGGTGAGATGTTATTTCTGTGTTTTGTGAACACTCGTCTAATCTATATCCAGTGTGTGTACCAGTAATGGTTGGCCAATAGAGGTCGCTGGGGTGCCACCCCACCACTCCCCGCAAGAAAAAGAAAAAAAGAAATATGTATATATTTTTTGTAGATGAGCAAAATAAATATTGTCTAGTTGTAAAGTTACGTTGTTGTATTTATCTATGTTGTGTCATCTATGCAGTGACATGTTTCGTCCCTGGGGCACAAAAATCTTTACTCGGTAAAGCACATTCGTGCTGTGAACAGTGAGCACAAAGATCACCTGCTCCAATGTTTTCAGACCATCGGGGATTCAAGAGAGTTGGATCCCTCCACTTAAAGAGAAGTTGGAGGGTGTGTGAAGCTACTGGAAGATGACACTGTCAGCCTCTTCCTGAAACTGTTCCATCACATCACGCCTCATGTTACATTCTGTGCAACTGCTGTCTAATATTTCTGATGTTGTGTTTGTGTTTTCTCTTCTGGTCCTGTTCAGACATTCTCTCCCTACTTTCTGTGGGGAACATAGTGGCAGTGTAAAACCTTACACTGCTGTCACTCAGGTGATCTTTAAAGGGTAGCTACAGAGGTGAGATTAAGGCTAAATGTTCCTGTCCCTTGAATTAAATGAGCACAATCAAAACAAAATAATTAAATTGAAGATATTATTAGATCATATGTGTATGTATAGTAAAGCTGACTTATGTCCATCTCCATATTGTATTTAATTGGTGCATTCATTTTTTTAGGTTTGTGACTATCTTGGGCCAAGTGAAAAAACAGGTTCTCCTGCCTCCAACATCTGATCAGTGCTACACTGCTACAAGCAGACAGACCCCAGCAGTTCAACAGCCAGTTCCCTGGAGCAGCACTGGACACCATCATGGAGCCTTACCCTCTGCTGAACAGAACTAAAGTTGAAAACTGAACTAGCTCTCATCTACAGCAATGACGAGTCCAAGAGCTGCACTTTTGCTGTGGCTCTGCTGAAGATCATTGTCACAACTCAAATAAATCTGAAAGGTGCTTCTCAACACTTACGAGAATCGAGGAACACAATGGCACAGGGTCGGCTCAATACATTAGCCATGCTCTCTATGTAGAAGAAACTTGTCAGAAACATTCCCGACTTTAACCACAGAGTCACTGAGAAATTATCCTCTGGAGGATAGAAGGGCATGTATGTACAAAAAGTAAAGCACTATATGCCACTTTACTGTTGCTTTGGTTGTTTTCATCTATTTAAATACACTGATGTGAGACTTAAGTTCATTATTTGCTTGCTTTTAGGTAAATGTTCTGCTTTTAGGGTTATATTTTGAAGTTTGGTACAGTGATTCCTGGAGAAAACTCCAGCAGCCGCCCCAGGTGTGTACTGAACTCTTACCGGAACATACTCGGTCCACTTTGAGTCTCCCGTTGTAGATGGCTGTGACCTGCTCGATCACGGTCTCCAGAGAGGCGTCCACCGTGGTGTCGAATAAAAACTGGCTTTCGTCGCCTCGCTTCACATGCAGCTGCACCATCTTTCACTGTCACCTGTCACCGGTTTGGTTGTGAACAAGAGGCGCACAGGGTAGAGTTTTCCTGCTACACCTGTGTTGAATGAAACGGCATTAACAAAGGTGTGTGTGTGTGTGTGTAAAGCTACGCTCGGGGTCTTCGGGAAAAACACTGTCGCCTAGCAACAAGAACGCGTGGACGCTTCCAGAATACCTCGAGCTAACGCTAGCTTTGAAACAGCTGGATGGACTGTCAATCCCTTAACAATGCCTGTCCGTAATATTATGGCCATGCTCGTGTATTTTTAGTGGCTGGGAGACTTACTTGTGCGGTGAAATGAGAAGCTGTAGCGCTCAGATCGGCCTTACTCTGTATTTCCTACCGGTGATACTACAATATATCGGCATTCATGAGGACTGATCAGGCCTTCTTTATACGAGCTAATAGTGGCAGGTTACATTCCTCCATAAAAGCATCACTGCCCCCTACCGGCCAATGATGATAACGCTGTCAAACGCCACAATCTGTCTGATTCAGAGGTGTATGAGACGATCTCTAAATTTAGACAATGAAAAGCTGTTGGGATGTTAGTAAATTATCATATCATTTTTAATGTGCCAGAAAACTCCTGTATGACTTACAGAGCCATTAAAATCAGGACTCAAAAACAATTTTTAGCACTTTGAATCAGAAACGGAAAACTTGGAGGGAAATTGTGCTGTTACATTGGCTCCTTGAGAACATAAGCCTGGTAAATAACTATAGGTAGAAGAAGAAATAGGACTGCTCAAAATATAAATATGTACGTGGTTTGACAGTGGAGATAAGTATACAGAGTAACTTCCCTGTTGCAGTTGTTGTACAGTAAACTATTGTAACTACAAATGCTGATAAGAATCCAGAAAAGAAAAGAAAGCATAGAAGATGAATCCATCCATTCATAGGACAAGGACAGGGAATAAACCTGGACAAGGTCAGTCCATCAAAGGAGACACGAACATTTGCATTTGCATTTAAAGCGAGGGACAATAAAGTCTGTTGGTTCTTTTAGGACTAAAGAGAAAACAAAGTTGCAGCTTTCAAAAATAAAAAAAAAGACAGACTAACATCCAGGTAAACTTACATTTATTTTTGCATACATACATACAACATAAACTGCTTCATACATAAATGTGCAATCAGCTGTGCACTTAAAATATGGAACGTTGGATATTAACATGAATCACAGCTTCCATGTTTTCTCTTTAATACATACAGAATATGTTCAACAACACAGACTCTTATCTTACTATGGATTATAGCCATAAAAAGGGACACCAACCTCACAAAAGGAGAAATTTTTGTTTCCTATAAAATCTCAATCTTGAACGTGACGTGACACAAAGCGCTGGCTAGTCACCTACTTTTAATGCAGTTACAGTATCTACCGCACACTTTTGGATAACACAATAAATGCATTTCAGAGATGACATTGACATGTAAGCAAAGGCAACCGGATACACTTGCTTACATAAAGAGCTACTGCGTTCAGTGCAGTGAATGGAGATTACTTTTAGGTATTTTACACAGTGTTTACATGAAGCACAGAAGCGTTAGTTTGCTGGTACTTTCTTGGGTCACACGTTCTCCTCCATGAACCATCAAAACTCTTTTTAAGACATTTCAGTAGATTAATAATAACTTCTAAAGGCTGTGGAAGAGGTGGAGGCGGGGGGGCAGCATCTAAGTTACCCTGTGTCGCGTTGGGGGAATAACGCCAATCCTTTTCCAACACTATTGCTTATCATCATCCTGTAATCACTCAATGGATGTGAAAGTAGGTAGCATGGGAGAAAATACTGACACGTCACCTCTGACAACACTACACAGACACACAAAGACCTCCTGGGTGAAATCAGCGAGGCTCAGTAACAATTACTCTCCACAGATCGGCAAACACTGAGAGGAGTTGGACACCCAGCGCTCAGATCGCACGTCTGTCTGGAATGTGGGACGCATCGTGCCAGGGGAGGACTCAACAAACAACCGGAAACCATCGGGTGTTGGTGCGTTTATGGTCAGAGAAGCACTGCTACCGGGAAATGTCACTGTAATGGTGGCTGTTTTGTGTGTGTGTGGCGGGAGAAGAAAAGAAAGGAAAACAAAAAGTCCTTTTTCTAGTGTTGTTAACATGTCTGCATACAGTGCTGCCACTCTGGAGAGTGGAAATACAGTTACACCGATGAGTGAGTGAATACAGTGGCTCCTAATTCAGGACCCGTGAGCCAATACAGTGTGTGAATGAAGACTTCCTTGAGGGGGGGTGGGGCTCCGACACTCCACTCTTAAATACACACACTCACATCCAAACACAAACACCACGACAGACACTGTGCACCTCAAACACAACACATCACTTCTCACCACGGTACCAACAACAGATTGAGATTTAATGTCCTCGGAAATGAACTTTAAACAAAAGTTAAAAAAAATATATATAGAGAAGTACCCACTTATCATCAGGGCTAACATGTCCTTCCCTGCCATATCCACAGGCCTGATTCATCATTGTACTGAAGAGTAACGGAAGTATACACACGCACTCGCCACGTTCTCTGGATTTACAACAGTATGGTTGAACGCTTTGGATCAAAGTCATGATGGATCGGACGAAGACAAAGGTGAAAAGGTAGTTAAAAAAAAAAAAAAATCATCTGTTCAATCCACAGGCTCTCGTCACTGTGCCCTCACCAAGAATACGACCGAGATGGCGCGCACAGCGTTTCAGTGCATATCAGTAACATTGTGCAAACCACTGATACGTTCATCACAAACACACACACAATTAAGCGAGAAGTTTCCGTTTTGGGGAAAACACACATTTATACATAATCGCTATGTATAGATTTTGATATAGAGCTACAAAGAGCTATTTAGCTTAGCATACCAGCCCCATAGGCAAAGAATGACGACTGAGTAGAGAGAGAGAGAGAGAGCGAAAGGTGTTTGTCATTACTGTGAGTGGAGGAGACGTTACAGAGCATCACTCCTGCGGCAGGGAACACTTCCACTATGACACGGACTCGTGCTGCGCTTGCTCACACTGTGGTGTCGAGGCGAAGAGGCGACGGCAAACGGAAAACCCAGTGCAACGTAAAGTACATTCATGATAAAAGCGAGCACGCTATACGACTTTGTAAATTTTGCACCCCTCGGACACGAAACCAGCAGGCGAGTCGTCGTGAGACTCCGAGCCCGCAGTAGACTTTGAGGGCCAAAGTAAACCTGCAGTGCATATAGCAGTGACGCGTAAACCGAGCAGAATGAGAAAACCAGAAGCTGAAACGGCCTCTTAATGTACAGATCAGTCATAGTGATTGACACACTGATTCACGGGCTGTGCTGCACAGATGCGTGTTGATATTGCACAGGTAGTAACACACGTGGCTTGTGCGCATAGATGTATTTTCATAGAACTATATACTGTAGACACAGGCACGTGTTTGCTGCCATAAATAAAAAATAAAAGGTCGGAACGATTCGTATTAAAATAAATGTCAATATCAGGGGGAACGAGCAAACACCTCCGGTGAAGTTAGGACACACGTCTAGGCTCGCGCACTTTTGCCCAAAATCCTTTTTTCCTGCGACTCAGAAGGGGATTGGTCTACACTTCTTAAATACTGTCTCTTTTGTACAATGCACACACACATATACACATTTATGATATACACGTCTGGATATGCCCTTTTACTTATTAAGAGTGATCCTATCTTTCTGTGGGCTCCCTGGGGAAGAAGCAGTCGGCGCTGGGCTCCTGTGGGAGCTTGGGGTTACTGGTCGGCCTCCTGGTCGGGATGGGAGGGGGGAGCGTGGGGAACACTGACGGGCCCGAGGACAACCAGTCGAGCTCCGAGTCGAACGCGGAGCCGGAAGGCAGAGTCTGGGATTTGGACAGCTGGGGGGCGGGGGCGGGTTTGGTCGCGGTTGGGAAGTCGTCGTCGAAGGTCACCCACTGCTGGACGGCCTTCCCAGTGGGAGGGGGTGGCTGGCGGCGAGGAGCGAGGGCGGGCGGAGCCAGGGGTAAAGGAGCGGGGGCAGGAGATGGTTCGGGGGCGGACGGCCCGAACAGCGACACGGTCCGGCCGAGGTGGGAGGCGGGAGCAGCGGGGGTGGGGACGAGCGGCTGCGTCAGAGCAGACGTGGTCCTCTGGAGGCTTAGAGCGGCCGCCGGCCGCTGGATGCTGAAGTCAGGGGTGAGGGAGCGCTGCTGCTGCTCCTGCTGCTGCTGGGCCAGGGGGCCCGTGAACGGGTTGGTGCTGCTGGGTCTGGCAGGGAGCGGGTTGCTGGGGGGGAAGGGCCCGGGGGAGGCGCGCAGCGTCTCCTGGGAGCGGCTACGTGCCGGCACCGGGGGCGGCGGCAGCAGGGAGGAGGCGCACGGTGACGGCGTGGACAGCGAGGACGAGGACGAGGACGAGGCGAAGGGCTGCAGGTCGCACAGGGCGGACGGCGGCAGCGTGAAGGAGGCGGGGAGGGTGCCGGAGGACGGCGCGGCGGGGAGGGAGGGGGGGGCGCGCAGAGAGGAGCCGCGGGTCAGGGACTGGGTGGTGTGCCAGGGAGATGATGAAGAAGACAGGAAGTCAGATGTGAGGGTGTCGAAGGGGTCAGGCTTCCATTGTGCTTCTCTTTGGATTCCGTTCAGACCATTGGTCTAAGGAGGAACAAGACACAAGAGATAATATTCAGATGTTGCAGCAAATACTGGAAGAACATACAACCCATGAGCTAATATTACTCCAATGTTTCTGTCTGTTTCGGAACAGTTTTAAAGGCACCCTTCAGAGCTTTCTAATCGTCAGACATTTCCATTTCCTGCTTCGGTACATTGTGAGTCCTTAACAAACCAAGTGGCTGAACATTTTCCTGCTCATTAAGCATTAATTAAGTTTGCATTAATGAAGTTTGCTTTATCCCTCGTGTTTCCTGCCTGACTGCATGCTCCTGTCTGCGCAGAAAGGCTTACCCACCCTTAGCTCTGCACTCTATATGAGCAGTTATCATTTGAGTTATTACAATCAGATAATGATGTGATATTGTTGCGTCAAGCAGACTCATCATCTAAATATAGTCCTCTGCTTTCCTACATAGACAAGCAGCGGTTACAATAATCTGATGTGTATTTTTACACAGCTGCAGATCCACTTATCTATCATTTGGTGCTTCATAGCTTGTGTACTCTGTGTATTTACATTATTGCTGGTGGCATATTGCACTATTGCTGTCATTATTGCATTACAGCTGCTGTTATTGCATTATTACTGCATTACTTCTATCAGCAGGATGTTGTCTATAGCTCCACAGGGTACCTTTAATCATGCCAACGGATATTAACATGTATCTCGTTAAGCTGGCTCCACTGATAACCGACGCATGTATCACAGTCTTAACAGACTCTAAAACATACAAATGAATGAATATCAAAACGGAAAATAAAGGCTAAATCAACGTATGAGGTCGTTGCATATGTGCTCAGCGTCAGGACCTGGCGCAGCGAGCAGATATGAAAGGACGAGTGAGGGGAGGGGGCGATGGCCGACAACAAGCATCTCCATCTAATCTCCACATGTCAATTATGGTTTGATGTGTTGGAACGACAAAAAAAGAAAACAAACAGTGCTCCATTGGTTGAGCCTAGCACGGTGGACTAAAGGTTAAAATAAGGAAGAGGAGATGTCAAAGGAATATCAATTACAAAATGAGACGGGACCAGGGAGGAGGGGGGGGTTACTGGGTGTGAGAAGGTAATAACATCGGAGGACTGTTGTGCTATGGAGGATGAGACAAAGAGGTGTTTTAATATCAGGTACCTGTCACCCTGAGGGCTTCTCCAGCTTGTGAGAGAGAGACAAACGTATCAGAGAGACAAAAGCAGGAAGAAGGACACAGACAACTAAGACAATCTCGCACTCTGCACCTGCTGCTCTGGCCACAGTGACACAGAAAATGTCTGAGCGAGAACATCATCCAGCTACAAGCGAGAGGGAACATCTCCATCGATACTTATGTTAGTGGCTCTTTGTTCAGCTGCTGAAATTCCAATAACTTCATAAAAAAAGCAGTGTGGCACCAACCTGTGCAGCTGGGGCTGTCTCAGGCTTGGCAGCATCGGGTGGCAGCGCATGAGAGGAGCGGGAGCGCGGAGGGGGTTTGGGAGAGGCCAGAGCCTGCGGAGGCCCGGCGGGTGCCGGCGCAGCGGCACCACCTGCAGGAGCAGGGGCGGGCCCCGCTCTGGGAGCAACAGCCTGCTGTGGCAGCAGCGGAGCTGGGAGTGTGGGCTGCATGGGCGGGGGGAGCTGAGCCGCTGGGGCCGGGGCCGGGGCCGGGGCCGGCTGGGGCTGCATGGGCGGCTGCATGGGGGATGGAACCTGGGGTCTGGCAGCAGGAGGCTCCATGGGAGGAGGTCCTGAGGGAGGAGGCAGAACACGACAGGTTAGCAGGCCTGTAACGATGCATCGATCTACATGGATGCATTGATTCTGTGATTAAGAGTCAATAACATTGATCCAAAATGAAAACATCTTTGAGACACTGAAAAATATAATCATTTATACTAAATGCTTTTATTTTGAAATTGCCCTGGCTTGTCTTTCTCTGCCTCCAAAAGACAAGTACCATTACTGGCATTACATGTGTGTAAACAAAGTTGATACCTGGAGATAAAACACATAACAAACCTTGTAATAGTCTGCTGTGAAGCTTGTTATCTGAAAATATTTTGTTTTGAGACTCTAAACAGGAGTACAGTTTACAAAATATCCTGCTTTAATATGCAAAAATAAGAGTTCATTGTTCTTACAGTTTCCTTTAATGTTCCATAGAAACAGTAAAGCTCAATGCGGCACTTAATATTCTGTTTTTATTGAGCTCAGGTGTAAAACTGTCAAATGATGTTCTAATCACATTTTCAAATTGAAAACCAGTGCAAATCAAGTCAAAACTGTACCACGACAGCTTTTGTCATACCAGCAAACACTGAAACATTGACCATTGAATTGATAAAATATCATGGTGAAATTTGTGATTGTGTTAAGTAGACTTGTCCCCCTTCCAGATATAAACCCTTACCCAGGGGCAGGTCAGACGGTTTGACAGGTGCACTGGGCCCGGGCCGGGGGGCTCCAGGGTGGGTGTCCGGTGAGGGCCTCGGAGCCCCGGGATGGACCTCTGGGATGGGCCTCGGAGCTCCAGGGTGAGAGGGAGGTGGTGGGCGAGACTGAGGGGGCATGCTGATCACACCGGCCCGAGGGGGGATAGACTGGAGTGGAAGAACAGGGAAAAATGAACAAACTGGATAAAGTCATGAAACTATATATATATATACATGTTTTTCAGCCTTGTGAACTCACTGGTCTTGAAGCTCCTCCTGGTCCAGGAGCTCCTACTGCTGCCTGGCCTCGACCTGGACAGAGACAAGACAGACAAACTGACTTATTTACAGGCAATAACATTTTCTACTATCCCAAATGTATTACGCAGAGAGACGCTCGAGACATTTACAGAGACGGGAGGTCCACTCTGTCATAAATAGTGTATTAAATCCTGCAGGAGCACAGTGCCGTACCCTCCCCCCTGACCTCTGAGGAACCAGATTCCCTGTGGCTGCCTTCCTCATGAGCGGTGACTCAGTGGCTGCTGAGCTGCAGGAGGCCTGGAGACGATGCGGGCCTTGTTCGGCCAGCCAAGTGCTTAGCGTGCGGCTCGCAAGCACACACCTCTCCTTTTCACCATTCACACGCTGAACCCCCCTCAGAGCCTTCCCAACACGTTCCCACGCCACTTGGATGTCCGCTCCCATGTAACTATTCACTGTGCGGCCGTCGAAACGTAAGTCAAGCCTGCTCGACACACACACCCGGACTGTGACAGGGGCTTTCAGCTAACTACACACACACACAACTGCACAAATAGGTCGGGTGAAGACAGGCCAAGTCACCAGTGGGCTAAGCAACCAAACCCTGTCCACCACCCTGGGACAGGCTTAATTTGTGTCGGGGTATAAACACACAACACAGGATTACTGTAGGCAGACGGGGATAATCTCAGCCCAGTATCTCTCCCAGCTAGAACAAGGGAACTCGACACAACAGATGGGCTTCCCTGGGAAAAAGGACCAGTTACGTAACTAGGGCACGATCCTTTTCGGGTTGCGTTAATGCTCAAGTGAAGCTACGTCATGCTTCGAGGGACTCACCTGCAGCAGCATCTGGCCGAGGAAGGGCGGGGCTTTTTGGTCCTTTGCGGCACAAAGGAAACCAAAGCACATGGCTGTTACACAACACGAGGTGACAGGAACCAGTGGCAAGAAGCACTACGGCAGGTATGGCGCACGGTGGTGGTGAGAATGCAGCGGAGCAGTGAAGCCTCGGATGCTGTGAATCTCAATATCTACCTGCCCTGGAGAGGATTTCCCCTGCTAATCGTACCGGATTAGAAGCTGCTGAGACTCTTTGAGTCTGGATCAAAGTGATTTTCCTTGATCGCACCTCATCTCCTCAGAAATGAAAAGAGCCTAATCACCAAATCAATACTTGCGTCTTCCATGACAAAAAACAGGACACTTGTGTGTCTTGTTCTTGCTCCTGTTAGGCTACAATACAACTGTTTGCAACACAAGATAAAAAAAACCTCTTTAACTCACAATGAATATTAAATCCCAAGGATGAAGTTTGAATATGCATAAAATGTGTGAATATGCATCTAATGATGCAGTATTCACATTTCCTATTTATTTAGCATGTTCCAACAAGCTACCAAACACATCTCTCCACTTACGCACACACATGGAAGACTAAGATATCCAACAGTGATGCGGAGTTTGCCGATCGTGACCCATCAATGTCAGAGAAGCATCAATAACATTGATGCCTGGGTGTGGAACTACAGGGATCAGATGACACTTAAAACAAAGAGAAACGCTGGCAGTTACCTTCACTGCCCCTCCTACCAAGCTGGGGGCTCGGACACATGCCACAGTCTTTGAGTCAAAGAGGGAAAAACGCTTTTTTAAAATGACGTACAGCAACAATATAACAAACCCATTCAAAATTGAAATATTTCAGCTCCGGAGCTAGATGCACAACAAACCCTTATTGAGTAAACTCCCATAAGGATAATGCTGTCGAGGATAGTCGACGACAGCACCTCGACAGCATCACGGATGAACCACAGGAAACATCACACATCGAGTCAGTCACTGACTTAATGCATGTATGTTTAATCTAGGACTAAAGCATACAGCTCAGCAGCTGCAAGGCCTGAGCCCTGCTCTAAGGCTAAGCAGAGCCAGTGGTGCACACTCAGGTGAAGGACATGGATCTTTTCTTTAAGCAAAATGGTACAATGAACCTCGCGGCTTCAGACTGATGGACAGGTGTGAGTGTGAAGTCACATGGACAAACCAAGAGACAATAAGCATGAAAATGCTGAGATAAAATGACAAAGTCAGACAGTTGAGCTCAGCTCTTTGTGTCACAGGATTATTACGGGATCGGGGCTGAAGTGCTAGTCTGAGTGTTGCGTCACATGGAAAATGGCAGCCACTACTTTCAAAGCTCCAGCGATGTAAAAGCAGAGACACAGAGCTGCACGACATAGCACTTTACCTGCGGAGTCCCTTCTACCTGGCAGGGGGCTCATGCCTCCTGCAGGAGTAGGGGGAAGCAGTGGGATAGAGGTGAACAAGTTAACTTCTGCCTCAGTTATCTCACAATGTGCTCGGTGAGCGAGTCTCTCTAGCTGCAGGCCGCAAGCTCTGTGATTTCAGTGTCACAAGACGTGGATTCATACATGTTATTCCGGGAGGCTGAGGAAGACCCGTTACCTGACGGTGGAGGTGGGCGCTGTGGTGGTGCCGGCCTGGCAGGAGGCGCCTGAGGGCGAGGGGGAGGCGGGCGCTTGGGCTCCAGGGGGGCACCAGGCTGGAAGTCAACAGGAGGCCCTGGAGAGGGAAGAAAATACAGAATGTAAAACAACCGTTACAAGAAAATATGATTTGTGTGCGGGAAATCCACTGCTACTATCATACAATTACATACATCTGGAAAACATCTGGAAAAGAGCTTAATCTAAAAAAATATTTTCTCTGACCACTCACAAATCAAACACACTTCTGAAAGCCAACAGCCCAAACACATCTAAACTGCGTCCAGTGTTACGCCTGCCTTGCACATACAGCAGATTTAGTATCAAAAACCAGAGGAGTTAACATGCTAACACTGCACACATTTCAACACGTTCCAAAAGGAAACTATTAGTCTTCCGTAAGCCACACCACACGCTAACACCAAGTTCCACACGCATAACATTTTACCTGGAAACTCTCTCCTCAGTGCGGACGGACTTAATTCTGTTTCAATGCATTACGAACAGGACAAAATCACAAAATGTTTTTTATACTCCAGCAGTTTGAGACTGGAGCCTCAGCAGATGACACGGCCTGTTTCCTTCCGTCCTTTATGCTCCATTTACCTTGTGAAGGTCGGGAGGGATGTCCACGACTGGGCCTGCTGGGAGCTGAAGGTTCTCCATGGGTGGGGGAGGGGCAGGGGCTGCTGCGGGGAGATGGGAGAGGAGAGGATCCGGGGCCGGAGCCTGCTCCAGGCTGCAGGTGCTGGGGGAGGATCTCCTCCACCTCGTCGTCCACATCGCCTGGTATCCAAGACAACACACAAACAGGAAATTATGAGTGATAACCTCCATGTGTGAGAACGAGGGCTGGCACGGCTCCTCACCTTCCATGTCATAATCATCGTCGCCCATGTCCGTGTCCTCGGCGAGCAGGGTGGAGCTGGCAGAGGTGGGGATGCTGCCGCAGATCCTCTCCACGCTCATCTCCTCCTCCAGACTCTTGATCCAGCCTGGACTCTTCAGACGGATGTCGATCACCTTGCCGAGGATCTGAGGGAGACATTTGGCGATGTGTGAACAGCTGCACATTTCCACGAGCTTTGACGATATTCAGGAAAAAATAGAATCAGTGAGGACTTACAGTGGAAGCACTCAGAGACAAAGCAGCGAGAGCAGAGTAACCTTCCAGGAAGGTTACCCACATCTTCTCCTCGACAAATCTGCACGGACAAGGAGACGGTCACTCCAAACACAATCTGAGCCTCTTTGTCTGTCTGTCTGTGATGTGGATGTCCGCCTCACCTGATGAGGATAACTTCCCCGAACTGAACAAACTTGTCCAGCAGCTCGTCAATGAGCGGGTCATCGAAGTAATCTTCAGGGCCCGAGGAGCAGAGCGACACCAGGATGGTCCCGTCCGGGGGCCCCTGCAGGGCGATGACGTCTTTGTAGACCTGGTGCCGTGCCTCTGGGTCCACCTCCAGGATGTCCACATCCATGATGGCCACCACAGGCCTGGAGCAAGGCAGGACACGTTACAACACCTTATGTTCCTCTGCACCACTTGAGGTGATGAACATGACATAGTGTTGTACAACAAACAGCATATGGTATTTGGTCTGACTCACCTGTGGTCTGAGGTCTTGAGCTCAGCCCTGCCGTAGTACTTCAAAGTCCCAGGGCTCCAGGGATGATCAGGATTGTCCTCACTCTCTGCGGATGTGGAAGCTGCTCCCACTACATTCATCTCCTCAGCTGCAACACATGCACGTTAATCATTAAAGCTGGTAAAAGAGAGTTTATCCAGTCACATTTAAATACATGCATTCCCCAGTCCAGGATTTGAACATGGTGTCTTTTTTACCCGTTTTGTCAAAGTTCCACTTCCTCCTCTTCCAGAGGATGCGATCGGTCCAGGCGGGCGTGCGGCACTTCTCGCTGGTGTCATAATCCTCTGAGAAGAGGTCGTACTTATAGGTGGGGGCGAAATCCAATTTCCCCTCAATAAAGCCACGGAATACCTGTCAAAGACACAACCGTAAGTGCAATAAGGCCAAGCTTTGATATGAGAGCTTTGTGTTTGGAGCTCTGGGTCCTACCAGTCCAGCGTTCTTCTGGTCCAGCAACTGGTCCCCGGCGGTCAGAGCGTCCCAGCTCTGCTGCTTAATGAGATCTTTCACTTCCTCGTTGGGCATGCTGATCCGATAGTTAAAGTCTCCGCACCAGAAGACGTAGTCGTGGGAGTAAAGCAGGCGGCCCTGGAAGGCCAGCGACATTACTAGTGAGTGGTAAAGTTAAAACTAAAAAGCTTTAACCTGTTAATGGAGCTGTGCTCACCATGGGGAAGGTGAGCCTGCGGGTGATCTCGTTGTAGTCGTCGTTCCTCTCTTTGACCTGCGACTGGCCGGCGGCGAAGTGGGAGCAGACGAAGCAGATGCTGGTGGTGTGGAAGAGCAGCCGGATGGCCACGCCTCCTTTGTTCCCCGTGGCCCCGCCCATGCCGGTTTTGACGGTGTCCACAGCGACGTCCCTGGGAGCGGAAAGGCGGCCCGTTACCGTACCTGCGGTCGGCAGCGAGGCTGTGTGAGAGGCGGCGCGGGCCCTACCTGATAAAGGGCGCGTGCTGAGGGCGGATGAACACAAACAGGCACACGCCCACCAGCTGCTCCGAAGCTAGCAGCACATACTTGTGGTCCCGAGAGATGTTCTTTTGGAGCTCTGCCGCCCATAGTTTCTGGTTGGTGGTGCTGGGAGAGACAAAGAAGGAAAACAAAGTGAGCCAGGGCCAACATTACACTCTTATTACACTAAATATTTTTCATTGTTCTTCCTTAAGATATGAGTTCTACTAGCCTCGCCTGAGGCTACCTGGCTACCTGTGGCATCAGCTTTCTTATGGACAGAGATGACATCTCAAGTGACAAAGATCCATGGGTTATCACGGTACCTGGCACTGACAATGTTGCCTGCGTTGAGTTCCACCATTTCCTCAAAACCGATGGCAAAGATATCGATAGGGTTGGCTTTGCTGTCTGCAAAGAGAAACCAGACAGACTTGATCAAAAACGGTAAAAGAATTTCTTAGCGCTACAATAACTTCAGAATAAATGTTCATGAACTTCTGTTTTAGTTTTAATCCAGCACATTTTCCTGAATGATTAATGCCATACTAGTCTATGAGCTACCATAAGTACGAGGTGTAGGGGACTGAATAGAGACATACCCTGGAACTCAGGATGCCCCGCCTTCTTTGGAGCGTCCAGCAGCCAGTCGTTGAGCGTCTGATTGCGGAAGGCGATGCTGCGAAACTGTTTACCCCCGTTCACATTCCAGGTGCCGACACCCACGCGGATCTGCTTGGGCCTCGTGTATTTATGGTGGTTCTGACACATTCCTAGCAGCACTCTCGGGGAGGCTGCAGAGCGGGAGGAGAGTGAGATCAGAGTGCAGAATTTTGTTTTGTGTGAGCGTTGTGAGTTTGTGTGTGCAGGAATGATGGCATAGAGGCAAAGATGACAGAAATTGGGGGAAAAAAAATGATGCTTGAAAACAAACAAAACCTAGCGGAGGACATCACCAAACACAGGCGGATGGGGTCCTAACATATGGAGGGTGGGAGGAGGGATACAAACCAGACTTAGGAATAATCAACATTGATAATGGTTGATTTCTGTCTGCATTCTCTACTAAATTTCATTAGAAAACCCGGAATACGTGCAACAGACAGGGTTAAACCACTAACAACGTTGGATTATGAATGAGGGAACAACAGACACAAATGCAGGACGAGTCTGTGATGTGCTGACGAGAGCCGTCCACTAGGGGCAGTCTGCCAGTTACCGTACCTGATTGTAAGACGGGCTCAGTGACTAAGATTGTGCGCGAGAGCAGCGGGGGGAGGAGAGAAGGAAGAGAAGGGCGGGTTAACCAGTGCATCGACAGATAATGCTAGCAGAGCAGTCGGTCAGCATTAATCTAACTGGGACAGAGAGCTGACTAACGGAGATTACACTTCCCCACTCCACACAGAGCAGGCGAACCCTGCTACTGTGCTGAGGTGCTTCACACTGACAGCCCTGCAACGGATAGGAGTCAACATGTCCAAACAAGGCAGCCCTGGCAAAGACACACTCTTTGTCTTCGTCAACACGTAAGCTTGTATTGGTGGCACTGCTGGGGAGACGTGACGTGCTCTTTAGGTCGGCCGGGTGGTGGAGGCTTTACCGTAGAGACTGGAGGTGGTGAGCAGGGCGCGGGCTTTGTCGGCCAGGTCGCTGTTGAGCGTGGAGCCCAGGCGCAGGATGTCGATGGCCTCCTGCTTGGAGCTGTCAAAGAAGTTGTTCTGGATGGTCCTCGTCACGGAGCGAGCGCCGTCTTTCAGCTTCCCCGCCTTCAAACAGACGAACAACAACAGTCGAGTCGATAAAAAGGCCCTCATCGTCACATGAAGTGGGGAAAATGTTCCAAAAACCATCAGGGAAGAAAGAGATGGAACACACGAGAGAGATCTGAGACATACAGATTTTTTTTCTCTGTGATGAAAATTTCACTGACTGATGTCGGACATGGTGAGATCACATAGAGATCATTTTGAATGATTAGTTTCATGGTGTTCATGCAAAACGGATCATATCTGTATAACTGAGATCTCTATGGAGCTTTGGACAGATGATATAGACCACCAAGATACCTCGAAAGGAATAAAATCGGATTCATCATGAAAAACAGACAAAATGAAAAAAACAGGGGGAGTACCGCTTGTCCCATCCCTCATCATCGTCATCCTCATTCATTTGGCCCACACAATGAAATCAACAATGAGCCAGAAAAAGACCCACAGCTATAAATGAAAAACACTGACTGGCTTATGAACTTACCACACAGGTAGAGAGTTCCAGAGGAGAGCAGAGAGAGACAGCACACAAGGATTAAGAAACGGTAGCACACAGTTGAACATGCAGAGTCTGCCACTGCACGCATGATGCACAGCTAGGCTTCATGAGTACGCTGTGCAGGCCTGACCCCAGATGAACTGCTCACTTGATACCAGTGAGACCTGAAACATTACAACTTCAGCCGAGAGTAAACGGATTAAGAAGCTAAAACTTGAAATTTTTCCCAATTCAAGTTTTAGTTTGAAAAGTCCATGTTCATCAAGGTCGTCTACTCCACAGCTATTGAAAGGCGAACCCTTTCCAAACATTCGGCTGTAGAAGAACTAAAACATAAACATGCCAATCACTGCTTCACGTCCCCTGAGCTGTGTGATTGGAGGCCTTGGGAGCAGCATGGAGTGTGTACCTTGGCCTTGCCGTCCAGGGCGCCGGTGCCGGCGTAGATCTTACTGATGGAGTCTCCGTTGGCAGACCACATGGTCCTGAAAACCTCCTGGAATCTGGCCACCAGCTGGGGTTTCTCTGTCAGACCCATTTCCTCCAGCTGCTTCTGCAGCATCTGGTGTGGTGAGCAACGCAGCGTTATACCGAAAGCACCGTCAACACGAGCAACAATGGACAATGGAGCCGCTGTTGATATTTTGCGAGGCCTACTTCAAGGGCAAAAAAGGCCTGGACACTGTTGGTTCTATCCAGACAGTCCAGGCAGTTGGTCCTTATGGTCCCCCCCTGGGTCCTATACGAAGAAGCACACATCAGAACGTGATGAGGCAATGACATGAGTGGCTTTTAATGCTGCTGGATCAGTGCATGCATTGGCTCGTCACCTGGTGATGCCCGTCTCTCCAGAGTAGTAGAAGAAGCCGCACTCCTCTATGAACTTGCTGAGGTAGGGCTTGAGGACGCTGTGGAGCTTGTCCGTCTTGCCCCCCTTCACGTTCTGATGGTAGTCAAAGTTCACCATCTTCACTGCCGACGCATGCTCCGATGCCTTCAGGTGACTCTGAACGTGACACAAAGACGAGGAGGAGGAGGAGGAAGAGCAGGGGTGTTCATCATATCAACGAGTGAAATGTTTTTTCCGCTAACTGTAAGGTTCATCTGGTTTATGAGGGCTGCCAGACCACAGAAGAGACTCATCCCCGAGTGGAATAAAGAGAAACGCATGTGCGGGTCTATAAAGGAAACAAAGGCAGCATCTGTTTTGGCACATGCTGTGCTGCCGGTGAGTTCTGGATTGAATCTGCTTTGTCAGAAGCCTCAGATAAACGTCCCGCGGTGTGTGTGTATGTGTGTGTGTGTGTGCGTGTGTGTCACTGAGCTTTGCTCTCACTCACTTGAAATGCCTTGCTGAGCATGTGCTCCCCTTCCTTACTCCCGAGCAGGTTGATGATCACCTGCTTGCCGTACAACCTCCGCAGGGCGGTGAAGTGTCTGGACGACCCAAGAAACACGGGTTAATGGCGCTACAATATCAGCAGAGATCACAATTTAAAAAAAACTACAGACACATAACAGTGATGGACCCTCAAAATGATCAAACAGTCACTTGTGAGTGTGCATTAAAAGGTATGCAAATTGAATCGACCACAGCATGAATAGTGGATCAAAGCTTCCCTTTTCTTCACCCACATGCATGTATTTAAATGCAGCTTCCTGCAGCTGAGAAATATATGTTATGTAAAGACAGTTTCTTATGTGTTTCATGTGGTGATGTTTGTTTCAAAAGCTGGCAGACGAGGCGGGGGACAGATGCCAGGGAGAGACAATAAGGACCTCGAGCTTGTGTATGGAAAGAAATGTCAATATACTGCAAACATCTCGAGTGGAGGTGCAGCATCTCAGATTTACTATCTGGCTGCATTGCCGGCTAATTATTGTTTAACATTTCCTGCAAATTGTCAGGAGTTACCGAGGAACCTGTCGTGAAACCAGAAAGACCAGTGCTGTTTTTCGTGTCGGAGTGAGGAGCACAGCTGCTTGGAATAATTTGCTATCTGTAGATTCTGAGATTCGTTTTCCTCCCTACCCACCTAATCACCACAGAAGACCAGATTTGTAGCCAAACTCGCACTCACTCCAACATAGTTATTTTTGCGACTTGTCAACAAGGGTTTGGAACAACCAACCCACAGAGAAGACAAAACTGGCATTTAATAGCCAAATAGTCTCTGATATGACATGAAGATTTTCTATGCTGGTTACTGTTTGAATTATAAAGAGACTCAATGCGGCCTCAAATAAATTCACCTCCAAGAGAGGTGTCAAGGACTTCTGAAAAGTTGTAATAAATATGACATCCACATTAATAAGGAAGACAGCTAATCAAGAGCTACCAATGTGTTCGCTTTGTTCCCTGCGATAAACTGGCCACGGAGGACGCACTCCAATTAACATTTTGTCCTTCAAGAGCCTGGAGAGCTTCCCTCTGCTGTGGGCAACAACTGCAGGGAAACCAAACATTATGGTGTCTCCTCTGCTCCTGGGGGAGTGGTAATCTGTCAGAGGCCAGATAAAGCTGCAGGAAGCAGCTCCACACACACACACACACACACACACACACACACACACACACACACACGCACACACACGCACACACACGTGCACACACACGCACACACGCGCACACACGCGCACACACGCGCACACACGCGCACACACGCGCACACACGCGCACACACGCACACACACGCACACACACGCACACACACGCACACACACACACACACACACACACACACACACACACACACACACACACACACACACACACACGCACACACACGCACAGAGCGTTACCTCTCAAATGCTGGCGCATTTGCCTCAAATCCCCTCGAGAGTTTGACACGATGAGAGCCAACCTGCAGTGCAGAGACAGCGAGGGAAAGACAAAGAAGACACAGTCACGGTGTCCCCATTCACTTAACATAGAGTCTGGTGGAGAGCGAATGTGGGAGAGACGTTTTGAAGAGTGGAAACGAGGCCCGAGTAGTGGCGGAGAAGAGAATGAGATGGGGGGGCAAGAGCGACACAGGAGCAGCACATGGAGGCTGGATCATACAGGGACACTGAGCAGAGAGATGCATGTTTCGACTGGAGGGACTCCTTCCATCGGAGCTTGTTCTAGGCCTCGCTCATTTTCCTTTTCACGCCGCCTCAGACGCCGGCTGAATCACAGGAAGCCCCAGAAGCGCCTTACATGGAAGCAAAAGCCGGCGTGACTGACCACACCTTGACAGGCTCGACAGGGCCCGGAACAGAGAAATTCCTCCAGGCTCCAGGCATAGCAAGCCCCCGCTTGCTGCCCTGCTGCTGCCTTCACATGCCTGTGTCTGTGCACCCAGCTCCCCTCTACTTATACTCATCCTTTCCAGTTCCTGACTCTCCTCTCTTCTCACTTTTAGAGCTTCTAATCAGCTGGAAAGAGGGTGATCAGATGTCATCACCCTCCTCTTCCCCTTCACTGGTTGTCTGATTGGTACGGGCTGAATCACTCAATCATCATTGAGAGCTGAATGTTCCTCTGAGGACGTTATAGAGGGATCTCCTGGGTGCACTTTGACTCTTTTACACCTCCGGGTTCTCCCCTCCTCCTGCAAGGCCTGCCTTCACTGTCTGGGCTGGTGTTTGGCAGCACTGGACGCAGCCATTTTGTCACTCATGCCTGCCTCTCCTGTTGTACAGATCTGCGCTATGCATATTTAACAACTTCCTGAGATGACATGTCAGAAGGGCTCAGGTTACGGCGGTTCACCTGTCCTGTTTTACTCCTGCTGGGCACCAACTTATATAGCCCAACATAGTCAAATCATCTTTAGAGCCCTGCTGATGGCATTTAATGTTGACAATGCATTTCAAGGTCACACATTTCACAGGTTTGTCCTTGAATACAGACAGCTGCTTAATCTTATATCTGTTTCTTAAGCTTATATTTGTCCTCGCATATACTAAGTCTAATCCCGTCCCACTACCAACTATTGGCACTATTTGTTTGATACAAAGAAACTAAGATGTTGGGACCGACCGAGGCTCAACTAATTAAGAGTTCGAAATTTTAAGGCTTCTCTTATTACTTCCATATTCCCTTCAGGGATTTCTGATTCTATGGCTATGTCTAATGTAAACTAACTGCATGGATATCAAGAACTCCTCTTCAGTGGAAGAAAGACTATCCATCCTGCTCAGGGAATGAATCAGAGTTATAGGGAGGAGAAAAATAAGCCTACAAAGCCACAACTGGTACAGGGGACTATGAGCTATAAGAGTGATTGCGAGGCAAGAGGATCTACAGATCTGTCTGAAAACAAACCCAAGCGCACGCTTTTCTGAGGTGACCAAACCATAGACCTTGAGGACTGAATAGGTGACTAATATGGTCTTGGTTTCTCTCGTTTTCATTTTTCCTCTGCTCTTTCTTTCCATATTATCATTTGACACCTATCCAGTTGCCTAGGGAGCCTCGGCGCACTAGGTGAAAGAAGTGGCTCGGGGATGTTTTCAGACCAGCTTCTCACCTGACCCAAGAAGTCTGGGAGCTGAGGGAAACAGAAAAACGCCCTTTACCATCCACTATATCTATCAATAACCTCCCCCCACGTCTGATTTGAGTCCGCTGGTCTGTGCAATGTCAGGACAAGGGCGAGAGCCTCTGCCGGTGTTGTTTATGGCTTCCACTTAGTGGGATACCCTCCTTCTTGCACGAATCTCTAACATTTCCTCAACCAGTCCAGTGTTTGGGACCGACCTGGGTAAAAATCTTTAACGGCATCGCCTTGGTTTTTCACCCCCTGTCCTTTGGCAATGCACAGAGTAACTCCCTCCCCCCTGCCCATCTGCAGTATGAAAGCACCAGCACCAGCAAGAGCCATAAAAAGAGGTTATACCAGGTGGGGGTTCTCATCCAGCTGTTTAGGGTGCCGATTCTCATTCAGTTGCAACAAAACACCCTTAATGGACTTTTTCTGAACACAGCATGGACAGAAGGTGTTACAACTGGGACAATCAAGCGTTAATCAAAACTGTTCCTCCTCGATCTTTGCAACAGCTCCACGTCAGCTTCGTTTGAGGCTTCCCCTGTACACTGTGCAGTCGGCTAACACTGCGTGAGCCTCATCTACGGCATTAACAGATGGTCGGGGTGTCTACACAACCACGGGGCTCCGCTCATAGATTTTCATATAATGCAGCCTAGTATATGAAAATCTCACAGTGCACGGTTCATCTTTGTAGGAGTGATGTGGTTTCCATTACCTGGATTCCTGGCTGCTCCCAGAAAAGAGGAATGGAGCCGCGGATCTGTATGAAGGATGAGACTTTGTCATCCAGGAAAATAACCTGTTCAAAGCGAGAGGAAAGTCTGGGTGAGTTCATTAGCAGGGTGATGAAACGTAGCACAAACACATGCAGCTGCGGATACACCGTCGCAACCGCATCCACAGCAGCACAGCCGTTAATCAGCGGCTGGGGGCGCGGTATATTTATGCGGTTCTACTACATTACGTTTTGTTATAATTGCAATAGCTCCAGTCATTCTATCCAACCCGCGGCCCCATGTTTGCGTTCAAAAACAGGAACTTAAAAAAAAAAAAGGCAAACCAGGCCATTTTTCAAACTTTTGGTTGTGCTGATTCAGCGTTTAAGGCAAAACAGCGCCTGGACTGGAGTTTACTCAGTGAGGAACATGAGCCCAGTGCAGAGCAAAAGAAGTCATCACCATTAGCGCTACGCCGCTGCTTTTCCTTGAACTTCACAAAGTAAACCGAAGGATTTCATCCTGCCGTGGTGGAAAGACAGCTCCACTGTGACTGCTACTGAACAGTCAATAGATAACCAGCGTTCAAACAGACACATGCCCGCTAAGATGGCTGGTGCCACTTGGACTGCGCGGCCTATTATTTATTAACAATATGCACAGGCTGCCGTCAGCCCGTTGCTCAAAACGCCGAGCGACGAGCTTGTGTGATGTGATTCATCGCAGCCAGGAAACACATGCAGGGGCCTCAAACAAATCCCTATCATAACACTGGCGTAATAACATTTCAAATTACAGACAATCCATCAAACATCACCCCTGTTTCACTGATATATAAACACACAACAGCGACGGCTCTGACACTTGGTGGAAAGTCCACAAACTGCACTCTTTCATCACAGTCATCGCTTTTCGCTCCCATCTGGATTAATCCTGATTTTCTACTGAACAAATAAAATCCTCCTCTCTTCCCTTTTGGACCGAAAAAGGGCCAAACACATCTTAGGCACATCTTTAAAGAATAATAATCTGGCTTCTCTTCCCCCACTTAGTCATAAAGCTTGGCAGCGGGAGCGTGCGCTTTCTCCAATATCTGCAAGTCAAATCAGTGCTTCATGCGAAGCTCCACGCCGAACAACAACTTCACCTCGCTGCGGCAACTTTTGCCCAACAGGCAATGAAATCCAAAACTTACACAACCCACAGTAAGCTGGCGACGAGATCAATCCATCGGCCCAGATGCCAGTTTCTAGATTAGCCACATTACTAATGCAGCTCACACACTGTATGGTAATCCACTGGGTGCACCTCGCCGGGCAAAACATGTTTTAAAAGGGGATTGGCACTCAAATCCCATGCCAAACTACATTGTTCCACGTCTAACTGTCTTTCTGTCCTGCTGCATGACACATCGTGTTTCCCAAGCTCCGTTTGGAGCACCGACAACGGTAGGGATTCAGTGGAAGTGGCACAGATGTGAGTCACCTGTTCAGTCTCCACAAAGTTGGCCACCTGGCCGTCGTCATTGGTTCCCCGGACGTTGAAGCGCGTGCCGGCGCGCTCGGAGCTGAGGCGGGAGAAGATGCAGGCCTTGGCCTGTTTGTGGCCTGCATAGATGGTCCTGATCTCCACGCCGCCGCACATCAGCCTCAGCAGCCAGTCGTCACAGTTTACTCCGTAGTGTTTCAAGTGCAGGTGCAGAGACTGGTTCCTGGTGATTCATGGATCGATGACAACAAGACATACAGTCAAAACACACACACATACGCGCACACACCGGATTTTAACACTTTGGCTGCAAATCCCTCAACTCCCACACAATCACACATTCAAAATACACTATTAGGCCGCAAAGACTGCGCAGGCCCCAGTTCACATCCACCTGCCAACTAGTTTGGTTATAACATTAGAGCAGTGCTCGTTTGATACTCTTACCAAAAGAAACGGTTGTCTGTGGTGTCTTCAAGGGTCCTGCGATGCGCATTGAGACTCAGGTCCATACTAACTCCAGTGGAAGACCAGGCAAAGTAGAAGTGTCCTGAGTTCAGGACCTTTCGCACCTCCGCGATGCGCTCCTCATCTCCTGGGTCGTTCTTCAGTGAGATGAAGTCTGTCTGCGTGACTCGGAAAACCTCCGAGTCCTGGACCTTCCCCACAGAGCTGCATCCTGTCACAACCACCAGGCTGTGGAGCATGGAGTCGCCTGCAGAGGGAAGGCAGAAAGACATGAGTATAAAAACGTGGATCACAAGAGAGATGGCAAAATACGGACAAAATGTTAAAAATATTAAGAAATATGGTTAATTTGACTCTGGTGCCACACCTTTACAGTTATTGAATGGCCGGTCAAGTCTCAGCTTACTATAAGGCTGAGCTTTAATCTTTTACACCACCGTTTCCTTGTTGTGATAACGAGTGCATTGAAGGTCATGTAGAGGACAGGAGAAAGCAGCTTAGAAGTAAGCAGCAACAGCACTACAAAACAGAGGGCAGTCACAGACAGAATCTGGACCCAGGACCCAGGGAGGAAAGACAAAAGGAACTAAAGAAAGGAACGATGTTTCTGTAGCTTACCCAGATTTAGACGGAGGACTCCCAGGATTCCATAGGCATCAACTATCTTGGAGTAGGAGTTCTTAATGGCCTCCTTTTCTGCTGCCGCTGAGAAAACAAAACACACATTCAAAAGCAATAAATACATCTACCGTAAGATGCACTAAAAGAAGGCTGTGAGTCAATTATAGCATAAACACGCCCACCACTTATCAACGCATCTCTTATGGCCGTGTTTCTCTATCCTTATATGGGCCAAGAGTTTAAAGGCCGTCTGAATAATTTCATGTGGCTTGGTTAATACTGTAGCTGTGTCGCCTCTCTGCAAGATGGTTCACAGTCCAAAAACACATATTTAAGCAGACTGGTCATGCTTAATTGGGCCTAGGTGTAAATGTGAGAAAGGGTGTGTGTGTGTGTGTGTGTGTCTGTGTGACTTGTGATGGACTAGTGACCTGTCTAGGATGTATTCCCTGCTTTTATCCTGTGGGTGCTGGAGATAGGTCCAGCAGACCTTGATGACACCATCTGGTACTATGTGGGTGAGTTTACTGATAGGTGAATGGATGAAAATCTCTTATGACGCTGCAAATAATTGAGATTTCTTACACAGAACTGCTACAGCCCCCGATTCAAACATGAGGCATTCATCCCTGGTCCTGGTTTCCACTATGACACTGTAGGGGGGTGGGTCCAGCTTGTGGTAGATGCGGTAACCCTTGCTGAAGGCCATGATTGATCCAAGATGAAAAATCCTACGTTATGACCTGAAAACCAAAATGAAAGATAGAGACCGCAAATCAGACCTGATCAGGTACTCAGACAGTTTCAAATAGACCCAAATAACCTTGACTTTAAGTTATGTTTGACCATGCAAGATAGACATTATAGGACCTAACTCTAAAACAAGCTGAATGTCATGGATCATAGCTTTAATGATAGATAATTGAACAGCACTCAAGCTGCAGGAGATGCAATATTCGCTAGCACTTATGGAAATCAATCTTTTAAAAAGGAAATAGAAATTACAGGATTCAGTAACAGTTCAATCGCAGACAATGATAAAGGCGCACAAATATGAAAGAAACGATCTTATTTGAGGGTTGTGATCGCAGGTATCTGTAGGTTGTTGGCAGCAGAAGCACAGTGGAGGATGACGTTAGGCCAAGGGACTGTAATATCATCCATCCTGACACGGACAGTCACGACTTTACAGAGCAACCTGCAGCAGGCGAAGCTAACGCTAACATCAGCGAGGGTGTGATGTTGGATCTCTAGACGGATGCCAAACCGCGAGGGTAAAACCAGAGAGATGGAGGATGAAACATCGACACATAACGAAGCTTGCAGCCCTTCAACTTACCTACGGCTAGCTGGTATCGTTAGCCAAGTTAGCTAAATTAATCACAGCTATGATCCGCTAGCTGACGGTGGTAGGTACTACCTGCACGTCCGGGATGAAAAACACTGATGATTGACTCAAACATGAATGCGAGCGACTCGGCTATCATTGTGAGGAAACATCCACATCCCAGCTTAATTAGTGTAGTGTGTAGTTTAGGTTAAAAATGACACTGCTGGGAGGACTACAGATTTCACCTTACCGTATTTCCCCGCCGGGTTGTTGCTCCGCTGTCACAACAAAATCCCTCCCGGTGTGTGGCCAGAATGGTACATTCCGACGCAAAGCACGTCGACCGTACGTAAAGAAATGGCAAAGTATGGACAAAGTATCAGCGTTTGCAGCACGTCGGTTAAATATTTGGTGAGATAAATCCAGGTCTGACGCTCTTTGGAGGTATTCCGTAAACACACAAGAGCGCTTTTAAAGAGCCAGTTCAAGAAAGTCACAAAGTGTTCTGGTCCGGGTTTTAGATGTGATTGACAGCTCAGCTGACCAATGAACGCAGGGTTGAGATAGTCATTGTCCAATCGCATGTTGGAGGCGGCGGCGTCTACACATTTCATAATAACCCTGTCACATCGCCACATAACAAGAGGCTTCGACACCGACCTAGGAAACAGTATGACCCAAATGGCTACCTAAAAGGTAGGTGCTTTATATACATACAGCAAAGCATGAGACTTTATACCTGCGTTTGTGTCGTTGACATCGCCGTTGTATTATCTATTCTGACCTAGCTCAGCGCTTTCTACATCAAACAATAGTCTCACACAAACAAACTGTGCATGTCAGTGTTTTGACCCTCTATTCTGCTCTTGGGGCCAAATTGTGTTGGATCAGTGAGGTGCAAAGTCTTTGATCTTGGTAAAGGTAAAAGCAACCCAACAACATGAAATCTGTACTTCCATTGTAGACGGTACCTTATGACTTGAATTAGAACTCTGCTATTTATAGTGTGGATATCCAACTCTGCACACTGCATCTTCAAGAGGGTTGCAATACCACAGTCATCGTCATAAACAGGCTTAATATTCGAAACAAATTGTATCTGAAAAACTGTTGCACATGAGAAACATTTTCTATCCCGTGTTAATTTTTTTTCTTTTACTTGTCTTCATCTTTTGTGCAGGGAAAACGTCAAAATGAAGGGCCTTTTCCTCGTGGAGCCAGTGACGGCCCTGTACGCATTCTCCTCTTTTCTGACATATCCTCTCGAGCAGCAATATGTGTACCGTGCGCTCTGGGTGCACCTAACCAACACCAGCTACCCCATCTCTGACAACACCTCCAGATGTGCAGCAAACAGCAGCAGCAACCAGACTGTCAGCCATGAGGTCAGACATGCCGCATTTGCTATAGAGCACACATGTGCAACAAGCGTGAGCCACAGGGTTATTCTCAATTCAAGTATTTGAACATGCTGCTTAATGTAATTATCTTTATCTTTTTGTGTGTCTTTCATTAAATGTCCCATAAGTCAATTTGCTTGTGTCATTTCCAGATAATGAGTAAGATGTAATTTTAAAGGCTCGAGCAACAGGGGAAGAACTCCTCTGTAATCTTTGCCCTTTTCTGCCTACCGGTACATTATTGTACAAGCGATGCCGAGTCATTGTTGTGTTGCGCTTTCCGTGTGTTGACAAAAATAAACTGTCAAACTGACAGAGAGAAGCCATGCTGTCACCTCAACTAACAGTAACGCACTCTGCTTAGGTGTCAGTTTCCATAACTATGCCGTTAACCTTTTATTGTCAAAAATCTTCCAGTAACATTCCTTAAATCACCTAGGCAAAGCAAAAATTGATTCAGCGGCTGCAACAGAAGGTCACCTGCAAGGAAGAGACTAACATTTACTGTTCTGAAATTAAATAACACTGGCTGACGCACTACAGCAATATAACCTCTCTGTCTGCAGCCTGTAATACACTGTGGTTTACCACATCATAGTAACATGAAGTAACCTTTTTATTTTTCCATGGGGGTTTAACATGTAAGGAAGTGAAAGTAAACTTAAAATGGGTATTTGTGCACCTGTGCCAGCCTTCCCTTTGGCCCTGAAAATAAAATTCCACAACAAGTGTTTGCTAAAGTTTCTTCTTTCTGTGTTGTTTTTGCTACATTAGATGATCAATATCTCTGTTCGATGCCCTCTTGGGGCCCATTGCAGCTGGGTGTTGTTCAGTCAGGCCATAAGTAACTTCAGCTGTGACCTCTTTCTGTGTCCTCAGGTCGTCCAGAGGCAGGCATCTCTCTTCAGCCTTTACGGGGAGATCTCATCCATAATCCCTTCTCTGATCGTCACTCTCATGCTCGTGGCCTACAGCGACCGGGGAGGCCGCAAGATCACCATCATCATGCCTCTGATTGGCGGGCTGATCTACACCCTGGCCCTCCTGATGGTGTCTGTCTTCGATCTCAATGTTTACTTGCTCATTGGCTTCCAGATTGTCAGGGCTCTGTTTGGAAACATTGGCACGTTTCTGGGCGGCTGCTTTGCCTACGTTACAGACCTGTGTGAGAATGACCATCAGAAGACCATTCGCATAGCTGCAGTGGACATGATGATCGGCCTCTTCTCCGGGGTAGCCTCACTGCTAACAGGGTACTTTCTGAGAGCTGCGGGTTTCAACTGGCCTTTCCTGACTGCAGGGCTATGCCAGTTTGTGTGTCTTCTCTACGCAATTTTCATCCTAGAAGAGACTGTGAGGAAGGTTCCCTCTGATGCTGCCCCCATACATGGGACTCCACAGGAGTCGGCCTTGAAAGCGATGTTCTGTGGGGTGTACCAGATGTTTGCAGGGGCCAAGGGAAAGACTAGAACTGTCTTGATCCTTTTCATAGTCATCCTCTCCAGCTTCTCCTTTGCCAATATCGGAGGACTCTCCTTGATGACCCTGTATGAGCTCAACGCCCCGCTGTGCTGGAATGAAATTTTGATCGGCTACGGCTCGGCACTGTCCACTGCAGCGTTCGTGATCAGCTTTTTGGGAGTGGCGGCGTTCATGCGCTGTGGTGTGCCTCTCAACCTCATTGTCCTGATGGGGATCGGGTCGCTCATGGTGGCCATGATCCTGATGGCGTTCGTGAAGACCACTTTGATGATGTTCCTCGGTGAGAAAAACTTCCACAGTGACCGATATGCCTTTGTGTTGCCACGTTTAGCACATGCTTATATTTCACCAGCAACATGTTTTTATATATTGACCTGGAAGGGCAAACTGACACGTATTTCAGAGATTACATAAGTAAATATTTCAGGGTAGCTCTACAGGTTACTTATTGACGGAAACTAATTACATCTGGAAGGCATACTGGATTATAGTGTTGTAAGGCACAGGTGGAGGAAGAGGACGTAATCTGAGTATGATGTGTCATTTGTACAGTATTTTTTCCATTTCCTCAATGACAAAGCATATTTTAGACACTTTTGTAATGCTTGATTCTGCTTGGTCACTTCATCATCACAGTGATATTGATTTCATTTCTATTTTCTCTTATTCTCATTCACAGTGAGGGTGCCATTCTTCTTTGCCATCATGCCTTTCCCCATTCTACGCACACAGATGTCAAAGATCGTCTCAAAGACCGAGCAGGGTGAGTGGGTTCGGGGCTTTGCAACAGCCAGAGAACCGTGTCTTGTGCTCCTGTAGAGTCAGAGTCCATGGAGGAGTGGCCTGTCTCAGCAACTTCACAATGTGCTTGAAAGCACATTTCAAGTTTTGGTTTCTCCACGTTCAACACCTTTATGGGTCTGTGAGTCACGATTCTGCTGCTGCAGCAAAGAACAGCTTCATAGGGCAAAACACACAAAATAAAGCCACATAAAAACACACGTGTAACCACACACAATAAAAACATACGTAGGAGTACATTTTGAACACATTTAAACTGTTTAATGTTGTCCTGTCTGTGTTTTGTGCAGGAGCCCTTTTTGCCTGTATTTCCTGTATGGAAACTTTAACTAGCACGGCAGCGGTCACGATTTTCAACTCCGTGTATGCGGCCACAGTAGCATGGTTCTCTGGCTTCGTTTTCCTTTTGTCTGGAGGACTCTGTGTCATCCCTATTACACTCCTCGGGTAAGTTCATCATGCTGCCGTGTTTCACTACCAGTTACAAACTTCCAAAGATCTTTCCTGTTGCAGATTCCAGCAACTGCTGTTCAGGTTAAGAACACTATGTGTAGTGGTCAAAATTAGTTCTGACATTGCATGTAAAAGCTGTTCTCTTTCAGAGTCATGCTTCGAAGAAACCTGAAAAAGATATCGGTGGTTATTATAATGTATCCAGTCAGTGTTCTGCTCAAAGTTATTGGCTCACTATACCATAAAACAGACATCAAAACAGCACTTAATGCTGTGTTCATGTGGGCCAGGTGTGGAGCTGGCATTCTCTTCTATTTGCCAGATTTTCTCAAAGAAGGAAATGCTTTGCTTCATCTGAGCTCTCAAAAAAGAAAACACTTCCTCATTATCACATTCCACTTCCCTGTTCCAAACAGTTTGCCCCCCTTTTTCACAAAACTCTCTGACGAGTGCAAAGTTGATCAACATGAATCATGTGTCCTGGAGAAAGAATAGGAAAGAACTTTTTTAGGTACTTTATCTTCTCTGTTTTTTATTGCCACTGAGTTGACAAAACAGCACTCCAGAGTTGGTCTGTGATGCATGGCATGCAAAATGAAACTTATTCAGTGAACACACCTGTGTCACTTCTTCAGTTACACAGTGACTGGTAATCAAACAGAAATGCCTCGTTTAGCCAGGTTTAGCCCTACAGACACAGGATCTCGCATCCATTGTGTTATATTTCATTGGTCTTATGAGGTCAGTCAGTGCTGCTGCCTCAGAGCAAGAAGGTCCTCACTTCATATGATAATGGATAATGGATGGATGATTTTATGAAAACATATTCATTGTCTTCATCCTGTATATGGAGCTGTCATATTGTACTTTTTTGTGGTGACAGTTGGCATTTCTGTTTATATGGCTTTGCACGTTTCCTTCTCATGTTACCATTTGGGGATTATCTTGTTGTAAAATGGGAACTATCGTTGATTTTGAAAATGTGTTTCCACCTCGAGGTGGAACAGTGTACAGAGTGTGACTGTGTTTAACCCTCCAGCTTAGTCCAAACCTGAAGAGACAATAAGTCAACGTTAATTTTTCGACATCCCTTACGTCTGTTTTCACGTTTCAGGGTGGTGTCTCTAATAAAGACGGACATGGCGGAAGAGGTGAAACAGCCAGAGTCCTCGGAGCAGTATCCTGCTGAAGATCATAACGACAACAGGCCTCTATTAACTTGAACCTTCTAAGCTGCTAAAACCTCACCAGCACTTTGTTAAAATATAGCCATTTCACTTTAACACTTCTTTTCCAAAAGTACCTCAATAACTCTTGTAAGTTACATATTTAATACTGCAGGTCACATCATCTCTCTCAGCATCTCTTGTTGGTAAATTTGGTTCTTCATGCTATAGAATTTGGACTTTATGAAGATATAACAGGGACTTCTGGGAAAACTTAAAGGGATAGAGATGTTACACTAAGGTGACATGCTTCATACATGAGTGGTTCTCAAGCATTACCAAATTTTGTTCATACCAAAAACATTGTCTAACTGTGATGTTTCTAACACTGAGGATTTAACGGGTTTTCCTACAGTAATATAGTGTGATAGGATTCGCTTACAAGTTTGGTCTCTGTTTCTCCTTTTTCTATCCCTGTAAACAAAGACTGGGTTGCTGCATGTAACGTAAGTATAACATAATGTCAAATTTGACAAACATTTATATGAATATATATATATATATATATAATTTAAGTTAAAAACTAGTTGGGACAAGAGTAGCAAAATGCTGTGAGAATGCTCCAAAAACAGGTGTACAGATTTATTCATAATAAATGAAACGATCATGATTGGGTGTAAAGGAACATCCTCAAAAGAAGATGAAAAGAGTTTGTCGAGCACAATATTATAGAAGTGGATGCTGCTGTAAAGACATTTAATCTTTATGGCGATTCAATTCTGTTTTTCTTCAGGTTTTGTACAGCACCCACTGTTTGGAATGAGAATTTAAATGCAGTATCGCACAAATCTAATTTACATTGAATGTCTGTGCATTTAGTTCTCCAAAACTCACGTCATATGATGTGAAAATAACTCAGTAAATGTGATTATACCATGTGGGAACTAACAAAGCAGAGGAAGGAAGTATTTGAAGGAGCATTGTGCAGGACTTTGTAGCATCTATCCATGAAGCGACAGATAATGACCAGATGAATGGCCCCTTTTCACGTATGAAGGAATGCCTACCGTAGTTGCAAAATCTTACACAGAACTCTTTAAATAAGCCAATTTGTGCTTTTTAAGAAGTGAATGATCTCAATTCAAAGTATTCATTTTTATGCTTGCCTCAAAACTTGATTGAAGGGACCATCGGAAAAGACAAGGTCAAAGCCATATTCATTTAATCAAGATTTAATTGAGAGTGTCTGTTGATGTGTGTGTGGGTCAGACATCTTGGTGGGGATCAACGTGCTGAACCCCGTAATTTAATTCAGTAAGGACTTCATGGGACAACTGCAGTCTAGTGTGATCATCTGCCACTGCCAACTTACCAGCTGCCACTGGTTTGTTATGCACCTCGAGGCAAGGGTAATGGTACCTATCCATATTACTGGAGCCACCTCTAAATGTTTTAGAAAGAAATGTAGCTACTTCATTCACTACTAGCTCTAAGGACTGATGACTTTCCTGGTACAGCCCTCAAACCTGAGCATTTTGCCTCACACTTATGCACGGCAGTGTGTTTCTGTTATTCACTGGATTTCATGTATTCTTCCAATTTCTTCTAATTCAATGCAGTTCAATTCAGTGAACTTAATTTGTTCCCAGGGGGAACAATCATTGGGGTTCCCCCCCCCATCTTTTCTTTACCCTCTTTACTCTTTTTTTCATCCTTAATTTAGATCACATTTTGTAAGTGAGTGTCACTTTTTGTTTTACTAATGATCACTTTTGTATTGCTCTCCTTATGTCTGTTTTTTATGTGAATAAATTGTGGAGTTGAAAAAATGGGATTTGGATTCTGGCTATTATGCATTTTTGGTGGTGGTAGTCTGATTCTGTGTGAGTTTGCATGCCCTCCCTGTGTGCCTGAGTTTTCTCTGTGTACTTTCCTCCCACAGTCCAAAAACATACATGTTTTGGTCAATTGGAGACTCTTAATTTGCCTCTAGGTGTGGGTGTGAGAGTTAATGGTGTGTGTGTCCAAAGCATTAACTGGAACTCCCACATCGGAGCAAATGTGATGCTCTGTTTCACCTTAAACACTAGGTGTCACTCTTGTCACACACAGATGAGCTGACATCCTGCATCTACATTATCACCAGACAAGAAACCAGACACAAAGATCCCTGCATAAAATGTCAGATAATGTAAACATGAATGTAAGGAAAATGCCATCAGATCTATCTTGTGTCATCCTGTATGGTTTGCCTCCTGATGTGTACTCTAGATTACCTGTATTCAATGCAACAAAGGGACCTTTGAGCACTCAGGGTTCAACAGTGACAAATCCAATTATGTTGTTGGCACAGGCACAGTTAAATTTAATGCTCTTCTAACTAGTTATGAGCTGTTTTCCCAAATGTCATGGTCCCTGATGAAAGAAAACCTGACATTTTTGGCAGAATCAGAGTCTTGATGTGATTAATGTATCTTTAATTAAACTGGTGATCCTGTTGATTATAGTTTATTTGAAGAGAGAACCCAGTTTTTCCATCAGCTCAGCTCCCAACACATTGAGTTGTTACTCTCAGTTAAACGACTCAAAGTTTTATGTCTTTTCCTGCACTGTATTTTCCCACCTCCTGTCTTTGTCCTTTACAGACAAGGGTCATTACCGTGCGCGCATGCATGTCTGTAAAAACTCATTTCTGTGAAGACTAACATCCCTGGGAGCAATGCGAAATTCAAGGTGAGCCTGTAAACATGCAAGCGGTGTGTGTCTTGTGAATGATGAATGGACGTCAGAAACCCTGGCAGGGCTCCCATCAGATTACATTCTTGGTTACTGGACCATGAAACCTGTAACCAATGCCTGTCACCACAAATGATGAACGAGATGGCAGCGATGCAATACAATTCACATGCACCGAATATGCCCCATAAAATCAGATTAGACGTGCGCATGACGCATCACGGGTATAGTTATCAGCTCAGCTTTAAATTGGGTCGACTAGTTTGTCGGGATGTTTCTGTTCAAGACTTTTGAAATGTAACAAACACACGAAGGTGGGGAATGGGCTCCATGAGAGCGCCATCTTAGAACGGCTAACTTAAGATGAGGATCGAGCTAGAAAAGTGCGAAAACGAACACGCTTCAGAGAAACAAAACCTTATTGCGTCTAAACACTTCTGCATTTGAAGGTATGCCGGTGAAAGCGTGTGTAATTTCCACCTCCACCCCGCTTCTCTCCTCCCTCCCTTTTTTTTTGTAAAATTTATACATGGCACGTCAGTTTGAATTGGCTTCATTCACGGAAACCCAAATGACGTCTGATCATAATGTGCAGTTATTTAATTTCCACCCTCCAGCCTTGAGAACCGTGACTGCAGCTTGATTGTAAGGTAATGTTGACACTGAGTTTGGAGAGTGTTTCCCAGTGCCGGGGGTTACATGAGGGGATCATCCGAGGCAGGGCCTGCTTGGCACCGAGCATGAGGTTTCTGGCTGAATTATAGACGGAGGTGTGGTGAGCGGCGATGGTTTTCCGAGTGGCGGGGAGTTTTTGGGGAGGTGTATCGGGGGTGTGTGCGGGGTCGCTGGGGATCAGGGGGTCTTTGGTTTCTGGTTTCCAAAGTGGCTGAATCAGCAGCGCGTTCATCTGCGCCACACCACATCACATCACCAATAACTCAATCTTTGATGTCGATCCAGAAAGCCGCAAACAGACCTCTCTTTATCTCAACCTTCTGCCGGCTGGGAGGAGATAATTCGCTATAATATAAAAACCCATTTGAGGTGGTTTGCGTGACTGGAGCCGGGGGGGAGGCACGGAGGGGTTTCTAAATCTGCAGTGATTTGATCAGTTGAGGATCATTTGATCACACCAGGACTCACTCCATATTTATTTTCATCCACAGTTCTCTAAACAGGCTGAGTAGCACAGGGAATTAAGTGCAACGCCACACTGACAGCACACATGAAAGTGAGCTGATTCTGATGTGCGAGCAGATCGATTTCTTTCTCTTTTTTTATCGTTCTTACCCGGGAGAGATTTCACAGGGCACAGGCGCCTCTGAGCTGTTCTCTACACAACAGTTTCTTTTATACAGAGAAGTTGCCTGAAACAGATGCTCTGATTTACAGTTTTTGGGTTTTCCAAGTTTTCCTTCGTTTGCCTCAAAGGCATCTCCCTAGCTGAGGTAGTGAGCTGAGGATTATCACCGCAGTTTCCCAAGCATTTTATAGTTGCATAGTTAGACTCCATGCATGCCTCTCTATGTTCTTAATGAACTGAGAATTCACAGTTTATAGCACCACACAAGATCTTTTTCAGTGCTTTTGTGTGTGCAGATATACATTTCCATATGACTATGTGCTGTACATTGTGTATGTGCTTCATTGGAAACTCTCTCTCTAAATCATAATTACTGCTATTCCCTATGTTTCCACAAAGGGTTATAATCACTTACATGAAGCACATCACATCAGTTTTCGAATTTTCAACTTTCACCTCAATACGATCGTATCTTTGTCCCTCTTTTTTCCGCTCATCCATTCAGATTTTACCTGTTTCTGTCCCATCTGGTTCCCATGACTTTGCATGGCCACCCATTCCTTCCACAGATGTCTTTCCCCCCTTAATTACCAATAATGTTCATTCCTGCTTTCGGCCCTACTACCTCCCTTCACATGCTCCTTATTTTCTCCCCTCTACGACCTGTTTCAAAAATAGATCTGTAACTACCGTTATTGGCACACGCCTCCGCAGACCTCTGCTCTCTCCTTTTTGCCATCTCCAACCGCTGTGCTCCGCACACCAGAAGTGGTTTTACAGTCCAACATCCACCTCCCCCACCCGGCATATCGACCGGATCCTCCTCCCGCCCTCTTCCACGTGCAATCAGACAATCAGACGCACAAGCACAGCCTCAGCCAAGTGCCAGAATCCTAATGCCAAAGTGCCATTACACACACTCAAACCTTCAACATCCTTTGTGACACTGAACTTCCTTTAATGTTTAAGTGTGCATATAACATGTCTGAGGTTAGTAGTTCTGTGAAAATCACTCTTTGAACATAAGCACTAATGAAATTATGTATACAACTGTCACTATGAATTACTGAAAGTGATACTGATGTTGATATGTGTAAGGACAAGTGCAATAAGTAGATTAAAAACTAAATTGTATCAAATCAAAGCCTAATATACACAAGAGCTATTATTGCAGCTTGATTGATTGCCGCCCATCCATCATCTTCCATAGACCCAATATCTCAGTTGTACCTAGGGTGAAGGCATGGCGTACACCCTGGACAGGTCTCCAGTCCATTACAGGGAAAACACATACACCATCCATACTAAAGCTCACGCCTAGTTGCAATTTAGACTCTTCCATTGATCTATATATGCATGGTTTTGGATTGTGGAAGGAAACTAGGGTCCCCATAGAAGATTCACACAGACATGGGGAGAAAGCAAACTGTAGCCTGTTTGATTTTAATGAATATTTAAAATCAAATTACGGTGCTTGTAGTCATCATCTCTAGGGACCTGGGGATCTAAAAGACAAAAACATGATTACACATCACAGTAGCTCTGTGTTAAAATCAAAATTACAGATCCACCCTGTTTTAAAGGTTTGTCTTATTGGATTAAAACATATTCGCCTTCTTGTCCACTGGATGTCATTTTCACTGAGCACAGTGAGTTATATTGATTATCATCCCAGCTGTGCTTGGGAGGGGCGAGCCAAAGGGTTGTGTAGAGGAGCCACCCCACTGAGACCACAATGATTACAATTTAGTGAGTGAAAGCCATGAATGTCATTTGTGCAAAGCAGAGCTCCTGTCCTTAGCCACGTCAGCGACTGGTGAGCCGGCGTCTTGAAGAATGGCAAACCCCCCTCCACACACACACACACACACACACACACACATCTCTGAAACAGTGGCAAAGGAAAGGTCACTGTGACAATCAATACAGCGCTCTCAGTCTGCCCGGTTCTGCTTCAGTGCGTTGGACTAATGCTTGGATTGGAGGAGCCGTCAGGACCTGATAATAAGAGAGGACTGGAAGGAAGACAGCTTGGCTAGCAGTGATATATTGGTCACATTCAATGCCTGCACATTTAAGGGATAAATGCGAACATTACTGACCCTCTCTCGTGCTGACAATGCCATCACTTCATGAGTCAACTCTACTGCAGTCAGCATCATATCCTCTGGTTTCCAGTTTTTCTCCTCTAGGTTCAGTTTTTTTTTCTTGCCAAGAGTTTATTGTCTCATTGGGTATATCGACTGTGAAGTGTGTCTTAAGTGGGTTCACACTAATTGCATCTGGTCGGGGCGTGCTCTTAAACACACAGGCACATTCACACACATTGACCAACAGAGGTATCACTGGTCAGATCAGAAGCCCTCCTCTTTCACTCTGACATTATAGGAGCCACAGAGCCAGTAAACCTTCTGTTTAGCCACATTGGCAAACAGTAAGCCAGCGTGCCGTGGAGTGATGTGTGAGCACTCAGTCACATCTGTATTTATCAGATTTCTCTCTGACCCAACCCATGCCTCTGTTCCTCGCAATGAGCTCACTTTTACAGCTTGCAGTTGGCTTCATCTGGTTTTCACTGGTCTATTAATAGGCATTTTCATTTCAGTCTGCATTAGTACGGTTTCCAGAGTGCTCACAAGCATCAGGTTTCTGGTGATGGCCTTGGATTGGAAACTGCCCACAAAAAGTTACAAATCAGTTTAAAGAGCACAGAGGATATCGAGCTGTTATCTTACAGATATCCAACATAATTTCCCAGTATGTTCTGCCTCTGCACCCTTATCACAAATGAATACAGTCTGTGAGTATAAGAAGTGCACTTTGGGCATGTGTAAAAGGTTAACTTTGATGTTTCTCCATGGACCAAACCAACATTTGGTCCATGATTCTGATTTCCCAGCACCAAACTCATTGGTTTCAACGGAGGACACATATCTTAAAGAAGTGGGGACAGTGTTGAATGTTTTTTTCACTGAATGTTTCTGGAACACCAGTAAACAGGGCATTTGTTGTGAGCAATTTTCACTGATAAATTCATATATATTATGTGTTCTAGTAAGTATTTCCCACAGCCAGGCACAAGTGTATTTGGGACTGATGTGAAATAAACAAAAATGCCTGTGTTTATTGGACTGAATATACATGTCACCCAGTGGAACTTGTGGTTCATTGATGTGTTTTTAATATTTTATGGCAAGCAATTGGGCTTTATGGCAAGGACGAATAAACTATATCAGATTTTGGCTTCACAGACAAAACTTGTTTCAAGGGATCAGATCATTGTTGATTTTATTTTTTCTCAACAGTAAAAGCGCTTCCACAGACAAACAACTTGAGGCCACCCTGCAATTCATACAAATGTGAAGAGCATTTCAGTGAGTGCTGTGTTTCACACTGAGGCTCAGTTTTATGCCATAAGTTCCCCAACAAACAATCGCTGGCTGTAACCCAACCACTCTCCTGTTTCTGACCCTTAAATATTATTGTTTTGCTTTCATTTGTCTGAATTAGCAAATCCCTCAGCGTTCAGCAGCATAGTCAAATGATACATCTGGACCAAGCTTTAATGAAAGCAGTTATTTGAGATTGACTTGTATTTTGTCTATCAAGTCAGTGTCATGAACCCAAACACAAGAGAGGAAGTCCACATCTCATCTTGGTACTGCAGTGACATGGTAGACGATGGGTTAGGGTCGGGGTGAGGGGGACACAAGGATATTATGGGGAATTTACTGTCAGTGCAGCCCCAAGGGCTTCCTCCTCTTCCTCCTCCTCCTCTGCACCAGAAAAATATTTCTTGGAGGGGAAAACTTGCAAAACGAGACGACTGCAGCGTCCTTCAGCTTCCTTTGTTCTGACTGCCATCTCCAGTAGAGATGAGCCGGGACTGAAACCTCCTGGAGAGCGTTAGGCCTTGTTGCAGAGGCCCTTTTCAAAAGCACTGAGTCTCGGTACACAGAAATCATCCTGAAGGCTGCTTTGCCCTTATCTCCTTTTCAGATGTCTCTTCCTCCAGCTGTTTAGATTTGTGTCTACTGGAGCAGCGCTAAACATCTGTCCCCTGTCTGTCGGTGATTGATGTCAGCCGTGTGGGGGATTTCAGCAATATCACAAACACATCTGAACACGAACAATGCATTTGTGGTAAAGACAGCGCGTGTGCCCATTTACAATACATGGTCATACAAGGCATGTGTACATGATAGTTTTATTGGCTGTCAGCTCCAGGGTTCAAACTCTTATCTTACCACCTTTTGCAATCTTTGAATGTTTTTTTTTCTTGAGAATCTGAATGTACTGTCCTGTGTATGTATTATGTGTAGTGGGACAACTAGAAGACAATGCGATATTCTGTTCTATTGTATAAGCCTGGTGTGTCATGCATTATATATTTGCGAACGTTTATCTGAGCTGAAACAAAAGCCCAACCTCTCAAATTTCTAATTAATTCAAATTATTTTTTTATTGTTTTACTCACGCAAACAAAGCTGTAACTTTAACCCTGACCTTAAATGAAATTTGGTCGCCTATTTACAATCTGCCTAAAAGTTATTTTACTTGCTGTAATGTAATCATAAGTTAACCCCTCACAACCCTTCACACACCACTTAGGCAACTATCTCAGTCTTTTTGTCATGATATTAATCTTTGATAATCTAATAAACTGAATGAAATCCCAACCTTGATTTTACACAGAAACTATGAGAAAATGCTGACTTAAAAGTAAACATCATTATTGCAACACCATATCGTAAAAATAAATGTCTTTAAAAGCAATGCAAACTATTCTTATCATTTGGACTGTGAATCCAGTTAGAGGAATGAAAGTGTCACAAAAAGGTCTGTCCTTCACTGTTGGACGGATTTCAAGAAAACAGTGATTTTACTGGAAAAACATCAGAAACAGCCTTATTCGAAATGGTATTTAGAGTTTGTTATAGATTAATGTTTAGGGTAACAGCTTGGCAATAAAACACACATCTTCCACCTAATCACAATCATGTTTTGGCAGAGCAGTCGTTAAGCTAAATACCCGTGATAACACGAATACATCATTCATCTGCTTGCAGCCATAACAACTTACCATAGTGTTGGCTTTTCTTTCCCTCAAAATGTCCACAGTGCCAGTCCATTCAAGCTGTTCTAGCGCTCCAGCTTGATGTATATATAGTGTTCAGTTTGTCCAGACGAGGCCAAACTAAACAGATGACAGCTCACGTTACACTGAGAGGAAACCACTGGTCAAATACCAATCTGTGTCAGTCTCCCAGCTCAGAGCACGGTCAGACAACAGCTTTGAGAAAAGTGCAAGACCGCAGAGACATGCACACATATGTGGTCTTGCACAAAAACTGAGATTGACACAGGTCAGGCTGAAGGCTTGCACGCAAACTCGTTTAAAACCCCTTTTTAATCTGCAACCTGCCTCAAGTCTTTAATGCTGTACTTGGAGACAATATCTTTTGTTTCCCTCCTGACAGGATTTAGAAAAAAAGATGCTGAGGGTGCTTTTAACTTCCCTGCACCTGGAAACGCAATAAGTCTGCCAAGATTTTTCATGGGTTTCGGCTGTTACATGCTAACTGCCACACTAGGGGGTGAAACCAGATGCCTTAAGCAGGACAATTGAATCCTTTTTTTTTAACAACCATAATCGCTGAATAAATGGAAATGACCTCTCAGAGAAAAAGTCAGGAGACCTTAATCATGAACTCAACATTTTTATAAATTCCCAATAAATGAAGGAGATCTAACCGTTTGTGAACTAAATGCCATTGTTTAAAAATCTTTTGGTGTTTCTTCAGATTACAGTAAAATATTTTAAGCTGAAAAGAAGCTGGCTGCTCGTCAAGTTTGGATTTTACATGTGTTGCCATTTTAGAAAGTGAACGTGTGTGATCCAAATTATCTGGCAGTGGACACCATCATTTTACCAATACCAGATGCAGTTTTCTTGCACTCCTCCATGGTGTTTTGCACTGATGCAGAAGCGGCCGATTGACCTCCATTTCAACTTATTGATTATCCCCTTACCAGCTTGCTTGTTTATGTCTGAATACTGATAAGTGATGTTTTCTGTTAAAGCAGGAAACACAGATGGGTGTGCAGCACATTTTAGACAGGAGAGGCTCAGAGAAAAAACTTCTTCTCCATCACATTCCTTGTAAAACACGGACTAGTGCTTTTAATCATAAGATATAGCGTGCCAAACTCTCCATAAGGGAAGGAAAGGTCAATTAAACCGGGACAGAACAGAAAAACATTTTATGCCTTTGGTTTTTCCATTCCCTTTTCTTCACAATGGCTACCGTTTCCTAAAATCAGCATCTCTGTGCAAAAAACAATAAAAAAAAAAAAATTTGGAGCCAAGTACCTTCTATTCTCCAAGCCAGATCTGCAGAGGAACCACAGCGCTATTGTTGTCTGAGATTTATGGACAGTATGTCATCGACAGCTCCGCTGAAATATTTCCTTCCACTTAAGGACTGTGCCTGCACGACCTCGCTTTCTGGGCTCAAAAAATGTCAGCTAATCAATGTTAAAAACGAGTAGCATTGTAGAGTTTTTTCACATACAGTGGATATTGCATGTTTAATTAAAACTAAGAGAGCTTTACTTGGAGTTAGAGTTAGAGAACAGGCTGCCTTGAATTTGTCTTGTTTATCTAGCTTATGCCAGGCGTTGAATAGTTAGTTTAGCTACAGTTCAGCTACATTCGAGCTTGGACCCAAAAAGAATATACCTCCACAATGCTAAGCTTAGATAAAAGTCTCAGTGCAACAGCATATATGAGGGGAAGAAAGTAGTGTTGACTTTCTCCTTGTGCAAGGTCCCTGAAGTGTAAAGCTAATGCATTTTCTGCTGTATGAAAGACTTGACCATTGGCTATGACTTCATGTTTTCTCATGAATTGTCTCCACCAGGCTAGGTGGCTAATGCTAAACTTGTCTTACTGAAATGTGACATAGCCAATGGCCACTTTGCCTTTAACCCACTTTTCCCAAAACATTGCTTCACACTGTGTTTGTGGAGGAGGTTTTGTGAGTGGACATGAACTTTGAAATGCTCCAGGGAGGGAGTTTCTCAAGCAGAGGATTTAAACAGTAGTGGAGCTTTGATGAGGTCTGCTACTGCCCTCTGTACTTCACCCGAACAGAATGTACGCTGCAGCAGCTCCTCACTCACATCCTAAACACAGGCTTAGGAAATTACAACCTGCGCTTATAATTCTTTTAAAAGTTGACACGTTCTTTGATGCACTTTAATGGAAAGCAGACCGCATGCTGTCACACTCACACACACACGCGCGCATGCAGTGTGCGTATGTGCGCTGTGCTGAAGTCTACCGAGGTCAGCAGTGGTGGTAAAGGAAGTCCTGTTGATGTCACTGGAAGGATGAGGATGGTGCTAAAGGAGGGAAGACGCAGCTGGAGTCACCGCCGGTGCCACTTTGATCCCGATGTTTTTGCTGGGGCTCCTGGCAACACAAAAACTCACAAATTCATCATGCCCGCAGTATTACAACGAAATAAAAACTTTGCCTCAGTGTCACACAAACAAGAAAAGAGACAGTCAGATTTCCTCAGTGCTGTTTTGACCAATGTGTCTCTAATCAGTTCAGATCCAAACCTCACAGAAAACCACAAGCCCCCCTGCTTTCTCCGATTGCTTATTCCAATATGTTGAAGCATGGAAAACAAAACCTTGTGCTTTCTCTGAGCTGATTTTTATTTAATTGTGTGATGGATACTGTTGGATATATGTGTTAAAATCATTGATAATGTAATCAATACTGTGAACTCTGTTGTATCTGAACCAGGCATTCACATCCAGACAGTGCTGAAATTTTCCAGACCCCTTTGGTCCTGTGAAGAATGAGGAAATAGTTCAATTAGGTGAAGGAGGAAAAAAAAAAGTCAGGGCGAGCCTGTCAACATACAACCCAACCTCTCCATGGATCAGATTAACAAAAATATTTTATTACCACAAATTTGGAGCAATGCTTTTGAGTGTTCCATCTTTCTTGAGTTCATTTTTGGAGACACTTCACTACTCTGTGTCCCAGCAATGCAGAGAAGATTAGAAAGAAACTCATACTGAGGATGAGGAGGGGCTGGGAGTGTCGTCCTTGTGAATTCTCAAAACTTTGGAGGTGGTTTGCAGAGCTGTTGTTTTCGTTCTTATCACATTTTTCAGAGCGTCAGACCAAACCACCTTAAAATATTGAAGGTGACTTTCAAACACAGATAAATCACTGTCAGAGCAGCCTCTTCATGGTTGCTTAATTATTGTGAACAAAATGGGGCCATGGTCAAGATGATTTGCAACTTCTTTCCCACAGCAGTGGCCATTTACTGTAAGTGTTTCTTAAAATTATGACCACATTTTCCATAAACGTCTTCCTCTTGCAAAGAACATCTTTATTTCTTCTGGTTGACAGTTTTTGTCTATGCTTTGCTGAAGAAGATAAACACATTGGATAAACACAGAAATCTTTATGAGGGTCTTTTCAAATCTTTCCATCTGCCACGGCAAAGAAGTATCGCTCTTGGATATCTGAGCTCTTTTCTCAAATTGAATCTTCAGCTCATCCTGGGTTTTTGTGGTGAATTATGAGTTAAAGGGTCAACATTTAAAACAAATCCCAGTGACTGGTGTCAACACCAAGAGTCCCTCTACTAGCACTGTCTAAAAGGGTTTGAAATTCAACCTGATGATTTGTTGATGTTATAACACTCCATTTGGTAGCGATCAGCAGGCAGATCTCCTCAGTGTTTGTATTAAATGACTCGATACTGCTTCTTTTAGTGCAACTTTAGAGTTTGGGGACAGAGAAAATGTGGAAAGAAAAAACAATTTTTGAAAGGTTAAGCGGGGACTTGAGTTAGGTAACACAGAAAAAGAGGGTGGGTCCAAGTCCAGACAGCTAAAAGGGACAAGAATCCGAAGATGATACTGTCAGTACAATGAAAACCACCTGTAAGTTAAAATCAGAGGCAGCCTGAATCTTCCCTGTAGCCTGGGACTGATCACACTGTCCTCAGGGGGGTGATATTTACTCTAGAGGATCAGCTCCAAATTAGACTCCCACACACTGAATCCAAATAAAACTGCCATATATTAACATTCACACGCACAAAATGCAGTCAGACCTCACGGTCACAAAAAACCCCCCAAAAAAACCAATGAAAAAACACAAAATGCACTTTGTTCATTGGTACATTTCTGATAGCATCCCTTAAGGTTTTCTGGACTCATTATTTACTTCCCCGCTATCAAATACAATCTGAAATCCTACTTGCTGCTACCCCTTCCAATCTCCCATCACACCACAGTTAAAATCTGCCTCAGAGAACCACCACATCAGAGAGCGACAGGCCTTTAGCATTAGCCAGAACAGAACAATGCTGGCATGTTAGGCGGTGTGACAGATGGACAGAATGAAAGGAAGAACAAGAGGAGCCACAAGCCATGTGAAGGGTCTTGTTAAAATCACAGCCCCCCCCCCATCTTTACTGGGTCGCAATCATCACAGCGGCAGAACGAAAGGCACGGACGCCTGATAAATCTTCACAGGGAATATGTAGCGTTAAGGGAAGTGTTTGATATTTTCAATCCCACAGACAAAACGCACATTGAATCATTATTGCATTATTCCATTAGTACGAACAAGAGCTGCTGTGTTCTGTTTCGAGGTTTTCTTTTTTTTTTTTGGCTTTATGGTCACAGCGAACACCTGGAGCACAGAGCGAGGTGCTTGAACAGTCATCAAAGTAATGTCAGTGTGAGCGCATTGCAGTGGAGCTAATGGTGTACAAATGGGAAGGCCTGTTAGGCTTCCTCTCACACCTTCAGCCCCACATGGCGCCCATATTTCCCCTCACACACACACACTCGTCGACACACACAACGAGTGCTTAGCAATGCACAATAACCTCATAACTATCAAAGCCATCCATTTTTCAAACTCTTTCCTGTCTTTGTTGTTGGGCCCAGCCCAGGCTCTCTCTGATGTGGAGGAAATTAAGAAGTTGGAGAGCAGGTGAGAGTGTGTAGCTGTGGCGCTTCAGATGTGATTAGAAGACGGTTGCAGGGAAATGCGATAAAGTGAAAGGCTACGCTTAGCTCACAGCTTGTGGTCTAGATGGTGAATGCATGATTTGACATGGTGGCTCAGTGCAAGGTAATGTCGCCTCACAGTAATAAGACCCCAGGAATGGACCAAGTACAGAGTATATGTTGTCCCTGTGCCCTATGTACACTGGAGATACAAAGTGGGCAATGTAATGGATGGATGGTTGACCAAACTGAGTGTGGTAAATGGGGAGAAGCTGGGTTCTGTTGTGTGTCGATAGTCCCACTTGTGACTCCAAGTTGCTAAGAGAGAACAGAGCTTTGTGCGTGATTTGATAATAAAACATCTGTCGGTCTTTTTCTCTCCTTCTTTTGCAAATCCTGGACCCTTCTTTTTCTCCTGGAAGACGATCAGCAAAAAAAAAAAGAAAGATGAAAAAAGAAATCTCTGTGGTTGACCTCATGAGAACGACTTAACGTACTGATTCTTTCAATACAAACCCAGTTGCTGCTGAGATGATTCATTACACGGTGGTATTATTCCTTCAATAATTTATGCCACTACCATTGATAGTGCTAGATCAGATTCTTTCCCTTTGGCATGATTTACATACCATCTGCATACAAGCTTTTTGCATTTACCCACACTCTGGCTCTCTTGTCTTTTAAATGAGCTCTGACATGCCTTTATATGATTTTGAGAGCAAAATAGCATACTTAATATATTCATCATGTAGTGGAATTTCATCACAACTTAAGAAAACATTCCACGCAAAAGTAGAAAAAGATGTCCGTCTTCTTCAATTTTGGCTGTTGAAATATTGCATTAAAGTTGCGCGCGGGGTTATGTTTTGTTGCTGTGGTGGATGGGAAGCAACTGACGGAGGATGTGGCAATGTCATGGAATGTATGTTGAGGTTTCCAGTCCACATCACTTTTTTTTGTTTGTGTGTGTAAAGCATGTTTTTGTAGTTTGTTTTCCCCGTTCTTTGAAAGATGGCCTGCGCGGGGTCTATATATTTCTCAGCTACGTGTGCATACATGTGACTCATGCGGCTTGAGTGCACCGGTCTCTCAGCAGCCTGCCAGCTGATGCAAGTCACATTTACTAAATACATGAGCGAATGTTTCAGACTGGAAAGATTCCTAAAGTGTGTTCGTAATTTTATTCATTTAAGGGGCTAATTGTTGGGTCGAGCCGACGCTCATGACAGTTGTAACCGCAAATCTCTGTAATGAGTTTAACTCTGGGAAGGCTTGGGACACGTTATTGGGTCTCCAACGTGTGCGTGTGTGTGTGTGTGTGTGTGAGCTTGAGGTAGTATAAACATTTATGGCTATGTCAGCTCGCTATTACATCCAACTGATTAATAGTTGATGAGAAGGAACGTCATCAGTTAGACATGCACAAATGTAGTCGATTCGATGTGAGAATAAAATGAAACCTTTATTTCGTCATTCCCTTCAGCTTTCTAACATTCAGTCACGTGCAAAGACCTACTCGTTCGTACACTTTCAACTCTATTGCTCCTCGACAGTCACGTCTAATCTTAATCTTTCTCTGTTTATTATTCCTTACAAGCAACTTCCACCCTCTCCATGGAAACGCTCACTATCCCTACCAATTCACTGTCTAATCCGTGCTCAGATTGCACTAAAATAGTCCTGCGTATGCTGATTACAGGGCTCAGAAATCAGTGGTCACTGTGATGTGGACAGCCGGTGGGTACTCTTAAACGGTGCAGCAGACATTCGGGATTGTGGTTGCACACACACACCACCTTGCTTTTCCATTTAGGGCTATCTGTGTGTGCAGAGAATGATGGGAAACACAGTGGCCACTCTGTCCCTGTGTAAGCCCGGCGCACAACTGCCTCTGTGGCACGGGCACGTTGGTGCGCAAGTGTGTGGAGTGTCTGAGTGCGTATAGAAGCTGACTGCAGTAGTTAAATGATGACTGCCTAATGCATGGAAAATTTGGGAATAAAACAGTGGTTGCCTGAAAGGGAGACGGGGAGACCCCCCTGCCCGCAATCCCGATATCCCCCAAATCTCCCCACCCTGCACCCGATACACTTCACCACCACGAAACACACTATGCCTGCGAGGCACAGCGATATTTCAGAGGAGAGAATTAAGTGCTGCCTCAGAGGCAAATTCAGCAAGAAAAGCAACCATCAGGTTACGGAAAAAAAATGGGGGAGCGACAGGGAAGAATGAGATGTTGAGACCAAAACAAAACGGGAGAGGTGACGGGTGCCAGCTGGGGCCACGTGGGCTCTGTACTACAAGTGACAGCACCCTCGAGCATCCAGATTCACAGATGTCTCCGAGTTTAAGTGACTTTGAAAAGCAGGGCGCAGGCAAAATGAAGTCATAATGATGTCAACCTCATAACCAAAGGTGACTGGCAGCTCGGTGTGTGCCTGATACGAATACTGCAGTACGAGGTGATGAACACTGCCTTATTAAGTTTCATGGAAGGGACTGAGAAATAGATGGATTTTCCCCTAAGCACTCAAAGAATAACCAAATGTGGCCATGGCTCACACAGACAGACAGACAGACAGACAGACAGACAGACAGACAGACAGACACACAAAATTGTGCTCAGTCGTCACTGTGTTGTAAAAATGTTGATCCCTCTGCTAATAGCATGGAATTAAAATGCAGCTGATACAACTACATAACAGCCACACAGAGGTGGAACTAAAGCCACTCGTTTCGTCCTACATTGTGAATCTGATCAAAGAGCTGCCCTGACAGCGTGTCAGAGCGATCTTTTAAAGTGGTTTTTCACATTTTGCTCGACGGCGTAACCACATGTATTATATTCCCAGCGCGAATGGATGTAGACATGCTGGGCGAAAATGAAAAATAAGAGAAGTCTCGAGAAGTGTCAGCTTCTCGGGACATTCATAGTTGTCAATTGACTTTTTTTTCAGAGAAATGATGTAAAAATAATAGCAAAAGCAAATATTTAAATCATGGCACAGCACCGTTTTTCTTTTCAGGCTACGGTTGTAAAGAAATATTTTGGGCCGATGGCTAATATCTATATACTGGAAGTTGGATAGCCCGATAGTTTGTGGGCTGTCTATTCATAAACTTGTGGAGGTTTGCATGGTTAAAAAAAAGGTTCAATAAAAGAGAAATAAGGCTGTAAATTGGAGAAAACCTCCCTTGTGGTAGGTAATCACTGGTAGCTCATACAGTGCTCTTTGTAAAGCCAAAGGCCCCTTTCCAAAAAACACCTCACCGTGCTGTCGGCTCTGAGCAGCCTACCTGGCCCTTGAATCGTGCAAAAGTAGTGTTTATGATTTCCTCACCAGTCAAAATGGTTTACAGAGAGTATTTAACAAATGTCATACACGCATCCAATGTTTCTCTCCGTCTGTTTTGAATCAAAGCCACCGGGACTATACAGTTGTTGGTGGAAAAATGCTTGCAACTTTGCCTGGACCTGCAGCGTCTCTGTGAAATGAAGCATAATTGAATAAATATGTCATGTAGAAAGGGTGTTTAGATGGCAGACAAGGCGCAGTAAATATTTGGGTCCCAGTGACTGCCAAGCTGCCAGGTGAGGAGAGAGTTAAAACTTCTGAGGACAGACTCACCGGTCAAAACACGGCGTGAGCTGAGCCCTCCTGACTTCCAGCACCCTGAAACAGAATCACAACATCAAGAGAACTGATGTTCAGCTGTTTATTGGTGAAATGTTTTCTATGTGTAATTTACAACTTATTTCATCCTGTGTGATGATGAACAAGCACAATATGGAAAACACATCTATCCATTTTCTTATCTCTATTATATATGGTGTAGCTGGGGTCTGCTGTAGTCTATTCAAGCACACAGAGGGCCAAGGCAGGAAATACACCATGGACAGGTCACCATTCACTCTCACACTCACACCTAGGGGCAATTTAATCTCCAACTGGCCGTAACATGCATGTTTTTGGACTGTGAGGGCAGACCAGAGTACACAGTGAACACATGTGGACGTCATCACACAGTTACCTTAAAGAAAAACATTGCAGTAAAGAGACACAAGCAAAGCAAACTCAATCTTTAAATAAAGTTTATCGAGGTTGAGAAGAAGCACGACTGGCATTAGGGAGCACACACCACATCACCAGTGGCTCCTGTCGGTCTCCAGCTCTCATCACTGTGGAGCCGGGACCTAACCTTGTTTATCATGTTTACTGTACACCCAGGACTGTCTAACTGCGGTCACCAAATTATCTTTGTCTGGGTGTGTTTCTCATGTGCCTTCCAGAACAGAGGAGACTTCAGATGATGCGGACTGCACGGTCCGGGTCACATGCCGAGAGATACACACTACAGATCGCATCTCTTCTTTGCTTGAGATCTGCTGCATGAAGTGGGGATGAATAGCTCCCTGTTTAGTGGTCGATACGCCTTGAACGCTCCAAAGCAGATCTAATAGAGACTCTGTGCACCGCTGAGGGGGTTTCAGAACCAAACGTAAATCAATCTCAGCTTGTTACTCAGACTGGCGGCGCAGCGTTTTGTAGCTTTTTATTTTGTCATATTCTGCTCACGCAAGCCTTGGTAATAGCTGCAGCAATAGAGTCCTTTCTTTGACAACCATCCAGAACAGATAAAATATACTTTTGAACTCCAGTGATCAGTGCTCATGTGCAGAACCTGATCTGCTCTCAGTTCTCTATTTTTTTTTTCCTCTTGACCATTGCCTCAGCTTAACTTCATGGTTGCTCTCCATCTTTCTCCAAGACTGTTGTATACTTTTGTCAATTTGCCAAACTTGCTCAAACATCCCTACGAACAAATATGAGCTTTGTTGGATGTGGTCCATCTCCTAGGCCTAATCCCTCTAAAAGCACAGACAGCTCTCTGTAATGTAAACATATAGTGACCTGTGCTGTGTGTGTGACACAGGTCGGGAAACTACTACAATCTTTTCTTAATTATTGTCGTTCTGCTGTGACTATTTATTGGTAAAGAAATATTAAACTCTTCCAAAAAACAAATAATCAAACAAGGTTGAAGCAATGGGAGCAGGCCGGATGGGATTATAAATCACAGATGCAGAAAATTCTCCAGCTCCTGCCCTGGCTCCAGCCACAGACAGCTGTGAGAGTTACGCAGCCGATTTTGGAGGTTGTTTTTGAACATTTTCCAGATTCAAAGTGGCCTTAAGTTCCTGCTCTCTGATTCTTAGAATATAGGAAACTCATTGAGAACAATGCATAAAAAGCTTCAAAACTCTCCTGTCTTTGTGTAAACTTTTAACCTCAGTGAAAAAATGTTGCAACAGGGATTGTTCTGTCATTTGTACAGATGTAAGTTCCTTTAGTTTATGAGGCATTCAAAGATCTCTCTTGGGATAAGAAAAGCAGACTCAAATAAATAAATTCAAATGATCTGTGATAATGTATCACCAAAGTGTTGGATTTCTGCTGGTGAATTGCTGGATCCTGGTGGCTTGGTGGCACTCACAGCAAGAAGGACTGAGGTTTGTCTCCCAGGTCAAAATGAGGGCATTTCTATGTAGAACTGGCAAGTTCTCCCTGTGTTTTCTGCAGGTACTTTGGTTTTCCAGTCCAAAAGAAATGCAAGTTTTAGCCCACTAGAGTCTCAGTAGTAGACAGTAGATGTGAGTGTGCTCTATGATGACCTGTCCAGGGTTTGTGCACTGGGACTGGCTCCAGCAGACCCCTGCAACACGGGTTAGTTACTGTATGAAAGAGGGTAAGAAAATGGATGGATGAATGGATGGGAATCAGCCATTTTGGCTGACACCCAGCTAATTTACTGCACTCAAAACAATGTTTTGGCCCAAGTAATGCACAACAGTGATTAACAGATATCGTCATGAAAATGTCAAGGCAACCATTCAGTCAAAACGCTGCACTATGATCTGCTGTGACGTGCAAACTGTCCACGTGTGAGGAGGAGGCAGGTCACACCGGTCATGTGATGAGGTGTGACGATGCTCTGAAACAATATGACATCCGTTGCAGGATGTGCTTCTGTTCCGCCTGGGTCTAAGGTCAAAATCTTGTTATCTTCATAGGACAACACTTCGGTGCAACAATAAACAGGAAGCAGCTGATCCTGAAGGGCAACATGCCGGACGACTTACCTACCCCTGATGCACTTGACCCTCTCATCTTCCTCTTCCTCTGAAGACTGTTACACACAGTTTATAGGTCCTGCCAAGGTTCAGGCATCCCGTAACACATGCACCTCACGTATACTGTCCATAAACAGAAGAGAAATTCTCACATAAACCTGCAGATTTTATTTTTGGGAGAACAATAGAGGGGAGTGTCTGTGTCGCATTAACTCTGGGGATTTGAATCCAGTCCAGAGCGCTGACCTTCCAAACAGAGCGAAAGATCCAAGGAGTGAAACGTGTTAAGCAAACTTTGAGTGGTAAAACAGTCAAGCACTGTCTCATCTCTGGTTCTTAGTCTCCCTGCGCCACAAACCCCCAGACCTGTTGTTATCTGTCTGCCATTCATTAGACACGGACCTGCAGCGGCACATTAACGGCACGGTTCCACAACAGTTCCACGCGGCAACACATCTGGTTTGCAACACCCACTAAATCTGTCCCCATCTCTGCTGCTTTATGTGTGTGGTGAGTGAGCGAGTGTGGTGTGTGGAGGTGAGACTCACTCTTTCCCACGATGCCGAGCATTGGCCGGCCATGGGCAGGGAAGGAAGCAGCGGGGTTGGAATGCTACACACACACACACACACACACACACACACACACACACACACACTCACATACACACAAAGTAAGGACACGTTCAGGAAACTTCTGTGCCCATAGAGTAGAAGCTGGCCTGTGGATGGGCTCATACAGGAAGTTCTCAGCTCTGGCTACTTCCTGTTTGCTAGACACTTGTATTAGAGGCACATTGTGGGGTACAGAAGGTTTTCACCAGCTATTCACTAAATCCATTGAACCATGCTGAGAATAGAGCCAGAAAGCATTCTGCTGAATTTTTAGCAACACAAAAGTTTTTTTTTTTCCTTTCCTCTGGTGTAACACGGAGAAAACTGGCAGAAAAGCTGTTTTGGAGATACAGACTGGGACAAATCTGTGGAAAAGTGTCATTTTAGTTCCATTAAGCCCATGTTTCATGGTGGCCAAGATTTTATGGCGTCAGTCAGCCAGCAGCTAAATAGTTTCCTCACAACCTAAACAACCTCACTGCTTAAATTGAGTCCATCCTGATTTAGCGGTTTGGTCTGCTTCACGTATTTGGTCTGTAATGATAAAACACTGTGATAGAAGGAGGCTGAGAGGTGCCACTGAGAGATAAATTAGTGTTTAGGGGAAGCGTGTTGAGAGCACATAAGGAGGGTGATGTCTGCAGGTATTGTGTCAGGGTGTGCTGTCCATTAGAATGGGCTGGTGATGAAAGGAGAGGAAGAGGAAGGAAGAGGAGGGTTTATAAAAGGTTTCATCACTGCTAAGTATTTGAAGCGAGGAGATACGCATTGATATTTAAACCAGCTTCCATGGCTTTCAAAATGATTTCTTTGGAGCAAGTCCCCGTGGTAAAATCAACATCTGCATCCTGCGGTGTACGGGGCGGGAATACTGCGCAGTGCAGAAGTGTGATAATGCTTTGCTTTTAACAAGGAACTGAAAAATGGCTAAAAGAAGGAGAACACCTGGTGAGATGCAGTCATAAGTGAGCTATAAGAGAGTGTAATGATCTTCCCAAAAGAGGGAGAAAAACCTTAGATGGATTGTGACCCAAAAACGTCCTCCAGAACACAAAACCTGGAAGCTCGTCAGAGGAACCGTTTAATCTCCGTCACTGATATCAGCCTGCATGTAAAGATGCAAGAGAGAGAGAGAGAGAGAGAGAGAGAGAGAGAGAGAGAGACACTATAAATGCTTTCCTGTTTTCACTCCTTGCCTCAAAATCTCTGCCCCCAAAAGAAAAAAAAAACCTTTCGACCTTCGTCTTGAGTGTATAAGATAAGTTTCTGAGCAAATGTTCGGCTAATGCTGGGAGGCCTTGTTCAGGTGAAGCCTGCCAAGTGGAAAGAGGCCAGACTCTGAAGTTAGAACAGTTCAGTCAGAGGAAGACGACAGGTTTTAACATTTCTCTCAGCTCTGAGCACATTATGAAGATGACGTAATTTGAGATAAAGCTGAAATATGAAGCTCCGAATTAGAAGAAATTTTTGCTGAGTGAAAAGAGGATTTAACGATGGATTTCAGAAAGTACTGTAGCAGGTATTTTCGGAGTGAGTGGCTGCGATGATGATATCACAGTGTTAAAACGCTTTATTTCAGGCATAATTTCCGGCTGGATGTGGAACATTTTGTGTGATTTCATTTCGTGAAGCTCCGGAGGAAGCACTATCACTCTGAGCTTCTAATAACAATGCCCCTTTTCCTGCTCTGTCATCCCTCGGCCTATTAATGCTCAGTCTCTCCCTAAAATACTCCAAAACCTGCACACGTTCAGGCAGACAACTGACATAAACAATGTGGATGTAAAAATCACTGAAACGGCTAAAAAGGTCTGCAGGAAACTGCACAGAACCAACAGGAAATGTGCTGCCAACACCCAGTGAAGTGGAAACATAGGTTTTTTTTTCTCTGCAGCTGGCAGAACACTGCTAATTGTCCATAGATTTACATTCAGTATGTCCCACTCCACTTGACACCGGTTCTCCTCCTTTGTGACATCTGCAAAAATGCACAATGTAGTAGCTTTGAAAGAAGAGCCAAAGTCTTTGGGCTGGTGTGTGGTTGCTTGGTAGGCACTCTGGCCTCAGAGTGAAGTAAGCTATAATAACCTCCCTAAGAATACCCTGTAGGGACACATGAAGACATTCAAGTCTATTTGTTACCAGTGGCAAAGGAAGGTACTTGAGCGAAGAAAAAAGAAAAGAAAACAAAGTAAGTGAAAGTGCCCATGGTGTTATAAATATGCTGTGGAGAGGTGAAGACGTTTACAATGTCCAGGACTCTAAAGTCTGACAATTTCCTTTATAGTGGTAATATAAAACTATACTGAACTGCACAGTTAACTAAAAATATTCAAACATTTTTTTTTCAGATCAGGAGGTGCTATGTTTTTCTTACTGTCAACAAATTCCATGCAAAACCCAAAAAACCAAAACTGTGGAGTCCATCTCTGAATTTTTCTGGCTTTCCTGTCGTGCCTATGACACCTGACACCATTTGGTTTCAGGGAGAAATGGTTCACAAGTACATATTCTTGACCCATGCTTTGTCGGGGGTCAGTGTTTTGCTACATAATGGTGCATATTTGTGCTTAGAAGCTGCAATCAAGACAACAGTGAAATACAGCTTCACATCTTAATGACTGAATAAATAAATTGGCAAAATCCCAATTTAGCATAGTTGACATTAATAGTATCATACCATACAAGTGGCATAAGATAGACAGATAGATAGACAGACTACATACTTGCTTAATTCAGCTAAACTTTTGGTTTCACACTGGATACAATGCCTGTGTGAAAGTCCTGTGATTGTTTCCTTCACTTCCACCCCAGCTCCTTCACATACAGACCTTTTTTTTTTTGCTTCTCTTGCCACTTCACCCGACTTCCTCCTATGCTCCTGTTGTACTTACTACAAACACTTGAGGTTACAGTAAAACAATGAACCTAAAAATTGATGCAATAACCCTCTTTTGACCTATAGGGCTGTTTTTTTCTGGTTGGGACAAACTCTGTTCCTCAGTCATGCTTTTGGGCAATGGTGGAGGTCTATGGTGCACGTAGTTACTGTCTGTTAGGAGGAGCAATGCATCATTCCTGGGACTTGGTGACAATGAGAAAATCATTACACTCTCTTATAGCTCCTTACGTATCCCTCAAAACACTAAGCTGTGACCAACGCCTTTTCATTGCTCACAAGACTTACAGACAAGCTCGTTGAATGAAAACTTCATGATGAGTAATATTTCAGCCACGGGAGCTGGAAGGTCTGATTAAGCCACCTCTCTTTTTCTCTTCTGGCACAGAGTCACCAAGCAGGGCTGTGACCTCATCCCATCCTGTTGCACAGGAAAGGTGGATCAGATCGCTGGGACAGACACCTGGAGGGACGCCGGGTCATATGTTTTGGTCGAGGGGGGAAAAAGACCAAGTGAATAAGCAGAAATATGTGATACAATGTATGCAACACACTGCAGATATGAACCTGTGAGTCAGGAAAGGGACTGAACCTGGAGAGATGAAGTGATAGCCAGTTGACTGGAATGAGACATGGTGGAAAAGGACACGTTAAGCTCCTTTAGCGTAGGAGCTGCCAGGATATACGGAACTAGGATATTGTGTTTGCTCCTTGCCAGTCAAGGAATTATTTCACACATATTTTCCAGAGGATTCAGCGCAGACAGAGAATGGCTATATCTGATGTTACAGCTTCCGTGAGCTTTTTTTAAAAAAACGTGATGAAATCTAAGTATATTAGCCCGCTGTGTACGCTAACGTGCCAATTTAGCTAATTTGCAGCTCTGATTCGCATCATAGGCATCGCAGTCCTGTGGTCAAATGTGTCTGTTTGCATGGGAGAGAGAGCAAGAGTGAGCCAGCCAACAAGTCCAGTGTTGCAGCCAACATAGACAGGCTCCTCCATTAGCTCCTAACGATGCATTTCCAAATGGCCGCCCCGCTACCAGTCGACGGCTAACCGCCATGTCACACTTATTTCTGTGTTATCTTCATGATGTCCATGGGTCTGAGGTTATTAAAATGAGGAATGGCCTTTCTGTCTGAGGGCTTTCAGGGAATTTGCAGCTCTGTTTTAATCAGCGCTGTTATAAATGCATCGAATTGCAATAAACGGAGACCTTATCTAAAACCTGGACAGGCAATAAATCTTAGAGGTGTGCTAAATGTTAGAAATGTGGGCCGGGGTTATCGCGGTCAGGCTGTGGATTTTGAGGTTAGAGGGAGGAAATGACAAGCAGGATCGACACAGGGGCAAAATAAATCCCTTGTCAGTAGATTCCGTGATGCATGTCTGCATGTGTACACGTGAGTTGATGTGTACACGCGTCTGTCTGTGTTTGAAAGCGAGGCAGAGAGAGATTTTACATCTGTGAATGTGTGCGGCAGCGATATAAATCTTGCACAGGCCTCCGTCGCAGGGAGCCCCTCCAAAAGTGTCGCTCCTTGGCCATCTGCTATTGGTTAAAGCGGTGTAATTGCAACTTTGTGGCAAGTGTTCACACAACAAGTTTGATGCCGATTAGATTCCCTCACACACACACACACACACACAGCACACACACAGCACAGTTGCACACATAAAATTCAGACTCCACATGGAAAAGACAAAGACAGAAGTCAGATGCAAGAAAATGGAGTTTAGCTCTGAATCTGAGGGAATTTGGGGACTCAAACAGTCATCTACAAGGGTCAAGGCACAAGGTGGATCAGCCTCTATCTTGACTATAAATTACATCTTTCATGTTTACCCTTTGGTATGTTTTCTTAGAAAGGCAAGCGTATCTGGGGCCCCGGGTTCAATCAGGAGGCGAGAACCAAAGGGTGAGAGGAGAGATTGGTTTACAAATTGCATCCATTGGGGATCTTATCTAACAAAAACCATATCATCCTGAAAAATAAAGGTAAACTCACTATCATCGCTATCAGCAAAGCTTGAAAATGTTATTAATTACATGTCAAATGGTGCTGGGAGTTGAGTTATTGAGTTGGCATACAAAAGTGTGAAGAAAAGCACTGATTAAAGCACATCTGTAGTGTTTTCACAGTCTAGAGTCTTAAATACGTTCTGAAGGAGCACAAACAATCAAGCAGTCTCCTACTCTGATAACTGCACAGTTGCTCAATTTACGACAAAGCCCGAGCTAATTTGTACTCAGTGATAGAAGCGTTTTCAAGTAAAGCAAAAGTGCACAAGAAAACCATCTGTTTAATTACACGAAGAGCATTATCAGTTACAGTATACTGACCTATTTCCCTTTAGGAAAACAGTTCATGTAATTGCAGACCACTCCCTCTTGGGTTTTGCTCCTTTGGGATTTGACTTTGTACTTTGTTTTTTAAGAGGAAGCACATGACACTGATACTGCCGTGACTGATGGTTCAATCCCCTGGAAAATGCTCTCACAATATGAGGAAGAGGGGATTATGTTTTTCATAGATCATTGCTTTCAGTACTTACCAAACCATTTTGATGTATCCTGCAGAGTTAAATAGGCCTGAATCTGCTCATCCTGTCACGGCCCTATAGACACTTAAAGTGCAAAGGTACCATTTTCCTCTGTTAACACCAAGACACACACACTCACTCTCTTACCTCAAAATGCTGAGGTAAGAGAGGATGGATTGATTGGTGTCCTTGTCCGCCGCCCTCATCACCCACCCACAGACCTCTCCCATGTTCACACCTCCCACCTCTACGCCATCCCTTCCTCCTCCCACTCGCTCTCCTCCCTCGCCTCTGCCTCAGTGATGCAGGTGGAGGCTTGACCCAAAATCCAGGGTGATGAATGACTCCCATCTTGCTGATGCTAGCAGTCCAAAGTGTGTGGGTGTGGGTATGTGCTTGTGTGTCTGAACCACAGGCCAGCCTGCTCTGCTGCTTCCGTTCTTGGGTTATTGTCTTAAGCTTTTACACACAAATCAAGACCTCAGTGAAATTGAGGAGCTTGAATTTACCTTTGAAATAAAGTTCCTGTTATAAGCCTCTGCAATATTAAACTCCCATGTGCTTGGGTTGTATAATGTGCAGTTGTCCAACTTTTTACAAATTTTTTTATGTTTATTATGATTATGGCTTGACAACATGGTAGATGGGTGAATAGCACTGTCGCCTCCTGGCAAGAAGTTCCCTGGTTCGAATCCCAGTCAGATTGAGGGCCTTTCTATGTGGTTTCCTCCCACAAACCAAATACATGCATGCTTAGGTCAATTAGAGACTCTAAAATTGCCCCTAGGCGTAAGTGTGAGTGAATTTGAATTTCTGCCTTTGCCCTATGTGTCAGGGAAGCCTAACCCTAACCCTGGCATCTCAGTTGGGTACTGAGCAACGATAATAAATGAATGTGTAGATCAAAATGCATGTTCATGTTCTTTACAATAAGCTGAGATAAGATATGCACTGTTGCTATAGCAAAGACAACAGAAGAAGTATGTACTGTGCATAAAATAAGATATTGTTTTATTAATCCGACAAAGGGGAAATCCACAGTGTTGCAGCACCAAAGTGGATAGTAAAAAGGTCATGAACTGCAATCTAAATGGCGCATACACAAGAAAAATAGTAATATGAATAATATGAGTAGTAAGTAGTAATATAAATATCATCTGCAAGAACAAGACACAAAAACAGACAAGGAAAATAACAGCAGTTCTACATGGAGTGTTAAAAAATTGCATAGTAGATTATTACATATTGCAGATACTGCTTTTACAGTGATTACATGGCCTTATGTGTCAAGATATAAAATATGTTGGCAATTGAAATAATTATACAGCAACAAACTAAAGCTGTATAAAAAAAATATAAGGTGACATGTACTGCACAGTTACTTTGCATTGGTGATATAAACCACAAGGAAAAAAGGAAAGTTTCTTAATTTTTACTGGGGTTCCAGTGGTTTTCTGACTTGTGTTTGGTGTCCTTCTAAATCACAATCTTGGGTCTTCACCAAAAAAAGAGGAACCCTGTTAATGACTGTTATCCATGCATGCTAAACCCTGCTGGTCCCAGCTCCTCCTTTGATGCTGCTCCTTTGTCTCAGAGAGACTCTACTTCCACTGAGAGGAGCTGGGGGGCACCAAAGCCTGCACTCCAAGCTGCACAGCCTCTCTCTCTCTCTCTCTCTCTCTCTCTCTCTCTCTCTCCCTCCTCTGTCCCCCCCTCTTTTGTGTAGCTATACCCGAATAAATTAGCAACCCGCGTCGGTGAGGGAAAGAGGAGGAGGAGTAAGGAGAGTAGGAGTCGCCTTTCAGTCGCTGAGGCGCACGGTGCCCGGGAGCGCACACGCACGCACACATAGACATACACACACATGCACACACGGTGTCTGAGTGACTGGATGCTGAGAGGGAGAGAGAGAGAGACAGAGAGAGAGAGAGAAGGGAGAGACTAAGGAGGCTGCAGGGCTACAGACAGGCTGCTCTCCCTCCGCAGACGGCAGCACAGATCTCCAGCTGATCCACGGTGCGCTCACCTGACGCAGAGCTGCAGGATCCAAACCCTCTTCCCTGGACTAGAAAAATCTGTGGAATTGCCCTTTTCCCTCTCATCCCAGGAATATTATGTAAAAAAAAGAAATAAGAAAAGGAAAAGGAGAATTCGGAGTCCGGTCCAGATTGTGGATTGTGCGTCGTTGGGGGAGAAATCGGAAAACCATTTGCATACTGATCAGTGTTGGGAAAAGGGGAGAAGGAGGAGGAGAAGAGGGGCACCCGGAGCGCACATCGAGAGCTGCAGAGGAGGTCAGATGAATGTAAGTAACTCGCTCTATTCTCATCCCCTCATCCTCTGTGCATGCATTGATGCTCCAGATAAAATGAGGGTGGGGGCTCTCCCCAGCATCTGCACCTTGCACGGTGTGGCAGTGTGGCTGCCGAGGTGTAGTAACCACACTACAGGATGACTACAATAGTGTGGCACGATCAATGGATCATGGTGATGCAGCATAGCTCTCATATTGATCAGCGGAGCCCATTCATCGGGGACAGAGCGGAGAGAGAAGGGAGGGAAAAGCCTGGAGCCGCTCTTTAAAAATGTGTGCCAAACATGAAAGCGAGGTGGGCACTCCAGTATATGGTCTCATTATGTCTTATGGAACTGTTTAATAACAGTGAGGCAGTGGTTTCCTTCCCCAGGTTGCCAGCTTAGTGTGAATACACTTTGTGTTGGAGGGGAGACCGAACCACTTAATGGGAAACACTATGAAGTGCTCAAAGTGTGCCAGCGTACTTTGGATCATTTCCTGATGTGACAGTTGAAGGAGGCTTGGAAGAGTGTGAAGCATCACTAAAGGGGGAGTATAAAGTAGCCCTGTGCGCCTTTGAGCAAGGCACACTGTGATTGGTAGCCACCGCAGAGCTCGGTCTGCTGATGTCGGCTGCTTAGAGACGCATATTAAGGTTACATAAATAAAAAGTCCAAGATGATTTAAGGTAGTTTTCTTATCCAGCAAATAGACTTTGACACAACTGTATTTTTTGACATGTGTATTTATAGCAGGCAGTTTTGTCTGTATATGTGCACCCAGCCAAAAGCTAAAAATGGGAACTCAGGGGCATATTTAAGCACCTAACCACAATAGTTATTCCAGTCATATCTGGTGTCTGCTGGCATCCACAGCTCCTGGTTTTCTGCTGTAAGGAAGGATACGGATCTTTGCATTATTACACTATCCACTTACATGGTCCTGTGTGCTCCAGCTCGGCAGTACGCTGGCCGCAGCCTCAGCCTCTGGTCTGCGTACGAGCAGTAAGAGTTTGGTTTCTAGCAGAGTGATGAGGCGTGCAGCACAACGCTTTCTAACAGGAACCATATGGGTATCTGTTGGTGCGGCTGGTACAGGCTTGTGTTTGTACAAATAGCGAATGATTGGGCTGCTCACATCAGCTGCTTTGGAGGACCATGACCATAATCAAACTCTGGTTTCTTTTCACTGTTGTGTCAGTTAGGAGATTTGTTGACAGTTCACCCGCATCTTGGTTATTACTGCTGTAGTCATATTGAAGACATTAAGAAGACACAATTATGAAAAGAGGCCGTGACTACAATCCAATCTAATCTTGCAGAGTTTGGATGCTGCCATGTCCACTTTGACCCCTGTTCTCCCTATGGGAGATTGTTTTACCCTAATTTAATCATGTAAAAGAGAAGTGATGATGTTATTTTCCATTACTACACATCTTACTAGACTGTCTCTTAAAAAGTGTGTCGAGGCGGAGGAGACATGTCATTCGGTTCAGTGTCAAGTCCTTTTGGAGAGGCTATCAACAAAGTAAACAGTGGACTGTTTACTCTGCACTTCATGTGGTTGTGTGCAGCTGAATGGGAGAACAGGACACTGACTCAGAGAGGTTCGGGGGCTGAATCTCAACAGGTTTCATCAAAATTTCTACACTCCTGAAAAAACAGCATTTGCGAATAGACTATTAGAGACAATGCCTTCCCAGTGGTTAGCACCCGAGTGGTCACCCTGCAAGAAGTTTCCTGGTTTGACCCCCAACTGGTCTGAAGGCCTTTCTTTGTGGAGTTGGCAGGTTCTCCCCATTCTCCCCATCGCCCTTATTAACCCTGTGACATTAAAGTACAAAGTGAGTAAGATAAAAGATGGATGGATGGAAAACTTGACTTTGTTTTGCATTGGATTCAATTGCAAGATGCTTAAAATCTTCACATATGGATCACGTCACCATGTATTGAATTGTTGTATCGGCTTGGACCCTGAAATCTTATACAACCACCCGCAGTCTTTAAAGATCTTTTCTGTTTACTGCAATGGTAATACTTTAGGGAATGTCCAAGCTGAGGCTTTATTGTGTTGCAAATTTCAAACAGTCTTGAAAGTTTACTCTAAGCTCTGGACATACACAGAGTAATCAAACCGCACATTTGCCACCCACATTGACACTGAAATCGTGCTTGCACTGTATACACCGTTGTCCTCTTTGTGGGCCCCCACAAAAACCACATGAGAAGAAACATTTGTCTTATTCAGTCAAATTTCATTATGTGCATGATTTTTTCCCACAAACCCTCTCACTCGCAAATTCACGTTTGAACAGTTAATTAAAATTACAAAAGACGCTGCACATTAACCGTGGCAGAGAAGACTGCAGAGAGCGATGGCTTTGGTGTCGTGTCTGTTTCAGCTTATCAACTCAAACTCTGTGGAGCTGCCAGCTGAGAAACAGAGTGAGGACAAAACAGAGAGCATCTTCCCACCCAAATGTCGCAGCTCTAACAAAAATCTGTCTAATTGTATCCCAGAATTGTTTTTTTCCTGGGTTTTGTTTTTAGCGCATGGGAAATCAGCGTCTGAGTACAAATATCGGAAAGTGACTCAGAGGCTCCCTCTCTCTCTCTCTCTCTCTCTCTCCCTCACACACACACACACACACACACACACACACACACACACACACACACGCACACGCATGGAATATGCTCTTCCACAAGCCTTAAATTACCTTAAATTACACTCCCGACTCTGACCTGTCCCCCAACCCAAACCAAATCCCAACCCGTTAACACCCAGTTCTATAAATGCTAAATTAGCACTTTACAAATGAGAAGCAAGAAACAAAAACATAGACACAACACACAACGTCACCACAGTGTTGAATGGGTAGCAGATGACAACGAAAAAGAAAACATCAGTAAGGTAAATAAAATTGTTTTCCTCTCCATCTTCCTCCTCCGTCCTGGCACCACACCACAAGTAGCCAGTGGAAATATTTACTCTCCATCTTTCGCTCACTGCACGCTGCTGACGCCTGGGGTTAGTGTTGGTGTTTTTATTTACCTCTCAGACCACCGTCCCAGACATAACATAAACCGAAGGCTCAATATTGAGGGGATTTCATGTAATTTTAGTTTATAAGGCAGCATGTGAACTATGACCGGTGTTGAGCTGCCGTGTGTTGCGGGAGAGTGAGGGAGTTTCCTGGAAAGTCACTTCTGTTTGCATCATCCCTCCACAGGAAGGCCAGGCGGTTATTATTAGATTTAGTTGTAGAGTCAGACAAAAAAAATAAAGCGATCCCCATTGATAAGGAATCCCCTTTTGCTGATTGCTCCACATTTCATTAACGTCACCCCCTCAGGGCCTCTTGGTTGCCATGGCAGCTACAATCACCACGTCTGCCTTCTTGCAGTGATTATCATCATGAAATTTAATTGCAGCGTTATAAAATTTGAGCTGCGTGCTTACACGGAGACAGTGGTGTCCAAGGTCTTTGTCTGTGAATCAACGCATGGAAGATTTCTTGAAATATCATGTCGAGATAAGATAATCAGGTTGTAAATTTCCAGCTTGGACCACCTCTAGAAATGAATCCCCGGTGTCTCGGTGCTTTGAGTCCCTGATTGTTTCATCCCTCACTTTTGCTTCTTTGGGAGATAGTGGCTGAATTATGAGGTTCATACTTTGCAATTTGTGGTCATAGTCATGTTTTCAGATAAAATAGATTTTTCGGGAAAATGAATCAAAGCCCGATGCGTAATCATCTTCAGTCATACCTCATCTTTTAGCTTGGAATCGGGCTTAGTCTTTGACAGCACGCTGTCGTTCCCTCTCGGGGGAAATACTGATCTTACCTTACAGGATGAAACCCATCTATCTGTGGCTCTGGAGAAGATATTACTGTGTTGCTTTACGCAACTAATCAAAGGACGCTCCTGTCAGGACGCTGGAGATTGATTGACTGGCTGGAGTTTTGAGACGCTGCAGCTCTGGTTTTGTATGTTCTCTTGCCCACTTCTGATTTCACTGCCCTCATCATTATTCATGGTGTTCATGGTGTCCAAACAGTGTGGATACAGGTCATCTGAATGGGAGAGACTATGGATAGTACGAGCTGTCTGCAAGTCTTAAAGAACTTGACTTTCAGCTGCATAATCTTCAAAATCTGACTGCAGACGCTGAGTTGAGCTGGCCGACGAAGCCAGTCGATGCCTTTACAGCAACTGGCTTGTGATTAGGATCTGGGATAATTGCTGCTGGAAATGGGTCGTTATATTCCTGGAGGAAGCTGCAGATGGAAGTCCTCTAAAGCCTGGTGTTGTCTCGAGTTTCCCCATCCTGTGCTTCTCCACCGTGGGTTGGAGCTGTGACACTGGCTGCCGGGTGCCAAAGCGCGGCCAGGTCGTTTGGAAGTCTGCGTTTCTCGTTGCTGCAGTGGCTGAATGGAAGAAGTGAGATTGTGTCCGTGAATTCACGTATGCAGACACGCAAGCAAGCAAGCGTTTGGTCTTTGGATACACTGGTGCAGATGATGGTGATAGCTTTGTCTGGGTGAAACCAACCAGCAACTATTTCCATTGGTGATTAATCCCTCAGTTATTTTCTTGATTAACAGATTGTGTGATAAAAAGTCAGAGACTAGCGCAAACTGCCTTGTTTTGTCTGACCAAAACTCAAACACATCATGTGTAGGCCGTGTCTCAGAGTGGATAAATGTTCTAATTCTATTTGATCAAGTTTCAGTCTGTGCCCTAATTGCTTTATTGACATGTTATTTGTACTCTGAAGCCTGGCCCGGTGGTGGCATTTCTGGTCTGACCTTTTCGTCCATTCTCCAGCTTCTAGCCAGACTCAAACGTGGGCATATGCTGCACACGCGTATCTGAATGAGGTGATGTATTCATTTCATTAGTCACATGAAGATATACAGTAAATGTGGGATTGGCCCCTCAGCGAAGATGAATGAAACGTGGTTTTCTGGTCCATCTGGGAGATTGAAGGATGAGAAGTGTCTGAGCTCTGAGGCAAGAAGGCCGGGTAGAGAGAGAGAGAGGAAGAGGGAGAGGCAGTCTGTGTAGCATCTCATGTGTTTTTAATGAAGTAAGTGAGATGATCTGAGCTTCTGGTAACTTCAAACACCCGCACCGAGCCGAAAGCTGCATGTAGGGCATCACAGCTCAGGTAGTGCAACGTGCAACGTTATGCAAGTTAAGGGACTCAGAGACTAGGTGTGTGTGTGTCTGTGTGTGTGGGTGTTTATGTGGGTGAATGAGGAGTGTGAGACAGAGGAGGGAAAAGAAAAAGTTGGCCATAACACAACTTTTTCTTTGTATCTTGATAATTCAGATTGAAAGCTATGACCTTTAAGGACATCAAAAATGTTTTTCTGTGTTTTTTGACTTCATTATTTATGTCAGAGAGAATCAAAGCGCCATTGATCCATCTAGACACCACTTTTTCTTCTCGAGCCTCAAACCCGTCTCTCACATCTCTCCGTCTTTTTTATCATGAATTCAGTCGCTCATTATCAACCAATGAGTACTGATGTGTGTTTAACTCTGCTGAGCAAATTAAAACAAAGACAGGCAGACTTAATTCCCTGTCTTACCACAAGAAATATAATGGAGTAACACGATACGAAGGCATTCTCTCAGAGAACAGCTGTCGGCGCGCCACTAACCCCAGAGTCAATGGAGAGTTTAATAACTAATAAGCCAAGTCCCGAATTCTGAGGTAGAGAAGAGTAATTACAGATTTTAACAGTTTCCCAGATCAGCCGGCCAAGGAGGAACCAAAATCCCCGTCTCTCACCATGAAGTTAAGCCTGAGTTTCTCTGAGGAAGATACCGACCTCTTTTCACCCTGAGATATATTGCTCCGCAAGCTGGCAGACTTTTCAACAAAACATTTTATCACGTTGATTAATGTTTATGTGTTTTTTTGAAGCAATAACATGACCTGATTCAACCCTGTGCCTGGTTTGCTGAGAGGTCGTGTTGCTGATTATTTTATTGGGTGGAATGCAGAGAGGGATTAACGTGTGCGCTTGGCTGTGTGTACATGTGTGGGAGAGAGTGTGTGTCTTTAAGTTACAAGATGGATCCCGGGTTTCCATTCTCCTGTCCCTGTTTTGGCTATCAGCTGAGTGTTTAGTCTTTGAACTTTCCCTCTGTTCGTTCATTAATGAGTACTGTGCTAATGTAATACTCTGAGAGTACGTGTCAGTGTGTGTGTTATTGTACTTATCACATTGTGGAAAATCCATTCATATTCTACAACATGTGGGGATTCACCTTATATTCATTGAGGAGTTTTAGCTGCAGAATTATGACTTCTAGGGTTAAGGGTGGGTTAAAGGTTGGGGTGAGGCATTTAAGGTTAGGATAACCCTACAGGGAATTAGAGTAAGTGAATACACTGTCCTCACTAGTGTGTGTGTGTGTGTCTTTGTGAAAAAGTGCAACAGGACTGTGCATAGCAACCACACAACAAAGAGATTTAGTACACATTGCAGTTGAAATGTAATTGTTAGACTACGTATGTGGTGGTGTGTGTGTGCGTGTGTGTGTGCGAGTATAAACGATTACTCTACTAATACCTACTAATTACAGAATACCTAATACACCCAATTTAAATGTGTGCGTACGCGTGTGAGTCATACCGCACAAAACAATGAACAATGCGCCGCCAATATATTTTTTTGTGCACTTTAATGTCTTCCACATTCAACACCAATAACAAGTTTTCCTGGTGTTTAATTACTTCCAGTCTGTGCTCTGCTTTCTGCTACAGAGGGCAGAATCGGGCTTCACCTCTCAGGTTATGGAGCTCAAAATGCAGATCATGCATAGAGAAGCAGTTTGAGCCCCTAAAAGGGTATTTATCTCAGTTTCACCAGCGAGGTGATGTAATGATGCTTGACAGAGAATCATGGGCTTGGTTTTGCTCGACAACTTGCCCTTGTTGGTGATGAGTGATGTTGGGTGGCAGCTGCTCCTTCACCTTCAGGGACATCTCGACATTCCACTCATTTCCAGTTTTCTGTTTGGCTCTGCTGGCTTTGTTCTGTATTTTTATCTGACTGTGATCTCTCTGGTCTTCATATTGTTTGAATTCCTGCTTAATTTCTTTCTTTTTCCCCCTAAAAACAACAAAAATAACCAAACACAGATGCATAAACACATACACACACACACACACACACGCACACACACCAGAGAGACACAAATCACTGCGTTCTCACTTGGCGCTCTGTCCTTGAGGGTTAGCGAATCACCTCCGGCTGTGTTTTCACTTGCTCTTCAGTGTCTTCACCGTTGGTCCAGAGGGTACATTATTTATGTGTGTGCGTGTGAGTCTCCAACGCAAGTGTGTTTCCCCATTCACTCCGATCACGCTGAACTTCGACTTTCCGTCTGTGCCACTGTGGCAATGTTTGCCTCATCCGGATTCAAACTTTTCTTCTGCTTCATCTCCTGCTCCACGTCTTCCTCTGCTCCTTCCATCTCTGACTGCGTCGTCGCCTTCCTTCTCTTGGTCTGTCGGGCAGGGAAATCTAGGACGTTTTGTCACAGGGGACCCGGCGCAGTTTGTAAGTGTGTGTGACTGTATTCTAGCTTGACAGCCGCTGTGTGGGTAAATAAACAAATCTGAGTCATCACACCGGCTTTGAATTGTTATGCTGCTGCTGCAGACTTTTGGAGTCTTGTGCAGTTGTTTTCCACATCCACATCCCCACGGATATGAGTATGAATCTTAAATTTGAGGGAAACCTGCCATAAAGATGCAGCAGTAAAGTGAAATGAAGTTGATTCAATCACCAAGTAGTCGTGACTGGAAAAAAGTGCCTTACCACAGAATGAATTAGTCAAAAATAGTCTATAGCTCAGAAGAATGAAGATGCACAGCTGCAAGGAGCAGTGTAAGGAACCTATTGATGTTTTTTCCACACTATTCAATTGGCTGTGACACACCAAACATGCTTTTATTGAATGATATCTGAAATAGCATTGAACCCAAAATGAGGACACATAATGTACAACCAGGGCTGTTTTTTAATTGCTGAGAATAAAACCAAACTCGCACAAGAAGTCAGCACTTTAACCTCATTTTCATCGCTTCGTTTGACATCCAAATGAGAGAGTTGAGCCAAGCCATGCAAAAATGTCACATTCTCTAAATACCTTTGGATTGGAACAAAAAAAATAACTTCATCCAATCAGTTGTTTCCATGATCAGAAGAATGTGTGTTGTGCCCTTCAGTTTGTTCTGCTCCTCAAAGCAGAGCAAAAAACGGCAACAGCGGAACAAAGTGTGGACTTAAGCCCCACATTTAAAGTCTCAGTGGTCTCCTGGCACAGAGACTTGCTCTCACTGTGAACTGACAAGTCTTTGACGTGCCCCCCCCACCCCCGCCCCCACCCTGCCCCTCCCCCACACCCATCACCCTCTACAGCCCCACTGATGTCACTGACATGGACATTTATGTAGGAAATAAGTCATAAAATAAAACTCCAGAGCAACATTTCATGGGCAGAACTCAAAACAAAGGCTCTCACAGTGCTGAGTTAAACTGGGGAAAAATGGCAGGAGTCTGGATCCTTAGTGCCAGATTTCGCTGATATACAATACCTCTTGATTAGATTAAAAAAAAAGAAACAGGGGATCAAACGATGGACTGAGTGATGACCCAGGCTGAAAAACAAGACGGACTGACCGGATGACATTTGAACCTCATATCACTTCTAGCAATGTCTCTTCTCCGTGTACACACTTTATTCCAGGCAGGTTTAGTTGTCGCAATGTATCACATCAGTCCAGGCATCACATCGTCATAATTAATTCAAAAGTACTCACTTAGACTGTACCAGTTTCCGTGAACCACATAGGTTAGGGTTTCACGGGTTGTAAGAGCTTTCACGACCGCCTCCCCTGGGCAACTTAACTTCATTGTATGACATAGTTTGAGGGCGTAGTAGTATTAATATTGATTGGGCTTCGCTGCTGCATGTGCATGTATATTTTACTGTGTGAGTCACAGTCCAGACAGCAGTGGTCTGGAGGTCTGGTAGACACGTCCATGTGTGCTATGTTTTGGTGCACTTCCTGTCTCACTGTGTGTTTTCCAGTTGCTTTTTTTTCACCTGTGTCCTGTGGTCGCCTCCACACCTGTCCTGTATTAGCCTGATCATGTGTTTCCAAGCATTTCCTCCAACAATTACTTCCCTCCCCTCCTGTGCTTCCCCAGCTGTCCCTCATGCCCCTTGTTAGTGATGTGAGGTTGAGGTCCCATGTTTATTTCAGTTTTTGTTGGTCTTGTTTGTGTTTTTTTCTGCATGTTAGTGTGTTTCTGCCGCTCCCTGTGAACCCAAGTATTTATTTATTTATTGTTTATTTCTCATGTTGCTTTGGTGTGACTTTTGTTCTGTCTGCTCCTTGTTCTTTCTTTCTTTTTTGCATATTGTGCAAAACTAGAGACTGATACAGGGGAGGACTGAACTAAAAAGGTGTGTGTACTTAGCAGGGGACCTGAACATATGCACGCACTAAATGCAAGCACATGCTCACAGGGTTGGTGACAGCTGGGTTTGGAAATGGGAAGTCTATATCCAGAGATCCGGAGAAAGGCAAGCCGAGGGGAGACGGTCGTCCCCTTAAACACCCACAACCAAAGCGACATGAAAACTGAGATGCAAAGCATTCTTCCATCGTCTGCCCCCCGCCAGCCTCTGAGCCTCGTCTCACTCCCTTCCCCTGTTTCTCACAAAGCTTTAACTGCCGCAGACTGCTGCAGCCTGTTCCACCACAACCTGGCCTAACCTTTCATTCTCGGTCATTTAAAGATTTGGTGTTGCTCAAGCCACCCTGTAATTGTATACTTTCTGTCATAAATTTTCTTTCTTTTACCCTTTTTAATGGCACCAGAACTCCACACGTCAGTGTTGTGCAGTGTACCTGTAGAGCACATGCAGGGAATGTGCAAGAAAATGTGAAAACTCTGCCGTAAATGTGATTTTTGGCACCTGGGGTTTTAAACGTGCATAGGCGAGGTTATATCCAGTGTCAATCTTCATGGCAGGAATCTTTCTGATATAATGGAGGATGACTTGTGTGTTTCACTTTGAAAGCCTTTCCCCTTTATTCTTTCCCCTCTCTGACTTTACTGTCAATCACAGAATCTGGCCAATGTTTGTTCTGGGTGACACAGAAGCAGAGGTTGCAGGGCCAGCTGGGCCGCTGCCAGCGATCTGCAGGCAATGCCAGACTTCTCAAACGCTGAAGGACGGGCTGAACGCAACCGTGCACTGTTCCATCAAAGCTCTAGAAACATGGTTGTGATAGGGGCGGCACAGTGTGGTCACTTTATTTTTTTTTTAACTTGGAACTTCGTGACTTTGGGTCCTGTTTAGCTTGGCTTATGGGTAGCTATGGCGTGCCCTGCTCGATCTGCTAAATCCATTAGAGGGGACGGACGGAGAGAAGGAGGAGGGACAGGCCTGGGAGGGAGAGGGAGATACAGAGGCCTCTTTAGAATTGGCACTGCAGGAGGAAAAATCCTCACAACTGAGATCTGACAGTGTAAACGCACTCACACACATCCTCAAACGTGGGCTTTGGTGCTTCTTTAAATGGTCCCATCCTATAGAAAACACTATGGTTTTCTATTATATGGCAACAGCACTTTAGAGTGGAGGCCCATGTATTTGAGGCTTTGAGGCTTGTGTGCAGCAGAAGCAGATTATGGGGGTGCAATGCCAGATAATAATGTGGTTGAGACTGCACGGAGCCCTCCGGGTCTGCCCTGCTTGTCAGTGTGGTCGCACAGAGATGATGTCAATGCTCACATGTGCTGTCCATGCAGACATGCAGACGTATCATCTAGTGTGTTCAGGTAAGACAGGTAGGAATGTGTTATGTCTTATTTCCTTTACTTGTTTTTTTTGCATTCTGAGAAACTGGAGTTGCTTTAATTCATATAAACTACTAGAAACATCATTTGTCATAGTTAGGATGTTATAAAAAGGGCCACTAGAGGGAGTGAATCAAGTAGTTGTCCTTCACTCCATTAAGCATCTGGTCAAGCCAGTATCCTTTCAATATGGGGCCATTTTTCAGCCCTTGCTCCTTCCATACTTCATCGGCTCGTGTTTTCCAGCATAAACACACGTGTATTACAGTGCATGTCAAAGGGGAGATGATGTCATGGACCGACTGCTCATTGACAGTGACAGATTGCAGCCGTGCGATCGGTTCATCAATATAACCTTTCATTGACTCTCAACGAAAGCAATGAGTGAGAGAGGACGTATAAAGACACACGCACCCGCACACTTTAGTGTACACCCCTCTCTGACTTCATTTTTCAATCACAGGTTTCGCCTCGCAGCTCTGCGGTCCCTAAAGACAACATGGCCGTCAAGCCAAAGCAAACTGTAATCACTCCTCAGAATGTAACTTTTTCTATTGTGTCCTAAATCCACTTCTTTTCCATTTCTTTGCTTTGTTCTTTTTCTGTTCTCCCTGGCGTTCTCGATTGCTGCACTATGGTACTGTGCTGTGGGTTTGTTTCATCGCAGCCGGGTCTCTGAAGGCTCTGACTCAGCACTGGAAAGGTTTCTTTTATCATCACACCCATAATTGTTTCTCAAACCTTCTCTTTCAACTTCTCCCTCTTTTTTCTCTTGTCTTTCTGCTCTTATTGCTCAGGCAAGACAGTCCCAAAGACACAAAGCACTCAACTACTCACACAAACAAAAACAACAGAATAAAGGGGAGTGTTTTCAGACTATCTGAGTGTCTTTGTGTCCAGACAGGCCTCAGGACCACATGTAGAGGTCAGCCACTGCAGCACAGAGGCCAACATGAGTGTCCCTCTCCCTGTCCCAGAGGAGCTATAGACTTTATTAATCTCTCCTCCTCAGAGGTCTCATAAACAGAGGTCGGTGTCAGCAGGAAGGCTGGTGGGGTGGATGCTTGCATTGAGACTTCATTGGATATAAAATAATGTCTTTTATATGTTTTATATACCATGCACGCTCCAAATGGTCCACCAGGAGTCTTGTAAATCAATAACAGAGAGTCAGTTGTTCAATAGAATCAATAGGTGCATTGTGAAATGAATTCCAACTTTAAAGTCAGAAAAGAAGCAGAGAAAAAGAAAATAAGCACATCCTAAGCAAGCAATCAAATATTTCAGCATTTTGGTGTTTTGCCACTATCTGATACGTCTATCTGATACACTATGAACTTATGGCCTGCGTACAGACAGAAAATTTGTCTGGTGTTAATGCTTCAGTTCAACATATGTGCAAATACTGCTGCCGGCAGCAGGCTGCCTTTCTCTCTAGAGGTGGAAGACATTCCTAAAGTTAACAGTCCACATTATACATGCACAGGGGGAGTGATTGTCTGGGTGAATATGGCGGGCCAGCAAAGGCCAACACCCTCCGCCGGCAACTCCCGTCTGCTACCGGCCTTTTGGTCTTAGTAACACCTTTACAGTTTTTCTCATTTGTGCAAATATGAGTAAATAGCAGCAAGATGCATTCACGGTAGATCTCAAAAGTGTGATGAATGAGTTGTGGCAGGGCTTGATGTTTCTCCACCATTTCAGGATGTTTTGCAGGGCTTTAGGCTCAATAAATCTTGCCTTATAAATACATGAGGAACACGCATAAACAATTTGTCTTATTTTCAACTTCATATAAATATTTGTAGACCTCATCAAGAGGCACAATGAACATCTATCTCATGAGAGTTCAGAGCAACCATACAGGTTAAATTTGCCAGAACAGTTATGAATGTATTTCCAGAATCGGTGGTAGTGTGCGAAAGTATGTGTGTCGAACCTGGGTCAAAAACCATTTGCAAATAATTATTGGTGTTTGTTTAAACTTGCTGGAAGCACCAGATGGTGGCTTTGCTGCGGGATAATTTGCTGCAGTGTCAGGTGGTTTTCGAAAGCTTTTTAAACTCTTTCAAACTTGCCTTTTTTAGCAATCAGTTTGGCCATCTGAGGAAACATGTCGACTTCTGGTGCAACAGGCACGTTAAAGCAGCCATCGACAGTGTTTTGACTGATGCACAACCTTGTGGAGAATGAACTACAGAATGTGTATCTGTTCATGATTAGAACTAGTGTCCGACTGATACGACCGGTTTAGCATTAACATGAGGAGCATATTATCTTTATGGATTTGTGAATGATTTAGAGTTTGGGGAACATAGAGGCTAAGCTTGCAGTCTTAAATGGCTTTTTTTCTCCATAAAGAACATGGGGTAGCTATAGAATTACTTTCCCATGCATTCCTTGTGTTTGCATACATATGTGTGTGTATGTGTGTGTGTAAGCAACTGCTATCATCGAAGGAGAGTCACACGACAGATCTTGATTCCCACTGCAGTACTTTTATTGTGTTTTCTCTTGGGATGTCAGTGTGTGACCACTGTGGACACTTAAAAGTGTTCTCACCCTGTGAATAAAAAATGTTATCCTTCTGATAAATATAGTTTATGGTTCTGTCCTCAGTGTGGTTTCAGCCAGTGTGGATCCTGGACAGACTTAGAATTCCATTTTCATGCTCTTTCAAAGCTCCCTGATCCAACCAAAGAATTCTTTCCAAAATGTTATATATATCCATTTTATGGGGAAATGACTGAAATTCATCAGGCAGTGTCTTTAATATAGATTCTTGATTGTAAAAGTGTTAACACGCTGTCATGCAAGGATTTAAGATGCATATGAAGAACAATTTGTTTTCATTTTCTACCAGAGCAAGTGAATTTTCAAGATGCGAAAGAAAAACGTCTGTTCAGTTGCTCGATTCACACGTCATAAAATGTATCTGTGCTTTTCTGAGCTTATATTTTTCTCTTTCTCTCCTTTCTTTTTCACAGGTGTAGCAGTACCCAGCCATGCCACTAACAAGTAAAGGGTCAAGACGGAGGGCTTGGGTCAGTGGACCCTGTGTGTGTTCAAGCCTCTGGCGATGGAAGACACTCTTCTATTCCTGCATCATCCTTGTTCTCGCTCAGTCCACAACTGTCCTCGGAGCATTGGAACTCCAGCTGGATGAAGGGCAGCCAGCGGGGACCATTGTGGGTGACATTAGTGCAGGTTTACCAGCTGGCAAAACGACAAGTCTTTACTTCATCTCTGATCACGAGGGCACAGGTGTCGGCAGCGACCTCAACATTGATGAAACCACAGGCATCATTACCACTGCACGCGAGCTGGACCGAGAGGAGAGAGACCACTACAGCTTTTTCGCCGTCACAATGACAGGTGACACCATTGAAGTGTCAATCACCATCAATGACATCAATGACCATGCTCCGGTGTTCCCCAAAAAGAAAGCTGTTCTGAAGATCCCAGAGCACACAACAGTGGGGACGAGGTTTTCCCTTGAGCCTGCAGTGGATGCAGACAAGGACCAGTTGACCACCCAAGGGTATTCTATCCGAGAGGGCAATGTAGGCCAGGCATTCAAGCTGGAGACCAAGAGAGGTGCGAACAAGGTGCTTTATCTGGACCTGGTGGTGAATGGACTGCTGGACAGAGAGAAACGCTCAGCATACACCCTGGTAGTGGAGGCCTTTGATGGGGGCTCGCCCAGAAGGATGGGATCCATGACCCTTGAAGTGACTGTAACTGACATCAATGATCACGCTCCACTCTTCAATCAGAGCAGATACCACGCTATCATCTCAGAGAGTCTTCCACAAGGCAGCAGCATCCTACAGGTTAGCCCATGTTTTGACAGATAGTGACTCGGTACTTTGTCTGTTCTATGTAAAAATGTTCCAGTGTCTCATGACTGAGGTCTTTGTCTTTCTTATCCTTACAGGTGTTTGCAACAGATGAGGATGAGGGTGATAATGGACTTGTCCTTTATGAAATCAACCGGCGCCAGAGTGACCCTGACCGCTACTTTGTCATTGATATCAAGTCTGGAATCATCACTCTGAACAGGCCCCTGGATTATGAACTGAAGAGGGTTCATGAACTGGTGGTGCAGGCCAGGGATAATGCCAGCCACCCTGAGGTAACGACTCACTAGTGGTCATTCAATGCAGTCTGTTAAACATACAGTTAAAAGCACATTTTGAACATAAAACTATGTATACTTATAAAATTAAAATAAGGATCTAAAATAAAGATTATGGATTCTTAAAGAGCTGATATGCATTGTATGTTGTAACATGAAATTTCCATCCATTGCACAGGTGACCAATGCTTTTGTGACCATTCATGTACGTGACTACAATGACAACCAGCCCACCATGACCATCATCTTCCTCAGCGAGGACGGCTCCCCGAGGATCTCTGAAGGCGCTCAGCCAGGCCAGTATGTAGCACGGATATCAGTCACCGACCCCGACTACGGAGAGTACGCCAACGTCAATGTGTCCCTTGAAGGGGGTGATGGGAAGTTTGCTCTCACAACCAAGGACAGCATCATCTACCTGATATACGTTGACCAGGTCTTGGACAGAGAGGAACGGGACTCGTATGACCTCAGGGTTATGGCCACGGACTCTGGCACTCCGCCGCTCAGGGCGGAGTCATCCTTTACCATCCAGGTGATGGACGTCAATGATAACCCCCCTCTATTCGACCAGCAGACCTACAGACAGACCATCCCAGAGGTGGTGTACCCTGGCTCCTTTGTTCTCCAGGTGACTGCCCGGGACAAGGACCAAGGCCCCAACGGGGATGTCAGATATTCCCTCCTCAAGGGCAAAAACTCCCACTCCGATTGGTTTTCCATTGACCCAGACACAGGGATCATTACCACAGCAATGGCTCTGGATTTCGAATCTGAACCGGCGCCTAGTGTGACTGTTGTTGCCACGGATGGCGGCCGCCCTCCTCTGTCTTCAACAGCGAAGGTGGACATTGTGCTGCAGGATGTTAACGATAACACGCCTGTGTTTTCCAGCAACTTCTACAATGCCTCCATTAAGGAGAACACCCCAGCTGGGACCTGCTTCTTAGAGGTAAGAGAAACCCTGAGGAAGTTTTCTCACCCCTCTTCAGCCTTCTTTCCTTTCTCAGTCTTCTTTCATCCAGCTCTATTCTTTGTTGTTTTATAGGGGAACTGCCATTTTTAATTCTCATGGTGCTCAGTCTTGCTGCGTGTTGGCCATAACATTATTGTCCTACTTATGAAGCCAAAACCCAGTATTCACTGTCTCCCTAGTCCTCTCATCTCTTTCTCCACTCTCTGTTTTCACTCGCGCCTCCTCTTTAGTCCTCTCTGATTACTCCCCTGGCAAAAGTCTGATTTATACATCAATATAAAGAGTCTGGAAATCAAAGTCACGTCTGGAGTGAGAAGCGGTCTCATCGTCGTAGTTCAAAACAGGATGGTGCACTTGGAGGCACTGACGCATTGTGATGTGATTCATAAAAAGTGGGCTATGAGTGGAGAAGCGGAGCCATTCAACGTGTTCATTTAGAGGGAAAAAAAGATTTATAAAGGCAGGAGGAAGAAAAGAAACAAGGCAGGGAGGGAGGCTTCACCTGCATTCCTGAAGCGACTGCGAGGAGATTTACTCCGTGCTGCTTATGTCCTCTCCCTCACCTCGTGGGGTAGCCATGGTAACCAAGCCATCAGCGTAGGGTGAGCTGTTAGTATCTCACGGCAGCTCGCCCGTCTCGCTTTTATCTCGATTCCAGCAGCTCTTATGTGTAAGGAGGACCTCTCCTGAGAAATGAAAAAGGATGACTGGCTGTTTGTCTTCCAGCAAGGTCTTAACTTGGCATCATGCACCGTTTAGACCAACTGTTTTTACAGGTTGGTTTTACTTCTCTGCTGTGAAGTGGACGAAGAGAAAAACGAGGCATGTCTGTTTCTGAGCATTTTAAAGAAAGCCTTCTGCTGGAACTTTAAAGAGCAGTGGCTTTGGTGTAAGGCTTTGGACATTAAATCACTCTAACCGAACTGGAATTAGAAAAATAGTTGAATTTCTCGCTCTTGCAGGTTCATTTGACATATATCTGGAGTGGATGGTCGGTTGGTATTTTGTGGAAACTGGCATATGGGCTCCACTCCTTTGGGAAGACAGGAGACGAGGGGAGTAATGAACAGGAGTGAAATGAGATGCAAATGAGACAAAAAAGGAACAGGATTAAGAAAAAAAAGAGGGATGTGGATGTGGATAAACACAGCTTTAACATGATTTATTGCTGAGGCGTCTATACAATCACAGATACAGACTGTCCATTGCTGAATTATTGACCCGTGTAATTTGCACCTAATTAGGCTGCTCTGTTGAATTATTACAACCCTCAACCAACTAAATGAACTCCCTGGACCTCAACTGCAGTGGTTGCTACAGTTCTAATCAACTGTTAGTTGTTTTCCTAATCCTAGCCGGCAGTTATTCTGGCACTAGGTGCAGCCGTAATCCCATGCCAGACATCACGGGTGGTTTTCCAATATGCCAGAGTGAGTGAATAAGGCTTGATTTGCTCATTCCGGCACGTTCCTTAAGGCTTTCCCGGACCAAGCCAAAATTCTCTGGGTGAGACTCTCCCCACAGGGGTTGCTATTTGCCGGATAATGGAAGTTGGAGTAAACTTTTTAACTCTGGGCCAGTGGAATATGTGGCGACTCAGTTAGGGACACACACACACTCGCAAGTGATGTTAGACCTGACATCATAGCCTAATGGATGCCATTCCTGATTTGTACTGCCTTTTTTCCATTGTCCAACTGACCAACTGTCCAGATTGCAGAACTTTTGGTATTTCAGTGACAAAGTGAAGAATTGGCCCAGGTGGTCCAGCAGGCCCAGTTTACATTTTTGAGGGATGTTATTTGGCACGACAGTCGGGTTGTGAGGTTTCGTCACGTTCCTAATGGTCGAGACGAAGGCAGAACGTTCTCAGAATTGTACCAATATTTACAGTAGATAACAATCATTGTTTGGCTTTAGGAATTATTATCCTGGACAGGCTCACTCGGTTGGAAATTTGGAGACTTTGTGTAAAAATGGAAGTAAAATAAGCAAAGGTTTAATATCTAAACAAGAAAATATGTCATCAGAAGGAGTGTTTGAAGGATTGGGACACACGCACATAAGGTAAGAACTAGCAAATGCTTCACTGCCAAAAACGTAGTCTTTCATGTGTTCCAGGTTTCATTTTTTCCATCTCTTTCTCCCTCTCTCTCTGACACTCTCCTTTCTCGCATTCTCTCAATAGTCAATCATGTGTGATCTCATCCTCCGTTTATTTGTGCTGTTCTCTTTCTCTTTCTTTATATCTTTTCCATTACTTTCTCACTCTTTCTCTCTCTCCCTCTTTCTCTCTCACACTCACACACTCACACACATTCATACACAGCACAAGTGTGTAGTTTTTCTTATCAGTTCAGCTACTTTAGTAATCTGTAATGTGTGGCACTGTTTATGTAGCCAAGACACAAAGGAGTTATTTATTTCTTGGTTTCCCTGCTTTCCTCTTCCCCCGCTTCCTTAAAGTTTTTCCCAGGCAGCAGAGGTTATGGTGCCTCACTATGTGTGTGTATGTGTGTGTGCACACGTGCATGCTTCCATCTGATTCAGGTTCATATCCTGAGACGATTGAGATCATGAGAACAGTGTGAACTGTAGCTGATGATTAAAAGTGACAAGCATGTTTTAGATTGCAGCATTTTCATTGTTCAAAAAACTCAGCACTGTAAAAATCTCCTCAAATCACTTGTGTGCATCAATGAGTTCACATGCCGCTGAGTTGATACGATTATTTGCAGGTTTCTTGCTCTTTTTCTTGGGCATAAACTGTGTTTTTCAGTGTCTAAGCGCATTTTCCTTCCTGTGCGGGATGTGCCTTGTAGAGTTCTGTCAAATCCAATGACATGCTCACTTCCAGCGTGACCTGACCGCTGGGAAGCCACTGTTGATCTCAGAAGCAGTGACATGCACGCACTTGCCAAGAACTCAGATGCAGTACCAACAGACATCAGCAGATGAGATGCGAGCTGGAAGACACGCTGACTGAAGAATAAAGAAAAATCAGTTCAAACGAAATTCCAATAAAAGAAAAGGACCTCAACTAAAGAGGAAACGAAAAACTAGCAAAACAGAGTTTAAACGTGCGCAGGATGCACATGTGAATGCTTGGATGTCGTACATCTGTGTATGTGCACTTGTGTACACTGTCGAGGCCAAGAAGTCACTTTCCGCAGGTGATGCGTTTCCCCTGTGATGTTCAGCATGTGGTTTCTTGGTCAAGCCTGTTAAACGACGCTCAATCATCTCAACAGACACACAGATGTGCTCAGCTGGGAGACGTACAAAGACATGGAGAATGTCTTGCTGGCATTTAATCCAACTCGAAAACGGTGCTGTGCTGCGTGCTGGTTGAGCTCAGTTTGACACCGTGCTTTAAAAATGAATAATTTTTAGAATCGAAAAGAATTATGGGGGCTCTGAGGTGGGGATGTAAATTGAAAACATGAATAAAAGTTGGATGAACTAGATTATGATCCCGTGGAGGCTGCACTGTACATCCTCTTACAGTGTATGACATTCACTCATGCTTTAGCATTGTTGAGCATCTTAACAGGTGCTGGAGATGTAATTGTTAAGATTGTTGTGAAGGTGGTAGAACCTGTAAGAAACCATCAAATTAACATAGCTGTGTCTGTGATTGCATACATGAAGTTGATATCTTGATCTGAAATTTCATTTTGGGTTCCACAGGATCTCAAATAGAAATCCATCTCTGGGGAGCTGAGATATGTAACAATATACAGTCTTTCCATTTTATATGACCTGCCCAATTGGAAGTCATGACTCTCCGCTCTCCATATCAGTGAAATCTGTGTCTCTGTTGAAGGAAAATCTTGACCCTTGTTCATTCTGGTCTCACTGTTTAAATCTGGAGATATCTTGCTCAGGGCCACACTGTTTGACAGACATTCATCCTAATTCATCCGTGAACACGCGGCGCTGGCAGTCAGATTGAAAAACTGAGAGAAAGTCAATAAGAACCTGTGAGCGCGGTGTGAAGGTGACTGAAATAGAGCGAAAACATGTGAGAGGGCAGACAGATTTCTTTTGACAGGTGGAGTTAGTCCTCCTGAACTTCCCGCAAAACCACTTAAATAAACACGGCACGTCTGTCTGTCAGAGTGATCAGCCCGTTCAGCCTTCACGCGGTGTGACGTCCAAATTCTGGGACTCTGTGGCTGAAGTCTATACGACTCTATAAGGAAGGACTAATCACACTGAAAACACACAGACAGGCTTGCTCACTGAGACTAAGCTGAAGACATCCTGTCGCTCGATGCACTGAAAACAGGAAGGTGTTCAGGCTGAGCTTCCTGTGAACACAACGGATCAGTCTTCCACTGATGTCGCGTCGAATCTGGACCCTCATGGAAACCGGAGCCAGACCAAACCGCAGCTTCCACTTGGAGCCTGCGTGTGCTCCTCCAGCCCAAACTCACAACACGCACACTCCAGTTTTTATTAAGCCTGAAAATGTTGGAAGAAAGATGAAATTTATCATCCGCTTGATGTCCCCCCCCCCCCCTACAACCCCAACCCCCATCCTCCTTGCTTGCTTGCTCTTGGACAGTGGCAGCTGTGCATTAGTGAGGCGCTGCTCTGTTGAAAGTTTATCATGCGTGTTTTCATTTATCTGTCAGTGTTTAATTTGCAAGGATGGACAGCCGGCAGGTTGGAGGTATCGCTGTCACCACGCGCCTCGGCTGCATCCAACAGGTGATCAGCGGTAACTGACTGGGTTCACACACACACACACACACACACACACACACACACACACACACACACACACACACACACACACACACACACACACACACACACACACACACACACAGAGCGAGATTGAAAACGTGGTGGCTGGTCTCATGCTGCTAACAGCTGGTCCCTGTTCTGACACGGTTACTCTCTCTCCGGTTCTGTATTTCTGTCTTCTGCTCACCCATCCCTCAGCTGCCAGAGATGTTGACAGGATGTGTGTGATGAGGGATCAGGATGGTGTGTCTGCTATGTGAACTATTCTCATAACATCCATCAACAGTGACTGTGAATTCATCACCTGTTTGCTACCGGAGACGCAGACACCGGGAGCTCCATTTATCTTGGTTTTACGCTCAGGCACTAAACTTTGGACATAATGTGGCGGACTCTATTTATTACCCTTTTTTTGACATTATGTCTTTACTTATAAAACAGAAGAGCTGAATGATTAAAAACAGAAGATGGGGCTCATGAGAGGATTTCAGAAAAGTCGGATTATCATGTGAATGTCCATTTTTAGTCATGCTTGGCTGAAGAATCTGGTTGGACCACAGCTTCGGGTCAAGTCCAGAATAATTATCCAACAGCTAATTTGATGTATGGTTACTGATTTTTCTTTTCATTTTTTCCACTGCAGCAAACAAAACATGGGGACTACTAGAAATCCACTTGCAACTGCACATAATTTAAATGAATAAAGTGATAAAAATGTATTAGACCTGTTCAGTTTCGACATAAATATTCACTGATGGTTCTGTTAGAATATAGATGTAGGATAGCATTTTATGCGACTCGGCAGAATGACTGTGTGTGAAACTATTCTGCCTTAGATTCAATCTTCAGAGGACTCCAGCTTTTCTCTAACTGCTCCGCAAATGGAAACATGACTTTCCCTCCATTTGTTGCATTTCTGACCCCAGTCACTGATACAGCAACTGTTACCTCTAGCAACCAAAGGAACAGCTAAATCTCCCCAGACTGAAACGATATTGTCGCGTTAATGCTTTTACTTGCTGGTGGCACCAGTTCAGAGCTCAGAATCTCCACCGATCTCTTTTTTCTGTGAGAACATTTTCAGCTCTAGGTGGTGGATTCTGGCCCGCATTTGATAAATCATTATTTTGTCTTTCTTTTTCCCTCAGAAGCAGTAGTTTGGTTCCATATCACTAGCAGTTGGCATATGCTGTGGTTTAAACCTATCACAGTGTTCATTCATGTGTGATCTGACTGGCCAGTGCCTCTGTGGAGAGGATGGCCTCACGCCTCATTAAGCCCAATAGTCTGTACCATATGGCAGTGAGGGGTTTTCTTCTCCGTCTCTTACCAGTCTGCTGCTTTCTATTCCATTTCTTCATCTCATCTGTTAGTGAGTATCTCGCTTTCCATTCTTCTCTTTTTTATATACTTTTTTTTTAAACCTCATGTCTCATGGGCTTTTTACCCTTTTTGGCTCCTGCATTCATCTCAAGTTTATCTTTTCCTCTTCGATTTCAAAGGAACCAATCTCCCATCAGTGATTCAGAGAAGTATGGAAAGTATTTTTTTTCCTCACACTGTGCTTCTTTATATTGTAGCTGACTTATTCTGAACACAAAAAAACGGAATTGATTTATATTTCCCAAATCACTGATTGCAAAGACCACCTCCTGATAGATTTGTATCTATCAGCATGGCATAGCTTAATGTATCAATGCTATGTTTCACCTGTGAATTTTTACCTCTCATGGGACCTTTCATCAAAAGGTAACAGTGTACTGTGAATAAATATCAGTAATGGTGCCTCGATTTTTGATACATCAAATGTCTCTCAAGCAAGCAGGAACGGTTAACACCATGATATGTTGTTAGTATTATTGCAGTTCCTTAATATCACCATATTAAATTGCACAAAAGAGGAGAAAAGAGTATGAAAAGATGTCACAAATCTTGTCTTTTAGGTGACAAGGTGAACATTTTCAGCCTGGGAGTTGAGATAACTCTACTGCACTGTGCATCAGACAGATATCGAGCAGCTGCAGGTTTCAGGATCCTACATCTGCAACACAGACAAGACTGTAGCTGCACATGCTCACTTTTTCTATGTGCCTTTTCCTTTTCAACCTATCTCCCTATTCCAGTTCCCCTCGGCTGCCCTTGCATTGTGTTTCCTGTCAAACTTATCTGCCATCCAGGCGTCTTCTCTTTCTCTGTCTGGGTCTCCATTTTGTCACCGCTGTCTCATCCCTTATTGCTCAAATCCTGCACTGGATTTGGCAGTGAAAGGCCCAAACACACATGAACACACACACTCACATTGGTCCTCAGTGTATGCACACAAACTGCTCAAACGGCAGGTGATCCCGAGGCCCTCTCCGGTTCATATGGTCACACTAATCTAATTTTGCGACACATTGAGTTAAGTTGGTGTAAATTAGTGCGCTTCCTGTGTTTCTCTAGATTGTATTTGCTTTAGGAGGGGTTCTGCAGTTTGGGACAGCAGGTGGTCGATAAGTTAGAGCTGAAGGGCGGTGAAAGAGTCCTTTTCCCAGTGTATCAGATTCTGTCATTTTGTCTTTATGGAGCGATAGATTTGAAGTCAGAGCTTGGAGTGACATACACTTTTCTCACTTGACTGAGTGCTTTCTGCCATGATATGAATGATTAAAGTTGTTTCATTTATTCATCTCAGTGTATGTGTGTGTGTGTGCCGTTATCTGGCTTGCTCTGCTCCTCTGGAGTCGAGTCTGTCCCAGCTCGGGGGTCTCAGGGGTCAAAGACGGTTCAGCCGCAGGATGTTTGTTTTCTCAAGTGAATCATCCATTTAATCATCTCTCGTCTTCCTTCTCACCTTAGGAGCTCAAACGTGGAGCGATGCTGAGAGAGAGAGGGAGAGAGACACGCACACACACAGGTTTTCCAGATATAGTGTTGCCGTCGCGGTGCCAAAAGACACAGCATTAAACAATACTGTTGATCCTGCACGGTCGCTGTGAGATCACAGAAATGGCAGCGATTGACCAAAGAAAAAAAAAAAAAGCATTTTATATTCAATATGGTCCACATCAGGACTCTCGCTTTCTTTACATCTCCCAGATGCATTTCTGTCATGCGTGCACCTCATATTGTCTTTTCTTTGGACGTCAGCTTTTACTAGGATAGTTCTCACCATGAGATGTCTATTAAAGGTTAGAGCAACAGCACAAAGAGGGAGAGAAAGTTTCCACTCCCCGAGAGTGGAATCTTTTAAGAGAATCTCTTACTACTTCCCACCTGCCCACTTTAACCTCTGCTACTCCTCATTTCTCCCTGTTTTTTTTTTTCTTCTTTTTTCATTGCTGTCTGGTTTCACTGAGCTGTACGCGGGCTGAAGCGGGGCATTTCACTGTACATATGTATAGATGTCCGTTTGTAGCATGTGATTAAAAACATCATGTGTGCAGTGGATGTATGAATTGCATGTACAGAGAAGAAAAGAGTCGCAGCATGAAACCCTCGCCCTGGCTCAAGGGATGAAAACCGCTGAAAAGCCGGAGACTTTATTTCCACTGTGGGCCTCTGTGCGTGTGAGCGTACATGTGTGTTTGTGGTTGCTGGATGTGGTCTGTCAGACAGGGTTGGAAGGACTGCAGGAGTGGAAATAACTTTAGTGTTTGCATGGGCAACTGCTGTGATTTGTTTCGACGAACTGTACAAATCTCGGGCCGCAAAGGCGGCGGGACGGGGGTGAATGAAGGAGCGATGACAACGCAGGCAGAGCTGATCAGTAAGAGCTTAAAATCAATCGACAGAATGAAAATGTATTTATAGGGTTTGATTATTTGAGTATTTCCCAATCCAAAACTCCTGGCTCTGTCCCTTCAGCAGAAGCCGTCTTTTCTCCGGGAGGTCCCGCTGTACTGAAGCCCTCTGGACTCTGTGAACCCGTCTATGCAGAACAAGCTGAATATTAATTTAATAAGCAGCCTTGAGTTGAGGAATAAACCCCAGTGCCTCTTTTTCCTTTTAGATTGACAACCTTCTCTGCGCGGGTTGGACTTTTGCAAAGCTACCACTGTGCTTATTACAGTCTTTTCTATCCTTTCTCCAAGGTCTAATTTATCATTATCATTTCAGCACAAATACGATGCTCCTCAGAGCGAACCCTGGCTGTAATAACTGTAAAGCTCTACTGACATTAACACTAATGATATACTCATAAATACAAGCCTACGAGTTTGCCGTTCATCAATAACGCCTTTGATTATTTCTCTAAGCTCGCGGCTTTAAACATTCTTGACGAGGCGTGCAGGTTTTATACTCTGGTCAACTCAAAATCTTGCCTCAAGCAACTTTCATGTGCTTCAGGGTGGTCTATCTTTCCCTGACCGACCAAACTGTAACGCATTATTAAGGAGAAGGGATTCTTCGTCTTGCCTGTCACTGCGCCTTACAGTTTTCCCACCCTACAATTTAGTAAAAGCTCTCATAAGGACTGTGACAGTCAGCTTTTTTTTTCCTATGGAGGCACGTCTTACTGTCAGATCATGCGTTCGATGTTTATGTTGGAGTCATGTAAGGACTCCAAGATGAATCTTTTCGGACATGAAACAGAAGTTGCTACGTGTTGTTTTAACCTCACACTGAGTACATTTACAGGCACTTGGCCTGGTGATAGGTGCTTGCTGAGGTGAGGTAAATCATGTGACTTGGCCTGCGTTCTGTCTGCCTGTTGTAAAGTGATTTAACTTTTAGAGTAAGGATGTGTCATATTCAATGTCAATTTAGAAGAACCAACATTTCTGGTGCATGTGGCCCAAATTCAGCTATGTGGTTTTGGATCAGATTTACTGCGGCCTAACACACCCCGGTGTGCAGAGCGCAGTTTAGGAAGTTCTTTATACTACTTGGAATAAATCTCATGGTTTTGAAATAACATGTCGTTCCTGCAGAATTTAGCAGCGAACGCGCTACCAGACGATGTTCTCGAGTAAGAGAAAGAACACAGGACGGGGAGGTGAGCGCCGCAGTAGAGTCTGGGTTTAGCTCCCATCACTTGAAGATGTTGTTCTGCTACCTTTTAAAGGGGATCAAAGGGGCCGACAACAGGAGGGGGAGTTGCAGCAGACGGTCTTAAAATGTCAGCCTCTGGTGTCCGTGCCGCTGTCACTCACCACAACTTAATGTTTTCACATCACGGCTCAGCAGAGCGCAACTGTTGTGGCAAGCGGGAGCAGTCGTTTGGCTGAAAGATGAAAAGGCAGAGGTATTTCATTGAATCTGGTCTCCTGCTCGTTCATTCTCGCGTAGACGACAGGAAAAAACATGGTATCGGTTCCCAGCCACGTCTTAATGGAGGTGGTTTTTCAAGGAGGGGATTTGCTTTGGCTTTTCATCCAAAGGGTTCTTCCCCACAGCGACTAAACCTCATGTCTAGATATAACAGATATGCACATCAGTACAAATTTATGCACCAAGTTAAGGCTTTCAAAATGTAAAACCAGCCCAATTAACAAGCTCGACAGGGAAAAACTTTGGCTGCTCCATCGCTGCATCTTTTGTCTGCTATGTGGAAGAGACCCTGTAAACCATCCGTATCTGTGTTTGTGTGTGTGTGTCTGTTGATAATCACACACTTACTCCTCTCAGAACTGTGTCAGCCTGGATTGTTAATGGAGGATCCCCGCTCTGGTGATTCACTCTGTCTGGATCTGTAGTGGAGGCAGACCTCGGCATCCTGGCCAGTGTCCTACTCTGTCAGGGAATATCAATTTAGAGAGCTAGAAGTGCTTTCTAATACCAGCAGTTCTCTCACACACAAATACAGACAAAGACACACACACATAGATCTATGTGTGTCTATGTGTATAGCCCCCGCAGCCCCCCCCCCCCCCCCCCCCCCCCCCACCAACACATGCACATTGATCACCCACACCACTGGCGGGCTGTTGGGAGTATTTTGTGCCCTGCTCCAGGGGACGATTATAGAAGAGCTGCTTGATTGCAAGAATCTGGGAGTGCCGGATCTGCTGTTCAAATACCGGATACGCAGCCTAATGTGAATCCATGGAAGGGTATTTTCTTCTTTTGAATCTTTGTTTCTTATCTGAAGGACGGTTCTTTCAAGTGGAGCAGATGGAGAAACTGAGATCACAGGAAGTGCAGAGCAGATGATGCTGCCTTGTTCTTGAATAAGATGCAACGGGTCTGCAATACAGTTTATGTTGTGATGAAGCACGCATAACAGTGGATGGCAAGAGTCTGATTGTAACTGATGAACATCCTGGCTGTTCCGCAACATTATGTACTTGCATGGAATTATTAGACACACATGTATGATGTTTTTTTTACAGTATGTTGCAATATCAAAAAGCAACCTAAATCAGATATAGGCTGCTTGAACTTGCATTTCTCTCTTAATAAGACAAAATAACTCGCTTCTCCACATGTCAGTAATAATAGTCAGCCATTCATGATATTACCTACTTTGTACCCTAACAGTGTCATGGGGGTCTGTTGGAACCAATCCCAGCACAAAGAGTGAAGGCAGCCTCCCCTCTCACTCACATTCTCCAGTCGACCTAAACATGCATGTTTTTGGACTGTGGGAGGAAATCGCAGTGACAGACATGGAGAGAATATACATAACTATTGCCTTTTACACCCCCTCCACCTCCCTTTAGTCCCTCTAGCCCTCTAGTGACAGTGCTATCCACCCCACATCCAGTCACTTATAAACACATAAAATGAAACCACAGAGGATTTCAAGGACTTTGTCTGTGGCGTCTAAAAAATTGGGAGGAATTTAATAATTATGCATGAACGTCTCAATATTTCATACTACGGGGCGTAGTGCTGAATTGGAGGATGATTGATTATAAATAAAAGAAGAGCTTCAGCGAGAGCAGGACTCAGCACATTTCCAAACAGAATACAGGGAGGGTGTGATGAACAGGATGGTGCTGCGCGTGGTGTGAAAAGCATGAATGCAGGATGCGGCGGAGGTGGTGCCGATGGTTGCCATGACAATGGGCAACGTAGAAGCAGGTCAGAGGAGGTGGGGCCGAGCCAATTCATCACCGCTCACTCTTGTGTGTGAGTGTGTGTGCGTGTCTGAGTGACTTCACCTCTATCTGTCTGAGTACGCCCTTGAAAAGGGCTATTTCTCTCCCTCGACACACACACACACACACACACATACATGCACATACACACAGAGACACACATGCTAACGTGTTTGTAAAAGAAGTAGAGCAGTGCAGTGGAGAATTGGATGTGGAGCAGACTGGGGAGTGGGCAGAGCAGCCGTGCAGGTCGTCTCACCCGGTGTTTTCCTCAGAGAAACAGGGAGAGTAAAGGAAGACAAATGTGTCTATTCAGTCTACTTTACCCTGAAGCTGTCAGCCATTCCCTCCATTGTTTAAAGGACTTTATCTTCCTTTAGCATGCAGACATGCAAAATGGTATCACAGAATGCCACGAGGCTCTGCTCGAAATGCCATTGATTAGATGGTAATTCTTGCCATGAATGCACTTTGTCTATCTTAGCAATGAAATAACCAGATGAGAATGAGCGCAGATTGGGCTGTCTTTCTCCCTCACTGGGTGTTCAAGCGAGGAATCTTCCATCTTAAAGTATCTGTCAGGAGGAGAGTGGGGTCATGTTATTGTAACTGGGCACAGAGAGGAGCCAGCAGATTCCTCACACGGACACTCACCCCGTGTGTGAAGGATGGCCGCCATTACTTCATCCAGACAGCATGTGTGCATGTGTGTGTGTGTATGTGTGTGATGGGGTGGGATGGGATGGGGGGGTTGGGGGCGTGATGGTTTGCAAAGTGGTTGGAGCCATCGTTCAGTGGTAACCATGGCAACAGGACTCTCAGGACCACAGGGAGGGAAGAAAGAGGAGGAGAGGGGTGTGTGCGTGTGTGTGTGTGTGTGTGTGAGTGTGTGTGTGTGTGGGGGGGGTATACATGAGGAGACAGAGGGAATTATGGGGAGCGGGGTTGGTGTCTGTATCGTATGATAAGCCAAGATGGCTCCTTGTGGAGCCAAAACAGAATGTGGTTAGGTGTTTTTCTACGGCCGCATGATTTAAGTTCCTTTTTTTTGGACTAATTAAAATGAAAATAGGAGCCAGGTTTTTAAAGGAACGACTTAAAAGGTATCAGGGTGAGAGAAATTACAGAATGGATGTGAAAATGAGCCGTCACTACAGCAAACCACATCCTGAATGAATTGCGCTCGGGTCATATGTAACACTCATAAAGATAGAGACAATCACTGCAGACTGGGCTGCATTTTTTCATCTTGTAAAATCACTGTGTGCTTAAAACTGCACACAGAAATCCATGCAATTTTAACCTTTTTAACAGCTCCCACAGCCCGTTTTAAGTGGGTACAGAAGTAAGTTTATGAACTTCTTTATCTACCTCTTAGGAAACAAGCTGTAATCCTGCACAGCTCCCCTCTTGTAGGAAATGTTTCATGTTCATGTGTGTGTGCAATCTATTTGCGTAGCGCAATTTCATGCACCTCTGCGAGGCAGATAATGTGTTTGTACGTGCGCACACTCAGGCCTTGCTTTTCCAACACCTAACATGTGACACGATGTGAGGTCAACAATATTCAGCCAGCAGAAAAGAAACAACATGTGCGGGTTTTATTTGCATCACCTTTAAATCCCTGTGGTCTGCCGCTGCTTTGAGGTAAACTGAGGTAATGCTTACCCTGCTCTCCACAACTGTAAATACTCTGAGCATGAGCCAGAGTCACTGGCACAGCACTAAGTTTGGCCCAGTGGTTTGAATTAACAGAAAAGTAAATTGCCATTCATTCTTTTCTTGCCTGCGTTTACTCACTGATTCCTTTCTTTTTCTTGCTTATCTAAACTGACCGTGCAGGTCTGCTCCAGCCTTTTCGGGCTGCTGCATCCACAATGCTTCCCCTTCTGTCTCTTTCCATTCACCAGAGATTCTTGACAGGCACACGCACACTTCCACACAGTATACACAGCCTCCGACTGCGGCTCTAAATGGACCCCTTTGTTTTTCTTAATTGTCAAATTAAACATGTCACTATTTGAATGGGACACCCATATGCCAGCTGCCAGCTAACCCAATGGAGAAAACGGGGGGTTTGGTCTTTATTCACTTAATACAGGAGCCCCTTCCCCCCCTCACTAAAAAAAAGCCACTTGAACATGCTTGAAAAATCTCTCCCGCACACACATGTGCACACACAGACACGCGCACACACACAGAAATGCAGTGAGTAGAGGATGAAGAGAAGTCGGTGCAATCTTTTGTCTGTCACAGAGTGAGCCTGGATGGACGACCCCCCTCATCTGGTAACAATCACCTCACAGGCTGTCTCAGTCACTCACTGTGTGTGTGTGTGTGTGTGTGTGTGTGTTTAAGCATATGTTGTGCGCACAAGCATGTAGATGTTAGGACAAGCATGTATATGTGTGTGTTTATGCGTGTGTTTCTAGTCCCAGAGCGCCTCTAGAAAGCCCCATCCATCCCAGCCCTGTCTGTGAAATATGAAGGTGGAGTGAGGGAGGGTCCTGCCTCCTAAATGGAAAACTACAACCATGAACAGAGTGGGCGCTTTCTCTCTCTCTCTCTCTCTCTCTCTCTCTCTCTCTGCCTCTATTTATTTTTTTTCCTCTGCGGGTGATTATTCTTTTATATTTATTTGCCCAGCAGACGTTCTGTTCTCAGTCCAATCACACATCCTCCATTTTTACACATTAGTCTGGCCTCGGCTGCAGCTGCCTCTCGTAGTGAAGTGGATGTGAACCCTGTAGTGTGGTCCAGGCTGCCCGCAGCTCCGCACAATGCACACCTATATTTCACGCTGCGGGAGCGATCCCACTGCCCGCTCCTTGATGAATGCTGTGAGATGTTTTGTAAGGGAAAGGATCGTTTAGCTTAATTAATGTCCTCCTGCTTCACGGCCCTCCCCCGAGGACACATAATCGAGGCTCAGAATTCGGAGCCGTCTTTATTGGTTTAGCATTCAAAAGGGCGAGGACTTGAACCTTGGCTTGAAGTCCAATCAGTGGCCCATTTAGTATTTTTTGGAGCAGGTGTATGTTCTCCATGGGAAAGAGTTTATGGGGAGAAAATCTCAAGTTAAATTGAGAGGAATAAATCATAGAATCTGGCAAAGGCAATTTGTCAGTGTGCAACTGAATTTAAGCTCATGTGATTTACATGTGTCCTAAAAACAAAGCAGGTTTTCCTATTTTTGGAGGACGGCTTCTATTTTCCTAACCACTCTTTTTTCATATCATCTCATTTTGGTTTCAGTCATGGCTCCAACACCACTCAGCCTCTGCACTGTGTAATAAAGTGATTTGGCGTCTTCCTACTCTCTGCCATTTCATCCCGATGATTTAGAGGACTCAAGTCAGGCCCTCATTTTCACAAGGTTACGTTTGATGAATAAGACTCTTCTGGCAGCAGCCAGAAACAGTCTGAGACTGTGTGCATGCCTGTATACGATCTCTGCTTCTGTCTTCTCTGACTTACATGATGTACACCAGAGAGCATTTGGCTGGAATCCTAAATAAGATAGACAGTCTCGGTCTCCGGGGTAACACACAAAGTGATGTCTCTTCAGGGGGAGCGTGAGAAGAAGATGCTGGATAAAAGCTAAAACCTCCAAGTAGAAAATTGAACTCTGAGGTTGTGAAACTCAGGTTGAAAAAAAGGACACGCACAGTTAGAAAAAGAAAGCCAGATAGACAGATAGAAATGAGATGGACAGGCGTGCAGGTGGACTGGCAAACAGCTCCCGCGCAGCCGTACGCACAATTTCACGGTCTTTTCTGTCTCAATATTATTGGCATATGAGGATAATGCAATGCTGGTGGTCTGCATGGAGTTAGCGTGCTGAGTGTTCCATTAATGCTGCTATATTGCACATCACCCACCCCCACATACACACACGTGCACACAGTAGAGATCTACAGCCAAGATAGAGTGGAGCTGTGGCAATTATGCACCTAATAAATCAGTCATTCACTCATTTTTGGATGTATGCGCTCACTGTGTAGACCCCCCCCCCCCCACCTCCCCCAACACTGCTGACCTTTGAACACAAGCATGCACACACACAGTCAACCACATATGTATAAATTCACACACACACGCAGGCACACAAATATAGGGGCTTGTATAATCCTGTTAATTTAGAGGTCACCCTGGCTGGCGTGCGCACACATAATATAACACACAATAATAAAAATTGAGAAACACACGAACGCTCCGAAACTGTGGTATCCAGTTCAGACTCCTTTGTCTGTGGAGGTGGGGGGGGGGGGGGGGGGGGGGGGGGGGGGTGTCTCCAGGACGAGAAGCTCTCCTTTCAGATTCCGCTGTTGGGTGGAGTGATGGAGGACAGAGTATCTGAGACCCGGATCGGGGGCGTAAACATACGGGCTGGTTAAACCATCAGTCTCTCCCACTTTTGGAAACTCGGGGTGGAAGAGAGGTGGGGTTCTCCCTGTGTCCCGCACCAACCCAGGACAAGGCTCAGCTGGGCAAAACAGGATGGCCGTGTCACATGCACTAAGGCTTTCTCAGGTGCGAGAGACAAAGGCACTTTTACGTCCCAACACCTGTGACGGAATTACAGCTGACAGCTCCGTCCTCGAGGCTCTGCCGCAGCATCCAAATTCATATTCATGCTCGACAGACGGGGGCACATGTGAAAAGAAATACGTGAAAGAACACGCGGGCTGAGATTTTGACGAACTTTCAGGAGCTGACAGGTCGAGCGTCAGCCCAAATGACCAAGAGACCGTTAAGTAAATCCTGTATTGGCTACGACATGGGGCATCAGATATCATGCCTGTCAGGTATATGTGGAGTTGGCTTGAAGTTTTTCCAGAAGAATGCAAGTGTGTACAGAAGATGAAGGCGACCAGCAACCTGCGGTTGGACTGGTGACCTATCTAGGGTGTGTCCCTTTATGCCGACTACTTTGTTTATGGCATCTTATTTATATTTACAAGCTACAGCAGGTAACATATTGAACATACAGTGAACGGAAAGAGATGAAGAAACACATGCTCAACAGTAATTAGCTATTCTATCACATATCACTATAACAAGATGAAATCCTGATTTTCCCTTAATGAAAAATCTTAGCCTTTTACTTGGTCTTTCTGTATGAAGTTTGCATGTTCTCCCCATGAATGCATCGATTTTCTCCCAGTGTTCAGGTTCCCACCCAAATCCAAAAGAACGAACTTATCCAAACTTAAAAAAGTGACGGACAGACAACCAATCCAAAGTATCTTCCCTGCCTTGACTTATATGCACCCTATGTGCCAGAGATACATAACTCAAAACAGACAATAAGTAGATGAGTGAACTGAACCACAGAACAAGTGAGAACAAGAACTGACAATTAGTGAACAGAAACCTGGACTAAAAGCCAAATTAAACTAACGGGGGAACGAGCTACAGGTGCGGAGAGTGGGAACACAGCTTATTGGCTGAGAGAAGAGAGGGACGAAGGTGGTGCTAACAAGACTGATGAAAGGCAGGTGTGGAGTCAAGAGACAGACAGACAAAGGAAAACACTGACAACACAAAACATGAAATGATAAAATTAGAGATTTCCAAATGTGGTGGTTTAGTGCCATCCTGCCTCACTAGGGGGTTATGTAGGTTCAGCGCTCAAAGATGTCACAGTGGTGGATGCACATGTGCTTTTGGATGTGTGCGCTTTATGGACTGAGATAGTGGGAATCTGCAGGTGACCTGCGCAAGAGTATGACATCGATATTGACAAGAGTTTTAAATTTTTATTGAGCTGGATGGCTCAAATTCTGATAGAACAAAGACTGATGTTTTTCCTTTTCACCGGTTTACAGCTGTTTCCTTTGTAACTCGCGTGTGTTTGGGAAATGGCGCTCTGGGCCCAGGTGCATCGCATCAACGCTCATCCTGGCCGCGGCATCTGCAGCGAGTTTGAAAGCTTGGGAATCAAGTGGAGAGATAACAGCTGAAAACATTAAAACAGACGTCCTTCTGTATTGTGTCGCTGATGGAGCCTCCAGAGGCTGAAGTAGCAGTGACGAGCCTCCGAGCGGGGACTCCTCAGCGAGCCGTGCCTGCGGTTTCTGGAGCTGCTGCTCTAATCTGAACGCCACCTCGGAGAGACGAAGGAGTCGGGAGTCAGGTGTGGTTAGCCGACAGACCGCAGAGCAGAGACAGAGGTAATGTGAGATGCAGGCTGTAGCAGACGTATGGAAACAGAGAGACGTTCGTTTATAGTCTGGCTATAGAGATTTAATCTGTGCTATTAAGCTGGCCGGCGGCGTCCCTCTGCCGGTTCTCTCTTATGGGAATTTTCAAAGAGAACTATTACTGTGATTTACCATGGACAGGTCTCAAATAGTCCACACGCTCTCAGTCTGTGTCTCCGGGTCTGTTCTTTCTCCTCTTGTCCTTCACTTTGGGTCTTATCGTGGACACACGCAGTTCAATAATAAAACCTCTGTATACAGTGCAGTATATTGGTGTGTTTACACATGCAGTAAACCTCAGGGTCCCTGTGTACACACATGGGTCTGTGTAGTATTTCCCTGCTGAGTCTCTGGGGTTCAGGTCGGAAGCTCATGTAACCCGCCCCTCCTCGTTTTTAGCTTCAGTGGCCCCCTCGACCTCACTCCAACGTCCTGATCAATTACGGCTACAATAATCACATGAGGCACCTCTCCTGCAGCCGTCCCTCCTCAGTCCCTCTCCTGCAGACCGTTTTGGCCACGGTATATTTCCCTGTGATGAACAACTGGACGTTGGCTGCATATCAACAAAGGGTGTTGCGTATCTGCAGTGGCGCTGCATTTGCGGTGCTGGTATTTCAGTTTTTTGCCAATGCACACAAATTCACATCCATTTTTCCACTCGTCACGAGTTGAATTAGTTGTTTCTGTACATCGGTGGTTTGAATTTATTCATGAGGAGAAAAAAAAATCCCTTCGAGTAAAAACAAAAATCTAATTTGTGATAAGTAGCTGAATAATTTGATCATTTTTGCCGCACTTTCCCTTTATGCTTTTTCAGTCGCACACTTGGAAGCAATCACAAGGAGCCACACGAGCGCTCCCACATGTTCCTTCACTCAGTGTCACGGTTCGTGTATTGAATGGTGGGAAAAAGTGAATTATCAACAATGATCTCAGCACTGCAGCACTGTACTCTCCATCTGGCATACAGTTTAATACTGACCACCTCTGGGGTGAGTCAGCTGTGAGGAAATTAGTTCTAATTGCTGGTCTGAATTTGCAGCAGCTCTTTGCTGCAGGGAAGGACAGGGCAAGAGGAGGCACTTTGATCTGCTTCAGTGATGGCAGAAACCGTCAGTGTATACGAATTAATATTTTCCCAGTGCCTCAGCCCTCATGTAGATCTATTTGTCTGTCGGCCTCATCCTTTCAATCCTCTTTCTCCCCCCTTAGGAATAGATTCAGCAGATGTATGTAAATACCCACACGTGTGTCTGGTTTATCCATTCCTCTGATTGGGTTAAGGTCTGCATGGGCCCGGGGCAGAGACCGGGGTGAGAGCTGGGTCTGAGGCCCGCTACTCACGCAAGGTGGTGAGTTTGGACCCTCAGCCATCTGTCAGCCATGTCACTCTCACATAACGTACACATGGAGAGATGAAGAGTGAGGTCGACTCACACAAAACTCCTGTTACATAATGCTGCCATTTACTGGAAGAAGGTTTGGAAACACCAGTTTTTCTTGGATTGAATCGTTTCACGGTTATTCACGTGCTGATTAGGCTTCATGGCTATAATGCCTGTGTAAACTCATTTTGCTGAGGATGTCATGCATTGGCATCAGGGAAGTTTGTGCTCTCTGGTGTTTTAGATGTTGGCTTTCATGTGTTGTGTGTCAGCACGGAGAGGACATGTAGACCGTTGATCCAAAAATGGTGAACCCAAAACGTAAGCCAAGAGGTCAAGAAAATTCACATCTCTGCTTGGATTTTGACAAATTGTCTCATTTGCTTTGAGAAGATGAACATGTGTGTCTGAGTCCCTGCTGGAAGGCGTTACAGGGTCATGCAGGTTAAGAGCGTTGCAGCAAAGTCCACAGACTGGGGAAATCCTAGAAGAAAGGGGTCACGTCCACTGTTTTCTCTGCTCACTCTCAAGTTTGAAAAAAAAAATCTGTTTTATTACAACTTGTATTATTACTTCCGTTGTTGTGTTGCCTGTTTAAGTAACCTGAGGGGCAGGTTCATGACCTGTCTGATCTGGCAGACTGATCGAGTTTCTTTGTTGCAGCAGTGACAAATGATCATACCCAGCCGAAATGGCTGCCTCTGTAAAAAGTACGGTCTAATTTTTAATGAACTGGTCTTTCTCTGAGAGGAGATCAGTTTTCCTTTATCATAAACGCAGCCTATCGTGTTACTGGTGTCAAAGCTGCCCTCACATTCAGGCCTCAGGTCCCGTCACTCATGCCCAGCTGTCATTTAACACCCCTGGTAACCTGAGGTCAGCCCAACTTGTGCGCAATTGGTCGCATTTGAGGTTACTGGGGAGTGTGTGTGTATCCAATTTGCGGCATGTACAGTATGTGTATGAGTGGCTGTGTTTTGGTTTGAGATCATTTTGTGTATATACAACCCAAGTAAATCATGTGGAGCCTAAGCCGAGTGGAGTGTTTGTGAGTGCGCCTGCGGGGTGGAACGGGAGTGGGTAAAGGCGATCGCTCATGTCATCAGCTATTGAGTGAGTTTTGAGCTATGGAATGGTTTACATTTCAACAAATAATTTCCTTGGAACCGCTGTGTTTTGTATATACAGATAAGTTAACCTGTTATTGCCCGGTGACATGGATGAGTGAATGATGAAACGTGACCCATCCTTCTTATCAGAAAACCAATCTGTCTGTAAACTCAAACATCAATGTAAACTAGAGTTTTCAGCTAAATTGCTCTGACGTTTACAATCTGTCTTCCCCGTCTTTCCTTTTTCGTCCAAACACGGTGTAGTGACTGATAGGGTAGTTTATAATGCTGACTGGCTCTTTAGTGTTACGCCAGCCCCCTCAACACACACACACATACATGCTCACACACAATCCCTCCCTCATGCTATGAGGTTGTCGCTTCAGTATTTTACGTCCCCTTTTGTGAGGCCAGCGCTAAAACATTTACAGACCTATCGATCAGCTGCCGGTCTGAACGGGGCAGTTTAGAAGACCACCCTCTGAAAACTGGAGACATGAAGCATCAAAGCGCAGATGCTGGATGTTTATAATGCGCCTCCACTTGCTTTTGCATCAGCCTGCATTATTCAGCATGCATGTGCACAGCTTTAACCTTGGCAAGTCAAGTGCCAGACTTATTCCCCATCTCTCTGATCCTAACCACCCTGGAAATCATTACCTACAATTGCCCTTGCTTCAAAGACTTCTCATGCTCCAACACTCTGACGCCGTTCCCTTCCTCACGGCTACGTGTTGCCCAACCAATAGAGGAGGTTCGACTGTCAGTGTCTGAGGAAACCGTTTCCTGTCGGCAGAATGAATACGCCTTGTGTGTGCCAAGAATTCAAAAATCATCCCATGAAATCAAAGTTGTGTTTCTGTTTCATGTCTCATCTCTTCGCCCATGCTGAGAGAGAGGGAGGCCTTTGATTTGAAAGTTTCCAAACTGTCCTCAAATAACCTTTAAGCTGCTTTGATTAAGTGAGTTTGAGAATATCACATGCGGTGCAGAGCTGTTGCACATGGAGCTGCGCATTGTCAACAGAGCAATCAAATGTTTTTTCCCAAGGCGATTTGGAGCTCAGAGTGGTAGAGATGCAAGCAAACAGGTTTGCTTTATATTATCCTCTACATCCAGGTTTTACCAGAGCAGACAAGATCAAGAGGATAACAAAATAGGCGTATTGATCTAGAGAGAAAATCGTCCACTGTGTTCTTTTATTCCCCTATAATGTTTACATGATAATGCAAGATTCAGAGTTCATGTCATCAAGTCCTTCTTCATTTTAGATGTTTTCCCCCCCTAGTGTGGTGCAACATGCAAGTGAAAAACATGAAATGTATTTACTAATAGGGTCTGACCCAGTTCTCTCCAGTGGCTGTGGCGAGTGGGACCGTCTCCCTGTTTAACTATCACGTTACCATAGTAACAAGAGAGAGCGAGACAACCACCTCGACAATGGCTTTCGCCATGAGTGAAATGGCAATTTTTGCACCATTACGCACATCACAGTTCAGACTAGACGGACACCAAAGCGCTCACGCAGACCCTCACATGTTACATTCGCCTTCTGAACTGGTCGCACTCCTCGCCCAGCTGTTTGATTAAGCCTGCATGAGCAATCCAGATGTCTTCTCCCGTGAGCGGGCCCCCATAATGAACCAATGAAAGGCCCATTTCATCTCGGCCTCTGTCTGCAGCGCCTTTCTTCTTTATTATTTTACACAGCCTTGGTCACGGCTGGTAGAGATTGGTTTTCATACCTATTCCCTGACGCCTTGTACGGTCTGGTTGCCACCGCCAAGCGCTCACTTGCACATATACACTCGCGCTTTTGCATACATGCGCGTACACGTACAGTCTGCCTGTCGCCGCGGGCTGCAACAATTCCACCGAACTGTGTTGTGATTGACAGGCGCCCTTTGTTGTCCTTGTTCGTAATGAGGTCCGTGTGGCGAATGGTGGCGGATCTGGAGACGTGAAAGACGCACAACAAGACAACAAGAGTTCATCTGAACATTAGATGTTTTGAAGCCATTCAAAAGCTCTGTGGCATATTCTCTCCGTGTCAGTCTCCCACTCCGCGTGAGAGAATATGGGAACGCTGATAAGGAATTAAAGCATAGCTACATGTGTAAATCAATGTTACGCAACAGTGAGACCTAAGTGTATGGGTGTGGGGGGGAAATTCTGTTACCAATCATTTAATATGTGTAACAGGAAGGAGGGGAGGTGGAGCGGGACTAGAGGGATGTGCGTGTCTCTCCTGGGGCGTTACTGTAAAAAGGCCTAATTGAATCTGCGGAGGAGAGGTGTGAAATGGGTTTCAGCAAAGTGTAGCGATTGTTGAGTCAGACAAGAATAACTGTGGGTTCGTCATTCTGAATCTGCAGGTTTAAAAAAGGAAACAGAGACATTAGTGTTTGCCTGCATGTGACCCTCTAAGAATTACCGGATGGTGTGAGAAAAAGAGAAATTTGATTTGTGACCTGCTCATCACCTGCTCATCACCGGGTGTTCATCTTTTTTTCTCAGTGAAGCTGCAATAATCTCTCAAAACAGCTGCAGCAAGAGTTTGCTTCACTCTCAGTCTTCAGTAAAATTTATTACTGTGTATACGTAAAAAAAAAAAACCCATGACAATTTCCACCACCTTGAGTAGATAAATGTCTCATTCATTCGCCAGAAATCACAGGCTGTCCCCTTTATAAAAGGATTATCTGTAGATGTAATCATGCTTTATAGTTTTAGAGTGATTCATGCATTGTCAGAGCTTTAAACCATGTTCCGGTAGTGACGGCCTCATTGTTGGCATTGTTTATTAGATTATTAAGTCATGACCTCATCGTTTCCACCTTTTTACATTACAAATCATGTGGAAAATCCATTAATAGCTCCGCCAAAGCTTTTGGGCTGCCGATTTTTTTTCTTCTTCATCAATCCAATCCATTTTAAAGCAGTATAAACTGTATAGTTGCATTAAAACTGAAGTTCCCTGGATGATACATTGACTATAGTTTAGAGTATAGAGTTTAGTGTGAAGGTGTGTGTGGGTGTGTTTGCAGCCTCCATGTGCTTTCTTTCTGCGTCAAGGTCCGGTTCCCGAGCCTATCGTTCCAGGCAGAGCTTCCGTTTTCAGTCCTAACAATAGTGGCCACTTCCTGGTTTATCGCATCATTTCCTGTCTGGGTTCTAATACTGTCTCACACCACTGTGTCCGGTCCAAGTGCCTGGAAATCCACTCCTAACACACCAAGTAATCAAGGATGGGGTAAAAGTTGAAGGATCAGGCAAAGCTAATTTAATATTACAAATTAAATTTTATGATTTTATACGCCATAAATCATTTCATCGATTTCTTCAATAAACTGCAGGGAAACATGAACTTTTGTCCTTGTTCACATTACACTCAGCCCTAGGAACGTAATCTGGTCATCTTCATGGTGTTAACTCACCATATAATTCAAATGTTTCACTTGCTCTGCAGCAATTTCCCCCTGTATCTCACATTTAAGAGGCATGCAGCCATGTTGACTTGCGTTGTATGTCAGGGATTTAGGTCAGGGTTTGTAAGAGGAATGGACTAATACAAATAAACATCATGTCTTTTTCGTAAATAATCTATCTATCTAGCCACAGAAAAAATATTTCCTAAGTGCTCAGATGGATTAGTTGTCAGAGTGTAACAGTGCATGTACTTGATGCCAAGTCACATACTTGGTATTTCTTGATTATTTAATTAATTGCTGCTGATTTTTTTTTTTTAACAGATTAGCCGCTGCATGTCAATGCCTGATGCATGGATAGTGTCCATTTTGGTTGGCCTCGTCTACTCACACTCAGACACGCACACACAACCTGAGAGTAACTGATATAGTCCCCGTACTCCTCCTCCATCTCGCTTGTGCTGTAGCAGCTGTCTACGAGGTCACATTATCAAGTAACTGTGACTCACTGTGATGTTTGCAGAACAGGGACCTCCTGAAGAGCTTTCACAGACTTTGTCATCTGCATGGGCCACAGGCCACTGGCCGGGTGGTCCAGTGTCCCACACAACGCTTCAGTCACCCCTTGACGCCTGCCCTCCCTCCCTCCCTCCCTCCCTTTCCATCTATGGATTCATTTCAAAGCCCATGTAAGGCGAGCGTTCAAGATTACCCAGCAATGACAAAACCACGCAGCTCTCTCGTCACCGTCGCACTGACTCATGCCAGTGAGTCTGAACCCCCTCTGCAGCGTCCGACTGGGAGGGAGGTCACCTGATCCACCTGGCCCAGCGCCTTGTTTACAGCAGCTGTGCACTGCAGTGGAGGCTGAGGGGACGAGCTGTGCGCTGCAGGTCAGAGGAGGACAGGCCTAACTTAACACACTGACGACAACTTAATCTAGTCCTGCTCTGGATCCAACTCTGTCTCCCACGCCAGGGACCTGGAGCGGACTCAACTCCGGGCTAATGACAGGCACTTAAAACTTCAGCAAACTTCAATATTGTTGCACTGTCGCGCCTGGAACATCGTTTCTGCCGTACTTTTCATCTTGTGTGGCGACCCTGTCTAATCAAAACATTCTTGTGGTGCCAGGTAGCAATAATGCACTGATTGTGTGTAATCGTCTTAGCTTCTGTCATATACAAGAGAGCATAGTCATAAACTACGACGTCATGTTTAATGTACAATCACTTCAGGCGCGTTTGGCTTGATCGTGTATGAGCTCATCCGGGTCCAATGCAAAATGGCTCACATGACAAAAACAAAAATACTAATAGAAATTCAATCTTGTTGTCTCTGTCACACTGGGACATTTGAGTAAGTAAAGACCCTGAGGCTCTAATAATTACTCGTATAAGACTTCAATTTAACAATAAAATCTACTTGAAAGCAGGGATTAGCATTGTGTTCCTGCAACGATTGTGGTCAGAGAATTGAGTATCTACACCTGCGTCTGCCAAGGTGCAAATTGGATCATCAAGACTTGAATTAAGGATGTCATCAGGTGAAACATTTGTATCCATTGGCACGGAAATAGCAGCCAATAGCATGCTCATAGTTTCTTTTTCAGAAAAATCCATTATGGGGCCAGCTGTGACAAATTTTCCTCATACTGCAATGAAGCTTTTCTTGCAGTTGTTCCATTCTTCACAATAATGTTAGTCATAAATTTGTTGGAAAGTATTGCAACAGAACTCAGAGTTCATACGCTCCTTTTTGATTTGTATACTTGTACACCTCAGTGCTTTACGCTTCAGCCTATAGAAATATGCCCAATCAGAGGCAATGAAGATGAGCAATCATCATCAGTTAGTAATCAGCAATGTCTTGGTTTGTGTGTGTGTGTGTGTGTGTGTGTGTGTGTGTGTGTGTGTGTGCCTGTACGTGTATCCACTCAGCTTTTCCTCATTCTTTGTTTTCCAAACCTGACACCGCTCATTCTGCTGCTCTGGGTGAAACACTGAGTGAGGGAAACACAGTATCCACTGATGGAGCCAGTTCTTTAATGGGAGGCATTGCATTGCATTGCAGCTGATGATCTGCTGTTGTAGGCCTAAATGTGAGTTTTCCATATACATTACGCTGACGGAAAGATCAGATTTTGCCTCATTGTTTTCCACAGAAATTGTTCTGATGTGTGTAAGTTCGCGAGCGTGCCAGTCAGAGCTCTGTGTAGGTCTTTAGTGAACGTACTCGCTCCCACTGTACATACTGTACAGCCCGAGTCTGCTTGCATCCTTATCCTTTGTTCACAGCAGTTGTGTGTGCACAGGCCCGTGTATGCATGCGTGTAGTCACAGCTTGTGTCGCTCGGTGCCAGTGTGTGCCACAGCGAGCGCTGGAGATTAGCGAGAGCATCAAAGCAGGGAATCAGTGAAGCGGCGTCGGAGCATTGCCCGAGTTTACTGCCCCCTATAGCCCTCTGTCATCGGCCACACCTAGTGGAGAACAAAGGGAGCAGAGGCTGGCACTGACTGGAGTCTGGAGTAAATGAGGGAGGAGGAGAGTGGGAGGCAGAAGACAAAAGAGGAAAAATAAAGATTAAAAACACTGGGGTTAGAAAGACCTGGCAGGGATGGGAGTGAGGAAGGAACTGAGTATTTCCTGCTCAAAAAAGGCTTTTTTGGCTGTTCTTTTGCCTGCTCAGGCCAGATGATGTCACACATGTTCATATTAGTAATGGCATCAGTTGCACCAGCTCTTGTGTACCGTAAAGGTAAACCTGAGACATTTAACAACCTTGTTAATGTCTGAAGGAGCACTGTCCCCATTATAATGAAATAAAGGACTCAAATGATTCAAGGCTCGTGATGTCTAGCCCTGAGCAACTTGACACTGGAGCTACTGGAGGTCGTTAACCAAGGTTTTATGAAGAAGACATCAAAATAAAGTAGATTTTAGGAAAAACAAGAACAAAGCTCGAGATTTCCATCCATTCATCACTGAAATCTATTGTTTACAGTGTGTGTGTGTGTTTGATTATTGTGTGCTGGTATGTATGTGTTTTCTCTTTTTGGAACAGCAGAAGTTGCAGTCATTTTTGGCTTGTGGTTCATTGACAAACCACATAACCAGCCCATTTCCACTTTCAGAGTGGGCTGCAGTTTGGAGACATAACAGGCGTAGATGTTTATTAAGATTAAAGTACATATAAGACTTCTGTGTGTGTGTGTGTGTGTGTGTGTGTGTTTGGTAGGACAGTGACAGTGGAGATTATAGCTGATCTTCGTTAAACTCCTGTGGTGCTACCACAGATGGATGAATGCACAGTAGGGGAAACACAGCCCAAAGTCACCAAAATAAAAAAAGAAGAATCAACCAGAAATATTTTGTACTCTTCCTCAGTCAAAACCAAAATAAGAGAGAAAGGGAAAAAACATCCAAAAATGACAGTGACACACCCGGTTTCTGTGCTGTAACGGTCAGTAAACTGCGACCAACACCGACATCAAAAGCAAAATAACAATTGGAAATCAAAAAAAGGAACATGCCTTGAACGCAGAAACATGGGAAGACGATGGAGTTGGTTAGAGGGATTAAAGTCCCAAAGTAGAAATAGATCACGAACCAATCAAATGTGAGTGGGAAAGCCAAGAAATCGTTGCAGTGAAACAGGCAATTACTTCCCAGGTTTTCCTCTCAGCAAAGAATATTGCACACATCGCCTTAAGACTTTGAGACATCGGAGACAATTTGTCGATTGTAGAAAGTCAGCAGATGGGATGGGTGGAGGCAGCAAGAGGCCGAGAAGACGAGATGCAGGTGAGGAGGATGGAAAAGGGGTCTCCGGCCAAGGAGAGGAGGAAGTGATAACAGGGTGACGGACATTTAAAGAATGAAGCAGGTTGAAAGGGAAACAGCCTGTCAGTGCAGAGATATGCCAACAACCTGGGGAAGGTTTTGGTTGGCCTCCACACACAAGGCACCATTGTGCGTCCACGGCGGCCGACTAACCGGGTTTGACAGGCCTGTTTGGATTTGCCCCTCAGGGAGCAATGTGCTTGAGAAAGAAATTTACGGGGGCATTTTGTTTTTACATCGCCCAAGAAGCTGCTGTCTTTTCTGAACGCTCCAAACGCGCTCTCTTTTCATGCTTCGTTCGTGAGCGACACCGGGGGGGATATTTACCTTTTAGCCGCATGGAGGCTAATCTCTGCACGCTGTCTGTTATCATCCAGCACATGCTGATGTTGCCTCTTTGTAAATACCATTAGAAAAGAAATAAAGGAGGGCAAAAACTGCTATGATAGCAAACCCCTGGAAATACAAGAGTCTTGATATGCAGGGTGAACCCGATTAGCACGTTTCACTATGCGGATGCGTTAGAGATTGATCGTGTGTGTGTTCGTGTGTGTCAAGGCAGTATAGTCAATCCACAGGGGGCAGACAGTGTGCAGAGTCAACACAGGGTGTGTAATGAAAGAGAAAACCAATAAGACTTGAAAGACAACAGGCACCCCCCTTTTCCTCCCCCTCCCCCCGCCTCCAAACCTCTGTCCACCCTTTACCCATCTCCCTCTTTCGCCCATTGTGTCTTAACCCTCCGCTTTCTTGCAGTTGTATCAACTGTCCCGCGGTCCTGCTCCACTGTTAGTGCTGAGCTGGGCTGAATGTGACCCCCCCCTCGGTGATGGGGAGCTCTGCTGGCTAAGGTGCGGCGCTGCTATCTGAGCTGCAGTGTGGGGGGGCTGTTTAGGGGTGAGAAAAGAAACAGCACCGCGTGGATGCCTCTCGGAGGTCGAGTAAATGCATTAAAGGGTAAGCAAACAGAGGAGGTAGCGGGGGCAGACGCTGTTTTTGGCAGTGGTATATTAAAAGCGGGGGCGGGGAGAGAGAGGGGCCAGCAGGATGCAAATCTGTCATAGCAGGTGCACGCTGAAAGAAACGTGTTAGAGGTTGAGCTACAGAGGAGAAGTCTCTCATTTAAGCCTATTTTTGTTAATGATAAGGACTTAAGGGTGCAGAATGACGCAGGGCAATAAGAAAGCAAGGCTGAGGTTATGTTTTACGCAGCTACTGTAACTTCTTTGAAATCCTGCGTCTGTAGATCCACGCCCTCCCTTCATCTTACACTCCTTCCCTGCTCTCCTCCCGTTTGTGAAACCCAAATCCACTCAAACGCGGCTTTGATCTGGGTAATAATCTGCACCACCCCCGCCCCCTCTCACCCCGTTCTCCCAGGCAGCCTTGGTGTGACCAGCCATGTGATAGCTGGGACCCCATCATTTCCCATTACCGTGCGGCTTAGTGCATCTTAGTCAGCGCCTCCTGCCTCGGACCCCTCAGCTCACTGTGTTGGAGGTCTGTTTACCCCGTGACTTTACGTTAATCTCCCCTCTAACTCCCAGCTAAACCTCTCAACCTTCATCGCCTCTCCTCTCCTCCATCACGGGCAGGGACGACGCCAAAATAGACATCTGAAGTACGAGGAAGAGTCACAGAAATGCGTTTTCCCATCACACACACTTGAAATAAGACCATAAATACCGTAATATTCTGTCATCGCCTTTATTAGTTGCTGTGCTAATTCGCCTTACCTTCCTGTCCATCCCTGTGGCCTAGTCTCTCTAAGCCCCCTGTTTCACATCTCCACAACACCACATTAGTTCCGCTCCCTCTCTCCCTCACTTGCCATTCACCTTTCCTCACGCCAACTCCTTAAAACAATTCCCCCTCCTCCTGACACATCTTGTACGCTGCATGTTCCCTGGCACATCATCACCTCATCCCTCAGCATCGTGCCCATTAGTGGAATCTGTCTGTCATCTCTTTCAGAGCTGACTTCTGTTTACACCTCCTCCTGGCGCATCATGATTCAGACACTGGGGTGCAGGTGATGGTGTCCACTGAGACGTGGACTCTGTCAGAAATGACGTAAATAGCTTTTTTTTTTTGCTCAACTGAGGAAAATTTCCCAAACTTTTACAATTTTCCTGGTCGGCAACATCTTTGTCTATCTCCTGTGAACTTAAATAAGCGAAAACTTTCTGAATGAGGTAATCAGTCCGTTCTATTCTACGCCACAATGACGTAAGGGACGGCGTGTTAATGATTCAGCACAGTGGGCGAAAGTTGAGATACCGATAACGGAAAAGATAGAGTGATGGAAATAGAAAGGGTCCCTCAATTAATCAGTCACTGGAGTCTCATTATTTCCATCTTTGAAGCTAGTGTCTCTCTGTGTGGAGACTATTCAGCTTTAAATTATTCTTCATCCCAGATTAACTCAGCTTCTTTGCCCCTGTTCGCGCAATTAAGACTTTCAGTTTCCCAGCATTCAGATAAAGCCACTCTCCAAGCATTTGGCAATCTTTCGAGTACCTGTGGTGTGATTTTATAGTTTCTCTTTTATTATTATTGCAGACAATGTAGGAATCTGTGGCTCCGGTCGGCCTGCCCGGTTCACGTCTGCACTGTTTGTGTTTGAAGCTACTTACTGTGCTGCGCAGTGCTCGCAGAGGGTCTCTGTGTTGAGAAGCCATTTCCCAGCGAGCTGACTGATGAAGTGTGGACGTGCGGCTGATTTAAGACTTCTTTCCGCACGTCTGTAGGTATACGGCACTCACCCCTTTCTCTCCATCTCCCTGTCCTCGCACATTCTCCCTCAATCCCCCCTTTTCTCAACCCTGCCTGATTCGCTCCCTGCAGGAGTTGGCTGTGTCTCTGACCCCAGGGCTGCATCATGCCTGGCCAACCTGTTTTTCTTGGAAATTCCAGTTGGCTGAGCTAGGCGTGGAGGATGGGATGATAATGGGGAGGAAAGGCTGTGCATATGTCCACTAGGCCTCGTGTGCATGAATGTGTCTTTAATGGACGCGCTACATCACTGACAACCTGGTTTACCAAGTGATTTTTGGGCCTTTATCAAGCCTGTCTTTAATCTGACACACTCCCCGCTGTGTGGCTGAGCCATCGCCGTCCACACCGACTGTCTTTGTTTGTGCTGAAATCAGAGGGACGAGGAAAACAAATGAGAGGGAACGTCGCCGACCCAATGGAACAATTAACTTTAATCCTCTCTCAAGGAAGTGATGAGAGCGGATGAAAAGCGTGTAGATCGAATAAAGGAAAAACAACAGTGAAAGATGATTGAAGCAGCCAAAATAGCTTAAGACCGAATGGTTTATCCCGAGAGAAACTTGGCTGCATTTTCAAAGCATGGCCAGGATTCTGGGTATCGGGCTCTGGTCCCACATGGATTGCGATTTAACAGGTGCTTTAGGAATCAAGACTGTGTTTTCTCACCACTTCCTCATATTCACCTCACATATGCAGAGTCAGGAAATTAATTTAACAAGGATAAGCTAGTTTTTCACCCCCTCAGGCTGTGTATGAATATGTAATTGTAGTGTCTAATATCCTCCCCCCACACATGTATGCATGGAGCCTTTTCGTGTCTCTGTGGCTCAATTAAGAAGAGCACTCATACTGTAGGCATGCAGTCATGCGAGTGTGTGTGCGTGTGTCTCCAGAGCAGACAAGGATGTTGGCCACCCAACCCTCACCAGAATAAAGTTAATCAATAGAATTCATTAAGATGTGATCGCTGTGACTGCAAGCTGACCATTCAGCAGTTTGCGTGTCACTACGAGTGCACAGTCTGCACAAGCATGTGCGTTTCTTTACGGGCGTGAGCTAATAACAGCATGTTTGTAGTAGAGCGTCTGAGTCTTTAAACTGCCATTACAGAACATGTGTAGCAGCTGCAGTTTGTGACCTGCGTGGTCCCGTATGGGCCCCAAGTTGTTTAACCCTCTCAACATTAAATTTGCTAACTGCGTTTAGTTTCATCTCGTAGTCGACCTCGATGCTAATGACAGACAGACCTCTCTCCATACGTTCCTCTCAACAGCCGCCAAGTGGCTGACCCATCTCTGACTCTGGCCCCGGTTCAGGCCCAGGTCAATCGGAGACTAATCCAGTTATCAAAGTCGCCCGTTACTCCGAACTGCACAATCAATTTAGCTGCATTGTCAGTCTGAGGTCGGACATTAGCAGCCGACAAGCTCCGGTGCATGTTGTGTGACCCTTACCATGCACATGACTGCCGAAACTTCACAAGGTCAAGGCCCGCACGTGTTGCAATGTGCAACACTGTAGCTCAAACCGGAAAGATCATGTAATGAAATACACATGATGTTTAGTGATACACTATTACTGTTAGATGGCGGAGATCTTGTTTTACAGATGACTGCATTCACTCCAAGGATAAACATCTGTATTCAAGCAACGGTGCTGAGGTATCAGCAGGGGAGGCAAGAACACCTTCACAAACATGTAGATGTTAGAGGATCGTGGAATAGCAATGCCTTATGGAGCTACAGAGCATAGTATGATCAGCAATGTTCACAGGGTCACGCCAATTCGACAAGCCTTTATGGGAGCTGAGAACTACAGCCTTGCCGCACGCAATTTGTTATTATTATTAAAGTTTCTATCACTATTGAGAGTACAACAGGCCTCTCTTTTTATGTCAGCGTCAACATTGCCAAACTTGTGAAAATAAAATCGCAAGTTTGTCTTTACTTGCTGACAAAGTTGCTACTTGGCCAACCAATTTGAACAGCCTTTTTAACTATCTCACATGTGATGGACATCTGGTTTAGTGTTCATTTGCATTTTTTCCCCATTTATGGGATCTCAGTTTGTCTGGAGAGATTTATATTTGTACAAGTTTGAGTGTTTATCTGAGAGACAAAAACATTCATAAGAGTCTGGTCTGACTTAATTTGTGCATTAGATTATCCAGTGACTATGTAGGGCTGTTTGACCTGATTCACATAAATGTCACTTGCTTTGTCTTGATTAGGCAATTTTGGTGAGTCCAGATTGAGTACAAACCCCCACTTGTGTTTTCTCTTAAATCTAGACACAAGAACGACACTAATCCTATTTGAAGCGATCCCCCAGCACTGAGTATTAAATGGCTTGTTATTTGATTAATTACACCAAACAAGAATTCCTTTTAAATCACCCTTTTCAATCTTGTTTTAAAATATCAGCTAGACTTCTTTTAATATATCTTATCAACACAAAATTACTCACACCAAATTTGCTCATGTCAAGTAAAATAAAATAGTGAGTGAGTGTTTACAGCAGGCCTGTCAGTAGTTTACTTATTTAACCTAAACTTGCTTTCACCCTTAAGACAACTAAGACACACTTACACACACACACACACACACAGACACACACACCAGGACTTCAAAGTCAAATTATTATATTTTCTACTTCTACTGTCTGACCTGTGCAGACAGCTTAGAAAACTGTGCATGCAGACTCACATGGGCCCTGTGGTTTGAAGCCGAGGCGCCTCGCTGCAGTCCAACAACTATCAGAGTAACCCAACACCAGATGTAAGCTCAGAGCTCGGTGGGTGCTCCCGCTATCTTTTATTATTGTCACTTCCCCAAGGTGGAGGTCTCTAGCCACATGACCTCAAGGAAAACAAAGTGAAGAGAGAAAAACTTCACAGGCAGACAGCGGACTCGGGCTTGAAAAAGTCGAGCCGATGTGGAAAGACAATACAGCTGTTCTATGTGTTGATCTACAAAAAAACAAACAGGATTAAAACCCCTTTTGTCGCCTCACACAGATTTTCGATTCCCTGTAATCAATACCGCCTCACTTTCCGTTTCCATTTTCCATTCCATGGGGCAGAGATAACAGGTGTTAACAGGCCTGTTTTGTCAGCAATGCATTCACGTTCATTCACGGGTGACCTGCTACATACATTCGCACACAAAAAAACTCGCCTCCAGGGGTCAAGGAAAGAGAGGCGCAGCTGGAAGTTTGGCTCACCTTTGACCCTTAAGACTCACATTGATTTGATCACACACATGCCACACACATGTGCGCAGACACGCACTTTGCCGCCATGACCCCTCTTCCCCGACAGTGATATTTCCAACTGAGCCCTGGCTCGGCCCAGGATCATGACTGGGTACCGTGGTTCAGTCCTTCCCAATAAAACCCTGCATACTTATAATGATAAACACACTCTGCCTTATTATTGTGAGCCTCCCACATTGCTTGCGTGTTGGTTTACAGATCAAGAAATAAAATGACACTGAAACGTAAATGTTTACACGGAGAAAATCAGGCTTCGACTCGCCTGGAAGCTTGAGTGCATCAAAAAGGAGCCTGCTGCTCCACAGAGGGGAACTTGGTTTCAATCAGATTTACTTTTTAAACCCGTGATTTAGTTTGAATTGGAAACATGTCAGTGTAGAATCCTTTAACTCAAGTTTGGCAAGATTTATTGTGTTCTTAGCCCCGAGGCCGAGATAGTAATAGATAAATAATGTAATAAGTCTTTGAGTTAAAAGCTTCCATGTGGCATCTCATGACAATGCCCTAACCGCGGCATCGCTAGAGGCGTATGATACAAGGAGTCACTGTGGCAATGACAAATTATTTTTGGAGGTTACCTCTGTGTTTGTATGAGGTCAGCCATTTTTATCTGCCATGTTTTGAGCTCACGGTGCAGGGTGGAAAGTGGCAGAGAGAAACCTTTGCGGCTTTTCGATGATTCATGTTTAGGTTCTCTGCTCCAACAAGTGTTCACCTCGCAACAAAATGTCACAGGCCTTATTTTGCCCCAAAATTTCCACGCTGGATTGATGTTTTACCACCCAGTTGTGTTTACAAAATATAATCCTGAAAAAAACAGAATTTGATGTTTCACATTAGACAGAGCTCTTTGAGCGTGTAAACCCAAGAAATCCAGTAACTACTGCGTGCTTTCAGTGTGGTTGGCATTATTGATGGGGACAGCAATGATCAACAGTGTGAAACCACTGTAATTCAATAAATGCTAATACTGAATCATGGGCCAAGTTTGGTTCAAATATTTGGCAGTGTGTCAGAGCAACCAAGTCCCCGTCGCTGGGCGACAAACACACATCGTCCTCCATCTGCAGAGCGTCCAGCACCACCGAAGATGGGTTTACACTGGAGTTAACTGAACGTGTGGTGCATCTCATGCACACATATCCTTTAGTGCTTGGCAGGGATTCATTATTTAAAGTCTTCACGAGAACAGGTCAGCCAAAACCACATTATGGGGCTGAAGTCTGGTGTTAATTAATTGACCTCCATTGTCCGTGGTGGACGTGTTGACTGATGAGGCCGTGATAGAACTGTCCCGTGGTCTCAGAGATCACATCCAGGAAGCATGACTAAATGGGCGGGGGCCATAGAGGCTTAGAGACACTATTTTGGTTTAGTGGAGCGAAGCCGTGCAATCAACAGGGATAAGCCTGAACCTTTGTGCAGCAAGTTTAGAAGGTATTGTGTGTAGGTCTATTTGTGTATCAAGTACAACCACGTTGTTGAGAGGACAGGAGCTTTTTGGATAATGGCGCCAGTTTGGCAAACTTTGTCTAAACATCTCAGTCTAGTATAGTGACGGTACTGACAGAGTTACTATTTACTCTAGAATTAGAATAAAAAAATGCACTCAGAAAAGGTAAACAAGAGGAAAACAGCTGATTCTTTTCAGCAGCACGTACCGTATTTACTCTTGGGCCAGCGCTTGGAGCTGATGTCCTTTCTGAACTTTGGTAGGTTTGATATCAAAATCTCATGTCGAATATATCAGACATCTGGAGGAAGTTGACAGTGACTTTCTCCAGTCCTTTAGCAGCTGCCTCCATGACAGATTGTTCAAATCACACCTATTGATTTCCTCTTTTGTGCACTTTTTGCTCCCACAGATGGACCGATCAATACCCATAATCAGAACTGCTCTCTGTGCCTGCCCAGGGAGCACACATAAACACACGTATAGATTGGGTGTCATAACACAATATTTACCAATTTGCAAATCCCTCAAACGGAAAAACATCAGAGCAGATGAGATTGTTCTTGTGTGCCAGTACAAACCTACCCCCTCGTGAACCCTTCTCCCTCCTTCTTTGTCCATGCAGACATGTTTTGAAAATAAAACAGAAATTAGAAACAATAACTATCAGCATGATGCTAACTCTCAAATTCCACACACCCGCTCTTAGCACTATAACTTAACACAGTCACACGCTCGTTAAGAGCAATTGAAATCCTGTGGTGTCCCAGAGGAGGAACAACAAAACAGATTCCCCACCCTCTCACCCTCTTTGTCATGTTTGAATTGGATAAACCACTGAAAATCCCCAAATTTACACACATATATACACAAATACACACTCAGACAGACACACATCTGCTCCAATCCTGGGAGAAACGTTACAGCAGAAACAAGAATGCATCATCCTCAACACATAATGCTGTTTTAGTCCTGAGGCCATCGTGGGCTGCTCGCACTCAATCATTCATCCTCTCATTCATCCAAAAACCCAACAGTTAGGATCGTCTCAGACAGTCTGAGGTCCAGCTCCAGTCTGTGCATCTGCGCTCTCTCACTCCTTAATTACTGTTTTCCCTTTATCTCTAGAGCAAAATTACATCTGGAAGACAATAAGTGACTATCATCGCCCGCTTTATATCACAGACCTTGTTGTGTAAATCACAGATGATGCCCTGGGGGGGGACTGCTCCTTCATGCGTTTTGTTCTGTCTGTTTCGTCTGCCTTTGCTTCACTTTTGAGGACATAAAACAGAGCAGTTGCTCCGTTCATCAACAATTGCGCAGCGCTGAGCCTCATTAAGCTCGCACATGTCTGAGTTTGATTGCTGACCAAGGATCATTTAAAAGGCCGCTATGTTGATTTCCCTAATTTTGCTTTAAAAAAAAAAACCCTGCTTCTGAGCTGATGTCAAAAACTCTTGATAATTGTGGGCCATATTGCCTCCATTTCTAACGCTGCATCTATAGGGAGTTTATTTCATCTCCGTGGGTGGCGCAACGTGCAAAGTCGCCCTCTGACTTTGACACTTGACCTCAAGCTCCTCATTAGCCTCCCTGTTAGCAGATAGAGACAATAAAACCACTGGCATTTCACAGAAATGCAGATCTGTTGCTTGCAGCTGCTGCGCCAGCCAGCATGAGTCTGGACGGAGAGACGGGGTTTAAACGGCTATAAATATTTAACAGTAAGTAAAAAATAGGGCTGATTTCTGCACTGATTAGTCCAGCTGTCAGTCAGGGCCCGCAGGATTCACTTTGAAAGGAATCTCTCAAAGGAAGGGGTGACAGCCGGTGGCACAGACACCGCATTTACAGTAGAGCGGCACACACACACAAGGGTTAAGAGTTGCCACATTGCAGGGCTTTGCACAAGATAGTATCACTGCCATCTAAATCCCCTGCGCCTCTTATCAGTGGTCGGAGTCCAGTAAGATGATGTCATCCCTCATTGTGCGCCTCCATCCTTCTGTCTATCCCTGTAACTGGCTCTTTATCGCCCTCCGTCTGCACCTCTATCCTCCATTCACCACTCACTCCTTCCCCTCTTCAACCTGTTTTTCAGCAAAAGCACGACAACGGTCTCTGCGTAGACCCATCGAGCTGACGATGACAGACCTACACTGCAGGGCCAGGGATTTCTAGCATCGACCCGACCGTGCCAGCATTGATTCGTATTCCAGTTGTACGTCTCAAGGGTTTTTTTTGTTTGAACATGTCTGGAGGCTAAAACATCTCACATTGAGCTGGAAGAAAACAGACATAAATGTGAGACGTTCAGCTTTGGAACAGCCTGAACAACGACTCATGTGTCCTTTAACATGAGATGCAACCCAAAGATAAACTTCCTAACACACACCATATGTTAAACTCCGCGGGCGAAAGCTGCAACTCTACGGTGTAGTTTACTGTGTAGCTCTGAGTGAGGAACATCTGCACATGTGCCCCGCTGTGTGTGCGTTTGTGGGAGAGCGAAGGAAAAAGAGGCACATGTAGTGTAGTGGCCATCATGCCTTATTATGTTCATTAATATTAGCATTCTTTCTTCCAAATATAGAAGTCAATCTCTCTTGCTCCATCTCTTTCACCTCCCTCCCCTTCTCTTCCCTTCAGTGGTTTGATGTTCCTAATCATTTCCAGCCGTGAACTCCACATGAAAGACAACAAGCACTTGCCGTAATAGGGTGCTGAAAGAACGAGCGAGAGAGAGGACAGAAAAGAGAGGGGGGTACGCTAGAAAAGAAGGGGAGGTCAAGGGAGGAATGGAGATTGAAGGAAAAGAGAGATGAAGCCTTGGTCCTCCTCGTTCCCATTTCAAGGTCTCATGTTATCATTAGCCCTGCCTTTTGTTCCTCTGCCAAACTATTTCCCCCCTCTCCCACCTTCTCCTCTCTGCTCTCCCTCCCGGCCATATATCTTAATTGTACCCACAGTGCCTCAACTCATTGGCAACAGAGAGGGAGAAATTGATTTGGAGACCTGAGAATGCCTAATGTGAGGATTGCAGCTCGCTGGAGAGCAAAGGAATGTGTCGGTGGAAAAAGAGCAACAAAGTTAAATGAACGTTTCAGCTCTGTCCGACACTCCAACACAGTTATTGCCTTTAAACCCAGACTCTGAATTCAGTTTGTTGCAAATAACTTCAGCTTGTGTGTAATTATCCAACAATGATGCATTCAGTTCACGAGCTCCAGGTCTACCATGCTCTTTTATGGTCATTGCTGCTCCTTTAAAGGATAATTCAGGTTTATTACAACGTGGGTCTAATTTTCATAGTTTCTGGCATCTGTTATCCATCCATCCATCCATCCATCTTCTTCCGCTTATCCGGGGCCGGGTCGCGGGGGGAGCAGTCTAAGCAGGGACGCCCAGACCTCCCTCTCCCTGGACACTTCCTCCAGCTCTTCCGGGAGGATCCCGAGGCGTTCCCAGGCCAGCCGGGTGACATAGTCACTCCAGCGTGCCCTGGGTCTTCCCCTGGGTCTCCTCCCGGATGGACATGCCCGGAACACCTCCCTAGGGAGGCGTCCAGGAGGCATCCGATTCAGATGCCCGAGCCACCTCAGCTGGCTCCTCTCGATGTGGAGGAGCAGCGGCTCTACTCCGAGCTCCTCCCGGGTGACAGAGCTCCTCACCCTATCTCTAAGGGAGCGCCCCGCCACTCTGCGGAGGAAACCCATTTCAGCCGCTTCTATCCGGGATCTCATTCTTTCGGTCATGACCCAGAGTTCATGACCATAGGTGAGGGTAGGAACGTAGATCGACCGGTAAATCGAGAGCTTCGCCTTTTGGCTCAGCTCCTTCTTCACCACGACGGACCGATACAGTGACCGCATTACTGCAGCCGCTGCACCGATCCGCCTGTCGACCTCTCGCTCCATCCTTCCCTCACTCGTGAACAAGACCCCAAGATACTTGAACTCCTCCACCTGAGGCAGGGGCTCTCCACCGACCTGAAGAGGGCATTCCACCTTTCTCCGGTCGAGAACCATGGCCTCGGACTTGGAGGTGCTGATTCTCATCCCAGCTGCTTCACACTCGGCTGCAAACCGCCCCAGTGCATGCTGGAGGTCCTGGCTCGAGGGAGCCAATAAGACAACATCATCTGCAAAGAGCAGAGATGAGATCCCATGACTCCCGAACCGGACCATCTCTGGCCCCCTGCTGCGCCTAGAAATTCTGTCCATAAAGGTGATGAACAGAACCGGTGACAAAGGGCAGCCCTGTCGGAGGCCTACATGCACCGGGAACAGGCCTGACTTACTGCCGGCCATGCGAACCGAGCTACTGCACCGGTCATACAGTGACCGCACGGCCCTCAGTAGAGAGCCCTGGACCCCGTACTCCCGGAGTACCCCCCACAGGACACCACGAGGGACACGGTCGAAAGCCTTCTCCAAGTCCACAAAACACATGTGGACTGGATGGGCAAACTCCCATGAACCCTCGAGCACCCTGTGGAGAGTATAGAGCTGGTCCAGTGTTCCACGGCCGGGACGAAAACCGCATTGTTCCTCCTGGATCCGAGGTTCGACTATTGGCCGAACTCTCCTCTCTAGCACCCTGGAATAGACTTTCCCCGGGAGGCTGAGGAGTGTGATCCCCCGGTAGTTGGAACACACCCTCCGGTCCCCCTTTTTAAAAAGAGGGACCACCACTCCAGTTTGCCACTCCAGGGGCACTGTTCCCGACTGCCACGCGATGTTGCAGAGGCGTGTCAGCCAGGACAGCCCTACAACATCCAGTGACTTGAGATACTCAGGGCGGATCTCATCCACCCCCGGAGCCTTGCCACTGGGCAGCTTGCGAACTACCTCAGTGACTTCGGCTTGGGTGATGAATGAGTCAACCTCTGGGTCCTCAGCCTCTGCTTCTTCTAGAGAAGGCGTGACGGTGGGATTGAGGAGATCCTCGAAGTATTCCTTCCACCGGCCAATGATGTCCCCAGTCGAGGTCAAGAGCTCCCCACTTCCACTGTAAACAGTATTGGTGGGGCACTGCTTCCCCCTCCTGAGGCGCCGGACGGTTTGCCAGAACTTCTTCGAGGCCGACCGATAGTCCTTCTCCATGGCCTCCCCGAACTTTTCCCAGGCCCGGGTTTTTGCTTCTGCAACTGCTCGCGCTGCCATCCGCTTGGCCCGTCGGTACCCGTCAGCTGTCTCAGGAGTCCCCCGAGCCAACCAGGCTCGGTAGGACTCCTTCTTCAGCTTGACGGCATCCCTTACTTCCGGTGTCCACCACCGGGTTCTGGGATTGCCGCCGCGACAGGCACCGGAGGTCTTACGGCCACAACTTTGAACAGCCGCATCCACAATGGAGGTGGAGAACATGGTCCACTCGTGCTCCACGTCTCCAGCCTCCCTCGGGATCAGGTCAAAGCTCTCCCGAATGTGGGAGTTGAAGACCTCCCTGACAGGAGATTCTGCCAGGCGTTCCCAGCAGACCCTCACGATGCGCTTGGGTCTGCCAAGTCTGTCCAGCTTCCTCCCCGGCCAGCGAACCCAACTCACCACCAGGTGGTGGTCGGTTGATAGCTCAGCCCCTCTCTTTACCCGAGTGTCCAACACATACGGCCGGAGGTCAGATGATACGGCTACAAAGTCGATCATTGATCTCCGGCCTAGGGTGTCCTGGTGCCATGTGCACTGATGGACGCCCTTATGCTTGAACATGGTGTTTGTTATGGACAAACTGTTACTGGCACAGAAGTCCAGTAACAGAACGCCGCTCGGGTTCAGATCGGGGAGGCCGTTCCTCCCGATCACGCCCCTCCAGGTTTCGCTGTCATTACCGACGTGAGCATTGAAGTCTCCCAGCAGGACGATGGAGTCTCCGGTTGGAGCACTTTCCAGTACTCCTCCCAGGGACTCCAGGAAGCCCGGATATTTTGTGCTGCTGTTCGGCCCGTAAGCCGAAACAACAGTTAAGGTTCGGCCCCCCACCCGAAGGCGGAGGGACGCGACCCTCTCGTTCAGCGGGGAGAACTCCAACACATGGCGGCTGAGCTGGGGGGCTATAAGCAAGCCCACACCAGCTTGCCGCCTTTCACCGTGGGTAACTCCAGAGTAGTAGAGAGTCCAACCTCTCTCGAGGATTTGGGTTCCAGAGCCCATACTATGTGTGGAGGTGAGCCCGACTATCTCTAGCCGGTACCGCTCCACCTCCCTCACGAGCTCAGGCTCCTTCCCCCCCAGCGAGGTAACATTCCATGTACCTAGAGCCAGATTTGTCGCCCTGGAACCATCACCATCTGTTATGTCAGTAATAATAAGATTGTGCTCCCCAAGTTAACTCCTGAGATCTGGAAATGCTGTGACGCTCCTAAAAATAAATCAGATGGGGTATGAAGCAGTGAGCCATTGTGGTAAACAATCAACACACAGGGAAAAAAAGTTCAGTTTGATCACAGAATAAGGAAACTAGACCAAGAATCAGCGGGACTGCAGTCTTTAAAGCCATAGAAATGGTGGCCAAAATAAATAAAGCATCATCCAAGTTACAATAAACCATAATCACTATTTAATGCTCCATCTTTTGGGACCTAACATTTGCATTAATGTTATGTAGGATTGTCCTTGGCCTGCTTGACCTCAGAGCTGACTGTCTTCTAAATATCAGAGGAAGAGCAGATTAGTTTAGGACAACTCCTCTGTGTTTTCTGACTATGAAAGCCTATAGAACCTCTCTTCCGCCCTTCTCTCTTTCATGAGAAGCTGTAAAAGTCCGGAGCCGCGGCAGAACTGCAGCTGCGTCCGAGAAGCTGTGCGCAGACTCCCTGTGACACCAACTGATGTTTTACAGAGACAGACTGCAGAGAACAGCAGGATCCACCTGGACCAGCGCCCACATCTGGAGAAGATGAGCATAGAAGGGAGGAAGGGAGAGAGGAGATTACAGCACAGCAATGAGGGGAGAAGGCCATAAGTGAAACGACCGGGAGAAGGGCAGGGAGGGAAAGGGGTGAACAAGGACAAAAGCCTGAAAAGACATAATCCAGTGCAGAGGAACAAGTCAGCTGATGCCACACTCGTCATTCATGACGGTCCTCCAGTGCAGTTAGGTGCTGCTTGTTAATCTGCACAGAGAGAAGACCAGTCCTGCCCTGCAGCATTAAATACCACTGACAGATGCCTCAGGGGTGACCTGTGTGTATGTGTGAGCCTGCAGTTGCAGAAAGGAAAGGGTTAGGTGTGTGTGTGCGTGCGTGTTTGAGCTCTAAGTGGAACCTTGGAGAGCCATCCACCCAAGTATCCGCAGAAGCAAAATGAGGGAGCACACAATGGAGGGAGGCTAAGTGGAACGGTAGAGAGACAGAAAAAGAGAGTGGTTGTGAAGAAGAGTGAGGCAAATGAATGATGAGGTCTGGATCTTTGCTAATGCTCCAGTGAGTGATCACTCCTCTACTGTCCCAGCCAGGGATGAATGGCTCTCCACGGACAAAAAGCTCCGGGCCGGAGTCCTGGCTGAATCCGATACTCGGCACGCTCTTCCTGACTGTTTTTCACATAGTCTTTACTAGGCTGACGGGTGCTGTGTGAGACTGAGGCTGTGTCTTTTAACAGATATATAGTAGTCGGTCAATGCACTACACGATGGGTAAATCAAAGGGCTCTATGAAAATCTTAAACTGAATGCATCCTGGATGAATTTATGTTGCTTGTATTACGAGTTCAGATGGTTGGCAGATGCCTCACTGAGGCAATGCATTTGATGATTCTTCAGCTGATAAATGCTCTGAAAAGCCAGTGCATAACCCAAAAGTCAAAAAGGAAACTCCGCAACAGCTACTAATGGAGTTTAAATGATACTCCTGCAGGTCAGTTGTCATTCACATGGACTAATCAGACACTTTTGAGCCATGTCAGTGTCATATGAGTGTGGCTCTTGTATGAAAAGTTTGGAAATGGCTGACGTTCCCTTGGCCGATCATGCAGATTCCTACATATTTTTACTGTGGCTGCACAGTCAAGAAAAAACCTTAAACAGGAAAAACACTGAATGTCATAATTTGCAAATCTTTTCTGACATCTACTCAGTTGAAACTGTATATTAATTTTACCATCTGGAAGACTATGGAAAACAATTTGAAGTCAGCACAGTTTTAGGTTTTTATTCGTACAGATTCACGACATTTGGCAATAAAGTTGACACATCGAAAAGATCTTTTACGGCATTTTGGAATTTTACAGTGGAACACAATAAACATATGAATGTCACCTTGTTTTTCCGTCGTAATAGTTATAGATTTTGCTGGAGTCAATCTGAGGTTGTGCCCTCTCTGATTTTAGTTACCTTAGTCTGCTGTCATCGATGCGTTTCCCACCGCGAGTGTTTACCAAATGTTTTCCCCGCATGCTGCTGCATTTTGCGATCCCATCAGGTGGGGATATCGCAGCGGCCACAGAAAAGAGCCACAATGGTGGTTTTGCACGTTTAAGCCCATTAACTGCAAATTGTGTGTACTTAGCCTTACAGCACACCATTTGCCAAAACGAACCACACTGCAGGCGCTGACCACCTTCCAGGCAGCCACTAGGTTCAGCTCATGCCTGTGAAACCGCCCTTATGGCCCTCTAATAAAATAATGACCAGCATAGGATGGGATTTTTCTCATTCCTTCGCTGCAGTTCATATCTGCGAATGTGGCATCATGCAAAACAGCTTAGAGTGAGTAATGGCGCGCTGAAGAGGTTCAGTCCAAAGGTCTAGACCAGGAGGCTTTAGACCATTACAAAAACACGCTGGCTGAACCTCTGACCCCACAGGCCTTCTAACTACTCGACCACCCTGTCGTCGGTGCACCCACGTCCAAAAGATCTGGCAGAGTGTGAAAGATCTGCACAGTTTTTTTCAACACGGAGACGCAAGCACACACTCAGCAGTGAGAGGGATTTAGATGTTGAAAGGTGCAGGCTGTTGTGCATGTGGCGGGATGCGGACGTGTGTTTATCACGGCTGGATGGAGCGGGATGAGGAATAGGTGTGTCTGGCAGTCTGGTCACGAAGCAGACAACAGTCTGTGGCGGGGGAGGAATTCCTTCCTGGCAAACGCCTTCATCTGGAATACCAGATCTCTTGATTTAAGATGACATGTTGAGTGTCTGTGTTTGTGTTTACCAGATCATCTCAGAGGCTTGAAAGGCATCGCTGTGATGTTTTTTGGGTTTTTTTTTTTACTCGAGATAAGAGATGCTTCTGCACCAGAGCTGTGAGTTTTTGCTATTGATTCAGTTTGATGTAACTGGACACTAGCGCTGAGCTGTCAAACTGACTGACCGGAGGGAAATGTACTGATGACAGCGCTGAGGCTTACAAGCTTTTATCTTTTTAGCAGGGTTGATCTGAGCTTCCTTTAAAGCCGTTGTCCATGTGCACCGATGTATTGTGCACATTTTGCCACGTTCTAATACAGCATTTCAAGTCTTGAGGCAACATAACCGCTGTATATACACTGCACTGTATGTGGTGAGTTAAGAAAACTCAAATCATTACATCTTTTATTTTATAGTTCCCAAGGTTTCCATTAAAGCTTGCTTGCACAGGCCTTTTCTTAGCACAGTACAACCTTGTGTTTGTCTTGCATATTTTTTCCAGCATGAACAATCCATACCATACTGCCTAGCATTTCTTTTTCTACAGATCTTAGAGTGTGTGTCGAATCGATGCCCTGCTCTTCTTGTTCCCAGAGTCGACCCAAACCTTTTTTCCAGTCCGAGCATCCTTTCAAAACCTCTTCCAAGAGCATATCGTATATCTACCAAACCCAGTCATATCCAGGCTAAAACACACTCCCTGTTTTTTTGTTTGTGGGCTAACGCAGACTTTCTGGGATAAAGACAGAGGCGACGATGAAGTCAGCCTCTGACCAGGTGGGCGGTCATGCCTGTTGGGGCGTCTTTAATTAGATTTAGTCAGAAAGGATGGGGTCATCACATATGTATGCAAGTGTCTGAGTGTGTGCGAGCATGTATGCGTCTGTCCAGCTCTCATCACCACAGGTGGCTAATCCATCACAGACAGTCAGTGAGATATGAGGAACAACCAGACGTGAGCTGAGATCCCAGAGATAGTGTTAGTCTCAACACTGTGCTCCGTAGGAAGTTCGAGCAATGATCTAGAATTCCCAGCTGTAAACACTGACCACATAGGTACAGTATGACCTCCCAAAAGCCACAGCTGTCTAGCCAAGGTAAAACTACGTCTAAAAGCCTTGAAGGAGCTGCTCTATTATTCCCACGTTTTAATATCCTATAGGAGTAACAGTTTGCATCGAGATGGTGTCTGTGTGCCTGTAGGTACATGTAATGGTAAAGACATGTGTTGGTGGGACGGAAGGAAGGTCAGTGCCGGATATCTGCCACGGTGGTCCCAGTGCTCTGCAGGGGTCAGGGTTAGAGGGAGTTCAGGTGGAGGTTTTAAGCGTACGATGGAATCATTACACTACAGGCTTAAGAAATCTGTCTTTTCTTGTCTCAACCCATTCTGGGGAAATCGATCAGGCTGGGAGTGAGAGTGCACCTGCATCTTGAAAAAGCTGAACCGTATGAGAGTATTTAAAAAGTGGATTTTGAGAATAATGCATTGATGTTTCTTATGGATGTAGTCATAGTGCAGTCATTTTATTGAGTTAAGTCAAGTTTTCTCTTGAAAATGAATGCCATTAGAGAAGATATAATTTCTTCCTTAAAAAGGGAACTTTCCACTTATTTATTCTGAATTCTTCAAAAAATCACATGTTCATATTACAACATATTTGAAGTCTCAGAGGATATGACAGTGACCATAAATCCAATTATCTGCACTTTCAGTCTTATTTTAATGATCATTGTGTATTATCACTCATAGAATTTTATTGCCTGACGTTTAATGTGCCATAAAATATCATTCATTGTCAGATGAAGTGCATGCAAACATAAAATTGAAACTACTGTAAAAGTTTCTAAGAAAGCAAACACATGAGCTATCCCACTGTTTCATTAAAGAGTCTGTAGGACAGAGAGGCAATGATGTAATGAGGCCTCCTGGATCTTGGCTTGCCTCAAAGGCTCGGAGATCTGAGGCAGAATGCTACTTTTAACAAGCACCATAAACGCCACCAAACAATGTTATGGACCAGTGTAAAACTTCACTCAGAGGCAGGACCCCAGAGCTTTGAGGGACATTTCCCTTTTGTGTTTGTGGAGGAAATCTTTGTTGTATTATGGGATTACTGGATGTTTTAATAGAGTTAGTCACAGCATACAATTTGTGTTTGCGTGTATGGTTTTTGTTTATGCGCCTGTGTGTGTCCTGCAGAAAGGAGGTTAAGCAGGCGAGACAAAAGAGGTCAAGAGCCAGGGTCAAAACCTTTGCCTCTTGCAAGTCTTTGAGTAAACAGTTGGAAGTCTACTGAGGGAGAAATATGGAGCATCAATTCATGACTGAGGTTCATTCATTCATTCATTAAATCACTCACTATGGACCCACCGCTGTCCCAGGAGTCTGCTGGAGGATATCCTACCAACGCAAACAGGGTGAAGTCTGGGAATACACCCTGAACAGGTCTCTAGAGCATTCATTTGCTCACCTAGGGACAACTTAGAGTCTCCAATCACCCGAAACATGCTTGTTTTTGTACTGTGAGACAAAAGTGGAGTATCTGGAGGAAGCCCACACAGGCATGAGGAGAACATGCAAACTCCACACAGAAAGGCCCTTGATCCGAAGAGGATTCAAACCTGGGATCCACAAGGCCGCTATTTTGTCGCGTGGCAAAGATTCGTGACTTAGGTGTTCTTTTTAAGTGGATTTCACACTCACCCACTCTAGTGTCTCATTTAAATGCCAATTAAAAAACAATTTGTGTCACTTGACCTTCTAAGCGTCTTGCGAGTGTTGCAGTTGACCCCTAATCCAAACTCTCTTCTTCTATTTTCTCTTCTTCACTCTTCAGCCTCAGCCTTTCATTACTTCACTCCTTCCCTCCCCCACCTTCTCCTACTAAAGGTTACCTGTCAGTTCCCTCCCTCTGTATGCATAATAATGCAGCACCACCTGTCTCTTTGCCAGTTTCTCAAACACACCACGGGGGACATCTTTCCTCCCCTTCTTCTTTTCTTTTCATACCCTATATCTGTGATCTATAAAGGAGAATTGCTCTCACAGATGCTCGGTTTTTATAGTACCCTGGAAATCATAACAAGTAGTGCTATGGTGTGTGATATTTGGACAAGTGCAGCTGTATGAGCCTGTGAGATGACTGTATTACGGGACATTATTATGATAACAGAAAGGCCCTTGGCTCATATATTATAATCATGACACATGTAGGTTTTCATTCACGCTGATTTCTGGACCTGCTGGGTGTGCTCATGTGAAGCTTTGTGAAATCCCTGCGTCTCACAGGCCATTTGGCACAGCTGGACCGTCCGTGTCTTACCTCACGTCTCTTCTCCCACAGGTGTCAGCCACAGATGAGGATCGTGGTTCTTTTGGCACGATATCCTACACCCTGGGCTCTGCCTCTGGAAGCACTGTGCCGACCCTCTTCACCGTAGACAAGGAGTCTGGGCAGCTCTGCACCCACATGGCTCTGGACCGGGACGAGGGGTCCGACAAGTTTGACTTGACTGTCACTGCAACAGATGGAGTAAGTGTGCATGAAGCAATCCTGAAAATAAGATATTTATTTCTATATTTCCCTCTCTAGTAAGAATTACACAAGATACAACCGACATGGTTAAATGGTTATGATAAAGCAGCTAGCACTAGCTAGCTACACCTAAAAGCGTTCGGATACAGCTCAACAAGGTACCAATAATAGCGATCTGTAACATTTTAATCATTTTAGAGTTGTTAGGAGATGCATTGTCTTTTCTTTTTCTTTTTTAAGACATTTTATCGGTTTATTTCTCCATGCTAAGCTAAGCTATTTGGCTTCTGCTGGTTGCCTCAGTTTTACTGTACAGAGATGAGAGAGGTATTGATCTTCCCATTCAGCTCTCGGCAAGAAAGCACATGAACGCATTTCCTTCAAGCGTTTTTATCTTCTTCATGTAATTGAATTGGAACTGAAAAAGACAAAAACATCAAGCAAGGTTAAAGTCAAAGCAATATGTCTAGAGAGTGACGTACCGCTCACAGATTGTAACTTGCCTCCCGATCAAAGGAAAATTAAAGATGTACGCAGCTTCCTTCGAATAAATCGAATCAGAGAGACATGTTTGAAGACGACAGCGTCCTGTCTCTTAATGTGCGTCCTCAGAAAAATCCAAGGGGAACCGCAACGGCATGGCAAAGCCATCAGGAGCAAATGGGGTGGGGACAAAGGTAAAGAAGTAGGAAAACAGATCCATTTAAACAAATAAGCTTTGACTGTGGGATATATTAAGTTAACTATCATGCCTTACCTGAACGTGTTTACACGCTCTTAACTCTGGCAATTTCCCAGTAGATCCATGCACATTGAAAGTGTCTGTTAATCACATTGGATGCACTTTAACAGCAATTGTGACTCCGCATAAGGTGCCGTAAAGCATTCAATCTCTTGTGTATACTTGAGTTACATGAAGAAATAGAAAACTGTCCACAACAATTGCTCTTAATGTGTTCTTATTAGATGAAGTAGTGGTAATGTTCAGGGTTTTTATTCTCTTTATTTATTTAGTTCAGTTCAACATTGAATTCGAGTCTATAATTTACCATCCAACCCCCACAGCGCATCTTCTCTCCCAGCCCCCCCAGCACATTCCCAGCCCAATTCAGCTGGTGTCTGTTCCCTCCGTCTCGACTATCCCTGCTTTTAATGGGCTCGTAAAACTAAGCCCGCAGATACAGTGTAATGAGTGCAAACTCCTCTCCTCGCTGACAAATGCATACTACAGTTGATTGGCTCCATATTTCAGCGGATCTTCAACAAAAAAACTTACTCCTTTTACAGCTGCTTTGTCTTAACAGTGTGACATAAATCTATTGTCGCAGTTTCATCACATGAGTGCCGTGAACTGATGCTTTTCACCAACGGCTACGAAACAAATTGAATGTTGTCTCAGGAGATATACAGTGCAGGAGAAGAGAGAGGATGTGGTTTAACTATTTTTGTAATTTAGCCTCCCTTTGTCTCAACAGGCCACTCAGTTTAAGTCCTTTATACCGTGTGTGCCAGCTCTGTTGGTGCAGCCTCGCCTACTCTGCTAAAATTATACCTAGATGCAAAAATCTTAAATCAAAGCTAACCCGACGAATCTTTGTTTCTCTTTTTTGCGTCACAGGGTGGTCTGAGCTCAGTGGCTCGTGTGCGTGTCTCAGTGGTGGATATCAACGATAACCGGCCGGCTTTCTATCCAGTCCTCTACACGGTCAGTCTGAGTACCCACAGTGCCCCGGGAACCTCGGTTGCCAAGGTAACAGCCAACGACCCAGACGCTGGGGAAAATGGCAGGGTGACCTACAGCACAGTGCCTGGAGGAGGCTCCGCTTTCTTCACCCTCAACAAGGACACAGGTGTGTGCAACAACACCATCACAGGCTGCAAAAACTGAGATAATTACACTAAATCTGAGGGAAAAGGTATTCAAAACGAGAGAAATTATCTGTCCAGGCGGCAAGATAACTTCACTTGACAAGACAAGTGTAAAGTTGATCATGAACTCCCAAAACAAGATACATTCACCTGAATAATCTAACTGTCTAAATGTGTGATGAGACAGTAATGCCACTACTCCCTCCTCCTCCTCCTCTGCAGGTGTGATTTCGCTTTCTCGCTCCCTCCATGGAAAAGCCAACACGGTGATCTCCCTGGTGATATCAGCCAAGGATGGCGGGGGCCTGACGGCGCCGGTCAACGCCCGGGTGAACGTGAGCGTGGTCGGGGGCTCGGTGGTGTCGCCCGTGTTCGAACAGGCCCAGTATTTCTTCACTGTCCCTGAAGACGTCCTCAGGGGCACGGCGGTGGGAGTGGTCCGTGCCGCTGCCAAGACTGGTGAGGGCATCTTGTACAATTTTTATTGCGATACCAACAAGTTGCAAGTTTAAAAAGCTCTAAAGGGGCAGAGAGTGTATGATGTCTTACCTCTCACCCCAGAGGATGCACAAATATGCAACAGCATAGACTCCATTCACGAATCAAGGACAAGGGGATTGCTTTCACTGTGGCCGGACTCTTATTTTTTCTCTGTACTAAAGAAATGGATCTGAATGGTGCTGATAGTCTGAGTGGGAGGCAGAATGAAATGTTCTCAGTGGTGTAGTGGGCAGGAGACATTTATCTCTGTTTAACTGTACAAAGCTGTCAGTGATTCTCTTCACCCCCTTTGAGTGAATCCAGCCTCTCATTAACACCCGGATGAGATGCAGCACATCCCTGCTGACTGAGGGTGGCTATGAATCTGTCATGGGATGCTTTTCTCTAATGTGGCAGGCCTGTGTTTGTTTCACTAAAGGAGGAGTTGATGATTAACAGCTATATACAGTAGTTCAAAGCGTTTCATCTCTTCAAAGGGTCTGCGGTCTTTTTAGTCATTTAGATCGTATAAGTGGTAAAGATTCGCTGTTTCACGATGTGTTTATAACAACTTTCTGAAGCTTCTAACCATATAGTTGCTGACTTTTTCTCACTTTTTCTATTCTCTGCAGGCGGCTCTAAGGACATCCTCTACTCCATCTCTTCTGGAGACCCTGATGGTTACTTCACAGTGGACAGCACCTCTGGCACGATCCGCTCTGCCCTCCCTCTGGACCATGAAACTTGTTCCAGTCTTGACCTGGAGATCCAGGCCCGCTCTGGCTCTCCTCCGGCATATGGGACCTCCCGAGTACGGATAACCATATCAGACATCAATGACAACGCCCCCACCTTCCTGCCTTCCTCATCAGAGTCCCTCCTCTTACCCGAAATCACCAAAATGGGGACTGTCATCTACACCATCCAGGCCACTGACAAGGACTCTGGTCATAACGGTCAGATCAGCTTCGACACGGTCTCAGCCGGGGTGGGAGGCAGCAGCGGCCAGAGGACATTTGGCGTGGACCGCGGTAGTGGGGAAGTGCGTCTCATCGGGAGTCTCTCGTATGAAAGTGTGCCACGCTATGACCTCCAGATCGTCGCCAAGGATGGTGGAGCGCCTCAGCTCAGCTCCACCTTCACCCTTGTCGTTCACATCCAGGCACAAGACGCACAAGGCCCCAACTTTGACACTCTGACGTACCGCGTGGAGCTACGGGAAAACACACCTCTCAACACGCGCTTCCTCCAGGTCCGAGCACTCAACAGGGAGACATCTGGGAATGGCGGGAGCTCCTCGTCTTCCTCACCCATTTCCTACCGTCTGAGGCCTGATGGTGATGCTGCCGGTTTCGGCATAATGCCAGACAGCGGCTGGCTGTTTGTTCGCAGCTCTCTGGACAGAGAGGTGAAAGACATGTACTTGTTAACCGTCCTGGCCACCTCAGGCCCAGGGGGGTTGGGCAGAACTGGCAGTGCCACTGTCAGGGTGACGGTAACGGATGAGAATGATAATTCCCCGAGGCTGAGCCAGGAGAGGGTGTTCCTGGCTGTCAGGGAGAACCTGCTGGCAGGGACAGGCTTTGGCAGGGTGTCTGCGACCGATAGAGACGCAGGGCTGAATGCTCGACTCACCTACAGGCTGTTGCACACAGACCGGCACTTCCAGATTAACTCACAAACAGGTGATTATGTCTTTTAGTACTGAAATGTAGGCAGAGTAATAGTCCACAAGATGCAGTTTTGTTTGTAATTGTTCTAATTACACCCTAAGCAGCACTATTTTCCGTGCGAATTAATGACTATTAGTCACTACAAGACATGCAAGCTAAGGTTTCTCTCCTCTCTCTCTCTCTATCTCTCTATTAGGTGAAATCAGCACCCGTGTTGCTCTGGACCGAGAGCATCAGTCCAGCTATCAGCTGGTTGTGGTCGTCCAGGACGGCGGGACGCCTCCTCGCAGTGCAACGGGTACTGCTCATATCACGGTGCTGGACGAGAACGACAACGCGCCCTCCTTCATTCATGCCAGACCAGACCGGGAGCTGCTTCTTCAGGTGGGACTGTCCTCCTAATGTGGATTTATCAAAGTAACTCAAACAAAAAGAGGAAACAAAAACAAGACAAATGTAGGGATGTGGGATGTGGGGGAAGAACATAAGCATGAGAAAATCTCATTCTTAATTGTAGGTGATGGAGGGCCTTCCCTCTGGAACAGTCCTGGGTACAGTGACAGCTAAAGACCCAGATGAAGGAGAGAATGGGACAGTGTATTATTCTTTATCAGGTAAGTGCAATTCTAGATATACAGCGCTCCCTTCATCCACCTAATTGCTCATTTGTCATATAATCTAACTGTGAGATTGGCCTCCATATCTGCTATGTCCTCTGAAGGTCCCAGGGCTGAGCGTTTCTCTCTGAACCCGACCAGCGGCGAGCTGAGAACTGCGTCCCCGCTCAGATGGGTCGAGCGAGCAGAATACGCCTTCACTGTAATGGCTGCCGACCACGGCACCCCAGGTCTCAGCTCCACCTGCCAGCTACAGATACAGGTAAACACGAAGCCGAATGTAAAAAAGCAGACACATTTGTTAAGTCTCCACAATGGTTTAGACAAATTCAAACAGGCAGCCAGGCCTGTAACGCTCCCATCTACACATTACCTCAGTCCTTTTGCATTCCTCGCCACGAGTAATTTCCTCAAACTATGCACAAAGCGAACAGTATAACTGTCAAAGAAATTGGAAGAGGAGGTAAATATGAGAAGGAGAGAAACTGAATCTGTGCCTGAACAAACAAAAGCATCCATCCAATCTAGTGTGTGTTTCCTGCTCCAAAAGTTAGTGGGGTAACCAAAACCCAAGGTGAGAAATCCTGAGCTGCAGGAGGGAGCTGGTCTGGACTGAGTTATTGTTGTGAACTTTGTGTCGGAGGGTCAGTCCCGCGTATCAACATACAATATCAGGAATTCCTCAGCAGGAAAGAGAACGGTATTTAACCAGAGAAGGGTGGTGGTTCGCTATGACTGTGGGGCTTTGAGCTCGGTGTTTTTATGTGATGTGATTTCAGAGAGGAAAAGGATGCTAATTACAGCGGGAGTGCTTGCCTTAGATTTCGCCTGCGTGCTGTTTGTGCAACAGTGAGATTAGACAGAGGGGAAACAGGCACCTTGGAATCAAATGCTCCCAGATGAGATTTGATGAGAGCCAGCTGCATCAAATCACACAGCGAGAGAAAGAGAATACACCACTGTACGGTAGCAGGCAGTGATACATGCGCACACACCCACACACACACACACACACACACACACACACACACACACACACATACACAGGCACGCTCGCTGTAACGACACAGTCAAACACTCTCATGAGCTAACATTTCCAGATAATGATTTTGAGATAACATTTCACATAGCTGTGGGTAAAATCAGACACAGGGATATTGCTGCACACCACATGTAGTACACTCCACACACACGGGTTACACTTTACTAGGAGAGGGGGGCAAAACCAGGTGCGATCCCTGGGACTACATGGGCTGCATCATTGCACTGAAAAATGTCTAAAACCAAAGCAACTAGGATAGGCTATGGCTTTTTTTTCCTTTTTGATTAAACAGGAGGTCTCAACAGGTGTCCAATTGACCTGTTTATTGTTGTTGCATTGTGGCTGCAAATCTCAGAAAAAGGGGGTCAGTGTTTGTGTTCAGTAGATGGAGCAAAGTTGTACACATTAGCCCTCATGTCCTACTGCTGTCAGGTTTCACCTTGCCTTTCACCTGCAAAAGACACAATTCATTGCAATGGATCCCGGTGAGGAAAGGGATTGTGTGTGCGTATGGATTTTTAGATGATGAAACATGAGCTTGTTAAAAAATCTGCTTTTGTTTGCTGTCTTCAGAGGTCTTTGATGTATCCCAGAACAATGTCAAGCCTGAGGCTGTTATTCAGTGGCGAAAGCCCCCTGGCACGCACTTGTTTCCCATCTGACCAGACTGCAGCATATGGACGGTGCTCTCACTACGGCGTGTTATTTGAACTGGAATATTTACAGTTTTCCCTCCCATTACACCCTTCATTATTTTGTCACAGGTCACAAACTCTGACTCTCATCTTGAAGCCAGAATGCGGCAGTGTGAAGATATTTACTGGAAGAATTGAACATAATGTCTTCACGCACAATGAGAAGGCCTGCGAGGGTTATTATAGTAATAGCAACAAAACAGAAACAGACTAGAGACCAAGGCTATGTTTAGGGATGGGCTGGGGTGAGAGCCATATAGCTTCATTGTCTACAGAATACCAAAGGAAATCAGATCCAGTGGAACACCCAGGGCAGCATACATTTTGACAGACACTTTTCTCTAAAACTTGGTGAAAACACCATTATTTATTGAGAGGTTTTCACAGCATTGCATGAGACAGGCTGAATTATCATGATTAGCCGAGGAAAGTAGAAACAAATGCTGAGCTATTATTCACACAAGTTTCCTCTCCCGCAGGTTCTCAGTACTTCCAGATCCAATCCCAAGCCCAGTATGCTCTCCATGACCCTGAACACAGTGGAGGGCACCACTCCGGGCTCCGTCATTGGCTCCGTCCGCCCACACGACCAGGCGGACTCCTCTGTGTTGGAAGGTCAAGTGACCTACCTGGTAGTGGGAGGAACTGACCGAGATGGCACTTTCATGGTGGACCGCCTGAAGGGCGACGTGTACCTGGTGCGTGAGCTGGATTACGAGAAGGGCTCGAGGTACACGCTGCACATCGAGGTGTCCGACTTCTCCCAGGCGTTTCCCAGCAGCCACCTGGTGCAGCTGGATATCAACGTGCAGGACAGCAACGACCACACGCCCCACTTCACTGAGGATCCTGTGACCATCGTGATCGCAGAGAACGTAGAGCCGGGAGCGTCTATTTACACCTTCCAGGCTTTGGATCAGGTGGGAAACCTACCTCTTGACAAGGATTTTGATAATATCCATGTATTAAAACCAAAGTCCATAACTCAGTGCTGATGCTGGCCTTTTTGTATTTTCCTAAATTTCTCTAGTTTTTGAGAAAGTAGTTAAAGTTTGAACATATTTCCAAGACTCAACATGCCTGTTTGCCACATATTTAAATTCCCACTCACAGCATAACTTGTTTCTGTATTTTATAGGATGGGAGTGGACCCAACAGTGACCTCCAGTACTCCATAGAGCACTATTGGCCTGACACGCCTGACCTCCTGACCCTTGACCCCGCCACTGGAGTCTTGACCCTGGGCCAGAAGTTAGATCGTGAGGCCATCCCATCGCTCTACCTAGTGGTGCGCGCTACGGACCAGGCGGTGGATCCCTCTCAGAGACGCTGGGGTTCAGTCACTGCCCGGGTCTTTGTGACGGACGAAAACGACAACGCTCCAGTTTTCAGCTCGCCGTCATCTGTCAGCGTTATGGAAGATCAGCCCATAGGGTGAGACACACAATCTGTTGTTTATGCTTTAAATTGGATTTTCATTCATGGCTCCTATAGAGTGGATGCTATAAGATCTTATGAGCTTAGATCTTAACTTATGTTTCTCTCTTCATCGGCAGGTTTGTGATTTTGTACGTGATGGCTCGAGATGCAGATGAAGGAGAAAACGGCAGAGTATCGTACAGAATCCAGGCAGGCAATGGCGCTGGCCGCTTCAGTCTGAACCCCAACACGGGTAAGCTTATTTTTAGCGTGACCCGCGGCATCCAAAAATACATCAATGTAGCGACAATGTAACATGGTCTGTGGAGACTGGGGATTTCCCATAAATACCCAATTTACACTCCATCAAAAGATGATTGGGGTAAAACTCACATCATTTCATGCGTTTACAAGCCAGCCTTGAATGATTTACCACAGTGGGACTATGTGGCCTTTTAGTGTGGGCTTTTATGATTGATAGATAATCAGCGTCCCACCCATAGAAGCCCCCTGAATGAACAAAAGTTTCCAGGAGATCATAATTACCCAATGAAGTGCTTCGTCTATAGGGTTTCAACTGCTAAAACACTCATAAACCTCATAACCTCCTTTACTAGATGATCTTTCAATGCCTTATGGCCATATTTCACTCGATGAATGCTCTGGCTTCCTCTACTCGACGGATTTGTTCTTGGGAATCCATTTGGGACGCGGACAGTCTTTGATATTCTATATACTGTATGTGCATACATAATCTCTCCATCATTGGAGCTGGGTGGTGTAGGCGTGCTCGGATCTGGCTGAAAATGGGATTAAGAGCCATAATACGGAGTCTTAATGCAGTTTCCAGATGAAAACATTACTGTCAAGTGTTGGTGTATTAACTGGGGTTGATTTCACTTCTGGTTTGTTTCTCACACTGTGGCGTTAAGACCATGGTACATAATAGCCGTAATAGCAGATTAGTCTTGTACTAAGAGGACATTTACCAAACTGCCTGACAAATATGGGGGTACCATTAGCCTGATTACAGCTGATAAATTATATCTCTGTGCAGGGAACATGTACTTTCTCTGATATCCCATTTTAGCTGCTTTATTAAAGCTGCACATTGCATTATAGAACTGCTTATTCTATCGCTGAGATGTGTCTTACCTGCAGTATCCAGGCTTCGGAAAAAGAAATCTGTCTGCCTTGCATTATGCACATTCCCCCTGAATACCCTGAACTCTGTCATACTTTGTAGCGTTGGAAACCTTTGTCTGGTCTTCGGTAGCATTACAATAAAGTTTTATGTGAGCTTGAGCGAAGTTAAACTGGAGAGGGCAAGAGCACCTCCATCATGCTGCTGACGGCTGATACCGTATCAGTAACAGTAGATTGGCTACAGAGGAGGATGAAATGGTACAGTAAATGTTTTGCATATGTTTGCGTTTGGCTGAAACACGGGAGCAAGCAAAAACAGGAACATCTGATCCTCAGCCTCGAACACCAACAGTCAGCACACAGTGCATGTGTCTGGCACGCTGTGGCATTTATAAAATACACACGTCTGTCAGGCGCTGCATGCCGATTAAACCTCCAGACGCACACATGCACAGGCATACATAAAACCTTGTTTTCATCACTTTGCAGAGACGTTGCATTCATTATCTGGACTCTAGCCCTAACCCTAACTATAAACCCTGCTTGCCTTATCTTAACCCTAATGCTGAAATTTCACGACTTGTGTTGTTCATCCAGCACATTGTCCCCACAAAGTTGTTCTCACACCCTGGAAAACAAGGCGATACACAGACATGCACACGCACTCATATTTCCTCTCAGTTTGGCTGACTCTCCCTGTTGTTCTGGTTAGAAGAGTAACCGAAGCCAGAGTCTCAGCAGTGGTGATCTGATTCACAGATTCTATCTCAACCAGCTTGATTTATATAAAATACACCAACTAATGCTAACAGATACTTTAATGTTTAAAGAAAAAATGGAAAAGAAAACCCAATAACCCAATTTTAGCCGACGTCATGGGATGATTTGAGTTGGCAACTGCACGGTTCCAGGTTTGGGTCTGGTTTCTGCAGGTTTTTTTCTTGCAGGCCTGAACTTTTACTGATAAAGCGCAGCAGCAATGATTCACATTGCAGCACAACAATGGAGCAGCTAATGTGAAGTAACTGTGGTTTCTCAGTGACTGTGGAAACTTTGATGAAGCAAATCTGTAAGGGTTTTGTTTTTACTGGCCCTCCAGGCATACAAACACTGCCTCTCTCAGGTACACGGGATTACAAGTTCTCAAAAATAACCCGACACGTAACAAACGTAACTACACACACATCACAATGAATAAAAATCACACAGAAAATAGCAGTTTTAAGAGCAGTAACCTGGAAAGCTGTAGGAAACTCTCACTGACTTCTCACTTCTTGATCTTTTTTTTTCTGCAGGCTCTCTCTCCATCCTTAAAGTTTTAGACAGGGAGGAGCATGAAGTCTTCAATCTGACCATTGTGGCAGAGGATCATGGCGTACCGCAGCTTTCCACCTCCCAGGTGCTGTCTGTGCACATCATTGACGTAAATGATGAAACTCCGGTGTTCCAAAGAACTGAATATGAAGCGCAGGTGATGGAAAGCCAAGGCCCAGGGACGACTGTACTGAAAGTAATCGCCACTGACCGAGACCAAGGTTGGTTCAAATGTGCAGTTTAGATTCAAGAGCCTTCTTGACTCTTCAATAGGTAGTGATGCACTACAGATTTATTAAGTGTTGAGAGACCAAATCATTGATTTTACACTGAGTGCAGCCAGTCGTCTGTATTGGTTTTCTCTTGTTGTGCTCATCCAGTTGCATTTCATTTCTGTTTGTTTTGTGCCTTAATGCAGGTACGAATGGCCACATAACATATGGGGGAGTGACCGAGGAAGGCTTCATCATCAACCCAGTGACCGGGGTCATCACCACCACAAAGGAGCTGGACGCAGAGCTACAGAGCCACTACACACTCACTGGTATGCCAGTGACTGCTGTCTGCTCCAGCTGTCATTCACTAACCGGGCACTCACCAACTCAGATCACCGCAAAATGTTACGGGGTCTAACGTTTCATCAGCTTAACAGTTTCCATGTTTTCTCAGTCTATGCCAGGGATGGAGGGCTGCCTGCGAATTTTGCCAAAGCTGTGGTGCGTGTGGAGGTGCAGGATGTGAATGACAACGCTCCCGTCTTTGCACAGTCGTGGTACGGGCTGGAGGTGCCAGAGAACCAGGCCCCTGTCGAGCTCTGCTTCCTCAAAGCCACAGATCCCGACTCGGGCCCTGGGGGAGAGTTGGAGTACAGGATCACTGGTGAGAGGCAGTGTATTGGTTCAACCCTCTTTATTTTATTAGAATGGGTTTAAAGAGGGTTTTAGTCGGTCATAAATGTTCTGACTGCTTCTTTAGGGTGTGTCAAATGTGAAAATAACAACATGTTGGAAGACAGATGAAATTTTTAAAATTTCTGGTGGTTTTCTGACTTAAAATGGTCAAGTTTGAATTTATGGACTGTTGACTTATTATTACAGTTGGCACAATGTGTGCATGCATGAGTGCAACTAAATCACCTTTATATGAACCATCAGTTGGAACAATTGTTCGTGATATGTGAAGCTGCACTGACAGTGTGCAGGAGCAGATTCGGTCTTGCCTTGTAAGGAGGGGATTTACTGTATGCTGTATTTGGACTAATGTATTGCATTTGACTGAGCTCTGTGTAAAGGTTGAGGTCTGCAGATACCCCAGGCTCATGACCGACACCTGTCTCTCTTATATTAAAGCACATTCCACATACTTATTTGGAGCATTTTCAGATCCTGACTTAAGAGCTGTTCTGGCAAAGATGTTGCCCCCTCCTTTGTTCTTTTAACATTGCATCCACAGAGGGCTTCTAAAGAGTTTTTCTTTTCTTCCGCAGCTGGGGACCCCGATGGAGACTTCCAGCTCGACATCAGAACAGGAGCCCTCTCTACTTCACGGGGCCTCGACAGGGAAAACAAGGCTGAATATAGTCTGGAAGTTGTTGCCACGGACAGAGGCAGCCCCGCTCTCAGTGCTACAGTTACAGTGGAAGTCAGGGTGCTGGATGTCAATGACAACAGCCCTGTCTTCAGCAAAAGCAGCTACGCTGTGGAAGTGTCAGAGGACGCAGCAGAGGGAACCAAAGTCCTGGAGGTATATTAATTTCGATGACAAGTCCTCATTTGTCATTCATGTAAATGTACTGTATGTATGTGAATTTGTGTGACTGTAAACATTCCCAGGTGTTAGCTGAAGATGCTGATGAGCAGCTGAATGGGAAGGTCCTATACTTCCTCAGTCGAGAGGCACACGGCGCATTCACCGTGGATGAGAACACGGGTGTTATCACCACGTCAGCACCTCTGGACCGTGAAAAGTCTGCATCATACAGCTTCCAGGTGTTTGCTGCTGACCTCTCACCTGCTGCACCCAGGAACACGTCTGTCCAGGTAGGTGAAAGGTTAAATTTAGTCTGCAAATTGTAACGGAATAACTGAGAAGATATGTTTGAGTATTTTTTGTGCCCTTCATTGAACTCACCCGTGATCTTGTCCCTCTAGGTTTCAGTCACAGTCCTGGACGTCAACGACAACACCCCCTTCTTCATCCAGGACCCGCTGATCATCGAAGTCTCCAGCAAGCGCAGCCAAAGAGTTCTGGCCACCATGAAGGCAGAGGACAAAGACTTTGGGGCCAACGGTTCTGTGTTTTACCGTTTTGCTGCCCCAGTGAGGGGCTTCAGCATCAACTCCCTGACTGGAGAGATCCAGGCCACCGAGCCTCTGGGGAGTCTCACGCAGGCTCAGAGGACCCTGATAGTGGAGGCCATGGACCAGGGCACCCCGGCTCAGTCTGCTCAGGGAGTGGTGGTGATCTACGTGAAGGAGGTGGAGTACGACGGCATCCGCTTCTCCAGGAACGCCAGAGACGTCAGCATACAGGAGAATGCAGCGAAAGGTCTGAGGCTGACACAGTCATTAGGGATTCCTATAATCATTTCATTCACTTTGTCACGAAATACTCAAAGCATCTCTCTGCTGTCGTAGTTGATGTCGAGCAATATTTTCTCTTCTCTTCTTCTCAACTCAGGCACAGCCGTGGCTCAGACTCAGGCTCAACACCCAGATGGCACACGAAGGGGTATCAGCTACAGTCTCTTTAGTGGGAACAAAAAGCATGTCTTTGCCATCAGCTCCTCAACAGGTAGACTCGCAAAAAACACTTCTGATATTAATTTATACTTTTGATTGGATGTATACTTATTGAATATATAGCTCTGTAGTCCAGATAAACAGGGGTTTAATCTGACGCCACAATGGTCCTGATTCGTTGTCCAGGGGAAATCAGCGTGCAGAGCTCCAACGGACTGGACTTTGAAGACACCCCCAGACTCCGCCTAGTCGTGAAGGCAGAAACCATGTCCTCCACCACATTCATGGCCATCAACTTGATCCTGCAGGACGTCAATGACAATCTCCCACGCTTCCAGCTGCAGAATTATGTGGCTTACATGAGAGAAGCACAGGGATATGAAATGCCAATCATACAGGTATAAAACCTGCACAAATAGTTGTACAAAGTTATTCCAGTATTTGGTCTGCTTGGGTTTTGTTAGAGGGTAAAGATCGGTTCTCATGATTCTCCTCCTCCCTCCTCTTTAAGGTGGTGGCAGAGGATGTGGACCAGGGACAGAATGGGCAGGTGACTTATTCCATCCAGTCATCAGGAGTGAGCGGCCTGTTCAAGATTGACCCAGTGACAGGGAGCATCACCACAGCAGCTATCATGGACCGTGAGATCTTCACCCAGACCAAGTGAGCACAGATCTTTGGCCCAGTAATGTGCATGCTAATGAAAAGATAGTTCAGGAACACATAATAGGACATTTAGAAGGGAAAAAAGTAGAATCTCAACAATTGTTGCTCTAGTTTTTACTCAGAAAGCTGGTGGTGATAGATGTTCTTATTGCTGTGTGCCAGATGTTAGAGAGTTTCACTTTCCAATTCTGCAAATCAACTCCTGTTCAATGTAATATTTGTCAGACCTTTTGTGTCTTGGTAACAATCTAAAAATACAAACGGCAAATGTAATACATGTGTAAAAGGAGACAAGAAGATTTGTTAGACAATGTCTCTTTTTCTCTTCCCACTTGCAGGCTTGTAGTCACAGCCACTGATAGAGGAAGCCCACGACTGGCAGGGTCAGCCACACTGACAGTGATCATTGTTGACCAGAATGACAACAGTCCCACTATTCCCTTGCCCCAGGAAGTTCGCATCCCAGAGAGTAAGTGCTTCACTTCTCAGGAAATGTGCACTTTGGGCTATTTGTCATGAAAACCATCTGGTAGGAAATAAAAATTCTATTATCAGGCTTAAGATGTGTGGCTGCGCATCACAAGCTTTTATCCATTTTCTTTTTTCTTTTGCCTCCCATCAGACATGCTGATCGGCACACAGATCACTCTGGTGACGGGTAATGATGTCGACTCCAGTCCCGCCCTCTCCTACTCCCTACACCTGGACCCAACAGCGCTGGGCAAGTTTGGGATTCACCGCTACAGCGGAGGAGTGTCACTCACTGCCCCTCTGGACTTTGAGGAGAAGACGTGGTACACCCTGACTGTCAGAGCCACTGACAGTCAGCATCAAACCGAGGCCAACATCACAATACTGGTGGAGGATATTAACGACAATGCACCAGTGTTCACCCATGATCTCTATCAGGTATTAGAGTTATACGTAAATACATGGTGCCAAAAGAAAAGCCTTTTAAGCAAATCTGGATCTTATACCTTAAATTCAATTTTCTTCCTAGCAATTGTTTTGCTTATATGCTGTGCTTTAGTGCTATAATATGGATAGAAATCTAATATATCCACAGCACACTACTCTGAGGAGTCGATTTCGTTACGCCTGATGAAATTTAATAGGGAATTGAACAGCTAACAATATCTCTCCAGACTACTTCAGCGTCAAGGAGAAAATTTCACTTGAGGACATAAACACCAAAAAAAAAAAGTGCACATTCCCAACATGAACACAGTGAGGGTGATAAAAGTTAACAGCCTAATATTGACTGGGGAATGGCTGCAGCGATCTGTGTGTATTACATGTACTTTTCTGTCTGTGAAAATGACTTTCACATTAGCACAGGCTCAGGAAAAACAGGAACTACATTATAAAATGCAATTTTCCCCTCTGTGGGTTTAGTGCCTGCTGACCTTCGTGCTACAAGTTTGGGAATTTTACTACAGTGTGAGCGTAATCCGCTGTTGGCTTATTTCTTTCCTTTGTCCCTGGGTCTAAATGTTGTTATTAATATCTCTGCACCTCAGGTAACTCTGCCCGAGCACACGCCACCGGGAAGTGCAGTGGTCACAGTAACAGCAGCTGACAGGGACTCTGGTGAGAATGGAAAGATCACCTACAGGGTGATGTCATCCACGCAGGAGGGTTTCTACATCGACCCCAACAACGGTAAACAGCCTTGGCTTGCTTCCTGATGTAGTTCAGCCTCAGCTTCAGAAGAATTTAATCCATTACATTCCGAAATCCAATTTCTCCTGACACCGCCTGACTTGCTGGCATTCTTCTGCACCCAGGAACACTTTTCATCAGTCACAGAGCAGAGTTCGACCCTGAACGTCCCTCAGTCAGCATTGTCATTGAAGCCAGCGACAGAGGCTCGCCCTCGCTCTCCTCCCTCACCACCGTCCACGTGCAAATCTCTGACGTGAACGACAATGCTCCTGTGTTTCATCAGTCAGAGTACAGGTTAGGTCGCACGCCTCAGATTGATTGATAGATTGCGGTGTAAAAACAACAGCCGTCTTTACATTATCTGTGTGATCTCCCACTTTTCTGCAGGGCAACAGTTGCCGAGGACACCATCCCAGGGTCTACCGTTCTGACTTTTGAGGCCTTTGACAGCGACCTCTCCCGGGAAAACTGCGGCTTTGACTTTGCCATCGCCAACGGGAATGAAGGAAATGCGTTCCAGATTGAAAGCAGTGTGAGGTTCCTGGAGGGGCGGGGCTTTCAGACTGTCGGGACTCTGCTGTTGGCTGAGGGACTTGACTTTGAAACCAAGCCACTTTACAACCTCACTGTGGTGGTGTCAGACCGTGGAGTGCCCCAGAGGAGCTCTAGTGTTGCCGCAGTAATAACCATTGGCGATGTGAATGATAACCCTCCAGTGTTCAGCAGAGCAGAATATGCTGTGTCCCTGAGCGAGGGAGCTGCTGCTGGGACTGAGATTATACGACTAACCGCCACAGGTGGGCGAAAGTCTCCTTGTTTTATTGAATTTGTCATTTTCTTCCCTTTGTCTCACATTAAGGTCATTGAACTCTATTGTTGTCTTTTTTGGCAGACCCTGACTCAACTCCGAACGCTGAGGTCCAATACACCATCAGCTCCGGTGATGAAGTGAACTTATTCACCTTGGACCAGTGGACCGGCGCCTTGAGGCTACAGAGAGCACTGGACCGCGAGCACCAGTCCACGCATATCGTCATCATCCAGGCCACAGATGGACAGGGTCATTTTGCTCTCGCTCCAGTGTTTGTTGAAGTCAAAGATGTGAACGACAATCATCCCTTCTTCCCTGTGGAGGTTCTGACAGCCAGTATCAGAGAAAACAAACCAGCAAACTCAGCTGTGACTGTTCTACATGCCATAGACCACGACACAGGAGTTTTCGGCCAACTGAAGTACTACATGCTGGAGAGGTCCGGTGCAGGAAAAGACAGCTTTAATGTCGACCCAAACTCTGGAGAAATCAGAACAAGAATCTCATTTGACTTTGAGAAGATCAACTCCTTTAACTTTGTAGCAATAGCTGTAGATTCAGGGAACCATTCAGCCACTGTGACTGTGCAGGTGTTTGTCACAGGTGAGGATGAGTACGACCCACTCTTCTCCTCCTCAGATTTCTCCTTTGAGGTTCCAGAGGGAGCAAAGAAGGGCCAGAGCATTGGCCAAGTCCAAGCCAAAGATGAGGATGGAGGAGTGGATGGCATCGTTCTCTACTCCCTACCTGCCAGCTCTCCATTCTTTGAAGTGAACAAAACCACAGGGGTGATTTCCCTCAAGTTGGATGCCTCCAGCAGCAGCAGTGGTGGCAGCGGCTCAGGCCGGACCAAACGAGAGACCAGGCTAATGACCTTGGATGTGAAAGCTCACAGTCCTCTAGATGCATCTCGCACCACCACGGCCCAGGTCTCCATCGACGTCACCAACACTAACTTTGGCCTGGCCCCCGATGTCAACATCCTGCTGATCAGCATCATTGCTGTGTCGCTCGGTTTCATCATACTGCTCGTGGTCATGGCTGTAGTCGTGTTCCTTGTTAAGTCACGCAGGAGGAAGAAAGGACAAGATGCAGGAAACAGAGCCGTCGCCTCTGGAACAGCTCTGCAGAAATTGGATGATTGCAATTCGGGGCCAGGAGGAGAGAGGATCTACCATCAGGCTTTGCCAGGCTACGCCGGAGACCAGGGTGGAGCTGGTGGAGGTCCTTACACCCGAGGGGGCTCTTTGGATCCTTCTCACTCCAGTGGAAGAGGGTCGGCAGAGGCTGCGGAGGACGATGAGATCAGGATGATAAACGAGTACCCTCGAGTTGCATCCATCACCTCGTCCATGCAGGAGCACATCTCTGCCAGGGGACCAGACTCCGGGATCCAGCAGGATGCAGATCAACTCTCCGACATCTCCTGCGAGCCTGCAGCTCTGGAGGGCAGCACTTGGTTCAAAGGGAAGAAACTGGGAGGCAGTCTCAGTGGAACCCTGCTCTCTGGCCAGCTCCCAGTCTACCGAGATGAGGGAGGTGGGTACCTAGGAGTAGGCCGCGGCCTCAACATCTCCCTCCCCAAGGATTACGCCTTCCCTGAGGACGGTAAACCATCGGTGGACGGCTCTCTCACTGCAATCGTTGCCAGCGACGAGGAACTCCGCGGGAGCTACAACTGGGATTACCTGCTCAACTGGTGCCCTCAGTTCCAGCCCCTGGCTAACGTCTTCACAGAGATCGCCAGGCTGAAAGACGAAACTGCACAGCAGAGCCAGAATCCCCGGCAACCCTTTCAGCCCAAGCACAAAATAGATCCAAAGCCTAGAATCGACCCCCCGCCACTCATCACCTCAGTGGCCCACCCAGGGGCCATGTCGGTTCCCCCTAAAGTCCCTGTTATCGGACGGACATTCCCCCACTTGGCCTCGCTGCGTAGGTCCCCAATCAGCCACGAAGGATCGATTTCATCAGCAGCCATGTCCCCCAGCTTCTCCCCCTCTCTGTCCCCTCTCGCAGCTCGATCTCCGGCTGTTTCTCCCTTTGGAGTCAACCAGGGGCCATCAGCGTCTATGATCAGCACCCGGGAGCCGTCGCTGGACCAGAGTCCTGATCATGAGATGAGAATATGATGTGGGTGGGGGGGGGGTGTGAATTAGTGAACTGTTAAAGGAGGGACAGCTTGAAGAATGCATGATAGGCCATCTTGATGGCTCTACTTCATGGAGTACTATCGTACTATCGTTCTCAGAAATCCCTATTTTCATCGTGAGAATGAAGCCCTCACAAAACGTCCAGACGTTTGTCTCAAGTGAATGACCATATGATTTTTCTACAACACCGCACCCACGGATAAACTGACTTAACCTTCTCCTGGTAGAACGTTTGCAGTCCTAGAAGTTTTCCCATTGGTCAGCAGTGTTACAACAACACAAAAATGTGGAACATGTGCCTGGGTTGACAAGGACCAGCCCACCCTTCCATGTCAAGAGCGACGCAGGTCTCCATGAACTGAACAGGGCTCAAGAGGTAAACCGACCTCTCTGTTGGAATGTGCACTTACCATGCCCTACAGATGGAGATCCCTTAGTGTGTAGATAGACGTGTAGTTTTCCTGTTACCTCACTGGCTGGCCAGAGAGCAAAGGACCTTGTTCCTCTCTTTGTGTCTGTGGACATTTTTAACCCTCCAGTATTACACTCATCTAGTGGCTGCTTTTAAAATGGCCCCTGGACATGTGTGTGAAGCCCATGGACAGAAAAAAAAACAAAAAAACAAAAAAAAAACACACACACACAAAACAGAAGACATTGATCCATTGAACTGTCAATGCATCACACAGTGGAGTTTTAATGAAGATTGTTGTTTTTTGTTTTGTTTTTTTTGCCTCATCAATAACAATGACACTTCTTTTGATTTTTACTTTTATTTTTATATATTTTTATATGAAATTATGATTTCAGATCCAGAAATGCCGTTATTCCACATGGAGAGGCTCTTGTTTTTTTGTGTATTTGCATATATGTATATTTGTATGTATGGAGGCTACGCTATGTACTGTATGTGTCTCCTAGGGTTTTAGAGACTCTTGTGACAGTTCTGATGTGAGTGAGAGGGAGACTTTTGTGTTTTTAGCATTATTTATATGAAAAGAGGACTTGCTGCCACACTTTGACAGTAGGAAACACAGCTAACACAATGCTGTGCGGTTACCTTAAGAATTTTCTTTTTTTTTTTGTCAAATTGTAGATCATCCCTAATCCAAAACAGAAATTGGATGAAAACCTGTGATCAATCTAAATGCCTGCTTGTGCAGCAGTTTGGCGCTTTCTTGCAGTGTGTAGTTGTGCACAGCAGCACATTCCCTTTGTTATTCAGGGACAACACAATTTGCTGATCACCTCTGTGTCTTTGAAAGAAAAAGTGCTTCCTGAAGTCAGTTGCATCAGTCATGAACTTAAATGCATTTTACTGTGAAGTTGTTCATCTCAGCACAACAAAACAAAAGCATGCAGCAAATACTGGGCTCGGTTCTCACATTAACGTGGCATAAGTGGCAAAGTAGCACATGAGCCAGATGAGTGGGAAGCAGAAGCCTGAATGCATGAGCCCTTATGAATGTATGAGGATTTATCAACTGGTGCAGTATTTATTTCCCCCGTTTCAACTCTGTTCTGTGCATTTTATATCTGTGATTCACGTATGATTGTCACCAATGTGATGAGGTGTTTCCTGGTCTCATGTGTTTAACTTGTCATTCACACCTTCCTTTTATCCCCCCCTCTGGATCCAGTTTTAGCTTTGGGCTCCAGGTTTTAAGACTGTGGTCATTCTCAAGTGTATTTATCCTTTTCTTCAATGTTTTTAACATTTTGAAGTAACCGCAGCAATGGATGTCCTCTGTTTTTTTTTTTAAAGAAGATGGCTTCTACCTCTTTTTTTTTTCTCAACATAACCCTATAAGTTGTTAGATGCAAAGCCGGCACAGCTGCTAAAAGCTACACATGCCATGAGGCTAACTTCAGCACAACATGCTATCTACCCACTCACTAATTATGCTGTTTCAGAAACATTTTTGTGTTGGATGGCTCAGTTTGAGATGACTGCCAGTGACTGATCAGTAGATGCAGTAGACGGCAGAAAAAAGAAGCTGTACATGTATTTAAAGCAAATAATAAATTCCTACTGATCTCTTTTGACAAACTTGAGTCAGACTTCATCTTTTTTCACACTCGAGGGAGGAACTGAAAAGTAATTAAAGTTTAACTGCATTTCAATTATCTGGTCGGTGAATGATAAATGAGAAGAGTTGGAGTTGACTTCAGTCATTTATGAAAAGGCTCTTTTCTGAAGACTTGGCTTTGGGCAGAATCACAGCAGTCCCGATGAGGGGGGGCACTGAGCCAGGACACAGCGACCTACATCCAGAATGGTCTCCATCTGGCTTTTAAGAACAGTGAATATTCACCTGAGGGCCAAACTAAACAGCAGTCCCTCAGTTAATACAGTTTATTAGTATTTTGATGTTAGATGTGCCTTTAGTTTGGTTTGGTCGGATCCAAGATGGTTTAAATGTTTAAAAACCAAGACTGGGAAAAAGTATATACAACTGAAAAGAAAAAAGTACATGGATTAAAAAGTAAAAAAGTAAAAACAAAAACTAGTAGATGCACAGTATGAAAATACACTAATGGCTGGAATTATCAGAATCGCTGACTTGACAAACTGCAAAAGGGGCGTTGCAAGCAAACAAAGAAAAATAATACATCAAATGATTTATAGTGTAGATTCGGATTTCTCATACTGCAGAAACGCACAAATGTTCCCTCTATGCATTTCTTTGTAGGTATAATCAGGACAGTTAAGTTTTACAGTTATACAGCAACCTGCCATCTATCTGTCACGAGTGGATTCAGGGCATGCAGCTCATATCAAGGTATATGATGTTTATGTAGCTGAATAATTGCACAATTGTTTATTTCATGTGGAGTGCAGACGTGTTTGCTTAGCTGCGAGGGATTTCTGCCTCATTTGGTCATCGCACACAACCCGTGCAGTGTCGCTCTGTTATTGTTGCGTACAGAAGGAGCTGGCAATGCATTTTGACAAGGTGTAAGTGAAAGAGACACAAGCTGCAGTGAAAATATGCACATTTGACACATAACGATCTGAGCAGTGACTGCACCGTTCGAACTAGTCAGCAGATTTTACAGTTGAGAGGGTCTGTTTACACTATATCACACAGACCGTCCCTGCTCATCCTGCTAATTTAAGAACAAACCTTCACTTCGCTCTGACCTATGCAATGAAAGAGTCGAAAAAACCTTGCTGCCCTCACTTACGCGTTCACCTCAACACACAGCTGTGTTTACAACCTGCTGTCCCAGGACGGCTGTTGCAGCCTACTCCTTCACTCGCCCCTCTCAACTCCACGTAATCATACACACATACACACACCCACACACACACATTCTCGTGCATGCACACACACACTTACTGAAAGGTTACTACGCAGTGACACGCATGGCCCACAACAATCTCCCCAGCTGACATTGGCCCTGCTCCAGCTCCTGCAGGCACATACTTGGCAGGATCTTTACTTGCAAAATCTGGGAGAAATCTGTCTGGAGCAGAAGTCTATCCCCCGGAGAAGTTGTTCGCCAAATATGAAATCCTTGTTGGTACACTATGATATGTGTACGTGTTTGTGAAGCATCGTAAGGCTGAGTCTGGGAGATAATGACGGCAAATTGGAAAGACACAGTTTAATATTGTACATCCCATTTATTAGACTTTCAAGTACTAATCAAAATGACACAGGAATCCTCCACAGCCCTGAAAATGAATGTAGACTGATTCCTATGTACAAATTATGAACCCACTCACTTTCTCCAGTATTCTAGCTCTTGCTCATTTTCCAACTCTTGTGCAGTAGGGTCCTGAGTGAACTCACAGTGTTCTGCCAGAGCTGGAAACGATGGTTATTTAATTTGACAGACCTCTGTGTTTGTGTATTTGTCATTTGAATATTTGAGTTTTGGTATTGTTTTAGAGTTAAGCAACATTTGTTGTTTTTGTTGGTTAGCAGGACTCTGTCCATTAAATCTTATCAAACCGTGCACACACACACACACACACACACACACACACACACACACACACACACACACACACACACACACACACACACACACACACACACGCACACATTTTAAACCAAGCATGGAGGGGCTGAACAACTCAACATCTTCCCTCTGAGTGCCTCTGAGAATGGTGTAACGGGACTGTATCACGAATGTTTCAAATGGTCGATAAAAACAATTTCGCCCAATTGCGCTTCAAACAGCAAACAAGAGAGCGGATCCATTTTAATTTATCACTGTTTGCACTTACACGGCGGAAATCAAATAAATAACTTCAAGCGTCACTTTCATTGACAGTTATTGGAATTTGTTTGGCTACGAATGCCAAAAAAGTCATCCTGAAAGTTTGTAGCAGAAGTGAAGGCCCGGGAGAGGCGCAATTACGTACTTTGACAAATCTTATTCTCCACGAATGTTGGACTTGGGAAAAAAAAGAAAAAAAGGAATTCCAAAGGAGCACACTCTGTGGAGGACCGTGTTTTCCTTCCAGTGGGTCTGTGTAATCTGCAGCTGCGCTCTCTGGGAATCAAGCCTGTAAACATCGCATTAGAATTGGCCAGCACTGTTGTTAGCGTCCAGGTGCTCTTTCCCTCCGACTTGATTCGATTCTACTTTTATTTTCCGAAATGATGAATGTGTACACGCATATTTAGGTACAGCTACTAACACACAAAATATGCACGCAGTGGTAAACGAAGGAGCGTAGTGCAGTGAAAAATGCATAGCACCACATACAGATTTCATGAATGTAGGTCAGAGCACATACGTACAAAGACAGAGAGTAAAGCTCAGAAAGAAAAAAAGAGAAACACATGGGAACAAAAGAACAGTTCTGAAAGTAACAGTCTTTATTGTAACCTTTAACTGAGCTCGAATGGCTATTTGTCAGAGACAGAATAAAGTTTCCACTAAGACATATTAATGAAAAACTGTTGTTAAAATCAGATCCAAATGCGCCTGTTGCACATGTGTAGCATCATCGTGTGTGTTGTGCTTCATATGAAAAAGGCTGACGACATCTGAAAGATGTGAATGATTTCGCCTGGAGGAAACTCTGCTTAATACTTGAATGTGATTCTGTCTGATGAAACACTAATGAAAAATGCATTTTCTATAAGTCTTCTCTGGCTCTGGAGGGAGCATGAAAAAATAAACCTTGAATATGTCATCAGGGTCGGCCTGCATTAAAAACCCACTGATATGAAGCACTGCAGAGGCAGAGAGAGTGTAATTGTATGATTTTTGCCTTTGACTTTGACTCGAAGACATTAATTTTCCATGCAAGGATAGACAAGAGTATCAGAGTTCAAAAATCTATTCATATTGTCCAGAAATCTCTTTGAAGAGACTCCCAGAGCTACAAACAAGACCTGTGGAAGTTGGCAAAGACAAACTTCTACTCCAAGGTCATAGACAGCTCTAGTGAGTCTGTTCTATCCCCCCCGCAACCCTGGGAAGTAACCATGAACACATCCCTGCACGCTGACATTCAAAGGCTCTCAGCAGTGCCTCTAATGCCAGGATCCAGTTACGTGCTGTTTGTCAGTTGTTATCTCTGCTGGCGGAGGAACAGCATCTTGCTTCCATCCATTGTTGTGTCGCAGATCTGTGTCTTTAGAGGATGTGGTGTTTGTGCACAAGTTGTGTGCCTCCCTGGCTTTAATTTACAACTGATCGGGGGCTCTTCAAAGAGATCTGTGAATCAAAAGAGCTGCAGAAACCACCAGTGCCACCGTCCAAAGGTGCGTGACCGGTAGGATCCAGTGAGGAAAAACAGTCACCGGGGCTCTTCGGCTCGCGGCCTCTCAAACGCTATTTTTAGTGATGTTTTGCTTTTTTTCCTGTGGCGTCAAGCAGAGGAAAAAAATGAGAGGAGAAAGGAGCCAGCTGAGTCAGTGTGAGCCTGGTTCTCATTTGTGCTGACCTCGCATTGCAGGACTCACTCACTAGTGTCACTCACACCTCACGGTGCAGGAACAGGGGGGTTACAGGGGAGGGAGTCAAGTCAGAGATGGCAAAGAAATACCAGACCTCTCTTTTTGGATCCAGCAAAGTACAACAGGCCAGGGATTGAACTCTGCTACATCGTTAATTAGTCAGAAATTACAAGAAGTGAAGGGGATAATTCCACTGAGGGCTTGATGCCGTTCTAGCTCTCCTAATTGCCGATTTGACAGAGTGTTTAATGCGTGCTGTTTGTGCACGGTTTAAAAATAGCCCCATTAATCATGTTCTTCAATCTTTAAAAAAAACAGGTTGTTCTCTGGATTGCAGCGCAGAGCAATCAGTCATCTAAACAAAGTATGAATGTATGAAAAATTCAGTGTCCCTCTTAAAAAAAAAGCTAATTTCCCCCACAGCTCCTGAATGTTTCCGTGTGAGTGTGCAGGTGTCAAACACTCTGCCCAGAGTCCAAACATTTCACTTTATGGTCAGTCAATCACTCTGTTGGCTTTTAGGAAGCTGAGAGTGCCTCCGGCAAGAAAGACAGGAAATATGAACAACATGCAACTCGTTCCAAGAACTTGACAAACGTACAACTGTTATGGGGAAACTGCCTGTTGCAGAGTTAATATCAAGTAATGCATTTAACAACAATGGCAGACCTGCAAACATTTTTGGCCAGAAGAGATTATAATTTGGAAGATGCAACAAGGGAAACCAATGCTGGGAAATGACTTTTGAAACCTAATAGGCCACTCATTAGTTAGCCTGCTATCTATTCTAATTACTGCATTCAAGTAATGCACCTTATTTTCTTTGATTAGTTTTGGTAGTACTTCCCTACAAAGTGTTTCAATCTGGACTATACAGCTGAAAATAACGTGACTGCTTTGTTTTATGTGATTGATGGTGGTCGTATAGAGTTTTCATTGTTTACTGCATGTTCTGGTTTTACAGGGTACAGCAAGGTCAGAGCCCCGTTCTCAGGTCTTTCCATACATTATCTTACCTGCTTTGTTCCCAAGTGTTGTGGGGATCTGCTGGTCCCTAGTGCACATAAGGCAAAGGGAATTCACCGTGGACGGGGCGCCAGTCCATCACAGCACACACACACTTACGCTTAGGGGCAATTTTAGAGTTTCCTGCACTGAAAGGCATTTTCCAGGTGCAGTGGGCACCTCCTGTCTGCCTGTGAAGATGGATAATGGTTCACATTTCAAGGTGAGATAATCACTTATAACTTCTGCTGCAGCCACAACGGGCAATTGCCCACAAGCACCCACAATATGAGTTTAACTGCTAACAAATAAAAGCTTTGACACTGCAGTCCCTGTAATGCAGCCATCCACTGTCTTTACTGATTGTGAAGAATGAAGCGCAGAGACCCATTTATTCATGATCTCATGCTCTGAGGCTGAATGGGGCATTCAGGCCCACGCAGGTTGTGGTGTGGCCAGCCAGCACACTCCAGGGTGGGGTGCCTCTTCTAGTTTGTAATTCTTCATAAGCATGATTTACAGTCCCAGGTTACTGAGAGAGAGAGTTCAAAGGTCGTACGGATGGCACGCATTTGGAAGGCACAGAGGAAAGGGAGGGAGGCAGGATTATTCAATCTTCCACCGTGCTGTAAAGGCCTTAATGGACTCCATACCTCTCGCTCCCTCATTCTCCTCTATCTGATCTCTGTCTTCTGTTTTCTCTCTCTCTCTCGACCTGTGTCTCTGTAGTGGACGTCTGCAGCAGGAGAGCTGGTCCCTGTTCGACAGCCTGTCAGCCTGTTAGTCAGCCAGGATTGTCAGGTTGTCAACAGCAGCTTAGTCTGAGTTCACAACAAGTCCTGGAGTCCTCACTTGCCTCCTTTTGCTTTGTCCATGTGTCGGCTTTAAACCGTAGCACTCCACCCCGCTTTCTCGCCTTGTCCCAGCTCTCCCAGTTCGTCCATGCCCTTTTAATTTGTGTCCGAAATGCGAGCCAAAGGTCTGACTGAGATACTGAACTTAAACAAACACTCTTGGCCCTCAATCATGGAGGTTAAAGCAACAACGTGTGCAGCAGGAAAGGCAACAGGACAACAAAACCACTTCATTCCAGCACGGCAAACAAAGTTCTCCAAGCCTTTAAAAGGTAAAAACTGATTGTGGTGTGAGTGAAATGTGTTTCACATTAGAAGACATTAAGCTGATTTATGATTGATAGATTGATGGACTGTGACTGCAGCTATTTCTAAGGTAGAAAAGTTCTATATTCTGCACTGAGCACTTTGAGCGTTTTAAAACGGCCATCTATTTCACCGTGGCTCAGAATATCACGTGTACACCTGATGGTTTTCCGCTGTGTGTGCAATGTATCCCAGAGCTGCATAAGGAGGCGCAGGCCGCTGACCTCTCACTGTCAAGGAACTGTCAGGCATTATCCTCTGCAGATTTTTCAAATAAAAACAATAACGGTGAGCTTTACTTGAGGGGGTTACGGTCAGCATTCCTCGAGATTATTCGTCTGGAAGTCAAAAACTTAGTAGAGTGAGTAAAACTTTCAGAAAATATTCAATAAGAGACCAGCAAATCAGTGGAGACAACAGAACTCAGAGCATTTACTCATTCTTACGCATTTTGGCTTAACACAATGAAAACAATAGCCCAAAGTAGTCGCTATCCGGAGCCACAATGGTTTCTGCAAGCTCATTTTTAATTAATTTCTCATTTTATTCTAATCTCCGTTGACTGTTATCTGACAGGACTACATTCGGAGAAACTCAAGCCACGCATAATTAGTTTCCAGAAAGGAAGCCGCTCTCAGTGTTGTGCTGCTGCAGCTACTGTTCGCCCGCTTCCATTGTGACTGGCCCGCGATAATTCATTTCATTCATTGGGGTTTGTAAACAGCTTCTGTCCCCTCGCTAGTGTAAATTTTCCGACATGTGCCCATCAGCATGATGCGAGCGGGGCCCTCCGTGACACTGTGAGAGGGACAGATGTTGGACTGCAGCACATGTGCTCCGACGCAGAGGCAGCAGCTAATAATCATAATTTATAGGTCTGATAGAACATTTTATATTACAAACCATAATAGGCGTAAACTTTGTTTTTAGCATGCTTCTATTACATTTTCAAGTTTTTTGAATCAGATCAGTGTCACGGCGATGCTGCTCCACATTAGTTTTGAAACTGGCTCCGTTTTGTGATCATTCACATTTAGGTTGAATTTACAGCTAAATCTGCAGCTAATTTGTTCAACCAGATGCTTCGTTTTCTGCCATATTTTTTTTTCATTTTTTTATACTTTATTCATGATTTCTCCTTCCTGCTCCAGGTCTCATGTGAATTACATTCATATGCAGCAATGCTGCAGCGCTGATTTAAACTCGATGGCAGCGCTCGCTGCCAGTGCTGGAAGTACTGCACGGCTCCAAGTCGGTAACAAGGCGGGCTGGTTTAAATTCCCACAGCCAGAGTCGATAGTGATCTAAATATATGAATGTTAATCTGAAAAGTACATATACATTTACTGTCAACTGTGCGGTGCCGTTCCACTCGATTAATAAACAGAAATATTTACAGAATGTGCTGTAGAATGAGGAGGTATATATTTCTCTTGTAGCCACGTGAATAATTGTTGTTTTTACGCACTTTGACACACTCTGGTTGTCTTCAGACCAAAGGAGAAAAAAGAAGTCCGGGCAAACCTCCTGGGGCCGATTGGAGAAGAAGCGCTCCATCTTTCTGTCTTCGACACAGACACGTCTTATAGCTTCAGATGAGTCTGCCCAAAGTGGAGAAGTGAAACAGGGAATTAGGGAGTATTTACAGTAAGAGGGAGATCGGCTGTATGGAGGTTTCTGGCCAAGAAGAGACGTGGATCAGGCTTATCATAGAGACGAGCCAACTGCTTGTCATTTCAGCTTAAAGCCTCGGACCGCTTAAGTGTTTGAGGCATGAAAAATTTGCTCAACACTTTGTTTAGATAAAGTTGAAGTAAAAAAGTATCGCTAAGCAGCATGGCTTATGTCCACATTACGTACACTTATATAAATTGACTCTAAGTCTGGTGGCTTTTTTTTTTTTCAAACAGCAGCATCATAAGATTTGCTGAATGACTGGTTTTACAACATATGAGAGAAGCATTTTAATTCTGAGCAACTAATGTAACTTTCTTTTCGGCAGTTCAAATATATTATCTTTTGTGTGGTTTCTAAGGATGAAGTGAAAGGCATGAAAGGGAAAACTTTTTGTGTGAGTGCACTCACACAAGTGCAAGTACAAGATCAGTGAGTGCAAGTACAAGATCAGATTAACTTTTTACTTTACATGTGAAAGAAATGTTTATTGCATAACGTACTATCTATGGAATAATGACAGCACTACTGGATACGGGTACCTATAATGATAAGCCTTGTTTTTCACTCTGCTGTCTGCCACATGGTGTGAGCTCCCGAGAACATCTTGAATGACTGGTCTGGCTGGCATTTCCTCTATCAACTTTCACGTCTCCATTATGAATTGAATGAATGAAAGAAGGCAATCTTTCACTCCAGATGTTTTCTTGATCGATTTGCCCTGATCCCTGCAGTCCCGACTAATTGGCACAGTAATACCCAATCTGTGCTATTGCTCCATAGAAAGAATCTAACAGCTTCCCCTTAACCTCTTTAGTGAACATGATTCTTTAATTTTCTCTTATTTCCAAAGTGGTGGATCATCTCTTCACGGAAATTTGGAAACAAATGTGCTCTGTTGTTGAAAGTTGCCGGGCTCTCGAGCGGTAAGGAGAGCTTAAAAAGTCGTCTGTTTCCGTTTAAACTGATTTAAGTGTCTCACTGCTTTTCCATTTCTACAGAACTGATAATGCAAGATTTGGCTTTTTATCAGTGAGTTCATAAAACTTCACCGTTGTTGCCATTTTGTTGTCTGCTTGTCATATTCTGGCATCCACTGAATCGCTGACTGTGCAGCCAATTGGAAGACTGGTTCACATGCAGTACGTAGGTGTGGTTGTGATTCATAGACACTGAACCCGGGCTGAGTCTCGTAAGCACATGGTTCCTGAACTCATCGTTATACAAGGTTATTGTACTTCAGGTTAAGGTTGATGGTTCACTAAAATGTGGCGCCGCCATCAAAAAGGTCAGCAGAGAAACTCTGCGGTTCAAGGTGCTCATTACGAAATAAATCATGACTGTAAACGTCAGCTAAGTGTTTCTTTGATAGGGCTGAGTCACTGCAGCTGTCAGTAGTAGTAGCAGCTGAGTCAGGACGCTACGGATCCTGTGTCTGATTATAACCCAGTGTCTCAGAGCTCCACATCTCTCCCAGGGTGTCTCTCACAGGCTGTTTCTTAGACTAAAATCCGCAAACATGGGGCAGTCTCTTTTGCCCCTGTGAGTAATGAAACCACATTTCTTCTCCCTTGCACGGAAAGGAGTAGAGGGAGAGGGAGTGGAGGAAGAGAGAAATCATATAAATTAACAAGGTTTACGGTTTGTGACTTCCAAAAAATGTTGTTTTCTGCCCGATAAAAACCTTGGCACACTTTCACTGATATATAACCGTGTTAAGCATTGCGTGAGGCTCATTCTGCAGCCGTTTACACGCTGGAAAGGTCAAAAGAGCCACACGGATTGTCCCGGTCATAGTGGGTGGCGTGACTGCAGATGAAATGAGTCACATTTGAACAAGGTACCTTTTTTTATCTCAGCCTTATAATGAATGGTTGAACTCTGGAAGAATCTGTTTGACTCCTACACCAAAGACTGCCTCAGAGCACATAATAGAGATATCAGACATGGTCAGCTGCGAATGATGAAGATTTACAGGGGCGCTGTGGATCTCTCCGAGGTGTCCCCCATGGCTCCCACATTTCCTGTCATGTCCAGAGAGTCGACTCCCTGCGTGACCTCAGCATGAGAGTTCACTCCCATCACTGCCACCTCCCCTGCCGCGTCCTCGACCTCCATCCCCTCCCCAAACTCTGATAGCTATAGAGATTTAGATAGATGCATCAGGGTATTGCACCTTCCCAAAGCCTCCTTCTATCATACTTACTGTGGTTTGTCTTTTTGAATTATGCACAGTGTGGAAAAACTCAGGCTGAAACACTTGCTGATTGAGGAAAAACAAACACTGGCTGTGTCTGGTTGCAGGGAAGGAAATGGGAGAAAAAAAGAGAGAAAAAATGAAGGTGTTTTTACATGTCATTGTACTGCACTCGATGTTTTGACCCATTCTTATCTCTGTCTGATTTGCTGCTTGGTTGTTACTCAACCGTACTTTATTTTTGAGCCTTCGCACAATGACGCATGGTACCGGTCAGTGCTTCAAGGTTTGTTTTCCAGCGGTGTCAGTGTGAAAGATGGCTGTACAGTACCTCCTCCCCCCCAGACTTGGACGCGGGTTTTATTGGCTAAATCACTTACAGTAACGCATTAAACATGACTTAGTGCCAGGGGAGTGGACACACAGTGAACAGAGGTCCATGTATCTAGTTTATCCTTGATTAAACCACTTTTCGTAGGTCACGCAGACATGGAGAAAGACGTAAAAATATGCATCTACAGTTAAAAAACTGGAGAGAGAAAATAAGAGAAACATCATCTTTACATGTCATCAGTCCTTAATAATTACAATATTATCATTAGTGCAGCTACTAGAGCATCATCTCTCTACTGCAAATCAAGGCACCATCAGGGACTGTTGTTTTGGATCTGTTGTAAATAAAGACAACACTTCATTATGTTGCTCTAAAGGTAAGAATTAAGTTGTATGAAGTAGAATTGAGAGTTTTCTCATTGTGAAAAGTTTTCAAGGACACTTCAGGATGTTCAACCGGAACATTTGGCTGTTAACTACAGTATGTAAAACTGAGTTCATGTTCAGATTTGTCAATGTAAAGTTGTCAGGTTTGGACAGCACAAAGGGACAGGTCCGCTCCTGAGGTGGGAGGTCACACAACTCGATACTCTTGTGAACGGCAGGATAACACTTTCTGAGCCTCTGTGATGACCCGCACGCAGACAAAACAGCGTGATCTTGAAAATCCATCGTCACGGCCAACTCGGGGCACCATTTGTCTTCTGTGTCGTGCGGCGTTCCCAGCTTCAGAGCAACGTTCAGGTTTCTCTGTCGCCCTTGACGCATTCTTTCCAGCTCTCTTCAGCGGGCACTCACACATCACATTCCACACGCGGCTGCTATTTGTAGACATAGAAGAAAACACAAAACACTATTTACCCTCACTTTAAAGAAGAGCCACGGGAGGCGTTTTTTTGACGTTTTGCTTTCGATCTCACGCCTCTGTCTCTGTGCTCAGTCCACCTCTTTCTCTCACCTCTCCCGGCCCCCACTGGGCGATTCGTCCAGGTTGTAAAGGATACGCTCTGTGGTTGTGCATAGCTCAGATGAACCAAATTCTTGGCAGCATGGCATGTCGCTCGGAGGAACAGTAAGATGTCAAGGCCAGAGAACCACGAATGAGGAGCGAACGAGAAAGGGGGAGAGAAATTTGCCCTAGAGACTGTGTGGTGGAGTAAGATGGATGAGGTGAGAATTCCATTTCACTACAGAAGCCAGTGAGAGCGAGACACCTTCTTTTTTTCCTTACTATTTTGGCAATTTTCTGCTTACTTTGACTGATTTTACCCATATACAGGGAGAGTAAATTCTGGTATTTTATTAATTTCCCCTGAGATGCACTGTCTTTCTGAGGGTGTCAGTGTTTAGTGAAGGCTAAAGTTTTAAAACTATGGATGTTACCCTGAAAAATATACTTGTATTTGCATCATTGCAGAGGGTTAGAGGCGAAAACCAAAACACCCTAAGATGGCTGCATTTGTTCCGAGTTCAGCATACAGGTTGGAAACAGGGAGGAGCAGCCAATCTGTCTCCATCCAAAAGTCTAGCTAACGTCACCTCAGGCTCACTAATGAACGTATTATATGTTGTGTGTTTAATCCATAGGAAAACATGGGGGAAAATGTGTCAAAATGAGGTGTTTTGTTCTGACACTGGGTTTGGTGCCAAACTATTTCTTGGCTGAGAGCACATCCTGGAATCTCTAGTGGTCGCCTGGGAATCTCAAAGTGACAGGGAGACGAGCAAACCTGCTGCATAGCTCTTGTCCAGTGAGGTTTTTGCACCATATACCAACATAGTACAGTGCACACATTTGTAGGTGCAATGGAAGGGAAGATGTGAAGTGAGGGAGTGAAATGGTGATATTTTGGGGTTTAGTCAGAATTTAAACTGCAGATATGGTTTAACTACATATGCATATTCTATCATTGTAAAGCACTGTATGACAATTACTGGGGAACAAAGCCCATACTTGAGAGAAATTTAAAGCAAATGTAGACTGCATGCATTTTTAACCACCGGGTCTCAATTCTATTATGGACTCATGAGCGTGACCAAACTGCACACCCCTCAAAATGGAGAGTTCAGCATTTATACCCCATAAGAGGCCCTTCAGTGCTTTTTATTTAGAAAGCACTACATACCTTTCCCTTTTTGTTGCTTAGTGTGTACTGTGTACTGTGTCTTAATATAAGAGTAGACACCCAGTAGTTACATTTAGCAGAGTACTTGAACAGAACAAATTCCTCTCGGGCTCTAAAGGTTCCTAAAATTGTTACTCCATTATTTTCTCACACCCCTTGTTCTATGGAAAAACTGTGCAGGTTAAGCTGTACATAAACTGTTAGTTGTATTTGGAATCAGTGTAAGGGATTTATTTTCTATGCTCCTCAGAGTAATTAGAAACAAATGACTGCACAAATATCTCAATGGATGAACCACCCACCCATTACTTATGAACTACTACTAAAGATGGAGGAAACTCTGACTTCACTGCATCGACTCATTCTGGTTTGGGATCAGAGGATTGGGAAACCTATTACAGAGGACAAATTTAATTATTGTAGAAACAAACACATCACATGTGAAAATAGACAAGTAAATCTTTTCGGATCAAAGCATTTCAGGTTTACTGTACGATCAGACCGAATTGGTATGCCTTAAATGGAAACGTATAATGACATATTACAGGTCATATGCTTCACTTGTACAGGGCAATAAACCAACTGTTAAAGCACAAGCACAACTTTAATTGTTACTCTGGGTATATTATATGAATTATTGCTCCAGATCTTCTGTAGGCTAACAAATCATCTCTTCTACGAAACTACTTAAGCACTGCAAAGGATAGAAGTGCAGGGAAGCAGCCAAAACCATGCTGGCATCACATAAACTCTGGCCCTGGACGTGGAAAAAAACATTGAGGGTGGAGGACACCGTAATCCCCCGGGCAGCAGGCTCTGGGATTTGTGAAAAATGCATACCATGAGTTTGATGCTTGAACCAGATCCAAGTCGACCGACCTCGTGAACAACATAGCGTGCAAGAAGAGTTGTTCTGTACGAAATCCTGTACAGAGAACCAGAAATGCTTTATTCTTCTCCTCTTGTTTTCCTCTGAATAATGGCCATATGGGAGGCTGCTCACAAAAGAGTAGCGTGTACCATTAATCACTGGCTAAAAATAAAGACTTGCACAAGCACGGCTCGAAGTGATGGAGAAGGTGACCAAAGCAGTGACTCTTGGGAGGGAACAGCCAGAGATGTTGAAAACAGCTTAATCATTCCCCACCATGCATGTGTGTGTGTCTGCCTGTGTGTGCATGGGGCCATACGATGCACATACAGTAAATGTGTTTCAGAGATCCAAACAGCCCAGCTAAACTATCACTCACGGCCCAGCCTGTGTGTGTTTGCAGAACGCAACAGGCGCTGATTGTCCTTTATTTACAGCTCGCTATAAATACAGGGACGGATCTCTTTCCAGTCCGACTCACGCTCTGACACACCGACGTGCTCTTGTTAAACGGATGGTGGTACGGCTCGCCTTGTCAGATGAGAGACGGAGACGTCGGGCGCATCACAGATAGTTGTTTTCGGCAACGTTGCGAGCTGAGATCACGTAGTTGGCCCGCGCGCTCAGCGCAGCCCGATGCCAAAGTGCATTGTGCATCTCCACGAAGATAAATACAAGAGGTGGTTATTTCCCTGACTTCGTTCTCTGGGTCACGTTACAGATGTGCATGTTGCAAACATCATTCTTGTCATCTAGAAGGAGGGGAAAAAATAAACGGCCCCAGCATTGTAAGCTGTTGCCGTAAGTTATTGTGTTGCCAGTCCAGCAACGCTGTCAACTGACCTCTGCTGAACCTCGCTCACGCATTGTTTAGCTGCAGTGTTGAGCTGGACGTCTTATTGTTTTTGCTTTTGGGGTTTCTCTCACGCTTGCCCTGTCACTGCGGAGGGTCCTTTCAGTACCACTCCGCTGAACTCCGCCTTTGTTATGGAGCATCATGCTCCCAGCTCGTCTTTACAGGAAACTTTATAGATGTCTGCACACAAGTGTGCGACGCTACGTTCTTGTAAGCACGGGTGGGATTTGTGTGTACGTTCCTATCTGCGGTTCAAAACCTCGTGTTGAAGGCCCAGAAACACAGGTTGGAGAAAACTGGACAGGGCTCAGGGACGGCAAGTAGAGCAAACACAAGTCCAAGACTTCAAGTGGAAACTATTCCAGACTAGAATCCCATCTGCTTTCACTTTAGAGTCTGAGTCCTAAACTAAATAAAGATCCCTCCTGAACACTTTTATTGCCCTTCTCTTTCTATCCATCCTTCCCTCTCCACGTCCGAACCCTTTCTGTGTATCTCCTACCCCTTAGACAGATTTTCTTTATTGTTACTTTGTGCGACCCACACTGTATTTATTCCCTTCTCTCTCTCTCCCTCTCCCTTTCTCTCTCTCTCTCTGGTAGCAAATAAAACTGTCACGTGGTGTTATGAGGTAAAATGTCCCCGGTAAAGGCCAGATCTGATTCCTCTCGTATGCAACACTTTGGTTTATTTTCTTATTTATGTGTACTGAAGTCATTTTTACCTTCCTCTCATCTAAAATACAGTCCCTGTCTCCTTGTTGTTATTCATGTATATCTGATGGTCAGTGACTGGTTCCTGTGCTTGCTTTTCTTTTCGGAATAAAATATGACCTCCAAACTGAACTCGAGGACATTTTGTGGCCATTTCAATCACATCTCACTGAATAATTAGTAGAAACCCAAAACAGCTTTTTCTCAATTATCCACAAGCGGCCGGCATTGGTAAATAAGATAGCCGAAGAGAGGAGTCAACAAGGTGATGTTCTGAATGCCAAAAAACATCAGACTCTTGGCTCATGAAGGCCGTGTCACATGGAACCAACAAAGCCTCTTTTCTGGGACAAAGCCATGATTTACCATCCTGTCATTTCAAATGCCTTGAGGATTGTAATTTGATTGAGAAAAGTATGATTCTCTTTACTGTTTTGTGAGATTGCGTCACGTATGTGCCGGCCTCTGAGGCAAAGACAACATTTATCAAAGACATATTTGTTTTTGACTTTGTGTCCTTCCCAGCAGCGCCAACAAGCCACAGCGTGGCAGCGTTAAATATTCCAATCGATTCAACAAACAGGACTGTTGAGTGCAGTCTGCGTCCCCACCATAATGAATAGTTGCCACAGTAAACCACGACAATCCAACTGAGTCAACACCACAGCTTTTGAGTATCCCTAAATTCTCATAGCAATAAAAATAAGAGCACTGTAGCCCCATTGCTGCTGGAGGTGGACCAAAAACCGCCTCAATCCATGTTTAAGTGTCTGTGTGTTCAACGTTAACCCAGGGAGCTCCTGCACATAGAATTATATCCGTCTGCTAATGTCGTTCCAGAGCGTTGCCTTCGCAGGCCTCTCCCTGCGTGCTACGGTTTGGATTGTCACACTCTGCAGCCAATGCAATCACTGCGCTAAGTCCTAGGCATGCTCTGCAGCCTCGGAACCAACGGAGGCCATGTTTTTGTTTGTCTAAACAAACACTGTCCATTTTTGATGTGAGGTTTGTTTGAGTTTCAAATAACAGGCACCAAAGGGAGGGATTGAAGTTGTTGGGGACGGAACAAAGGCCTCTTCATCTATACAAATAATTCATAGAACCAATGAAACCGCCCCGACGTTCATACCGAACTGGAGACGCATCTGCTGAACAAAGACGTTAGCATGAATGCGTGGCGTGACTGCACGTCCCAGGGAGACATTTACTGTATATTTATGGGGGTGGTAATTGCGTTTACTGATGTGCAGTCTAACTGGCTGTCTCTGGCTGGCTCTAACAGGTCAGCGGGGGCAGACCTGAGCCTCTGCCTCCATGCTGGGTCACATGTGACCTCATGGTGCCAGAGACATCGACAAGGGACTCTAAGCAGGCGCACGGGGTGCATGAATAAGTCATGATGTAATCTTTGTGTCTGAGGTGATGCTCCTCTTTCCGATCGCCATCCCTTTCTTTCTCTCTTCCTTATTTAAATTCAGCAGGAGAGCCTCTCTTCATTAAAGCAAAACTGGCCTCTGCATCTTAAGCTGAGGGCCGGTTTTCTCCTGAGGGACAAGCACTTGCTCTTCTCCTTTCCTCTGCTCTATTTCTCCTCTGGGTCCGCTTGTGGTGAAGAGAGCAATTTATGCATCTATTGATTTACTTGTTTGTGTGTTGGCCTCGTGTGAGGGAGGAGGTTTTTCTCTGTGGAGTTCTCCTGTAGCAACAGTCAGTCCAGATCTGACCAAAAACAAAGAGACGTGGTCGAATCAAGTGACAAATGATGAGTGAGAACAAAAAGTTAAAAAAAAAAAAAAAAAAAACTGCGAGGGAAAACTGCTTTCTTTGTCACTCTATTTGTTTGCTAGGGAGCTGCTCCATTGAGTTTAATTCTGTTTGTCTGTGTTTTAAATTTCAGTCCTGGTTGTGGCCATTACCCAAGGGAATAAGGCCTATGTGGTGTGGGTATAGAGGTCAAAGGTCAGAATACAAAGTGCTTAAGAGGGGTGAGAGGGGTTTCAAGGATGATTGACTATGAGAGAAAGGAAAACAAAGCAGAGCAGTAACCCGAGGCACCCTGGAGCTAATTTATGTATAAAATGTGCAGAAAGTCAAAAAGAGCATTAAATATCTCAAAGTTCGGCATGACTGGAGAGACTTTTTTTACATGATACTTACCAGAAAAGGCCTCACGCACCTGACGCTTCCCTTCATGTGTCAGGTGTGCTGCTATCACCCTGCAGTAAAATCTCTGCAAAAACTGATAAAACGCGATAATGAGGAAGTATTGGGGAATGATAGCAAGTCAGTCTGGCGAGCTTATTAGATTGATGTTGCCATGAAGAAATTCATCCTTGACGTAAAACAGATGCACATTCACATTGCAGTCACACAGACATCTCTTTTGACCACTCACCTGGAAAATTCCTCCTCTGCTTCAAAGCACACGGTGCAATAAAAAATGAAAATAAAACAAAGGAGACAGTCAGTACACCAAGTCATACATACACTTCCTCTGCAGTAAGAGGAAGAACTATAAATAAGTGGGCTTATAATAATAAACGGTTGAGGTGAAGGGCTAAACAATAGCAATGAGTAAATATCTTAGATAGACATCATTAAAACAACTCGTGGCTGTTAACATCCAAGGAAAAGTCATTAGCTGGGATCAAAGACGTAATAGAAATATAGGGAAAATAGGAGGTCTTATTTCTTAAACGCCCTGGACTTCAGCCAAGGCACAATTAAAATTCTGCACATAACATCATGAAACAAAATGCAATTCTTTGACGAAAAAAAACTAACTTTTCTGACCAAGTACAAAATACGAGACAGGAGATAGTGAATCAAGGGCAGTAAAACATGTGGGGTGCGCCTGTGTGCCCATGTGTGAATAAAAGACGCGAGCCAGTTGCAAATCTGCCCATGCTACGTTGCCTTCGTAGCAGGCAACATTTCATACAGCGGAAACTTTTTCCAAGTGTGACTCAGAAGCCGACACACGACACAGCCTGTTTTTCATCTGTATGACGTTCTGCCAGCTGGGAGAGGAAAACTCGAATTAGCTGTCACTTGTGCATCGCAAATGTAGAGCCTGTCACCAACAAATACATCACCACATGCGTGCGCCCGCGTCTTCCCCGATGTGTTTATCAAGGACGATCCTGAGGTTTACGGCTCGAAAATATCCACTGATGGACGATGATTTGTGAGACGAAGATGGGGAAAGCGTGGAGAAACATCTACCGAGAGACATTCACCGTCAACAAGCTTGTCATCTAATAAAACTTTCCTACAGCCCATGATCACATATATATTCCCATTATTTTCCCCTTTGGCCACTTGACCCATTTCTGGGACTGCTGGTAAAAAGGAGAGCGAGAGAGTTCAGAGAGGGGGTTTGAAAAGAGGACACTCAAGTTTACTTGCTGGATCCTGGTTATAATTCAGGATATGAAAAACCCTCTTTGTCGTATCTCAGTGCTGGCAGTCTAAACCTAGCTGAGCTCCGAGCAGTCAAAGGTATTAAAGTGGTTCTTAAGCTGCTATAGATGGATATACAGTGGTAAAACCCTCTCCTGCAGTACCCTCTGTGGACTGTATACATGCAGATGAGGTGGATGTGACTGCGGGGCCCGACAAACACTGTGTCTCTTAACTGTGAAGGACAGATGTCTCTGTAACACGGAGCAGCCATTGGAGGCAGAGATGAGCAGCTTTTACAGTAAGCCACAACGAAAGGCGCTGAGACGCCACGATAAGCAGCGTCATAAGCTGCACTCGCTCAGAATAAAGTTGAGACTGTTTTTCTTGAACTTTTTTTTTTTTACTTCAGTAGGATAAGGATTTGTAAGAGAATGTGGAGATCACTGTGGTTTTATGGCTGGTTTTGATTGGTTTAATCTTCCCACTTGATCCAGTGAAAACACCCCCTTTGTGGGTTTTTCAGAGGATGGAGAAGGAAGGGAGGGAGAAATTCTGAGCTTGTTGAAAATTGCAGAGAAGAAAGTAAAACAAAAACAGTTACTTATCACAGGACCTGAGCTAAGAAGTGTAACGTAAACAGCCATAATTTGCCGTGCACTGAAACATTTGCGGCTGCTGGAAGAGGATGTTGGACGGACGCTGCCAGCAGAAGTTGCCTCAGACCGGAGGTCTCCAACTCAAGTAACAGAATCACACGTGAGGTTTGATAATTATGGGTAAATGATACAAGTAAAACATAAATGAAGCAAGTTTGACTCTGGGTTTTGTTTGTTGAGTCACGTCAGCAGTTGTCTTTTAAAAATAAAGAATAACTCGCCGTGAGGTCACCAGGAATCCAGCCACAGTTTTGATCCTCTGTCAAGGACTATAATCGTGCTCTTGAATGACACACACTGTGTGTAATCCATCACGGTGGCTGCAAAAATTTGCTGCCCTGGTGCACTTTTCTCCTCTATGTCCTCTGCTAACCCAGGTTCACAGGTTTTCATAAACTCTCTAAACATGCAGAGATTTGGTCCAGCCAGCAGCTCGGAGGGAGAAATTACACCATGACCTTATAAGGACGTAACGTCTCCTGATCTGCAATCTCGAATGCAGCTGTGTGTGTAACGGCAGCTTGTGTGTGTGTGTGTGTGTGTGTGAGAGAGAGTTTGTGTGTTTGGGGGGGGATCTTAAACTTTGTTAGCACAAATTTGAGTGTAAGACTTTGATAGGAATGTTTGTCGAAAGTGAGGACAGCTTTGGTCCTTCAAAAGCAAGTTTCAGGTTCAAGACAAGCTTGAGACTTCAGTTCATTCATTCATCCATTATTTTCTCCACTTAGTACCTGAACAGTGTTACGTGGGTCTGGTGGAGCATATCCCAGCACACATACTGTAGGGTGAAGGCAAGAAATACAACCTGGGCAAATCACCAGTTCATAGCAGGGCACCAAAAAACCCACGCACACCTGGGGAGAGCATGCATACATGCAGGAACCATGTTTTTTCTGAAAGTTTTGGCTAGAAATATAACTTAGTGTTTGGATATTTCAGTAAGGTACAGAGATATATCAAGTTCCCACAGGGTACATATTAACTGCACCTCTTATCACACCTCCCACTAAACCCTACCCTGTAAGTTTTGCAGTTTGTCTCAAAACTACTGCACTGAATTGAAACCGAACTGAATCGAAATGGACTGTGACTTTTGTTGTGGCGTTGCACCTCTAGTTACTCCGATTGCACACTTTTGGTTAATTGACAGATTTCTGACAGTAAGAGAGTGATTTAAAAACATTAAGATGAGATCTTTTGTGAATATCTAGTAAAAACACAAAAAATTCATGAATCTAGCTATTATTTGTCAAATTTGTGCCTCCCTGCAATATATTCCACGATGTGCAATAAAACATAATCGTTATGGGTTAGACATTTTATTTTTATTGGAATATCTTGTCACGTTTCCAAATCAAATATTTGGGTAAATTCTCACTTTCTATCGTTGGAGCCAAAAAGGAATCGGTAAAAACTCACCATGTTACAATTTCTCAATTTCCCAATTTTACTATGTTGCATGTGGGGCTCTCAATCCAACCATCGTCCGAAGGTCCAAGAATGCAACAATTTCTCATCCGCTAGAAGCTTTCCTGGACCCTCTGCTGACGCTGCTCCTTAAAAGAGTCCGGGGATAAAACATGGAATGGGTTTGGAGGGAATACAAGAATGAGAGGAGGGGAAAATCGAGAAAGTGTAAAATCTGCAAGTGGGAGAGAAGACAGGTGGGCCGAGCACTCACGTCTGACCTGTAAAACTTACTTCAGGATAACAGCAGCATACTGTGCCAAATCTGACTTTCTTTCACCTCACGCTGAGGGTTGGGGGGAGCGTCCCAAATGTGATTGCCCTGATATTCACACAGGGGAAGCCGACCGACACTGGCGCAGATAGAGAGGTCAACGTTTTGGAAGTGGGGGATCTCTGGGATGAGTCTTGCCCATTGTTGGCCTCCTATTTTTAAAAGGTTTGAGAAGTAAGTTCATTTTGATGAGTAGTCTTATCCACAGTCAGGAGGCTTAGGAAGTTGCTATTTGGGTGGCTACGGCCCCCTGCGCACCTAAATCCTCATAAGCTCTCTATAAATTAACTCTCTTGTGGAATTCACTTCCAGGCGAGGCAGTGTTAGTGGTCCTGCTGAGCCCCCATCACAGGAAACTGAATGATCCGTCAAGTTTCTATGTGCTGCCACCACCGGGGCTTGTGCATTGTAGCCTTTGGCAAGCAAAATCACTGGTTATGTTGTTGATTCTCTGGACTGGATGACTTCATAAACCATTAACTCTGTATCCTGTGTCCGCGGATGGATGTTGGCGCAGGCAGTTTCTCTCCTCGCAGTCGCTTAAGCAGCAGCTAGAAGACAGAGGTCAACAACTGGCTTTCACTTCATGGGTTATCTCCAATGTGCTGCAGCTGAACCGAGGAGGAGGAGGAACAGTGCAAGATGAGAGGTGAGGAAAAATTAGGAAGAGCGGGAAAGGTTGTTTGCTTTTTTTTTTCTAGTAGAATGGTGATGGGGGGGATTGTCATTTTAAAGGGTTTTGAGGGGATGTTTGCTCTCCCTCTTAATGGCTTAAAAGGACTAGAAGCATCTATCTTTCTCTCTACGCATTTCAAGGAAGAAAGCCCAGGAGGAATGGACCACTTCTGCCCTGTGACTGATTGCACAAGCTCCAACAGATATGCCCCAGCACACATGGAAAAATACCATTTTTAAAGTAAATATCACAATGGAATTTCCATTATGCTGACATCAAGGGAGGATATACACCATATTAATAAAATCCCATGAAACCAGTACACATTTTTATGCACTCATCAGAGGAAGAGGATTTTCTGTTTTTATAGAACTTTAACGAACCACAATTCACCTCTCTGCCTTAAGCAACACTTAGATAAACAGCATATTCCACTCATCGCACTGTGGAACCACACCACATCTAAGAGACCGTAAGCACATTAACTGTGCTATTTAATACATCCATCTCTAATTCCATATGTACATGTATGCAAACGAATAACTACAAATTTATGTCCACTCGCATTGCTGTGAAAGATCAATGTCTTTGGAGCAGCGTAAACTCCAAAGGAATGTCAAGGGATGGGTTTGGGTTGTGAGTGCGCGCGTGTGTGAGAAAGAATGAAAGAAATGCTGCATAAATATTTTAAAAATAGAAATATAATAAGATAATATGCATCCACACACACACACACACACACACACACACACACACACACACACACACACACACACACACACACAATTCACTCTTTAAATCTTGCCCTTACTGAGCTCTATCACATGGTACCCTGTGCCGGGTTTGACAGCCTCTTCTGAAACATGAGGACCAAATGGATCTGAAAATCTCTTGAGGAAGGAGCTGCGTAGGATCTTTCTGCACCTCCATGTCCCGCACATCTGGCCTTCTGCATGGCTGTCACGCCTGGGGGTACACAGGGTCTGACAGAGGCGAGGCCAGGGTGGTAGTGGTCTATTCTTGGGGCGGGAGATTAAGCTTTACCCCTTGAAGAGGCGTACGCGCAGCTGTTCTGTGGTTTCTTCCTTTTTTCTGCACAGATTCCCTTTTCTTAATAAATACGTGAAGATTAAGTAAGCATAAAACAAGCATTTCATTTATCCATCTGAAGAAAAATGGGACCTTGTGCCATTATTTATCTGTCTCTGTGTAGCTGTACCCTTGTTGAGCCTGTAATCACACTTCTCTTGTCAGTGATCTCTCTGACATAAATTTGGACATTATCCTTAAGACAAATGCTCCAGTGAGGCTCATATTGTGCTATTGCCCGGTAAAAAGACACATTCTTGGCATCCCGGGCACATTACTTGATGCAACTTTGGATTTGACATTAAATATGTCCAAGGAAAGGAGTATATCTTTTGATTGCTAGTACAGGAGTAACTGTTGACTTAAGGGTTTAGTTGCCACACTGTGTCCCTGCCAAATAATTTCCTGCGGCTCTAATTATTCATCTTTGTGGTAAAACATCAGCCCCACTCCTACTGTTGTTGAGGTCATGTGTTTTCTTTGTGTTGGGATGCCTCCAAGACTGAAAAACATTCGGAAAGATTCACACAGGTCTTTAACCTCTTTTGACTTGAGTGCCAAATCTTAACCGTTGTCCATCTGTAGTTACTACGTCTTTTTTTTCTCTCCCTGCTCCACAAGCATTTCCCAACAGTTCCAGTGGACCACTGTAATGGAATAGCTCCACGCCAAACCAGACTGGACTGAACTCTCAGCACAGTCAGACTAATGGCTCTCATGAGGGTGAATAATGTAAATGTCACCAAGAAGATCAGGCAGAGGCCAAAGACAAAACCAGGGGGTGCCAGGGTCTGGGGAAGGTTTCCATTAGAACAGGCCTGGTTTGGTAAGTGTGCTGAGAAGTGTATGATTCATAGAAAAGTTGTGGTATGAGACACAATGGAGCCGGCACAGTTTTTGATGCCTCATCCATGAAAAAATGCAACTCAACTCATTAAGTCCCCAGAATTGTGAATGCTATCTTTGTTTTATTCCAAATTTATTAGTAGCTTCAGGAGGAGCAAACTCATTTTAAAGACCAGCGTGGAATGTCTGTAAAAGAAAGGTGTTTCCTCTTTCATTGTTGGTGGATAACTGGATGTGACTGCCTCATAAACCCCGGGAACCCTCTGTGTTTTTGCGGCGGCCTGTTTGATTACAGGCCATTTCCCCTCTCCCACAGCCCCACCAGGTGGCTGTCCAGGTCTCCTCGGTGGACCAAACCGGCCCCGTCATCGTCCCGCAGCGCACCAAAAAGCTCCTCCAGGCGCCGATGACGTTAGTCGAGGAGCTTTCGGGCTCACTGCAAGAAATTATAGGTTTGCTATAATAGGTTCAAAGAACACTGTCACATGCAAAAAAAAAAAGAAAAAAGATCAAACAGCCGCCTTTAAGCTCCCTGATTTGAAAAAAAAAAGGATTTTGAGAATACACAATGTGTTGGAGGTCCTCCAGGCTCCTAAACAATGTATTGAAATACTTGTTTGACACAGGAAACACACGATTTTTTGTAATGATCCTAGTCAAACCGTCTTCATATAATTTGTCCCAGCTTTGACCGTAAGATTCCATGCAAGCATACATACACAAATATGCACTCATTCTTAACAGTATGTGTCTTCCTCACGTAGAAAACACTGCAAGTGCATTGGTGTTTTTAAAGGCTTGGATGATCCGATTTGTTTGTACTTATTGTGAGATGTGGGAATACTTCTTTGAACCTTGACTATATTTCAAAAGTGAGTATCCTGTTTTTCTTGTTACTCTCACCAGAGAAGATGCCAACATGGGCTTGCTAATCCTGTATGTATGACTGCGGGACAAATCTGTTTGAAGACAAATCACCTGAACAGTCTCTTAAAATGTCACCTCAGGAAAAACAAAGTTTAGAAGAAGAGCCTTGACTCTCTTTATGAAGTGATTAACCACAGCTGGCCTGAATGTTTAGAAGATAGCTCTTATTTATTTTTATTTCATATGCACTTTTTTCTCCTTTCATGATTAGGTCTATGGATCCCCTGTTTCCTGCTGGGATTAGCGTGGCTGCTTTGATGTGGGCTGTGCCCTGCATGGTGTGCGTGGGCAGCCCTTTAACTCCTGTGTGTGTGGCAGGGTTGAGGTGAGGGGGTACATGCAGGCCCCCTTTTTACTCAGCCAGTGTTTAGATGTAGTGCGTGACCTAGAGTGCACCATAAACCAGCAGATGCAGGAACAAATGCAGCTGTAAAACACCAATCTTGGCAACTAACACAAACATTTCTGATCACAGCTTGCTCGTTTGGCCACACGTGTGTGTCGGTGTGCGTCTGTGTGCATGTGTGTCCCATTACGCGCATGTACATTGTTCGTGTGTGGGTCTTTAACAAGCAACAGCGTGTGCTGCCAAGTGCAGGTAGCTGATTTCAGAAAACAAAATAAACTCAGGAGGCATTAATAACATGTCTGGCAAACATGGGAACAAGCGAGGAGCTTCCAAAATGGCAAATACTTTTGAGTATTTGAGTTGCTTATTTCTAAGCAGGGGAGACAAACTACAGCAATATCACGCTTAACATGCATACATAATAATATAAAGTATTTCATTTGTCAGTTCATCAGAGATAGTGTTATGAGACTGTGAGCTAAGAGTTCAAGTAAAATGCAAGTTTGGGTTTGGCTCTGAAGGTTCAGACAGTATCCAGTGTGGAATATTAACATTACTAAAACTTAATTTCATGGAATACATTACAATTTCTCCACTGACAAACAGAATAAGGGCATTAGCTAAAGCTTGGTTTGTCCCTCCTGGGCTACTGTTAAAACATGGCAGCGTGGTATGGAAGAGGAGCTGCTCTTTCCTTTTCAGGTGATGAAAACACAACAGTTCTCATGTAATTAAGCAGGAATGATAATGTAGTTCTCAATATCATAATCTCTTCCTACAAATGAATTCAAACACACTCTGCACTTGGACTTGGACTTGCTTGGTAGTTCACATTGAGCATTTAACTGTATTTGGACAATATACAAACAGTTAAAGTATGAAAATGCAGTGTTTTAAAATAAATGTGGCAACACTTGGTCCTTGACTCACTTTTTTCTGCGTTCTTCTGCTTCTGCTTTTGTTTAATCCATTAGGTCTTCTCCACTTGGCTGATGTTTGAATTTCTTTAATTGTACATCCGTGGTACACTGTAAAATATGGAAAATGAATCTGCAGTAAATGTGTTTCTAAAAGCTACCGTTTGAGTGAAACTTGAGTCATTTATCAATGGAAACGGAAGGAAAGGATTTACACTACCCTGCCCTGAGAGCGCCGGCGCTAATATTATATCTCGACGACGCACACGCTTTACAAAAACAGCAGCATGACATCCTGCAAGGAAAAAGAAAAACCCTCGACGGCAATGACCTGTAATATTTACCCAGGGCGACTCCTGAATGGCTCACTCACATCTATAGAGGGCCCCGCAAACCTCAGGGTAGAGGCCGGTGTTTTTGTTGCTCCTGATGCAGAACAGATGAGAAGGACTTTTTTTGGACATTTTTGGGTCGTTGTTGAAGACCAGGACACCCTGCATTCAGTAACTCTGTGGTCTGTCCCAAAACACTGGAACATGGATATAAGTTAAAACACAAGTGAGTGATCTATGAATCTTTGACAGGAACTTATCTACGGGGATACAGTATCTCAGCAGGGCACGCACAGCTTCTGCATTAAACGACCACTGTGAGGTCAAATAAGCTTTGTTTGAGAAGTGGGTGGGGTGTTTCTGCACAGTGTAAACACTCCGAGAGAGGGAACATCAGTCTATTAGCAGCGTCTCTGATTAGCTGATGAACAGAGGCAATCAAGCCTGGTGTGGTCTCTGGGAGAGCATACATCAATGTCATTTGCTCAAGGCCTGAGAGTGATTGGCACGTTCATTAGGTGTCCTGTTTACAATAAGCCCAGAGGCCTCCATGCAAAGTCAGCATGTGGCTCTAAAAGACCGTTAGTCATCCCGTAGATCATGAGGATGGGCACTGAAGGTGCTGTGGTCATCATCACGATGCTGCATCACTTTTTCCTTGCAGGCATTATATCAAAGCTGCTTTGCCTCATCATCAGCTTTTGAACCAAGTTTTCTCTTCGACAGTAAGAGTTTAAGCATCCTGGTAGTCTGCTGTGGCTTAAATTAAGTCTGGGAATCCTTTTTGGCTGCATTTATTTTGGGGTTTTGGTGCCATCATGAGGGCTTTTCTGGTATGGAACAGCCCAAAGCCGTTGCTTTTTTTTCCATTGTTTTGAGATTGTGTTGAATAAGTGAAGATGTGCACAGTGTCTGGTTTACATTAAGGATCCATGGAGAAAGTGACTCTATGCTTCTTCCTATGATTCAACAGGTGAGTCTGCACACTAATGCCAGAGCGGGGAAAAACACACTGAGGTTCCAGTAACTAGTCGCTCCTTGGCCAAACTCGCGCTCCCCGTGGTCGCTGACTAATCATACATCAAAAACTTTCTCTGCCCCTTTCTACAACCAAAAAACACTGACAAACCTCCTCTGTGCTTCACTCTGCTTAGTTGGCATTTTCCAGCAGTAGACAGGTCGCTCAGAACTGGGCGGCTGGTTCCATAACAATACTTTGTGTTCATGTTGCTTTGCATCGCGTTTCTCTCCATTCTCAGTGACTTTTAGTAAGTTAAAATCCAAATCAATCTAAGAAAGTCCCAGGTTCAGTTTCCAGTGGGACCGAGTATCTTTCTGTGTGCAGGTTTTCCCTGAATCCTGTAAATGTGTGTGTCTGTGTCCTGTGATGGACTTGTGACCTGTCCAGAGTTTATTCCCTGCCCTTCCTCTCCATGGTCTGGGATAGACTCCAGCTGACCTTCGCAACCCTATTCAGGTACAAAGCGGTTGAGATAATGGAAGGATGGATGGTGTTTATTTATATAAAAACAAAGGTCACAGTGAGCACAGACATCAGTGCTCCTTGATTTGAAGTGAAGGGGGTGAAATTGCTGCTAAATAGGATAATTTCAAACACAAGGTGTTGTGGTAACAACTCACCTCTACAGCACATGAGTAAAAAAGCAGCTGTTTTCATAGATGCTTTTTTTCTGTGCTCCAATCTTTATTTTTAGAAGGATGAATTTCACGTTTTTTAACACCACAGCCTGAAATTGTGTTTTCTCTGACTTCTGGGGTAATTTCATTAGGTGTCACTTTAGAGCCCAAAGGCACAAGAGGATACCACACGCTTTTTATTTGAACACCGTCTGCCAAGAAATTTATACACTATGCTGTCCTCTAAAGTGCTGTCATCTCCCTTTTCATGCATGAAACACATGGGACCACAAATGCAACATGTAAAATCAGTCATCTCCACTTCCAATATATCACAGTTCACTACAAAATAGAGATGAGTCACCTTCATACAATGATCTGGAGCAGGGTCTGGAGCAGGAGAGTGACTGCTGTGTAATCTTGGTAGACGGCCCTTACGCACACACACATCTGCAGTAGCAGCTTTTGTGGCTAATTATGCAGCATGTGATTATGTCTTCAGCATGTTGGCAAGCTGTAAAATGCTTTTTGTTGTTTTCCATTTGTTTGGGACAGAGAAGAAAAAGGAGCGATTGCATGAAATGCCACAGTGCGTTCACTGGAACAGGTAGTGATGCCGACTGGCACCAAAAGAACACGGCAACAGCTGGAAAACTCATAGAGCGGTAGAGCACACTTCCACTAGAAAAAAAATATTCCCACATGGCATTTCACACTCCCTCCAAAAAATACCATCAAAGTTTCTTTTGGCACTGCACTTCTTTTAGTGTCCAATTTTATTCATTAATAAAAGGCACACTCTTTGCCTCTCTTTCACTTCTCACCTCCTTCCTCCAGTTCTGAGTGACTGCAGGAGCTGTTTGAATCCTCTCAGCCTGTCAGTGTTTGTAGGATCGGGTCCAGCACTGCGAACATTGTTCATAGTGCTCCATTCATAGCTTGTATATGCAGGCTTGAGAGGTCCTGCATGGGCCTGTTTTATGCTCATTCTGTTTCTTTCATCAGTCAAGTGGAGTCTAAATCAAACTGTTATGATGCCCAGGTGCATGCCGCAGACTTTTTTTGGGGGCATGAGTTGAATTTGCAAAAGAACATGCATTCAAGGGCACTGCTGGTATTTCAGTTTTATCCCATTTTGGAGTGTTGTTCTCTGGCCTCTGTCTGTGTCTGCTCTAGGGGCAACACGGTGGTCTGGGTGGTGTGTCCTGGGTTTGATGACCGGCTGAAACTGAAGGCTTCTCTTGGTGGAGTTTGCAAATTCATTCTCACTTGGTCTTTAAATGATTTTTTTTTGAGGTGCTCCAGTTTCCTCCCACATTTCAAAAACACACGTGTTAACTATAAAGAGTATAAAATGCCCCTAAGCATGAGTGTGAGAGTAAGTGGTCTGTGTGTGTGCCCTGTGATGGACTTTGACCACTGTGCACTCAGATTGGTTCCAGCAGAACCCTGCAACACCTGTTAAGTCTAAAAGGGCTCAAGGAAATGTATGGATGTTCAAGTTAACCTGACAAGGAGCTGAAGATATGCCAGTTCTTGCGCACCTCATTGTTGTATTGGCGAGATGCTAGCCTATATCCCTCATTCAGTTGTGTGGCAATGTTTGTTGTTTGTTGGCTTTGTTTGGAGAGATGACGCACATCTGTAACTCTGCCTCTGGTCCGTGCAACAGTTGCTATGTTTGTTTTGTCTATTTTTTTATTGAAAAAATATTCATCCTTCAATCCATTTACCCCACTTAACACCTAATCAAGCGTAGCAGGGTCTACTGCAGCCAAGGTCATTTTGAGTCTCAAACTGACATAAACATGCATGTTTGTGGACTATGGGAGAAACCAAAGTTTCTAGAGAGGACCAACTCCACAGTCAAATCCAGGAACTGAAAGGATATGAGAACAGGAACTGAATTTGAGCACCTTCCCTGCTGCAAGACGCACTTACTAAAACCGACCCACAGAGGGCACTATGGTGCCCAATGTTTTACCTGAGGTTTGGCAGCAAGCAGAAACAGTCCTCTACAAGTAATTGGACAACAAATCAAGCCAGTAGAAATCTAAATATTAATATATATATATATATATATATATATATATATATATATATATATATATATATATATATATATATAGGTGTCTTAAAATATGATGCAGAATTTTGCACAGTTTGGCAATAAAACTGATATAAATGATAATCCTGCAACTTGAAATACATTTTCTCCATCACATTCATTATCACCACATTGTCTGCCCCACGCCACTGTATGTTAATGAAGGGCGTGACATTTAAAGGGGGTGAGAGGTGTTAAAGTGTTTGTTCCCATTCAGTAAGACTTCCCAATCCCGCACATTTTATCTTTATCTGTGAAGTGCAAACATCATGTGCTGTACTGCCCCATACCAGGCACAGTACAGGTCTCTGTGACCCTGCTATATTACCCTAGTGAATTCACAGTTGCTGGTGATAGATATTTTCTTGAAGTACTGGAGTTTGAGCCCAACCTTTGGATCCACAGAGGTAAGAAATACCTTGCAATTTGCACCGCTTACCTGGGTTAATGTTCAGCCGTCAGCTGGCGGTTGTAACCTGCCAAAGATGGGCTACAGCGCAGGGCAGGGGAAAAACTAAGAGCTCTCACTCTTTCCAATTTCCAGACTCAGCTCATGCGTGTAAACGGTGGGAAAAAAAGGCTGCTGCCTAAATGTTTCGTCAAAAACGTTGATACAAACGGTACAAATAAATATAGGCATGTTTGAAATCACCGAGGGCAGCATGGACACAGTTATTTTGATATTTATTCTCATAATTGTCTTCAATTGTCTGAGAAAAAATGTTCAGTTAAATAAACCATATCATGAAAAGTGAAGAGAAATATGAAATTATTTGGGGTGTCAGGCGTAAAAATTTGTTTGCCAAATATTTAGCTCACTTTTTTCACATGTGAACTTACACTTTGAACCTTAAAGTTGAACTATGGATTTTTCTTCATAACAATCATCTACAGGTCTATACCATTGAAACTTCATTTTATCTATAGGCTATATATTTGTATATATTTGCATTTTATATATATGGCAATATATGTTGTGTTGTATGTGACACAGAGGAAACACAATGGTACATGCAATTACAATTGTAATCATTTACAGTCATATGTGATGAATAAAGATCTAAAACCATTTAGCTAATTTCTTAGTTCTCTTTCCTCATATTTAGCTATTTCTGTCATATCACATAAAAAATCATGTAAAACAGCTTGTGATATATTGTTGGTAAAAATGTGTATATGATCTAAATATTAAATCTAAATCAAAATGCAATGAAATCTCAATCGAAATGTGTACGAATTAAACAAATGTGAGGAAATTGAGCTAAATGTATCACTTGCAACTCACCCCTTAAATACATCTCAAACGACACTGATATGATACTGGGATATTGGGATATTGGGATATGGGGAATGGGGATTGGGCAAACTGCCTGATCATCTCTCCACCAATAGACGCTCTTTGCATCGCAGCGAGCCTGCTCCATAAATTCCTCCGTGTCGTCAGTTCCGTAAGGCGACCCGCTCTGCATCAGTTCATCAGGAGATAGAGGATAATTTACGAACCCTCAGAGAGAGGGCACACGCAGACAAACAAACGTCGCCAGAGCGAGTTTCCGCACGACTATGCCCCCGCATCATCCCTGAACCCGAGCAGCCGTGTTGTTTCCCACGGACTCTTTTCTGCCGCGGACTGATTTGTGTGCGTGCGTTGGACTGGGGATGCTCATCAGCCGTTAGCTCGCTGTTAGCTCCGCTTGCTAGCTGCTAGATCCACCTCACTCTGCCTCCACGACGGGACCAAGTAAGTCCAACCTCAGTACCTCAGTGCATCTGCTTCCCATTTGAACGCTGTTTACTCTCCTGCTGCGAACCAGCCGGTGCACTCACCGTGTTATTTACCTTTTTATTTTTCTCCCATCCGTTCTGTATGTGCATCAAAAGGAGGCCTTTACTAGTGGAAAAAATATTATCCTTGTCCATTATCTGTTTTTTTTCTATGTTTAAAAATGTGTTTATTGTGCGGTTTTCACATTCCCTTAATACCCCTTCGGAGTGGAGGTGGGCCTGCAGCCAGCCTCACCTGCTGGAGACTGTACACCTGTGCTGCTGCACCTGTTCCTCTCCCTATTTACCTGTGCGTTTGATTTCGAGGCAGACTTCGCAAATACACGTGTTTAAATGATGCAAACTGTCTCTTTTGCAACAGAGTTATTAGATAGATGTGTCCAATTAATTTAGATGCTTGATAGTGTGTGAATGAACGCGTCCCAGCCTTTTTACGTGACGTGGCCCATTATCACAGACACGTTTAAGCGAGTGTAATAAGCTCTTCTTCAAGATTACACGATGTGGCGAGGGAGGGTCTGTTTCAGATGTAGATTTTATGCAAAGCAGTTAAGAGGGTTGCTCACACTGAGCAGCTTCAGTGGAGGGGGCAAAAAATAAAAAGCTTAGCTGGGTTTCTTGTTCTGTGAGCATACCAGTGGATTTCCAGCTTATGACTGGGATGACATTGGCTGTTAAGATGGACAAAGCGTTCAGAGGAAGTAGTTGGAGGAAGTAGCGCAACTTCTTGGGGCTTTCGCCAGCAGAGACGTGTCACTCAGGAAATGGACTGAGCACGGCAGACCGTGTCCCCTATTTAGCCGGGGCCTGAGCAGATGTAAACACGCTGCTCTGCACATGCTTTCAGACTGCTGCTGTGGTGTTGGCACAGGCTTCCCCTCTCCTTGCCACAAACCTACCAAAGAGCTCTGCCCGTGGCAAGCAGCTACGTGGAGGCAAATCTCCCAAGGACTGCAGCCCTTCCTGAAGCTTGTCTGACTCGATACACGTTTTCTGTGCACTCATTTCTACCTGTGAGATGCTTGTGAGGTCTGTCCTGTAAATCCTGCCCGTCTTGTTTTGCTTTAAACTAAGTTTTGCAGCATGTGAATTCAAACATCAGGTAGATTAAATAATAGTAGTAGTTCCATCCATCCATCTATCCATCCATTATCTCACCCACTTAGTACCTTATCAGTGTTGCGAGAGTCTGCTGGTGCCTGGCTCCAGTGCAGGGCACACACACCCATCAATCACTCACACTCTCACCTTGGGGCAGTTCAGAGCCTTTGGTCGACCGATTGTGGGAAGAAACCTGGAGAAAACTCATGCAAACGCCTCGCTCCAACCAAAACTAAAACCAGGGATCTTGCTGTATTGAACATTCAATGATAAACAAATTTGTTGTTTTGGCACCTAAGTTGACATACACTTGAATATGTTACAGCGACATAGTGGCTCAATGAATTACACTATCGCCTCTACAGTGAGAAAATCCCAGTCAGATTGCGGAGTTTGCATTTGGTGTTTTCTCTTCTGTCTTCAGTCGACTGAAGACTCCAAACGGACCCTAGGTGTGAGAGTGAATGGAGTGTGTGTGGCCTGTGATGGGCTGGAGACCTGTCTAAGGTGTATTCACTGCTTTCACGATAGGCTGCAGCAGACCCCTGCCACACTATGAAGGTATAAAGCATGTAACATAATGGATAGATGTTCTTGTAGTACTTATACTAATACTAATAATACTCTATCACTTGAATATATTTGCTTAAACCAGCTGTACTTTGATTCAACTTTCAGCATCTCCTTACATAAGTCTACACGCATGTCACATTTAGCCTCACTTTGATTCTAGACAGGTGTTATCTGAATAAAATCAACATATATTACTCACAGCCACACTCTCCGGGCCTTTTTCAGTCGGCCCTAAAGAACAAAGAGTCCCAAAACACACCCACATAGTGACTCACCCACTGTATTATTGACTTTAGTAAGTCTGTCTGTTGTCCTTGCTGCTCTTTATCAGGGTGTGATATTTACCCGAAAGACTCCCGAAAATCTGGTAATAGCGTCAGCCTAAATTTGCCATCAAAACTGTGGTCTTGTCTCTCTCACACAAACACAAACGTATTATGCATGAAGCAAACACTCTAGTGTCTGTAGGAGTGAATCCATTACGCTGTGAATTAATTACTCCCCTCCACGTCTTAACTAGGAGCCACGTTACTGCTGGTCCAGCATCTCGTTTTCTCTTGCTCGAAGATCAGATCCGACCTCACTCTCTTCCTATCAGAGTGACTACTGGACAGTGATGATGGACACATTTTGCTGAGTCCAGGTTTGAAGGGAGTCGGTAGAGCTAAAAACACAGCCCCGTAATTGAGCTGTGAGAGCAGAGTGGCCACTTCAGCCAGACAGTAGTGGCGGCTGCCGGCCGTTCGGCGTGTTGCTTTTCATGCCGAGCAGTAGCCTTGCTCTTTGAAAACTACCTCCTCGCTTGTTTGTGGCAATTATATCCCCATCTGACTAATGATTTGGCTGTTTTGACAACGCTCTTTGGTCTCCCCTCTTCAAAGCAGCGTTTTAGGCCCGGCTGTTTATCCATCCCTGCCCCCCCCCCCCCCCCCCCCCCCCGCCTCCACCCCACCACTCTTTATTTACATGCTGCAGTCGTCTGTACCAACCACACTTAATGTCTCTCTTTCTCGCCGCAGAATTAGTGCATTATGACAGACAGCATTATGAGCAAAGCCGCCACAATGGAGATTCCAATCAACAGCAACGGTGACACGGGGACGCTACCAGAGGACGACAGCCTTGAACAGGTGGGTCAGTTTACTTTAGGAGACACCTCGGTTACGTGCCAAAGTAAAGCTGATGTGATTGTGGGGGTTTGATGGATTGCACTGTGGCCTCACAGCGAGAATGTCCCTGGTTCAGATGCTGGTCCAAGAGAGTGTGCACATGATGCAGGTTTAGTTTGATGGGAGGCTCTCAATTGCCCCTAGGTCTGTATGACCTGTGATGAACTGATGACCTGTCCAAGGTGTGTTCATTACTTTCACTCTTTCACTGTCACACTCATTCCTAAGGGCAATTTAAAGTCTCAGTTGACCTAAATTTGCATGGTTTTGAACTGTGGTAGGAAAGAGAAAAAACACAGAAAACACACACAGAAAGGGATTCAAACCGGGGATGTTCATGCTCTGATCTGACAGTGCTACCCACAGATCCACCGTGGGGTTTTTGCATTTTTCTATGTGGGGTGTGCCATTCACATGAGAGCACACGAGGCAAACCAAACTGACACGCATAAGCCGGCTGACGTCACGGCGCGGCTTGCTGCAGACGGGTGAATGCGTGCCTTCAGTTGTTTGAAGTTGACATTGCGGCTGTGGCCATTGTTCTCAGCCATCATGAGATTAGCCAAGTGAGCCAGCTCTTCTAATGGCTGCCTTCACCTCGCAGTATTTCCACCCTGTGGCAGTAGGACTGATATGGGACTTACGTGGTTGCACGCTGCCAAACCTGATTTCCGAAACAGTTAGTGGCCAGTTTAAAACATAGATTAACCAGTTCGACTGCTAGTTAACATCATGTAGGGATATTCAATCACACAATTAGCCTTTTCCTATCTAATAAACACATTCTACATTACAGTAATAATATGGCAAAGGCAGGAACATGGAACAAATAATAATGAATAAACAAAATAAAAGGTACGAAAACCATATAAAACATAGACTTAAATACTCAGAACCAAGGGCGACAATAGAAAAGCTCCTAAGACAGAGGCTGGGATCATCTCAGGGTGTTAAGTTTAAATAGACGTGTCTGCAGTAAGTCACGGCTGTGGAAAGGGATCCTTATGGGAAATCAGGTGTTGGAGACCAGCTGTTTCCTTGGGAACCAGTCGTGCCCATTAATAGCTCATGTGGCCTCACATACGTTCAGGGTTGCAAGGGACACTTGTGGCGTATTTGTTTAACCTAATCACCTCGTGTCTCGGTGAAATACGAAACTCTCAGACGTGCTCGTAAGCTCTCCAGGTGGTTAATGTTTGTTCAGAGATCCCGTGAAGGTAGAAGAGAGTTTGCTCCAGAGCACAGAGAGAGAGAGAGAGAGAGAGAGAGCATCCTGGGCTGCACAGTCTGTGACGTGGAGCAGGTTTTTTCACTCTCTTGCCTCTCCAGGCACACCTTTCTGGACAAACAAACCCAAGATCCTGGAGGAAGCCCTGGCAGTTGATTCAGTTATTTGCTCACCAAACTTTGCAGCACGGCTCTAAGTCGTAATTAAAAGATAAAAAAAAGGAACGAAACCCCTGAGTTCTTCATCATCGAGCAGGTATTCAGGCGTCGCCCGGTGTGGCTGCCTCACTTAAATGTGATCGTGCGTGCGTGTGCGCGTGTGTGTGTGTGTTTATCTGCACTGGTGAGTGCTGGATATTAACCAGTCGTCATGGCAACCCTGCAATTAATCTGAAAAACCGGCTGCGCTTTGTCCTTGGGTGGAAAGCCCTCTCTTGGAAATCAGATTGATATCCGGCGAGTCAAAGCTGCAGCGGGCTGCGAGGCTCGTGCAGGTCATGAGGAAGGCTGGAGGGTCCAGGAGCAGGAGGGCTCAGGTTTCAGCCACGAGGTTCTGGTCCCGCCACAGCCCCAAGATCACATGTCCTGGCATTCACGCCGTCACTGTCAACACCGTGACAGTCAATAGTGTTTGACAGTGCTTCAGCACAACTCGTTTTTCCATTTCGAGATACTGTATCATCAGGCTGCTCCGTTTCTTTGATCAGTCTTGGATGTGTTGTTTTTTTTAAGGACAGCTACCGCCGGCCGGGCCTATATTTATCGTGCCGCAGCCCTTCTGTTTTATGACGACTTTAAAGCGCTGTAGTTTCCATCATCTCAGGGAACAGGCAGCGTGTCCAGGGAGGGAGGGAAGGAGGGAGGGAGACAGACAGGCATCGTCGTCTGCGTCAGTGTTCTCCCACAATGAACAGATGCCATAACATGAGGCGGATCGGTAGAAAGAAGAGCCAGCTAATACGTAGAATAACGGATGTGGGACAAAGAGTCCTAACAAGCCCCATCCATCATTTTGAAATGGTAAATGGACTGTAGGTCATCTCAGAAATCAGCAAACTCTATCGGCCCCTGGAGGGGAAATTGTGTTAGTTACATTTGCCTCATGAAACTGAAGTATAGTAGATAGAAAGGGTGAGAAATATGAGATTTCATGGCTACTTAAAGTGCATTACAGTCTCATACGCATTCACTCCTAGTCATAGAATGATGGCAGAAGGGGCCCTACACTACATAAACTATTAGTATACATTTCCTCCCCTGATGACACAGAGACAGGGCCAGTTTGGAGTTTAGAGCCCAGGTTGATTGGTTCAACCCCCCTGACCTATGGAGTCATGGATGCTTTTGCAGGAGATTAAATGTTAAAGTGTCATTTTAGGATCACCTGGTTGACAGGTTACATCACTTCTGTCTTGTCTCTAAAGGAACTGCTGGTATTGTGTTGACTTGTGCTTTGGGGGCTGAGGTTCATGTCTGTGTGGGAGTTTGTGTGTGTGTCCACAGTTCCTCCATTCTGGTTTCTTGGCCTTCAGTCAGCGTCTCCTTTTGATGTTTGTGTATATCTTTGTCTCCCCACGTTGCTAGAATCTGGTTTTTCTTTGACAGTGATGGAGCAGCACCATAGCAGAGATGACGTAACGTATCATAACGCTCGGACCGAAACGCGTTCACCCAGTGGACGAGATGACGATTGGCAAACAAAATGTTATGACCTGCTGTGATACCAGTCATCGCTGCTCTCCATCCTACACCCCTGCTGTCTGTGGACATTACCGAGCCCTGTCTGGGATTTCTTTCACATCGTTCTATCTTGTTTCATGATTTCAGTCATGGATTTTTCTTTTTTTGTCTCCTTTTTCCTTTCTTATTTGTTTCTTTGTTTTGTTGTTGTTGTTTGTCGATTTTCTTTATTTTTTGTTTTTTTACCCCCTCCTCCATCTCTGTGCAGGCTGCAAAACTGCAGTGGAGCTTAGATGAGAAGGTAGGGAGCTCCAGAGGCACCAGGGTGAGCAGGCCATTCGTGTGTGTGTTTTTTTTGTGTGTGTTTTGTGTATGTGTGTGTCTATGTGGGTGTGTAGTTCTGCTCAGTGGTTTGACTCTAAATGGCCTCACGTCACGACGTTGGTTCATCACACAAACTGCCAGATATTTCATCTTTATGGCAAACCACTGTGCAGCAGGAACTGTGCTCGGCTCCTACTAACTCCAAAACGGAGGAACTCTCTCACTCGAGTCCCCCCACCCCTCCTCAAAACAGTGTAGTATTAACAAAATAACACATCTCACATTACGGCCTGTTTCCATTCGATTATCAGACCTAAATCCATCCCGTGTGTGTCGAGCTAATACGAGCCTGGACTGTGTGTGTGTGCAGCCTTTGGGTGACGTGTGGCTGCGCTTCCTTAACTTTTTCCGGGTGTTGGTTGGCAAAACAAACGTGGTGTCACACTAATAATCATCCTGTCATACCCCTAATGTGAACTGGCTGTGTATACTGTGTTCCGACATCTCCGTCATAATGAGAAATGCAGGGCTGTTCTGGTCGGACGGCCAAGAGGGAGCTGACCATGGCTATAAACAGAGAAAGGCCCTGAAGCAGAGCCTAGATGCATTTGTAATGGATCCAGTGTTCCTTGTTTCTCAGCACACAGCGCAGGAGCTAGCGCTTCCTCTTTGGGTACATCGAGCACACTCGGTGTTTGTTTACAAGAAGGAAGCAGCCTCCTCCCTTCCATAGCTCCACGTTTCCTTATCGTAATCTAATGTCCAGAGCCAGAGCTGCAAGTCAGAGTCAGTTACAGTCAATGAAAATAAAGCTAATGGCTTTTCTTTTTCTTTTATGGTTGTAAGTGGAGACAGACTCCAGAAAAAAAAAAAATCAAACGCTTTAATTATTATTGCGCAGCTGTACGATGATGCATACAACAGGCAGCTCAGCATCCGTATTGCCATATGTAGAGACTGATTGACATTTTGTTCACGTAAATCATGAAAATCATTATTAATTGTAGGTCCAAGGTCTCAGGAAGTGTTTTACAATGGACTGCGTCTGGGTCTTTGCTTAGCAGCAAATGAAGTGTAAGAGGAATCGAGGCTCCCGCTTTGTTTGCCAAACTGAAGAGAAACCGCTCAAGCCGTATTTTTCATAAATCCCTGACGAGTGTTTTTCTTTTCTCTCCGAGCTGATACTTGAGCAGGAAGGGAAGCAAAAAGAAAACAGCAGATTAAATTAAGGAAAACACACACACTCGCATACGCACACATACAAGATGGATGGTGCAGCTCTTAGCAGAGCAGCCCTGGTGATCCAGACTTTCGCTGAGGCCTGTGATTACTTTGGAAGGAGGAATAGTTAGCTGGAGCATTTCCTGGCGCATAGATCAGTGCCGTCCCTGCCTATCACAGCTACGGTGCTGCAGGGGTCTGGGCAGTTTAGTGCCGTGCTCTCCGTCCTCTCCTCTCTCCCTCTCCTGGTAAACACGTAGAAAAGTAGTTGCTGTGTGTGTACTCACTAACCCTGCTAACATAGTGGCGTTTGTCCCCCTCTAGTGGAGAAGCCCTTTCCCTACCTTCCGTCTGAATTCAACACTCAAGGCAAATCTCCTGTCCACTGTACACATTCCCTACCCAAAACCCTCCTTCCTCCCCTTCGTTCTTGGTCTTTTTTTTTCCCTTTTTTCATTTCGCCACGTTGCAGGACCTACAGCAGGTGATGGTGTCTGGGCCCAATCTCAACGAGACCAGCATCGTTTCTGGAGGCTATGGAGGAACGGCGGAGGGGATCATCCCCACCAGCTCAATCAAAGGTACTGTTTGTCTAATTCCATCATTTCTGACTTGTTTCTAGTCTCCTCTCAGCTCTGACTCAGGAGTTATTCCCTGACTTTATTCAGGAGACAGAGGTTTGATTACCGGGGCCTCTGATCTATCTTCCCATGCTACACTTAATTTTCAGCAATCTGCGGTCAATTTGCAAGATCGATTCCTTCTTTCGGCCTCCACTGTATTTCAAAATGTGCACTAGTGGTTTGTTGTGCAGATTACACAGGTCAGAGAATGCAGAATAGTAGAGTAGAGCTTTAAAGCCAGCTTTGAGCCTTATAGTAGAGATGTGGAGATCCTCAGTGAATAATAATTAGATCCTCGGAATTTCCTGTCTCCATGTGTTGTGAGATACTAAAGGTATAATCTGCTTTTCTAGTTGGACATAAAGATTTTTACAGTAGTAAAGAGGAATAGCAACTTCAGGCTAGCTGTCCTTCTTGTTTGACACTAATATCTCGTGCTCTCTCTCACTCAGGCCCTGCCATACGCTACAATGCAGAGTTTAACAAACGGATCCCAGTTACAGGAATAGGTGGCTCATTAGACCTAGCTACTGCTGTTAAAGGAAAGCTGATTTCCAAAATGTGATTGCATCATTTGCGGGGGGGGGGGGGGGGGGGGGCGTCAGGGGCGGGCTAAGAATGTACATACAACTAATCATCCTGTCTATAAATATTATTGTATTTTCAATAAGAATTTTCTTAATCTTTAAAAGATATTTTTCAAGGGATGTATCTCATTTTGGAAAGATGCTTTTGGGAACCAGCCTAGACCTGTTATATCTTTGTAATTTTCCCTGCAGTTCTTACTATCACAGCATTTCTTTGCTATTTGTTTGCCATTCCTCTCCTTTGTGGTTGGTTTCTGTCACGGCTGTCAGTTGGTTCAAGTTTGTGTTTCCTCAACTAACCAAACCACTGAATGGATCTGTGAGCATCATTGTAACAACACAGAAATGCTCTTTGTGTCTATCACGGCGCGTATCTATATTAAGACCCCGATTACTGATGACAACAGTGGGACATCACTGGAAGAACCCTTTTTTAATTTGTGTTGATCATTTCCATTTAGCATTTGACAACAGGCCGATCCAGTTTTAGTGTCGCATTATTTAGAACTGCTTCATCTTCGACTGCCTCTGTCTTCATCATCTCTCATTGGCATTGTTCACTGTCATGCACTAAATGTTGTCTTTTCATTCTTTGTCCTCCTCCTCCTCATCACCATTCCCTCCTACGTGCACCTCGTCCTCCTCTTTTGTTGTCTTTTATCCATCTCTCTGCTCCTCCCCACCATCCTCCTCCTACATCGTCGTTCCATTTTTGGAACTCTGTGATTACTTTAAAATCCCAAATATTCACTCATTCCCACACCCTATGTGAACCATACTCACCCCAAACCATTCCGCCATCCACACCCGGCCATTGTCACAGACCTGCGTTCGAAGGCCAGGCGAACTAGCGATCTCCCACACAGCCACACAGCAAGCCATTCACATGAAGGCAAAGGTACTGGGGGGAGGGAACGAGGGTGAGGTCCACATCCATCCTGATATCGTGAAACACCTCAAAATATCCCTACAGTCCACAGCTCAATGGTGTCTTTGATGTTTTGGTCTTCTTAAGTATTTTCTACTGCTATTTGGGATTATCTGACTGCATGTGTTACACTGGTTTATGCCTTACTGCACTTTGAGCAGTTATGGGTCAACTGGTCTGGTCTGCGCTTTGCTGGGTTTCTTCTAGCTCTTCACCTGAAAGGTCGTATTTGTTCATACATCTGTGATGTTCTCACGTTTCTGTATCTTGCTTTCATCTCTCAGGCTCCAACATGCACCACAGCAGCAGCAGCTCGTCAATGGCGGAGGAGTCGACCCGCGGCGTGGCCGTGGAGAAACTGGAGACAGTGAAGAAGTGGGGTCTCAACACGTACAAGGTGCCTGAGCTTTTCTGTAGCTTTATTGATGAACATGGCCCAGAGTCATGTTACTAACTCCCTCCGCTGGTTTTAGTGCACAAAACAGATGATCTCTGAGCGATTCGGCCGGGGCTCCCGGACCGTGGACCTGGAGCTGGAGGCCCAGATCGAGGTGTTGAGAGACACTAAAAGGAAATACGAGAACGTGCTGCGACTGGCCAGAGCGCTAACCAACCACTTCTACAACATGGTTCAGACACAGCACGCTCTGGGTGACACCTTTGCAGACCTCAGTCAGAAATCTCCAGAGCTGCGGGTGAGATGTCCCGTTCTTGGTTTAGATCCTGGAGACCGACTTCAAAAAGCATGAATGATGTTCATTCTGTATTTGCCTTCGTAGGATGAGTTTGGCTACAATGCAGAGACTCAGAAGTTGCTGTGCAAGAATGGGGAGACTCTACTCGGTGCCATTAACTTCTTTGTGTCCAGCATCAACACTCTGGTCAACAAGACCATGGAGGACACTCTGATGACAATCAAGATGTATGAAAATGCCAGGTGAGCACATGTCCTCCCTACACTGGAGCAGGTAGGATAGAATAAAATATGCTTTTGGCTAGATATGCCTACTGCTTAGGTGGATATAGATTTTGACAGTTAGGCAAATGGCGTCATCATGACACCATTCAGACAAAACATTTAGTGAATTGTTTTTGGTTTTCAGAATATGTGTCAGTCAAGAAGCAATAGTGAAAACTGAATGTGAATATATTCACACTGATTGACAGGCGCGCCACCCACTCTCCTCGCATAACTTGAGCGTGATGACCGATTTGAATGCTATATACATTTTCCTGATCGGGGCACACAAAGGCTGATCCCATCACAAAAGTGAGTCAGGACTTTAAAGCTATCTTCTGTCCACCTCTGTGGGGCAGACTGGAGTTCGACGCCTACCGGTCAGACCTAGAGGAGCTGAGTCTAGGTCCGAGGGATGCCGTCGCCATGGCGCGCATAGAGGCCGCTCAGCAGCAGTACCAGGTCCAGAAGGACAAGTACGAACGGCTCCGCTCAGACGTCACCATCAAACTCAAGTTCCTGGAGGAGAATAAAGTAAGTGAGGAGGTCTTCATGATGAGGTCATCATCATCATCATCATCATCAGTACAGAGAAGGCTCTTTCCATTCATGTTTAACCCGACCCTCCATCCCTTGCTCCTCTCACAGGTGAAGGTGATGCACAAACAGCTCCTCCTCTTCCACAACGCCATCTCAGCGTACTTTGCCGGCAACCAACAGCAGCTGGAGCAGACGCTGAAGCAGTTCAACATAAAGTTGAGGCCCCCGGGGGCCGACAAGCCCTCTTGGTTAGAGGAGCAGTGAGAGGCTGTCCCGGTAGCTCCGGCGCAGCCTCCTTCTCCACCTCCTCCACCTGTTACCTGTTGATACCCCCCCCGTACTTACAGAGGACCACTACAGAGGGAAACGCACACAGATAATGGAGTGGACGAAGATGTGAGACAGACGGACGAATTGCAGGGTATTTTGGATGAATGCAGCAGGAACCCAAGTGGCCAGTTTCATGGACAGTCTGGGGGCTTTTAGTGCCTCTCCCCAACGTCTTCTTTTTCCACTCTAACCTTCTCTTTGTGCTTCGTTCCCAGAGGAACTGTTCTCCTCTCCCCTTCCACCACCATCACCCGCTCCTCCTCCTCCTCTCCTCCTCTCCACCTCTTCCTCCTTCTATCTGAACACTACTTTGCTGTGTGAGCTTGTACCAGTCACGTCAGCCATTATTGTACTCCTCAAGTGCTCCCAGTGCCCTGAGTTAAAGTATCTTATTTACACAGACGGATCAGAAAAAGGAATAATGGTAGAAACCATTAAAACACACACACACACACACACATTGATGCGCCCAGTCAATACGTCAGGACTCTTCCAGACTTTATCACTGTCCCAGTGTGCCTCTGTATACATGAGATAATGTATTTATTCAACGCGTGGCCTGGAGTGGGGGTGGCTGAGCGACAGATTTCAAACTGCACATGAAGGAAAATCACATGGTACACTGGAAAGGAATGTCCTAACATTTCCAATCAATGTACATTTAAAATTAAAGAGTTTCACTTCTCAAATGAATATCCTAGGGTTGTTCGTAGCCTCTGAAACCATAACGTCGTGCTTAGTTTAGTTTTCGTTGAATCGGTCTTTTTCTTTTGTCATTGTTTCAGTTCTGGTCGGCTGTCCGTGTGCCGCCCCAGAGTGAGCGACAGTAGACTTTGACGGTAATGTGTGCTGGTGTTTTGTTTTTTAATTTTAGACTGTGACCACCACAGTGTTTAGTCTCCGATTGTCAGAAATGCTACAGATTACAGACGTAACCAGAAAACTCTTCAGCCTGTTTATATGTGTGGGACATTTGAAGGAACACTGCCACAGTTTTCCCATAGGTGTGCTGGTTTCGGGTCTTTACAAACTTTTTTATTTGACTCACCCAAAGAGATTTGAGAGACGTTTGTATGGGACGACGAGCCTCACAACGTTTACATTGGTTGCTCCAGTCTCAGTCTCTGTCTGTGAGGAGGCTGAGTGACCAGATGAGATGATGTATGTGTCAGTCAAGATCCAACTAGAACGAGCAGCTCCAATTATGGACTGCGTCTGAAAGAATTTATTGCATTTTTATTTTGTTTTGTTTTGGCATTGATGCGTTGAAATGTGTTTGTGTCTTAAATTTGTTTGTTTTAATAAGAACATATCACTGACATCCTAAAACAAGAAAATATTTGTCTATAGTTACCTTTCTTCACACTGAAGATTACTGTAGCTGTCTAATGTTACTAGTCCTAATATTTTGACATGAGATCCTGTAAACTAGTCATAGGGGAATGGGATAAAACCAATGGTAAATCATTTATTTTACCTCCTTTAACCGAAATGTCGTCTTGGTATATAATAATGGTAAAAAAAAAAAAAAAACACAATCCATAATTGATCAATAATCAAAGGTTTTAACACATAATGTTGGCATGGTATTACATATGTAACATTGAATTGTTATCCATCACTGTACTTACTATGTTCATCGTGTATGTGTTAACCTGATGGAATCAAACCTTCTGTATACCAAACCTCCTGGTATGAGGGAATGACTCAATTTATGAGTATTGATTTGATGGTGTTTTGCAGATAACATGAGAACGAACATGCCTCAGGATTATCAACCACTGCAATTGAAATTATTCCAAAAAAAGAAAACAACAAAGAGTGTTTTAACTCCTCTGTGACATCACATGCAGATAATCCAGTACATTGAATGTTTCACCGTGCTGAATTTCTCATTAGAGCCTCTGGTGACAGAGGGAGAGGGAGCGCTCTCAGTGTAATCGTCCTCCAGCTTCTTGTCTCCTTTGTATTTGCATGGCAGACAGCGATCCACAGCATATGTGCCGATACAGTACGGTGTGAAGGCACTGACACGCCAGTCTATGCCTTCTGCATGCCAGCTCGCATGGACTGGCAAAGCACCATGCTCACGATTGCTCTATGTGGAAACTGGCTGAAGCGACATCCTACTATACAACGTGGGGTCCACTTCTAAATGCTGCACTCTGAAGGACAATAATGATTTGATGAAAGATTCTCTGATCTGTCTGGCTTGTGTATTCTGAATTTGCATCTGTCAGTGTGTCAAATGGGTGTATGTTATTCTGACTCAGTGAGACCTTGGCCTCGGTTTCAATGGCCAGCTCCTTGGTCTGTCGGACCATCACACAGCAATATCAACTAAATGTGATTCCTATCTCCAATCTTGCCCCTGAAAATCCACACCCCATCACCCAGGCGAATGGCAATAGGTGGAGTTGTGATACTTCCATTGAACTGAGGGGAAAGTGTACAAAGGCACTCTTACTAGCAGCGTTGTTGCCGAGAGAACCAAGATTTATAAATGAGATGTTTTATTTGTGTACAATCATGTGTTTTCTAGGCTGACCCGGTGCATTGTACTGTACGGATGATTGCACATTATGGTATTCAAAGGTGATAAATGAAGTGTCATGGATTGATGTGATGATACTCATTCCTCACTCCCACTCCACCCCACCCCGAGGGAACAAAATTAAAAGTACACGTTTTCAAATGCTCTGGCTGTGTTTTCTGTTTCATGTCACTCAGATTGCACCATGGCAGGAGCTTCCCATTTCATCTAGAGTCAATCAAATAAAACTCCATGTTTATTCTGAATTCTTATTCAGAATTCTGTCAAACCATCTGAAATTATCTTGTGTAAGTACAGGTTTAGGCCACTTCATTTTCTTTTATTTGTGCAATATATTGAAAAATATTGTTTAATATGTTTTGTTTCCCATGGAGAGGTTGTCCTATTCGTAACCATAGGTAGTTTTGCTATATAGTTGTTGATTACAACTGTAACATGTACCCAGACAATTTAGAATGGAATTTTGTCACTTTGTGTCACATTGTTTCAGTTTAAATCAGAACGACCTTTCAACGCTTTGACAAAAATAACCACTTGTCATATGACAAAAACAGTGTAATTTATGCTATTTAAATTTTCATATTATACTTTTTCCAGCTCAGCGGCTCTCTCTCTCGCACCAATCAGTGCAATTAATATATCTACACATCAATCATTCGCGATTTGTGATAACCAAACAGATAGAAACCAAACAGTTGCCTACCTCAATAGCTACCTAGCGTCCCTCCGGACGTGCAGGCGTCCCCGCACCTGGGGGCGGGTGGGGCTGTGATTGGTCGAGGCGCAGCCCGCACCTGTGACGCACCTGTGACGCACCTGTGGCGGGTCTGCGCTGCGCTCGGTGAGTCTAGTAGTCCGCAGGAGCTGCAGCACGAGGCCAGCTCGGAGTTGGATTTATCACCAGAAAACCCGGTGAGTTCATTGCGTTCATTTACAACGCCGCTTTGCTGCCTGTTCAAGCGCCATCAAAGCGTCAGGGTAGTTAGACGGTGTTTCGTTTCGCCACGTGAGACTTTGTGTCAAATTAAGGATGCCTTGTTTGTCATCACTTCTGTAGTGGCTTGTGCCAGCGTCTATATCCGACATAGCAAAGCCAAGCAAATGGGATGTGTTTCTCTGTAATCACACTGAAATGCATTTAATCTTTCAAAATTTCAAGGTGAAGTTCATATAAGAGTATTTGCATAATGCCGGATACATCATCGGCTCGTGATAAGGTGACATCGGATAACATTCGTGTTGTATGAGGGGGATTTATGTTAAACTGTGAAGAGGGGAGCTCTAAAACGCGAGGTTGTCTGGATGATGTTTCCTGCTATGCAACTATGAGCGAACTTATTAAGGGCGTGACAGTGTGTTAGTATTTTGTATTGTTAAGGAGCTAGAAAATAAAGCAACAGCTGAAGTTTCTGAGTCAAGAGATGAAGATAGTGTTTTTTTGTGCATGTTCCCTGGTCATCCAGGAACTGTTACAAAATAGGCTGTTTGCAAAGTAACAGGTCTTTAAGAGCATATGGGGAATGAAATGAGTGATGTTTTAAGTTTGTGTCTCTGATGACTTTATAATCCTGACAGTCAATGCACGATTTCCTGTCTAAAACTCTGCAGTTTTAATGAGTTTATATTTGTGTCTCCTCAGACTTGAGTGGCTGGCAGTGGGATATTCCTCCAGTCAGATGGAGGGAGCGCTTGTTTTTCAATCTGCCTCTCCTCCCAGATGTTCTCAAAACTTGCCTCGTCCTTTTGCCAAGGATGCTCAGGAAGAGTCAGATCTCCGATCATCCTCTGCTGTGCCTTCTATCATGTGTGTGTCCACCGCACCACCTCCTCCTCCTCCACCACCCCCACCCCCACCACCACCACCACCACCACCACCACCACCACCACCTCCTCCTCCTCCGGCTCCCCCTCTTCTTCCTCCCTCTTCCTTTGGCCCTCGTAATGTTCAGCGACGTTCAATGAAGAAACTGAACTGGGACACCATCCCCAGGCAGCGTGTGCTGGGCAGGTTGAACGTCTGGACGTCCAAGCGGCCTCAGAGGGACTTAAACCTGGACATCCGAAGCATGGAGGAGTTGTTCAGTCATGTCGACAAATGTGCCTCGCGACGCCGTTCAAGGGTCATGGGTCTGAACTGTGAAGGCCTGGACTCCTCTCCACAGGAGGCTCAGGTTAATATTGTGGGGTTGCACCTTGTTAAGCATGACAATGTTCAGTTTCCCGTAACTGACGTAGATCGTAAAGTCAGAGAGCATGAACAACCTAGGGAAGTAATGATCACACAACTAGGAACTACTTTTCAAAAGTTCCACTCTAATCATGTCTGTCACGAGGAACTTGTCAAAGTGGAATCATGTTGTGGTGTATTTTGGCTTCCTCAGACAGTGCGTGTATCATGATGTTGAGAATGCACTCGTGAATATGACTGTACAGAAGCAAAACTTTGAATGATTTTATTTTTTTTATTCCTTTTTCCTCTGTTTAGGTCACAATCCTTGACTCTAAGAAGAGTATGAACATTGGGATCTTCCTGAGGCAGTTCAAGAGGTAGGACGACTGAAGTTGAGCCTAAAAACAGGATTCATGAGAATGAGTGTGTCAATGAGGTGACATATTCATTTGAGTGAGGGAACATATCAGTGGCCAAAAAAAAGCGCCTTGCTTCCATATTACACTTAGAAACGCATCCGCACATCTAACCTTTACCCAACTAGCAGGCAATTTATCTCAACGGACCATATTCAAATAAATGGAAATGGCTTCTCAACTTTATTTGAGAGAATCCATCAACAACAGTTAGAACACTTTTGTTCTAGCGCATATCTTTCACCTCATTAAAAACATAATTGGTCTTTAGAAACGTAAAGGTGTTGAACAAGCTCTGTGATGTAGCTGCTTTTATAATCTTGTTAGTCATCTTCTAAAAAAAAGGCCCAGCTTTATTGCCAGTGCAGCCAATCATTATTGGCTGCTCTTTGCAGGAAGAGCAAGAAAAACAGCTCAGACCAAGTGAGACCATATGATTGAAACCTAGGACAAATGGTAGGATAATTTATAAGGTAAGGTGGCTAAAAGGCAGCAACGTGATAACCTCCTTTAATCTGAATTTTAGCAGGTGAAGACTTTAAAGAGTAAATGAAAATAATAATCAAACTCAACAATAACTGTATGAGAACTAGAGGACTATTTTTAGTTAGCGAAAGAGACAGACTCTCCCATATTTGATGTTTTTTTTCAGAAAGTTTGACCTGCTACACTTTGCACCAGGGTTTCTGTGGGTGAATGTTATCAGGATGATGTTAATTCAGTTCACATGGCTCTGACTTTGACTATCAGCTGCACTTTATTGCGTGTCAGCAGGCCTCTCATGATGTCTGCTCTGGCATGTTAGTCAAATTGAGAATTGCCCCGACCTCCATGCCCAAGTGACGGAGGTGCCTGTGATGATACTATTTGAATGAATTTCCACTGGAGTGTGGTTTTGTCTTGGAGACTTTTGCACACATTTGTGGGCAAACCTTTAAAAACATTGCTAGGTGCACAACCTTTTTTTGACCAACAAATGCATAGATTGATGGATGCACATAGATGGACCGGTGCTACATGGCTGGTTATCTTTTGTCTCCCTCTACAGGCCTGTGGCAGAAATTGTGCAGGACATCCGTCAGGGGAACTGGCTCCGATTTGGAACAGGGAAACTGAAAGAGCTTTGTAAACAGCTTCCGGAGGAAAGTGAGGTAAAACTAGCTTTGCTTTTCTTCTTTTCTATTTTGGCCCAGTAAGCACAAACCCAGTGACTATTTAATAGCGTCATCCTCCATCATCATTAAACCTGCTGTGAATACTGTGTGATATTGGACCACTCTCAAGTCCCTTTTCTCTCAGTTTTAATCTTTGAACCCCTGAAAATAAAAATCTGTCACTGCACAGGTGAAGCAGCTACTGTCCTTTAATGGGAACCTGTCGGTGTTAGCTGAGGCAGACCAGTTCATGGTACAGCTGGTCAAAGTGCCCAGGTGAGCCTGCTCCCGGAATTAACTGTGAATCAACTTTAATCAAATGCTCTCTGCAAAATCAAATGCAGACTTAAAACTTACTTCCAGGTATTTTACACATATTGACAATTCTATTCATGATCAGTGGCTTTTCAAATATTGCAAAAGTGAAAAGATAAACTGGAGATATTTGCATGCGTTATCATGCATTTGTCGGATTATTTTTATTATTATAGAATCTTCTCTTTTTTTGTTTTTATTTCTTTACATTATGAAGATTAACTGAACTCTATTTTTGCTGATTTGTCTTGGCATTAGCTACGAGGAACGATTGAAAATGATGGTGCTGAGGGAGGAATTCTTCCCTCTCATGGAGGAGGTGAAAAACTCTGTTGCTATCATGACCAAAGGAGCTCAAGGTAACTCATCAAACCACAACTCTGATACACACAACATTGATCTCTGTTGCCTCACCCAGTTGTTATTGACATTTCTCTGACTCTTCTCTCCCCTCAGAGTTGTTGGACTGTGATGACCTGCACTCAGTCATTCGGCTAGTACTGAAAGCGGGGAATTTCATGAACGCTGTTGGTATTTTTCTTTACGGAGTATGTTTCAATGAATCCAATACCTCTGATTGAAATATCTGCTTAGAAATACATTCTCCTGTATATTATTCCTCCTCAGGGCAGTTACAGTGCCAATGCCATTGGCTTCAAGATGAGCTCTCTGTTGAAACTGGCAGACACCAAAGCCAACAAGCCCGGCATGAACCTCGTGCACTATGTTGCCAAGGTGAGGAGGAGCCTGGGGGGGGGCAGTTACTGGAGAAATCTCTTGTAGAATAATCAAAAGCCTGGTTCTCAGTGGCCTGTAACTCTTCCATTCCTCTGTCACTCAATCCTTCATTTTCTTTCCACAGCAAGTGGAGGATATCGATGCAGAGCTGCTGACCTTTCCCAACCAGCTTGAACACATCGGGATGGCAGCAAGGTGCTATCATCAATACATGAACAGTTTAGTTTATTTCACTAAATGGTTAATGGTTTGAATTGTCTATGAACAGCTGTTGTAAACGTTTTTGTTTGGGTCACTCCAATATTGAATCTGATTTGTAAGTTTTCTTCTTCTCTGGAACGTATCCTCTCAGAATTTGCAAAGAGGAGGTAGTCGCAGACTATGAAAAAGAAGTCATGAAGATCAAGGAGGTGAAACTGAGCAAACACTCCGGCCTCATCCAGCAAATGGACACATTTCTTTTGGTAAAGTTCACCCCTACTGTTTCATCGTATGCATGCAAAACCACTATGGTGAGTTGTGAACCCTTTCCGTTTCTTCCAGAGGGCTGATGCCAAGCTAGCTAATTTGGAGTCTTCTCTCCGAGAACTTAATGCTTTGAGTGACACTGTGGCTGAGTTCTTCTGTGAAGATCCAGCCACCTTCAAATTAGAGGAGTGCTGCTCTGTCTTCCATTCATTTTGCAAGCGGTTTGACACAGCTGTGCAGGTAAGAATACAAAGAATAACGCTATTGATTTGTATGCTGGCTTTTACTTAGCCATCTTTCTCTTGTTTCTCTGTACCCTCTCTGTACAATACAGGAGAACCGAGTTCGAGAGGCAGCTGAGAAGCGGCGCAAGGAGAGGGAGAGCATACGTATTGCAGCCAAACGCCGCTCCACAGTGTCCTGCTGTGGACCTGAGCCCGAGCAGGACTCTCCCAGCTTGGAGTCGGCCTTGCACATCCTCCTCTCAACTGCTCCACTGGGATTTTCCAGATGCAGGAAGAGCATGCTGTCTCCAATCAAAGGATCAACCTCAGATAGCTCAGATAGTTTTCAGTCTCTTCCTTCAGTGGGGAAAACCGAGGATACGGCCCATACCCAGCAAGAGAGGCCTGAGAAGAAACAACCCAAACTGCATAAAGAGGAACAGGAACCAGAAAGCAAAGAGGAAGCAACAAAGATGCGGGAGCTAACTCGGAAGGTGCTTCGCTACCAAAGCAGCCGAAGCAGCCTCAACGGGGACAGACTTTCAGATAGTCCTCGGAGGTCAGAGAGGGTGCAGGGTGCACCAACTAGCCCAAGCACCCCACGGCCTAGAACCAGGGACTACTTCTTTGCCAACAATGGGGATATGGGGTCACCGTGGACAATCGTGAGCCCTTTTACTTGCGTTGTCCCACGGAACAGGCAAGAACACCCACTCCACTCATCATCCTCGAGGTTTGAGGAAGACGACCTTGATGGAGTCTGGAAGACTGATGATGGAAATCCTCTCTCCGTTTCCTCTACCAGGGACAGTCAAAAATCCTCGTGTGGAGGCTCTGCATCTCTTCCCGAGTGTCCCAGTCAGAGAGCTGTGTCACGGGGTCCAATCATCAGGTCATCATCTGTGGATGAATCCAGACAGTCTTCACTCTTCAGGCTGGGAGGCTTGCTCCAAAGAAGCATATCTCAAAACTCCTCATCCTCAGAATCAAGGACAGAAAATCGTAGATGGGGAGGAGCAATTAGAAAGGTGGAGAATCAGATGGAGGGGCAAGTGAGCACCTCTTCCTTTATATCTTTCTTCAGGCGCATCGGGGGCAAAAGTAAGCCCACCAGCAGGGAAGAACAAAACTTGAAAGGATTGAATACTTGAAAATTTTACAAAGAAAAGCTTAAGCTTTTGTCTTTTTTTTTGTTTTAGATGGTTAAAATTTGTTTGTGTTTTTGTCTTTTTTAATGTCATTTTTGTACCGTTCAGTCAAACCAAGGCAAATTAGAACTTGTCTTGAACTCTGAAGGTTGTAATTTTATGGAAGCGCTCAAATCTTTTTTATCGTTTTTTTGTGCGCAATAAAGGATGCCATCCTATCGTATCCGTAGCACTTGTACATGGATTATGCATGCAATAACATCTATTCCTTTTTGTTCAGCCGTTGCAAATGTCTTGGTTTCCAGCCTCAGCATCATTGAAAGTCAAGCTACCATGAATGTCTCCTTAGTGACACATGCTCAGTTTTCAGTTCTTGCCTTTCACTTCATCTATTATTTCTATCCCTTGTCGGTCTGGCGGAGATGCAGTTACCCAGGTAGCAGAGAAGTTAGTCTCAGCATTAATGCTGTCAGACAGCAGAGATGGGAGCAACCAGACCGATGAATAACCCGATATAAATTTCTCTTGCTGCCTCCATGTTTTAAACAGGACACAACACACACACACACTCACTTGCTTTGGCTCCCAGTCAATCCCTCCCAGCGTCGCTGTGCCACCCTGACGTCTGCTCGGCAGCGCCTGAGATTTGGGACGGAAAGAGAAGAAAGAGACATTGAACTGCGTTACTGTGGCAACGGGGTTTGTTTACAGCGATTTGAACTCTTGCAGTGTAATAATACTCTCTCGAACAAGCTGCTCATTGCAGGCTCCTCTCTGACTGTTCTGTTGTCCTCCCACATCCATCCCGCTCCCACTGGCGAGAGCTCAGTGGGAACATTCTCAGGCGCTGGCATTTCAGATCAGCACGCACTTTCAACAGAATAAAAGGGGAATTCGGTCAGTTTTTTTAATTAACTAGAATTTCAATGAAAATACAGTCTTTTCTCTCAGCTGTAAGCCTGCAAACTCCTAGTTACAGAAAAACCAGGAAAACAAAGCATGGCCCAGTGCACAAGCAGAGATAAGAGTTTGGTCCTTGGAGCGAAGGCTACGTCAGCAGAGACTGACCTGTTTGATGTAAAATGAGAGCTCTGGAGTACAATCAGGCCATTGTGATGGGATGGAGAGTGCTGTGAAGGACCATCTCATGTGAGTCAGCTCCTGAGGACTTGAGCTGACCTGCTGTCTCTCACAGAGGCAATGCTAATGTACTGTGTGTGAGTCTGTGTCCTGGTGAAAGATGAGAAAAGGGCGTAAATAGAGAAGGAGGTGGGGTGGAGGAAACTTGGACTGAGCAAGGGTGAGAGAGAGGGAGACTTGCAAGTTGTATTGTGAGGGGGCATTTGAGCAGAGAGCAGAGGAAGGAGGACAGTATCTTGGGCAACGCGGGAGGAAAATGCACAGGTGCAAGAACTAATGTCAGCTGAACTCAGAGACAAAAGGACAAAACGGAACAGCAAGGATCTGGATCTTCTTTCAATGTAAAATTGGCAGCTGGGCTGAAAAGGTAAAGTCCTATTTTTTGAACTGCGCTTCTAGTATTGTTTCTTTAAGTAGGACATGTCCATGTTTCTTCTCTTTTGTTCTTAAATGAGTTTCTATAATTTGACATTGTTACCCTGAGGAAGGCCAAAGCCTTTCTTGGGGAAAAAAAATCTCTAGGCCTGCTCATTTGCACTGTAAACATAACCTCCTGCAGTAGCTGGGGTTATTTGTTTGTTTACAAGTGTTATTGTCAGATTTGTAGCTGCTAATGCACTGAGGAATATTTGCAAGTCACAATTCACATCACATTTTTTTTGCAGATTCCACTCATTCAAGTGGAATCTATTTACTGTTCTGTCTCTGTTCCAAACCTCATCTGTGTTTATGACCTGATGGTAATGGCCAAAATAATAAGACTGGCTGAAAGGCTGAAATTAGTTTTCCCTGCAGGATAGCTGGGCTCAACCTTAAGAGGTAGAGTGAGGAGCTCAGACATCTGGGAGGAACTCAAAGTTGCATAGAGAGTTGCCAGCTGAGGTGGTTTGGACATCTGGTCAGGATGCCACCTAGGTGCCTCTTTTGGGAGGTGTTCCAGACATGTCCATCTGAGCAGAGACTCAGAGGCAGCCCCTGGTTCTTCTGGACAGATTATGTGTCTTGGTTGGCCTGGGAATGCCTTGGGATTAATTTGGTATTCTTGAAGAGTTGGGGGAAGTGTCCAGGGAAGGAGTGTTTTGGCTTCTCATCTGAGACTACTATCCCCATTACCCAAACCTGCATAAGCAGATGGAGATGAGACAAGATGACAAGTGACAAACGATGATTAATCGTAGTATCAGGAATTGAATCAGGTTTCAATGATACAATTGGGGTGGAGTTCATCAACAAATAGTTGTTGAATGACGTTGAATCGGGAAACACCATTTTGCGCAAACATATTTGAGCATGTACATAATTGTCAAGAATCGTATCATATATAAATCCATTATTCAGTAGCATCTATAGTTAACTGAACATAATACTAATGCGTTTACAGTTGCTATTAAACGAACGTAACATGATCAAATAATTGACCCCGACGTGATTTGAACACGCAACCTTCTGATCTGGAGTCAGACGCGCTACCGTTGCGCCACGAGGTCTATTTCATTGCCAAATAATGGTAACATCAGATTGTCGTCTTCTTTTGAGTTTAGTGTACAAAACTGTGTTAACTACGGCATGAAACGCACCACCGTCGTCACAGGGACGTCATGTCCATTTAATCATGTTTATTCTTTAAGATAATTTTAGCTCTAAGATGGTCTTCCTCGTGCAGCCACTTCCATGTTGTCTCCCGTGCGCGCCAATACTGGCGTGTCTTCAGTTCATTTGTTTTAATACAAAGGGTAAGACGACGAGCTGCAATGAATGTACATGACATCAGCTGTAGCCTGCAGAGTATCGATACCAGTGAGGAGAGGATGGCGGTGACTGTCCATAACTAGTCACAAGGTGGCGACATCTCACAGAGATTGTTTGGTTTCTGGTTTCCTGCATCCGTGACTCATGTCTAAGGAAGGCTCCCCCTAAAATAATAACTATACTTCTAAGCTAAACCTATAAGGTCACAATTTGGTAAGAAGTTGTTCAAGTTGCACCGAAGATTTGAAATTTGTACAATAATTTTGGCTATGCCGTTTCTGCACAATCCAGTAACAGTACAACTGGAAAAAATAATCTTTGGAAAGGTGGGAAATTGAACAACATGATTCTCACACCGTTATCATTGCATTTCAGATGTTTACAGGCTTGCAGCTCTGTCAGCTCATCTCAGCTCTCTCCTGCACAAAAAAGACAAGGAGCATCTGGTGAATCTAGGACAATTTACCTTCATTAGTGACTGGCCTCTTCACAGTACCATGGATCGGTAAGTGCACACAAAAGATGTAATAGTCCTAATTTTAAACTGAAAGACAAACCTTCAGTAAATTACTGTGCTGAGTTTTTGGGTCTCACTTAAGTTTTTCAGTTGTTATTTCATGCATCTAAAATACGTAATATCAATAACATCTGTCATTTCTACCACTCCCACTGACAAAATCAGGGAGTCTGGCAGAAAAAAAAGGGAATAATCGATATATGACAAACAGGCCTCCCACCAGAATGGATCTCTGCGCTTTCCAAAACTATTACATTTGCTTTCTCATAAATTACATGGTTTGTTGTCATCAAGTTCCGAAAAAAACCAACCTCCATACATCTGCCAGTCTCCTTTTAATGCTGCTGCTCAGAGCTGATATTAATGTCCTTCCTGCTGCAGCTGTAGCCGCTCTGATTAGGATGCATGCTGTTTTCTGCACTGATGAGACGGGCCTGAACGTCAGGGAGCCGGAGCGGTGCAGAGCACATTGATTAGCTGGATAAATGTCACAATGTTGCCAGCAAGGTGAACGGAAATTGATGGCGTCAATACAGCATGTTTGTCCTGCTCCGTCCAATTATTTTATTTTGGACATTAAAGCTAGATTGTTTTTTCCTCTTTCAATGATGTTATTTGTCCGTCAGTGTGGGCAGAGAGATCAAGGAGCCTTAGCTTTGCCTGTCCTACAGTCACTCCTGCCTCCTAATTGGGTTTACAGGGGTCAGACCATAACGCTTGGTTGTTTTATCCTCTGTGGTCGGTTCGGTTGAGTCACTTGCTTAAGGTCGATTAAGGTAAGAGCTCAACCAGTGTGGCGAACCTGCCAGGGTGCATTTGTTTTGTCATGGACAACAAAAGAAGGCCTCAGGGCGAGATTTACAAAGGAAATGTTGCGTAAATGTGTGCTGTGGCTCTCAATGAGCTTGTGACCACGGGCTGATGTACACAGACAGCAGCTCGTTGAACAGTCGGCTCCAGGACACTCTTCAGTGAAGGCAACAGTAAAATTGCTCAAGATATAAACATACACACAGGTGAGTGCAGCCAAGCACACACTAAAGTGTGTTAGGCAAAGAGGGGTTTAGCCGGACCTTCTAATGTTACAGTATGATAATATTACACTGTGTATCCTGAAAACAGCCCAGTTGAGTATTTCATCTAATATTTACACAGGCTTCACTTTTTGTGATGGCTATACAAGCCTTTATTTATTCATCCATTCATTTTCCTAACCTGCTTTATTCATAATTGGTGTCACAGGAGTCTGCTGGAGCTTACCCCAGGTGATTTTTTTATGCATGTTTATTTATTCTTTATCATTAATCCGTTTGCTGTGTTTACACCTCTTTTTCAGAGAGGCACATTTTTAAGTTGCTAACACTATGGATTAAACCATCTAATAATGTGTTATTTTTGCTGGTATCGAACAGAGCATACACATGTACTATAACCACAGCTTGGTGTCTGCTCTATAAATATTCCACAGCTCATGTGTTTGGGAAAAGTAAATCTGGCTGTCATAGTTGAAATCTGTCATGGTTCTTGTTGTCTGGAAACACACAAGTTTAATGCATCCAGTTTACGCCCCCCTCCCAACATGCACACACATATACCTCTCGTCACCACCCACAGCTAATCAGGCCACACTCACAGTGGTTTAGCCTGAAATCCACGGAAGACATGATCTAAGACTGCGCTTTTAAGTAGTAAGAGCCAAAGGAAGGTGTTGTTAGAAAGCAATCTGTTCCATGCTTGAGCAAGGCCCTGACATTAAACCCTGACAGAACTTATGTTTCTGAGCACGCAGACAAGGACCTCTATTGTTCGAAACCACTCTGTCACAGGGCACACACACTATTCATTCTCACAGCTAGGGGCAATTTTGAGTCTCCAATCGACCTAAACAGGCATGTTTTAGTACTGTGAGAGGAAACTGAAGTACCTGGACCAAACCAGGCAGACGCAGGGGTAACATGCCAAAGGAAGAAAGGTTCTTGATTTGACCGAGAACCTCATGCTATGAGATGACAAGCCACTGGCCTATGCTAAATATTTCAGACTACGGACACATTCCAGACATGTCTCCGCCTCCATGCTAATGACAGTGATACCTGGGGGCTTTAAGTTTTCATGTCAAGGTCGCTGAGACCACCTGACGCACATTTGTAATCCAAGCTCAAGAATTCAAGCAACATTTCAAAGGAAGAACTGTCATTTCATATCCAAAAGTCAAAAGTATACGTTTTCTGTATAATTTCCTTCCCTTGAAACAAAAACACCTTCACGGTTCATATGTGAGTTTTTATTCATTGTAGTACATCAAAATTTCCTTCATCTGAGTCTTTCCCCAACAGTTTATTTTTGGGTCACATAGATTAGTGAATGAATGCAGCTAACTCTCTAATCCTGAGGCTGAATGTTGTCAAATCACTGAGCTAAATGTTCACTGTGATGGATTCTGTAACTCTGGAGTCTGTTTATTCACCAGTAAATAGGCTGAGCAACTTTTATTCATCATAATTTAATTTTATTCCCCTTTTTTATTTCATTTATATTTTTTCATGTGTAGAACATTAATCTTGCACTGATTAAGAAATGCATATTTTCTATGAAAAGCAACATTAGATCACCTTTCTTGTAAATATACATCTTATTCTACATTTATATGTATGACTAGTGAAAGCATCTACTGTAATCATCTGCTCACTGAGCAACCATATGTACTTTATGTGGGCTGTAATACGGGAGAACTAAATGGAATTTGCATTTGTGGAGCAATTTCACACACATTTAACACAAGTGATGTGTTATGAATTACAGTATGTTTATATGTCTTCAGTGATGCAGTTTATCTCGCAGTGCCAACCTATCTCTTGTTAAAAAATAGTTGTCTGCATGCTGACTCAAAATCTTGTCTGTACCTGGAGGCTTTACTAAACCTGCTCTGAGACTGGCTTTTGTGATTTGCTGGTCAGGGATGAGAAGCAAAGTGGACTCTTTCAGGGAGAGAGAGAAAGACAGAGAAGGAGGGAGAGAGAGGGAGAGGGAGAGAGAGGGAGAGAGAGAGAGAGAGAGAGAGAGAGAGAGAGAGAGAGAGAGAGAGAGAGAGAGAGAGAGAGAGAGAGCGAGCAGCCATCTGTGTATTCTGCTGCACTGGATGCAGTCTCCATGGCAACATGGTGCTCCCGCAGCAAAATCCTGGGAAGATGGTGTGGTCCCCACCCCCATGCGCACGCACACTGGCGTGTTTTACACACACACGCACACACGCACACACGCACACGCACACACGCACACACGCACACACGCACACACGCACACGCACACGCACACACGCACACACACACACACACACACACACACACACACACACACACACACACACACACACACACACACACACACACAGTGCTTCTTCTTCATCAGCCTGGCTCTAAATGATGGGGAACTTGAATTATAAAAATCTACATAGTTATTTATCCACATAAGACTTAACTTGAGCCATGTGTGTTCTTCCATTTATGTCATCCATCAGCTCTTTGTCATTCTCCTCTCCCTCTATCTCTCTGTCTCACTTCCTCTACACCCCTCCATCAACCGCTGCTCCTTCCCTCTTTAGCTCAACTCCACACACGTCACTCTCCCCAGCCATCAATCATTTGACTTCTCAGCAGGATTAGGTCATTTATCTCTCTCGCGTCTACCATCAGTCACTGCACCCTCACTCGGGCAGAGTGATAAAGCTGCTCGCCTTCTCTGTCTCTCACACTGACTGACTGGAATTCAATTAGCAACTTGCTGCTCGATAGTTTGGGCTTTTCCTTATGCGGTGAGACAAGAGAGGTGAGGTGAGACAGAGTGAGGGCAGGAATTTAAAAAACACCTCTGTCTCTTTGTTGCCATCGCCCCTTCACTCTGCTCATCTGCTCATCTATTGGTCAATCCAGCCCCCTCCCATTTTCATACCAGCCAGTCAGGTCATACAATCTCTCAGTATCTCTTGCCTCCTAAGAGCCTCTTTCTCTCTCTCTCTCTCTCTCTCTCTCTCTCTCTCTCTCTCTCTCTCATTCCTTTCCTCCCTCTAGCACACACATTCATGCGTTAAAGCCACATCCAGCTCAAACACTCTGTCTCTCTCTTTCTCGCTCTCTCACACACACACACACACACCCTGCTCCTGTTCCTGCCTCCCTCACTAGACTCTCTCTGTGTGAGGTGCTTTTTCCTTTGGCGATGTCGTGTTTTGTGGATGGATCCCACTCCCTGTGGAGGAGAGCGCGCTGAAACTTCCCCCCGTGCCCCTCTTTCTCTCTCTCTCTCATCTGTCAGGAACCTGCTGTAAGTAAGTCCTCCTCTCTGACACTTCCTGCCATCCCTTGCTCTGTCACACCACCCCCCACTGTGTGTGTGCAAGCATTTATTCTTTCACTCCATCCTCGACTGCTCCCATCCACGGAGGGTGTAAGTCTTTCTCCTCCTGTCTCTCACTCTCCTTTCCATGCCCTCGCTCCCCTCCCCTTGCACTGCTGGACACATACACACTGTGTTCCCTGTATGCAAACTAATGCCACAGGCCATTACATAGCATGTGATGGGTTTGCACTGTGCAGCATAACATGCAATTTTTTTCCGGCTTGTGTGTGTCTGTGTGAGAGAGAGAGGGAGGGAGAGAGAGTGAGGGAGAGAGAGAGAGAGCCTGTGTGAATCTGACCTGACTGTGCTTATAGATAAGTGGAGAGATAGGCTGCAGCTGTCTGTGCTGGATAGGAGCAGTGATGGGGAGATTTGGAGGATACTTGAAATGATGATTTATGCCTTTATGCAGCCTGTTTTGTATATTCCTGTAATAACTAGGTTTAGATCTTATCCCATTGAAGACATTTGTGTGTGAGGTGATTTGTGTCACTTCACTTTACATACAGTATTGCTGTTCCAGCCCAACACACTCAGTGTGCACACTCATTCTCCTTGGTTCTTTGGTTCACAGGGTTTGTGATTGTTATCCTTTCAGATTACACACATTACTCTGGCTGGACAGTTGATCCAGTCCCAGTGAAACCAAAAAACTCGAAACTCCCTGGACTGGACGTTATCCATAATGGATTGGCGTCAGATTTAAAGCATCTGTGCACACATGCAGTAGATGTGAGCAGAACTGGACTGTATGTTTAGAACAGAGCATGACTTTGTGGTTGACCGCCAATAGAGCTACGTGCTGGTGTACATGCTGAAAGGCTGTGATGTTGAACATTTCTTGTTCAAAGGGTTGACACAGTGATCCAGGGGCACCTCTGGTCTCTGTGTGTGGGGGGGGGGGGGTGGAGACAGGAATGTCCAGCTGGCATGGGAGGAATGTCACCGGAGCTGCACAGGAGGGGTGGGAGCCCGTTGGGGTGAGCAGGGATGTAAACTTAACCACACATCGAATGATCAACTGAGCACTCGCCATTACTGTAACTGCAGGATTTTCTGCCTCATTTGTGTCCCAACTGTGGCACAGACACACACGCACACACACCCCTCTAACCTGTTCCTGTGTTAGTGCTGAGGTTGCCTTTGTATAAGAGCTGGTTGCAAAGCTCAGACCACCACCTTTTGTTTGCACTGACAATGCCTTTGTGCAATTTATAATGTTGCATCCTGACAGCTTTTTCTGTTGGACACATACTGAGAGTATATGACATCTATCTGCAAATAAAGGAGAGAAGCATGACTGATCACATGACACCAGCTGCAGGAGCCTGGTTAGTTGTGACAGTTGAAACCTGTGTGTGTGTTTGTTTGTGTGTGTTTGTGTGTGTGTGTGTGTGTGTGTGTTTGTGTGTGAAGGTGCGTCTGATCAGCTCTGAGGTGATTGTGTTGCCATGGGTAACAGCAACAGGATTTCTCCTCTGCTCTGCATCATCAAGCGACTATCTGTGCACGTCTGCATTAAAATGTAAATGTTTGTTTGTTGTGAAGTACTAATTTTCAACGTGAGCCCACTGGGACGTGGTGCAGGGATGGTGTTCATGGCAAGCATGCGGTTTGATACGGTGTGAAACAAGTGCAACTCATTAAGTTTTAACTTTGTGAAGTGTGTGGGGGAGAAAGGCTGACTAAAGTCTAAAGGTTCCTCTGAGAGACCTAACGGCTTCCGCAGGGGATTCGGTCAGAGTCCACGCAGATTAATTGTTATTAGCCTCGGCTTTGAAAGCTGTGAAAGGCTAATTCAGCTTTAATGACTTTATGTAACCTAATTTTTATTGATTTCTTCCAACATCCAATTTTCAACCTATCCTGCACAATACCAGACCGCAGCTATCACATCACTCTGTTCATTTATCCACAAATAGAACAGACAGGTGGCTGTAGTGATTACTGGGTTATTAGTACGATGTCGTGGAATCAGTCTCAGTCCCTACAACAATTTCATGTTTAACATGTTCAGAATTGAATGGGTGAGGCAGAAAAACTCTTAAACTTTCTGGCTGATCATCAGAGATTCTGCAGGCTCAGCTGCTGTTTGCCTTCAACGTCACCTATCCCACAAAATGACTGCGTCTGCATGTGAGCTTAGTTGTCCATGCATGCATGACATTTAAGGGTGGAATAGTGGAGTGACGTGTACGTGAGTGCTCGCTGGCACGGTGGCTGCGGGCATTTACGCCTTCCAAAGCACGTTTCACCATATTTACCCAGTATTGTGATGGGGAGAGCCATGTGGTGTGAGCTTAGAGACTGAGCTCAGAGATGCAGTCATGTCATGCTGGATATATTTAGACAGATCCCTCAGGGGGGGCTCGGTAATAGCACTGACCATATTGTGCCTTTTCTTGAGCAGTTCATATCATATCAGCAATAAAGCCATATTGTTGCACCCAGTTTGGTCGATTTCTAAATCCAGTTATACGTTTTAACAATTGCTTTATGGGCCAATTTTGCTGCAGCAATGGCTCAAAGAAGCTAAATGGACTAAATTCACAGATATTGTAAAATCTTATGAGAATGAGAGGCAATCATTAGGAATAGTTGTCCCAGTGGGTTTTTTTCCATGTCCAAGAACATGGATGTTTAGGCAGACTGGAGACACTAAAATGCCCATAGGTGTCAGTGTGTGTGTGACTGGTGTGTATGTGTGTCCTGTAATGGGCTGGCAACCTGTCCAGGGTGTATCCCCTGCCTTTGCCTTATGTGCCCTGGAGGTAGGTAACAGCAGACTCCTGCAACATTGCTGGGTACAGGTAAGATAATGGACTGATGGAAAAAAAGTAGCAGTTCTGTCTCTGTAGATGTGATGTGTCGTTTGATCAGGTGGATCACTTTGTGTTTTCCAGACAGGTTTGCAATTCTGACTGCAGAGCACAGATATATTTCTGCATTGATGCGTCAGGTTAGACATTCATGCTAAGATATGATCTGAGGCTCCGGAGATGAAGATGTTCAGCATACCAATAGACAATATATAGCACTGGCATTTCCTATGCCTGTGACACTGGCTATTGTTCTAAATTCAGCTGAAGAATGGATTAGTTGCACTCAGTGATCTGTTGCAGTGCTCTATTGATGTTCCTGCATTGGCTGTCTTGATGGTAATCCTTGAACTAGTCATGTGTTGGTTCATTACTTCCTCAAGGACACCCTCGTATATGCTCTGGATGCATGTCAGGGAGCGTTTGCGCTGAACGCTTCTGCTGCTGCTAGTATGAAAAATGAATACTTCTACTTTTCCTGAGTGTGGAAATGAGAGACTCTTGGCTGTAAAAGAAATTGGCAGTTTGTTCCAACTTTTTACAACAAGGGAAAACGTGTTCTTTCCCCCAACAACATGGCTGAATATTTTATGTAGCACAGGAACTTCATCTTGGAATCTGTACAGAAAACCTGTCATGTACCAATATACCATGATTTAATCATGATCCACTGGCACTCTGAGTGACTGAAAGCTAATCTTGGATGAAATTAAAACTGGCAAACCACTTGTTATCAGCTTTCATCAAACCAAAACAAACTGCGAGCAGGCTGCAGAGAAAAAGCAGCAAATTTGATGTGTGAACCCATCCCTGGCCCTGAACTTGTATTTTTGTCTTTGCCCGCTCCCTCCTCTGCTGACACATCCCTGCACCTGAATGTTTGTGTGCGTTCACGTGTGCTTGCGTGCCAGAGTGCGAGCCGTGTGTTAATATGTTGATACAGCCAGTTCCTGTGACACATTCCTGCCCGGCTTGACTCAGATCGGGCGAGCAGATAATTTTAGCTGCACTCATGTCAGTCGGCCACGGTGTGTGTGTGTATGTGTGGATAGCGGCGAAGGAGAAGGCACCTCTCCTCCACATTTGACATTCCCTGACCTCGTCCCAGCCGGAGGACTGCGCCTCGTAGATGTATGTGCTGCTGAGAGTGAGTCAGAAGACAGACCTGCCTGGGCTCTCCGCTCTGTCTGGTGTTTCAAGCGCAGTCACTGTACGAAAAGCAGCGTTTAGGATGACATTATAAGTGCGTGTTGCTTTAGATAGAAAGGTGTGCTTGTGCGACCGTTGCCTTCGTGATGCTTTAAGTCTTCAGTTTGTGTCTCACATTGATTTTGGGGCCTCGTTGGACCGGATTCCTGTTATATGGTCTCCAGGGTGTGTGGTTTAGGCCTTTACTGGCTTATGCACGGAGGTCAACGGACGTGCAAACCACGAAACTGCTGACCCATCAGCGTGACGAGCAAATGATGGAATTTCTAATCCCCTTAAGTAAATGAATTTCCACCCTGTTAGGAACCCGACCCGCGATGCACATTTATGATTTGATGACTGGGTTGTGGGGGGGGGGGGGGGTTAGTGACGTCTGATTAAAATGAACTGCATGAGAGGAGGCAAAACTAGCTGGAAAAACCCCAAATCCAGGTCATGTTCCATTCAAAACAATCTATTTTATCTCCATCCTTCACCTCGTTTTGATTTGGTGTCTGTGTGTGTTTTTTTGACGTGCGGGGCATGTGTGCCCAGTGCCGACAGCTAACAGCTAACTCTTATTTTGTCTGTTGTGATTGTTATGCTTGTTTTATGGATATTTGCCTCTTTCGTAAACCACTTTGTCTTACGGAAGCACCCAGATGATGGCAAATGTCTCCACTCACCATCAACCAGAAATATAACACGCAGTCTCCCTCAAACATCATTGTGGTCAGGGCTCTACTCCGCCACGTGACATTGCGCTGTTTATGTTAATATATGTTTAGCTCATGGCGTCTCTTCCCGCAGTTATTTAAAGAAACAAATTATTTCAGGATCAGCTCCTCTACCCTGTGGCACATGCTCCTCTTTCACTGTAATAATTCTCTCTGCTTGGAGAGAGAGAGAGAGCGAGAGA